>CABEGB010001114.1:0-661451 GCA_901521435.1 Crematogaster levior
TATATACTCTTACGCATGTCTTCCGTTAAAGAGCAAGCGACAGTGACCTCGTTCTTTCAGTTAGAATGCGAACACGAGGCCATCTTTACGCAATTAATCTATAACAATACATCCACGACGATGTAAAATTGTACATTTTAGATATATGTATATATGTTTATTTATAGTATATATTACACACGCATAATGCCCTTACGCGATATAATATATACGTGTCTGCATATAGATATAATATGCAGTATATTCTTGTTTTTTAGCTTATAAAATATTTCTTTAACACCTAGAAGTTGAAAAACTCTACGCTCTACTCGATGACCTGAAGAGTAAACCTGATATATTATACGATGATCATGACGAATATATCTCAAATGACAATGTTAATCGAGAGCAAGATAGGCCTAACAGTTTTATCCGCCGCTCGCACTCGTGCGAGACGATAATTATAGCATTAGACGCGCGCATCGTTGCCTGACAGCCTCAAACCGATAGCGGATTATTAAGTAAAGCCGGAGCTTTCGTATCAAAATTACTCCTCTTCCTTCTCGCGATCGGATCTGTCGAATGTTAGGCCTATCCTACGTGGCACACGAAAGTTAAGGATTCTACGGTGCCTAAATTCGTAACGTCGTTAGAAGCCCAATGTATATGCACGTTGTTAATTAATAACACTCTTCCTCATCTCAAAGTGTTCCTCAAGTAAATTGGAAATCTTGAGTCCAAAAAGGAGAGGATTCTTCGAGGCAATATTCGATTCTGACACCGAAGTTATCAATCAACGACGTGATCAATTTTTACACAATCAACGTGTATTTTTATATATTTATGTGGAACAGCGCAGCGATGTGGAGAACTTTAGAAATCGTCTTTTTTTACGATTATGAGACTCAATCCGCGGTTGAACATTATATTTGCGCTTTGGTAAACACGCCGATCAATATTGCGGTCAGGCTTAATAATGAAAATCTAATTCTCCACACAGCGCTTGACATCTAATTTTCCACAAAGCTGCGGACTGGTCTTAATATTTAAAACTTACGTATTATACTTCGATAAGAGTGATCGGTCAACTACTACGATGTCGCAGGATCGTACCACGACAAGGACTCGACTTTTTTCGAACCGGGGCGGGCGGGGGAGGGTTTAAATTTCGTTAAATCTCTGAAAACGTGTCATCTCTCGAAAAATATACTCGACGCGATCGAATTTCGCGATTTCGCCGAATCTTATCTTCTACTACACTTCGAGAGAAATGTCGTGTCCCTCGTAATCGCGATCGAACGGCAACACGGACTCGTGTATCATATATTTACAGAGTATAAATATTTCCTAATAAGTATCTCAGGCTACAAATATGCCCAGTGCTTACAAGATAAAGACAAAACAAACATATGGGTCAATTTGAGATAAATCATGAGATAATAATTACCGTTTTTATCAAGCGGCAGATGAGATCAGTGCTTTATTCGCGATCTATTCTTCTTGATACAAGGAATGCACTAGAAGTTATTTCCAAATTCCCATGAATTCATGTGATTCGTGAGCGAAGGAAAACTTCACGTGATTACTTAAATAAGATTTCAACGATGGAAACAGATGAAATTATTATGATGCTTTACAAAGTAGAAAACGGTATCACCATATTTCGCTATCGAGATTGTTGCATTAAATATTTCCATCATTTGATTGGATGAATTAGGGTATATGTATTAATATATTAAAAGAAGCGAGCAGCGTCTTACGCTCAATTGCTCTCAACTATCATTTACATCGTTAGAAATGTCCACATCTGTCGCTGGTGCCGTTAAGAGATACGCTTTTTTTTACTTCCGGTAAAAAAACGGAGGGATTTCAATTTGGAATGCTTTCCAAAAAGAAGGGTATTATTTGACAGCAAACTGGCCATGTATTTTCTTTATTTATATCCACAACGTTTCGACTATTGATTCTGGTCCTTTTCAAGTATCTAACAATATATTTTTAAACAGCATTTACGTAAAGACTGTGTGTCGAATAGAGTACTTATAAAAAAAAATATATATCTTAAATCTGTGCAAGCAGAGAAAGCGCGTCCGATGTTTATGAACAGCACGAAAGGGACTTGCTCTGTCCCATGACTCTATTCGACACACAGCCTTTACGTAAACACTGTTTAAAAATTGTTAGATATTTGAAAAGGACCAGAACCAATGGTCGAAACGTTGTGGATATAAATAAAAAAAATATTTAGCCAATTTGTTGTCAAATAATACTCTTCTTTTTGGATCGTTAATCACTGGCGAAGAGATTTTTTTCATATTGGAATGCTTTGTTCATTTTCATCTACAGTACATATGCATCGTCAACGTGGTCGACGTTGATGCAATTTTTATATCACACCAGATATTTTTCTCTTGACAACACGTTATTTCGCCTTGTTTTAATCTGCCTAAGCTGTTCGTAAAAATATACGAATATTAACTATACATATGTAACTTATCTATCGGCACGTCCATTAAACTGACGAGATCAGACATGAATTGAGCAAGTAATCGGAAAAATGATGACAAATATCGCTATTAAAAAAGACATAGAGAAACAGTCGCTGAACTGAATGCTTTAACGATAATTTACGATATAGGATCTCAACTTACTCTGCATATATCTTCTCTGCCAATATGCAATAGAAAAGATTACCTAAAGTTATTACGCGCTCGCCAGTCAGTTACAATTACGCAATCAGAATAATCGAGTCTGCAAAATACATTAGAGACTTCGGGAGCATACCGATAACGACATTGTATGTCTCAATAACATGACAAAATTAAAATATGTACACATGTAAAGAAATTGTGGGTGACATCGACTATTAAATCAATTTTTTTCGTTCTTTGTTGGTGAAGAGAGTGCTAAACTCTTCTTCTTATTCCGCAAAATGTGGTTCTATAACTCTCTCCTTCCGACTCCTCTTCATATGTAATTAGTATTAATATTTAATGATAATATATTAAGCGCAACTTTCTCGTTTCTTTTCAAGAGATCGAAAGTCGGCTAGTCGACAATAATCGCGTGGAAAATTGCTTCTTGAAGATTTCTTTTTCTCTTTCTTGCTGCAGAGAAACACAAGTGTTTTACACCAAAAGTATTCGCATATTCGCATCGAGATACACGGATACTGTGTCTTCATGTACAAGCATGTACAAAAACTTTATATTTTACAAGTACGTTCTGTAAATTGAAGTGAAATTGCTCGAGCAAGTGCGTAGTAAAAAGAAATCTTTTACTCGCTCAGAAATTTCCAAATTGATTGTTAAATTAATTTTCATTTTTATCTATTTTTTTTAAATACTATTACGTTGCGTTGTAATCAGTGTTTTAATTTCGCAAAGAGATCATTATTGGTTTCCATACCAATTAGTTTCTGAATACGCTGGCGCAATATCACCTTCACCTATGATACGTAAAATAGACAATGTATTCTAGCAGTCTACATATCTATATTCTATTATCTAAATACATCTAATACATATGTATGTATATGTCCATCGCGGAAGGACGACATTTCCCTCATCCTAAGATGCGTCCTCTCTTCGCGAGATATGGACCGTAGTCTCTATACTAATGCTAAAATCCTCTAATCATAAGTAGGCTATAGTAAGACGTCTCTACGGCTCTACGAGCATATTGTTATCGATTATACGCATAATACACAATATCTATCTAGATCAAATACTATGACGTTTTATCTCCGTAGATTATTTAATAGATTTAATGTTGCTTAATATGTATAAGAAATGTACGAACAAAACACACATTGTATGTACGTCTTCTTTATCCAAGTAAGATCTTTTTGATCATGACGCGAAGTATTTGTATAATATTGTTAACTGTCTGTGTAACGAGTGGGAATCACGACAGTTAAGGCTCGATGCAGCGTTCCAGTTTTCCTTGCAAGAAAAATATATGTGGTAATAGTAAACGTGATCAATCAGCTGTAATATCATCATTGAGAATCAGAAGAACCGAGTCTGCAAAATACATTAGAGACTTCGGAAGCATACCGATAATGACATTGCATGTCTCAATAACATGACAAAATCAAAATATGTACACATGTAAAGATATTGTGGTCGACTATTAAATCAATTTTTTTCGCTCTTCGTTGATAAACAGTGCTAAACTCTTCTTCTTATTCCGCAAAGTGACTGGTTGTAATGATGTCAATAAATTTATCATTATTCATTAATTAGCAAAATTCTATTTAGAATTTTAAGGCTTTATTGCCAGGCTTTATATCACATAAAATTGATTTATAGCACAAAAAATTTTAATCTTTTTCTATATATATTCTTTCATTTTTAATGTAATCGACAAAAATTCATTACAGTAAAAGAGAATCTTTTCACAGATGAGTAAAATCACATTTGTGTGCGTGAAATCATTAGCAAGTCGATATTATTACAAAATAATTTTGCTAATTAAGAAAATTAAATTTTTCGAGATTAGCGCCAAGAAAAAAGATAAAGAGAGATAAGAAGTTATGTATTACATCGTTTTGAAAAATACTGAAGCGCAGCCTTAACTTCATGAGTGCGAAGAATATAACTGTCCCCAATGCTTGCAGCATCAATGTCGCAACGCGATGTTGTTAAGCGCTTGATATTGCTTTCTCAAACCGTAATCATCGTTACGATATCATAAATTAGTGGCAGTGCCATTTAGTGCTTCTCAAATAAGTTTACATAACAGCTTCTCGCTTGTCTACAAGTGTAGCCGATCTGAGTCTGGTTTGGCGTTATCTCAAACGCCCCGCAAAAAAAACATGAGCTGCGTTATCGTTACGCGTTATAACACACCGAAGCAGAATTCCTATACTTTTCGACCTTTCACCAGATCTCAAAGACGTAGAAATGACTTCTGCCAATGAAGATTAATCAGATTAATCAAACTACTTGTTTGTTGAGTGTCGCTCTGAGGAGCACAATTTTCTAAGGCAAATGTTGACTGCACTTATGAGTAATGTACACATTATTTCGTTAAATCTATTTTACACGATGAAGCGTAACGAACGATTCTAAACTCATGGATTTATTTATACCTGCCCACATCGATGTCATTTCAGAATTTTACGAGCCGTTTTACGAGTCGAATTAACAAAGAATATGTAATTACAGACAGTAAACAATATCATAGACGAATTACAAATAGTAGACACCTTATGGAACGTCTCGCTTGTGGAAAGTGTTTCACATAGATTTTGACGAGGCACTGTTCAGAGTTCATACTAAAAAACAATAACAATTGTTTAGTTTGTAATATACTTCGCGCAAAGTGTTATTCGTGTTAGTAAGCATTTAATTACTAAAAATAAATCTTCTTTTCTCTCTCTTTCTCTACCGTTTATGTCACGATATTTAGATAATTTAATCTTTTTTTAAATTTACTTAGGCTACCAGAGTCAATATAAGCAATGAAATCTTTCTTTCTTTTCTTTTCTATGATATTATCTTTTCTATGATAGCACAACAGGTGATTTAAAAACAAATTGTAATGAAGGCAAGATATTAAAATAATTTTATGAATCATCTTTTTTTTACAAGCCACATGTTAATTATCTTTAATAAAATAATAAGGAAAATGATAATATGATTACACCTACTTTTGATCGAGAAAAGAAATGCGAAGAAAAAAATGTACTGATTATATGTCGAAACTAGGTACAAAATATAAGATAAGATAAGATTTTTCCAGTATTTTGTCGAAGGTATTACATGGATAGACGGCACTGAAGCTGATATCGACTGTAATATTTTTTCTTTATTTATTTGTGTGTATGTAAAATCTCAAATTATTTAATTTAAAAAATACAGAGATCATTTCGTTTACGAACTGTCAGTAATGACAAATAAGAATACGTTGCGATCAGAGTAATGTAAATTACAATTACAATAAAAAGAAATTAAATATAAGTAACGAGGAAAGAAAAAAAGAAAATAGGAAGAAAAGGTTCATTAGAGAATAATAAAGTGCTAAAAGATATCAAAGCAAATTATTGCACAATTTTGCGAGTTTTTAATTTAGTCATAGAGTTTAGAAGAACTTGCAGAATTGTGCAATAATTCGCTTTAATATCTTTTAGCACTTCATTATATTTTATTATCACTGTGATTTCACGAAGTATTTTCGTTGATATCAAGATGCTTATTGCGTTCGGCACACATTTTCTCTGCACTCTGGGGAGAAGAATCTGCCGAGGAGAAATCTGTCAAATGGAAGATTGAAATCAACGCGTCGTAGACGCCTGTCTCGAAACTCCGCGTGTCTGGCAACTTACTAACAAATGCGTCACTCAGCACTCGAAATGGCGCGCCGGCCTCACTTCCTTTCTTTGATAACGATAACCATCGCTTCGAGACGAAGCGACAGAGTTTTGCTGCGATTGCTTTGGTCGCCGACGATGTCGACGGCGACGAGGTACCGGAAATGTGAAAGTTCGGTAATGGGTAACTGGAGCGAACAAATACGTACAGGACTTTGTGAAACACGGTAACATCGCCTGGGTTGTTATCATAGTATCTTTTTCTCATTGTATCGCAGATATTGCGCGACGCATACTTAAAATTTTGATGTCACAAATCGGAAGGAAGGGAGCATCTCCGTGCTCGAGAGATAGTTTCTAACTTATTTAACACACTACCATTGCGATACTTATATTATCATGTAAGTTGTGATGGATTGCTTGAAAAAAATAATTTATATAGTTTTTGCTGTTGAAGGTTTATTAATAAAGTTTTTGAATTTTTTTTTAATCGATAGTAGTAAAATGTACAAAAATTTTGTATGATAAAATGTTTTTATCTAATTCAGTTTTTTTATATAAACTAATATTATTCAAGAAACGCGATACTTTGTTGTGTATTTATCGCTTATTTAAATTGCAAAGTGACTGTATAATTTACGACTAATTATTCAATTATAAGTACTCTTGAAATGTATCTGTACTCTCAATTGCTATCTACAAATCGGTGTATTAATATTCATAAAATGTATCGATTGTCACGTTAAAGGGTACGTAATCATGTATTTTTCACATCGACTATTTTGAGTCAAATAATTGATGAAACAATGGTTTCTCTTTAATGATGCTATCGGAATCGACATCCTATTGCGAGCCAAATCCAATTAATTAGCGTAAGTGGCACAATTAATTGGCCCACACCATAGGTTAGTGAGATAGCAGTTTGAGATTAAGTTCTCTGCTTCTCACTTTTTTTCATCCGCGAAGGCCCGTGAAAGGCGACAAGAAAAAAGCGCAAGAGAACGGAGGAAGGAAGAGAGAGAAAGAGAGAGAATTAGACGGAGCTGAAGAAGGGCTTTACGAGGTAGTTCGGAGACATTCTTGATTTCGATGTTGGAAGGGAATCCAACGAGAACCACTTGAATTTAACGAGGTTCCACAGCAAATGGGCCACCCTGCAGACTCGCCTCCTTTATTTTCTCTATACTACTGGAACTCGTGCCGCACTACTAACCCATGGACAAACACTTGATCTTAAGATTGCACCTTCCGTCAAAGTTTCCGAGAAATATTGCGATCGGCTCTAGACGAACCTATCAGCGAAAGGACAAAACTTTTGCTTTTCCACTTCGATCCTTTCCTCATTATAGTTCGCATACCATATGTGTCGAGGCAAAATGGTTTCTTAAAACATTACGAACATTACATTATTTTTTGTTTTATGTAACTGACAAATTTAAAGAAACGGTTTCAAAAATAGCTACGACATAAAATGGCAAATTTATGAAAAAATATGAAAGATATGAAGGTATTGCATCATTAACATCTCCTCTTTTGTAAATGGAAGGAATGAGAAAGGAGAACTTAATATGAATTTGAGTTTAATGATATTTGAACCCGTATATCGTTTTCCGACCCAGTTCTGCTAACGCATTACAGCAACGAGCACATCGGTGGATATTTCTCGCGTCGGAAATAAAGAGAAAAAGAGAAGCCGTCCGTCGCGCACCTGTACCTGGTTGGTCCCTTTTTTTTCATCCGACGGACAAAGGGTGCCTGCTTCTTGCTTGACAAAATTTCGTAACACCAAGTAGGAAGGATAAAGGGAAACGGAGGGAAACAGAAAGAGAAAGACAGGGAGACGGCGCTGCACCGGCTACGGTGCAACGTGCACTTCGGGGTCGAGGCACGACAGGATCCGCTAAGTGGCAAAGCATACACCGGACCGTCTGTGCCTCCTTCATTAGCACCAACTAGCCTCGGCGGTAGGCTTAGCCGAGTCTTTTCTTCTTTTCTGCCTGCGCCGAAGAGAGCGCCTGGTGGAGAGGCCCAGCGTCGTTGTAGGTACAACTCGCGCCATAAACCTCGACGAGGTCTCTTCTCGGAAATATGCCAGCGCGCATACCGAGGCACAAAACGGTTCGCTTTGTGCATCTTGTCGCCTGTCCTCCGGGATCGAAGCTTCGTGTTGGTAGAAAGTTTCTCGACGTTTTACAATGAATATTATATTTTACGAAGTTGCAGCTTCCTCCTTCTCGGAAAGAAATTAATAAATAATTTTAGAAATAGTTTTCACACACAAACCGTTACATCTTACTGATAAGAATAATCTTTTGTACGATATAATTGATCTTAAGATTTTATACAATATAATCGACATTTAAATGCATAATGAAACGCGTTTTTTGTTTCTTTTTATGTTACAGAGAAGCTCACTACACAATCGGAAGATTTCAGTAGGAAGCTGTACATCTTTGCGGAGAAGAGCCAACGATACATTTGCTTCAATAAGCGGTGGAAACTCGTCGGCCTGGTAATTACTCGCCTACCAATTAGTAGACATGCTTCATCATCTCAAGTGAGCCGGTAGATTTACACGCGCCGGTAAACGCCTCGTATTGTCCGTAAATTCCTATTCATCACCTACGCGCAGGGCTATAATTTACAAATTGGATTAATAGTTGATGATTTAAAGCTTCAACGTTTAAAACGTGTATTACAAACTTCAATTTTACTTGATTCATCGTACGTTAAGTACTGTTCAGTTTGTTAAAATCCATCTAGGACACTTTTCAATAATTGCTATATATTTTTTATAATTACAATATACGTATACGGTTTCTATTTCCATATTTGAAATTCCGTATTTCAAGTAGTTTAAGTTTTACTTCTAAAAAAAATATCATTCACTCATACAATAGTCAAAAGATTTGCGACGGACATTTTTAATCTTTTGCAGTCTTATTTTTTTGCATTGTAATATATAAGCTGTATATTATAATATATAAGCTTATATATTGTAATTGCAAATTTTGTCAATAAATACAATATTTAATTACTAATGTTACGGTAAAAACGAAATATTTAATATCAATTCGTTTGTGATATTATTTCGCTGCAAAGGGTTAATGTCGAAATGGTGAGTATATCGTGAACGTCCACTATTTCTTTGCAGCCGAAAAAACAGAAAGGACCGATGTGCCAGTTTTACGAGGTGTACAATGGCTCCTATCTAAGGTACAGGAGCGCCGTCGATGGGACGCGGTATATCGGCTTCAACAAGTTCGGCAAGCCGATGAAGAATCCCCACGGCAGGCAGGAGTGCTTCAACTTCATCAAGTACAATCCTCATGCGGACATAAACCACCACAATAGTCTGGTGAACGCGGAGATGGGCGGTATGGAGCCGCGGGAGCCGTACGTCGTCTCGAGGAAACCGTCGCCGGTGATGAGGGCCACGAAGAACTCCCTGTTGCAGGCCGACAGTGCGAGGGAGCACGTCCACACGTCCACGCATCGCCATCGGCACTCGAATCGTTGGAAGATGCGGCAGGACGGTGCGGACTCGGGACCCCGGAGACGGCATGAGAGCCGCCTCCTCGTCGAGGCCAGCAAGTATTGAGCCGCGTGCGAGCTCGCCGATCAAGACTGCCTCCTCCGTACCCCGTGAGAACCTGAGATCAGAACTGCCAAATACGCTGGTGGATCGCACGGTCGGGATGTCAGGAGCCCATTTAACGGCGCCTCATGTGTCGCGACTCGAAGCACCACGTATTCGTTCGATCGGTCGGCGAATCAAGAGCGCGGGCGCGGCTCGCTCCGAGCACACACACACACACGCCTTAAGCCTGCGCCCGTTTAGTTTCCGTTTCCGCCCGCCGGAACGAAGCAACGTTCCCGCGGTGGAGACGGGTGTCGTCGTCGAGATTAGCGTCCAGATCGGCGGAGGACCTCCGCCGCGACGAAGCTATCTCTATTTCACGTGGTTAAGTTCGATTTACACTTGCCCCGACTGACCCCCTTCAGGCAAGTATGTACCTCGTAACGTATAAGAGCGTTTTCTTTCTAATCGTTGGTTCCTCGTGGGTTTAATTCGCGCGCGCGATGAATCGTTCGTTAGCCCTCTGTCTCTTTTTACTCACACTCTCTCTCTCTCTATCTATCTATCTGTACATCTTTCTTTTCTCGTGACGAAACGTGGCCAATTAGTACAAGATACTTTTCTTCGATTCGCTACGCGTGGTGGTAAACCGTACGACACCGCGCCGGCAATGTATAAATTCTCATTCGAGCCCGTTATTGCCCGGTCGATCGTTTGGCGACGCGAACAAAAGGAATTCACATCGCGTAGAAATCGTAGCGTAACCGAACGGCTGCTGTGCTTCGAGTGCGGTCACGCCGGCCCGCGATGGTAGCGCAAAGAGACGCGCGGACGGCGCACGTCGATGGACACGTGTTTCCCAATTTGCTCGACAGAAATAATTCGTCTTTCGGATGTACATATGTAATCACGAAACACAGAATTACTAATACAATTTCGAGATATTAATATAATTCGCTTGAACAATGTTTATGTAAAAATTTCGATCAAGCTGCCATTTAAAAAAATCTCTCGCTTGTTCCTGCGAAATCTCAATTCCAATGCAATAATGTGTCTTAGCAAAAGAAACATTGGTGTCACACTCGAACAAGCGTTTGATGTCGCGCTAATTCACCCAATTTGGATCAAGCTCCTTTCAATGTAACAAATTACGTGTTGTCAAATATCGTAACGTACGTTAGTTGCGAAAATCACGATTGTCAATATAACGGTTCAGAATTGTTCCCCGGCGAATTAAAGCGGGAACACTGTCGGCGCTGGTCCACCGAGGAAATATTTGTCACGTCGCAAGCGCTCGTACGTCGCCACTCGTACGCTCGCCTGCGCAGTTAGAGCTCACGCCGCGCAAGACTCTCGCTCGCTGTGCTAATTACGCCGCCTAACGTAGCGTGCGTGCCTGCCCGCGTGTATGAATAATGTGTGCGTGCCTGCCTGCGTGCGTACGTGCGTGCTCGCGATGTACACGCAGGCCTTACCGCCGCCGACGCACAAACTCGCGGCGCGATCGATTACGAACGTGCCGAGTCCGACAACCGACGACAGTCGGTCCTTCGGGCTTTTCTTTGATAATTCACAATTCTCTTTCGCGCCGGACGACGATCGGATCGCATTCGGTACCTTTAAAAATTCATTCACGATGTCGTTGCGTGACTTTGAAATAGGAGGAACAAAATGTTTCAGATGCGGGACATTTGAAGGCTTGATGTAAACAGGGCTGGAAGTGCCATATATTAAAAGAAAGAAAAGAAAAGAAATTACTTTTGTATTTATAGAAGAGCTCTCTAAGCTAAACGATACAGCGAGAAGCTGTGCATGTAATTTTTGAGAGGATTCTTACGAGATGGCAGATGGGAGATAAAAAGAGTATTTTTTCTATACTTTTTCAAATGAATAAAATGTAGTTTTTCATTTTTGTACTCTTTCCAAGTGCTCGTCTGTGTTCCTCTATCTCTCAAATACAAGATGACATCGACAAATTGACGGCATGTTTTTCAAACAAACAATTTCAACAAATTTGCCCTGAGACACCTCTTCTTTCGTGTATTCGAACGACGGCGATCGGTTAGAACTGCGTGTCTGCGTACGCGAGGGTTTATTGTACTTGTGTGCATTCCGCGTGCATACGTACTTCGCCTCCGGAACGCGTGTGAGTGCGTGTAATATAATGCATTACCGTTAATGAACTTAATCCTTAGAACGCTATCGCAGACTGTATTATTAGGCTAGGTACATGAATATATGACGCGGTGGCGACTCGACGAAGGGAACCAGGGGCGCCGAGTTTCTCGCCACTTTGCGGGTGGAACGTCTTGTGCAATCTTATTTTTCGCTTTTTATTTTTTGAGATCGAGCGTCGACCTCTCGTGCCGTTTTAACTTTTCACACAGGCACAAGGAAGGTACCCCGGGACTGTTCATTTTCGTAGACTCGCCACGTAAGGAGCGCCTGCCTCTCTTTCCCCTCTTTCCCCTTCCCAAAAAGAAAGAAAGAAATCGCTCCCTAGGTAGCTTATTTATTGAAATCACGTTTAGGTACTACGAAATGCCCGAGAAATCCTTCGAGAAACCCTTGTACGTATATACATATATATATATATACATATATATGTATATGAAGATATGCGCTGCTCTCTTTTCATCATTTTCATTCACTCACTCTATTTTCCTTCCCTTCTCTATCAATCACATTTCTTCTAATTGTCATTTCGCGCAAAGTCATGTCACAACTGTCATTCAATACGACGTCATTAATTGTTAATTTATCGGGTTTTAGTTTATTTATAAGCTTTTTCTGAAAAAAAAAAAATTTTCAACGCGTTACAAATTTTTCATCTTTCAGAGATAGTGATCGGTAGTATGTGTCACGTTTACATTTAACATTCCATCACACTCCATCGCTGTAAAAAAGAATAATTCAAATTATTCGCATTTCTAAGAGTTTAATTAACGTGTACGAATAATAAAAAAATTTACTTGAAAACACATTTTCTTTACTCTGCGTCCCTTCACTCGTTTAAATTATTAAAATTCACGCTTTTTACGCAAAGTCTGAAAATACTCAATACCTGATTAATTTAATTGCATACGAGTGGCAGTGCATAAGAAAGCTTATTCCTACGGATGTTTGTATGTGTGTTAAAAAAAATGTAGAAAGCAATATGCACGTAGTGACGCCACGTTTCGTGCGACGAATCAGAAATTTTGTAACGCCTTTTAAATTGGATATTTTTTTTTTAATCCATGTATATAAAATCTAAACAAATTCTTTCCTATCTTTTTGTTTTACCGCAAACCGTTCTGTAATAATATTAAAATTTGACTTCTTTTGGTGATTCGTTATCGGCACGTGGCGAGTGCAAGCTAAGCACGATAAGATGTCGCGTGTAAACAGAAATTAAACGCCAGCAGATGACCATGAGAAAGGCATAAAATCCGACGCTTATAATTTAATAACAGATAACTAATCTAACGTGTATATGTATCGTATTGTAATATGAGTATTGTAACTCCGCCTCTAAAAATTAACCAACTCGTTTTGTATGTGTAAGCATAGCGTCACGTAGCGAGGATCACCACGACATTTCACGGCGATGCGGAGAAAAATGATATAATAATTTTTATGGAGTATGCGAGTCTCCTCGAAAGCGAGATGTGTCACTGACTCTGTCGTTCTACATATAATGTGTAAAAAGAAGAAGAAGAAAAGCGCATGCGATTCCCGACCAGCGTCACTCTCGCGACCTCATCGAAACTACTCGTAATCGAGCCATCTCGGAATTAGCTTCGGGATCGAAGAGAGTTTCGTCGATTGTTTGTTATCGTCTAGTTTATACATATTTTTACATTGAGTGAGAAGTTTCGGTATTTAAATTCTGTTAGCGTCACATGACGTTGTGCGATCATCTTATCATCGTCGCGTGACTCGATTGCGAGCAGACCATCACCGCCCGTCCTAGCTTTACACCCCCTCTCCTTTTTTTTACTTTCTCACCATCGACAAACCAGAAAACAGCAGATGAAACGAATAAAACACGAGAGATGAATCTGAACTATCCCTTTCCCCTTTCCTATAGATAGATAGTATACATACTAAATAAAAAAAGAAAAATAAAGTATAAATATTATATATATAAATAAAAAAAATATATGAAAGATGTGTATTGTAAGATATTTAATACCGACTTGTCTTAGGCACACTCGATGACGATCGATAACAATGAAACGATGATAATAATTATTACGATGATTGTTGTATAACGAACGACGACGATGATGATATTCTACACTGTAATTCGCGTTGTAATATAGAGGCCCACCCGTTACCCATTAAATCGATGTGTCGATGTACCCTCGGCCGTGCTGTGCTCGTGTGCACATTCCGAAGGGATGATCGAAAGGGTGAGATCGGATTTTGCAGGTGCGTCGTGCTTTGGACGACGGCCAATCAGCCGAACTGAGATTTTTCTACGAGAAGGGACCGGGAACCACTTTCGTAACTGGCCGACGTTCAACGACCGTCGCATTCGGGACGGAAAATTAGATCGGTTTCGATCGCGACACATACACACACACACACACACACGCACGCACGCATGTACACAAATACATACGCGCGCACTCGCCCTGTTTACGATGTGCAGCAACCTATTACGAACGAGCATAGCACGTCCGGCAGCAACTAGCAATAATATAACATTCCAACTTAAATCGCATATGTACTGCGAATTCTAATAATGTGTGCCGCCATACGAGAAAGAAAAACACTGTCAAATACACGCATACACTGCTATTCATCGTATTTATTATCGTACCAACTTTTTATCCCTCTAATGACCATAACTGTGCAAAACGACGATGTGAAGAAATGGTAGCTAAACCAGTCTTCAGAAGCGATAAAATAGTGGACATGCGATTCAATCCGATCAACGAGTTATGCAAACTGCAGAAACATTCGCGGAAAAAAAGAAGAAAAAGTAAACGAAAACCGAACGAGAGACGGGTTTGTCCTGTGCCTAATGTCTTATAGCATTCATTACATTATTACTGTCATTTCTCCCCTCGAAACTCAAGAGTAATGAATATTTGTCGTGTTGCTCTTTTCAGAAACAAATATTTTTATCTACAACAATAAGTGTATCATGATGATAAACGCATCATGTAGAAATTGTTCCAAATTTGCTGTTACGGCATGACAAATGTTATTGCGGTAGAGTTTTTAAATGGCGGCTTCGAAAAAGGGGATTCTGTCGTGAAGAACTTCATAGGGAGCGCCGAATTTCTACCGGCGATGGATTTGTGAAGCTGTCAATGTATTTAACCATCCACTCGAGTCGTCTCGAGACCGAAAGTCAAAATCAAACACATTCCGATGATGGTGGCAACGGCCGGACCGAGAGGTTCTCTATTTGCAGCGGTGGTTGAGAAAGAATCGGGGTTTTTTTTCAGAGAGGGGAGGAGATGAAGGAAGATGTAGAGAGAAAGAGAGAAGAAGATGTGAATCTCATACTCGCCTGCCTAAAAATTTCGAGCTATTTCCCATAAATCTTGTGCTCTACATCTCACTATCTTCAATTCAAGTGTTTAACTTGAAATCGGCCCGATGAAACCGTTGAGTCGCACCCTTCTTATCCTTACACAAAGTGCCCGCCCTATCCTCCTCTCTTCCGAATCGTCGCGTACCCCTTTTCCTGTCTTACTTTCTCTGGAATCCCTCTCTACAGCAACGTACATTCACGCGTCACCAGGTAGGTTGACAATGTTCCAGGGTGCATAAGTTCCCGCATCTAGATCCCGAGATTACCTTCTTCGACGTGCGGCTTTCGTGCTCCCCCATCGGAAATTCTATCTTACCGGATAATGCCTGTAATCCGCTTTCGTTTGGGCGGATTGTTGCTTCGAAATTTCACACGAAACGCACATCAGTACGGTGGTAGAAATAAATGAAGCGTTTAAGACTTTATACTATTATAATTATTATAAGATTAGTATTACCTATATAGTATGAGATATCTAATATATCGTTTCCTTTCAATTTATAATTGTAGTAATTATTTTATTTATTTAGTCGATTTTTTATTCCACACCGTGCACAACTATTCATAGGTGTATAAACTGTTTTTTTTTTTTTAAATAAAAATACAGATATCCTAATAACATTATATATGTGAGAATTAATTTATTATTTTTATTTACAAACTAGATTACAGAATAAATTTTTATAACTTTTTATATTAAGCTTATTCAAAGATTCCAATAATCCAAAGGTTAATTTTTTAATATCGAATAAGTAAGTTTTTTCAAATAAACGAATTAAATAAGTTTAGCATCTTCTTAGTTTCCAAGTTCGAAAACATTCCAGTAGTCCGGAATATATTACGTATCTTATAATATTCTGATAAGAAACGTCAAAGTTCATGGTTCATTCACGAACAGTTCATGGATTCACGAATACGGCGGCGCGTTGGAGTACGCCCGCGCGAAAAGAGGATCCAGCGTAGTCTCCAATTAAGATCTCTCAATTAGCGTATCTTATCGCGCTGTTGCTTATCTACCGACCTGCTCTGGACAGGTTCCCGCATGTTCCTCCAATTCTCTGAACCAGTCTCTGGATCGAGTGGTCGGCTGGTCGGTCTATTTCTCGGACGTTGCTTCACCTGCATACACACGCGCTCTTTGTGGCCTGCAGCAATGCCGCCCTCGTTAAATCGAGTACCGTCGTGCCAGGAGAATATTAAGTCGGCGATTCATTAGAAGAGATTCTATCGTCCGATCGTTCTCCCTCTTCGTTCGCTACCACCTGTGATCTCGTACTATTTCGTAAGTGGCTTCACGGGAGAGCCAGATACGTCGCTATGCTGTTGGACGTATCTTAGCAATTAGACGGGCGTATACATTTAATTATTTCGCGCATTAAATGTCCATTAGACTTCGAAACATTGGTAATTCCCAGGTTTAATCGACGCGAATTCGCGTTTAACCTGATACATTATTAATCGCAGCGGGAATTACGCATTACTTTTCTGAACACTTAAAATTATTGCACGTAATTATCGTGTATACTTAAGATATAATCGCTGTTTTACGTACCATTTAGATCTAAATTAGATTACAACGTGATTTTAATATTTATCGATAGATAGAGTGTGTAAAAATTTACTAAAATCGATACTGTTACGATATTATTGATTTGCTTGTAAATTCTTCATTGTATGGTATGGAGCAAAAATTGTAACTTTCGGTTTGTATTTCTTTTATATGCGGTCTTCTTTTGAAACGTCTCCATTTAAGGGAGCTTTAAAAGGCGGTTGTTCTGGTCTTTCAAAGAAGAGTGGACTTGGAGACGTCCATTCAGCAAATTGCTCGCTAAGGCAATACCACTGGTATAGGATAAAGTCCGACAATTCCGAAAGAACAGTGACAATCCGAGAGCTCAGAGTATGGAATGAGAAAAGACTAAACTCTCGGAAAAAGAGGGGCGAAAAAGGAAGGAGAGAAACAGGAAAAGGAAGGCTTTCTGTTTTCCATACTTAGACGATCTGGTGGTTTCTTGCAAAGAGCATTTGCATAATTAAAGTACCAATCACGTTTTTGACTTTAACAAACTCTGCAGAAAGGTTAATACGATTTGATTCCATCATGCATAATCGCGATTATGTAAATTTCGTAATTACTTTACTTTATATTACTTTATATTTTTATACTTTACTTTTTATTACTTTATATTTTTTACACTTGTAATTTACACACATATGGTTTCCCCTCGATGTCATTATTAAATTAAAATAAATCATATTATATTTTTTTTGTATCTTGTCTACGCGTGTCTAGGAAGTCAAACATCCAAAAATGCGAGAAGCTGAAGAAGAAGAGCTGGTTGAATCACCGTAGTTCTAACAATGAGGAGCTAACCTCGGTAAATATTCAACGGACAGCTCGCAGCATTGTAGAATCTTGACTGTTCTTTTAATCGCCACGGATTCTGTCGCGACTAAATTTATGTGCAGACCTGCCGGGTGGCCAACGTGTCACGCAACGTCCTTTAGAGAAAATCGAGGAAATTCCATGTCGATTTTTCGCGCGTTTACGCCCCTTCCTTCTCTTACACGAGCAACGGAAGTACCAGGTGGACTTTCTCTCGGTTTTTCTCCCTTGGGTTCGCCCGGGTTCTCACCCGGTAAATGCGACTAGTATACGACTCTTTGGATGATCCGAATGAACGGTTATCCGTGCCAGCGTGAGATCTTTTGTTATATGCCTTACTATAGATGCCGTTCTCAAATATGTTTCAAATTTCATTCACAAGGGATCTTCTCACTGAAGATTTTGAATATTGCGAATATTCCTATTCTTTTTTCACTAGCGCCGCTATAGTGCACAATAGAATATATTACGGTATACATTAATATTAATGTTCCATCATAATTAAAATAATTTCCCAAAAATAATATACAATAATTAAATAAAGTTATAAGTTTATAACAGTTATAACTTTATAACACGTGCATAATCTCTCAGAAGTTTCAGAAATAATTAAGAATAAGGAATTATAAACTTAAGCTTTATTGAAATCGTACACAATTTAAGAATTACTCTCAATTTTTTAAATTTTCCTTAACGTATTTAACAATTTACATTTTATTTGAATAAGATGCGTACTGTATTTTGGCATGTTTGAGTATAATTACTTACGAAACAATTATATTATAACAAAATAAAAGATTAACATTAAATGCAATAACGATTTTGACGTATTACATTCAAATGCTTCTTTTCTAAATTGTAATATAAATCTGCAAGATCTGCGACATCGCATCCATCAACTCTGGCATTCACGTTCTGGTCTTGGAAAGTCGGACATAACTGAATAGTCTGTGACTGAATAGAATCTGAATAAGATTTACTTGGTCAATTTATTATTGATTTGGTGTGGCCGCTGGCCATGAATAAATCTTCGAAAAGCGTTGGTACCTTGTGATCATCTTGCTACCGGTTCGTCTTAATTGGACCAACCATGTATACAAATATAAATGGTTCGATCGCTCTTATACACATATATGAGTACATATATTGTATAAATGTTTCGACCGCTTTTTCGGCAATCCGCCTTATCGGTCCATTATCCGTAACGGCAGCTACTTCTTAACCGGAAATATCGTGGATATCGTGGATCTTAAATGGTTACATATAAACGTAGAAGAAAAAGAGAGAGGAGAAGAGAAGTGGAAAAGACGAAGGACAACTTGTAAGTTTGAACAAAGCTTACCGATAGGATCGTTATTTCCCGTTAAAGATCCGATCTGTTCGTCGATAGCGAGAAATGCATTATTTCACGATTTCAATTATCTCTTCTCAGGACTTTATGGTGATTTAAGTCTAGGATTGGAAAACTTTTTTTTAACTATATGTATAGATAAGATAACTATGTAACATTAAGTATTAATAATGCAATTACATAATATATAATAATTCAATCGGACATTTCGGAAATTTAGTGTATTATAATACAATTTTGAATGCAATTATATTTTTAATATGTTTAGTGTATAGTATTTTATATATAATGAAATTTTTATACAGCAAATGTTACTTTAAATCATTGAAAAATTTAATTTTTATTATTTGCACGAATATTTTTGCATGATTTAAATAGATCTTGCAGTTTGAATAGATCTTGCAATAAAAAAATGAATTATTTCTCTTGACGTCAATAATAATAATTTTTTCTAATTAATTAAATTTGATGTGAAAATAATTCGATGTGAAAAGTTCAACATCACTATAAAATTTCTTATTACTTATTAAATTTCTTATCATTTCTTATTTCATCATGATACGAGTATATCAAAGTATTTTATCGATTGTTATCACGTGAGTTATTAAAATTCACGATTTAAAGATTTATTACGAAACATAGTAACCTAGAGATGAATAAATCATCGATTATTATTAATCTAAGTAGTGCGACATTGTGGCACGAATAGTGAATGATGAATTACGTAGTAGATTATTGAAGATAAAAGCGCAGTAATGTTTTTTAGTATATTAGAAATAGCAATTTTTTTCAAATTTGATATTTAAAGAAAAAGGAATATGCAGTAACCTGCTAGTAAGCTGCTACGATATTAAAATTAAAACTCATATGAACAATTATATGCCTGGTTCTCCCTAAGTGATTCTCTTTTCTGATCTCGCCATTTATCTTATCGTCGTTTTATGGCGAATGTAATTTCACGCAGAAACACTCTCGGAAGTGATACGAGAGGTCGTCGTGAGCTCCTGTGCTGGCACTCGCACGGTAGAGACAGGTAATTGTGCGATACTTTACGAGGACAATAAGTTAGGCCGGTGCAAAAACTAATACCCGGCATGTAACAGGCATTACTTATTCTTACACCAGCATATGACGTCGGGCCCCTGGAAGGGAGCCGGCCGATATTGCATTACCTTGTATGATATATGCATTCGCGCCTTTTATAACTTTCGCATTCAGGACAGTTACCACGTACGTAAGTATATGTAAAGAGGCATTTTATTGTATTGATGGTATAAGTTCTCGTGTTACTGAGTCCACGATGACAGAAAATACGAACAGGCGAGAAAGGCTGTTGATTTTTATCTCCCATCTTCCATCAATCGAGGATTGTGCTTACAACATTTTCTTACTGTTCAACTTTTAGTATATTTATTGTTAAACTACTATGTAAATTGTTAGTCTTGCTTAGCTGTGTAATATAGTATTATATAAAACGCAGAAACTTACTTGGAATATTTATATAAAGGAATGTGAACGTGTAATTTTATATTTAAATGTTTTGATAAATTATTTTATTTTACCGTATAGAAAAATATGTCATTATTCAAATTAGTAAGATTGATATAAAAAAACATAAAATTGCTAAGACATGAATTACGAGTACATTTTAAAAGAAATCAACAGGGTTAACTAGAGGGAAAACAAATGTGGAATTGCTCAGACTCGAAAATTCAATGAGTATATTACGAAATTTCTTGCTGGCGTCAGTCAATTTTGTAGATATTCTACCAGTCATCCTAAACAGGATAAAGAACTCACATGAAAAGAATCTCTCTTTCTTTTAGCTAATAATAAAGCAATCTGTGATTCTAATCTCTTGGGCCTTTCTATTCTGTCTCTTGAAAAAGTAGAAAGCCGAATTTTTAAGGCACAGTGTTTCACATTCTATTCTATCATTTCAGAAAATATATTAATTAATATGTCGCAGTCATAAAAGTTGCTTTGACACAATTTAAAAAAATTATGAGATATTAATACAATATAAAATGCATAAAAGAGCAATTACATAGCAGTTGCAAAGAACAGCAAGAAGGACAAAAATCCCTGAAAATATCTATTCAATGAAGATGCAAGATATAAAAGGGTTGACAGCATTGATGATATTTGTGATGACAGCTGAGACATCGCGGAAGAGTAGTCGGAAGCATTGATCCACGATACATTTCATATTATCAAATACACAATATATGGTGGGGAATGTAAAACTATAAAATAAACAAAACTCACAACTATATATAGCGATATCGTAAAACAGACGTAAATTTTCTGCGTTCGCATCGAAGTGCTCCGCGCATTATAGGGTGTTCTCTTCTGAATATTCACTCGTTATACACTTCTCTTCTTCTTTCTCCTTTCTCCGACAGGACGCACGTGCGGCACTCCCTCGCGAGCGGAGCAATTGAGAGCGACGCCATAAATATTCATCCCCCTCGTTATATTTACCCTTTCGTCATTTTTGAGCCGTATACAATACCGAGGAAGTGTGCCGAGCGATAACCCTCCGCAGAAATATTGTTCGAAAGCTTCGGGACGCCCTCGAACCCACGTAGAAAAGGTAAGTTACACAGAAGAGCGCGTACCAGACTTTCAATGGGTATATTGAAATCATAGCACAATTTTTTTTTATTTCTTTTGTTATGTGTACCAGAAAACGCGGTCTATCGTGAGAATGAATAATTTGACATGTGACACCGATGTATTATTTCACTACTATTTCCCATGTGTAACACAAAGTAATACAAATATTATCAAATCAATTTATACCTTAAAATATCTGTTTATACGTTTAAATATACAATAAAGATAAATAAAAATAAAATTGCTGTAACACAATATCGTTCAATAGAGTTATTAATATTTTTAATATAATGATTTAATAATACTAATAAAAATGATTTTATCATTTTTAGTAATATCAAGTCAGTTGCATCGGTAAAATATATCAAATAAAATTTGTACAGCATAGATAGTTTAATCTACATACGCACAGCAATCTGAAGCTGCCACTTCTCTGTTATTTTCAATCTACGAGCGTCATGTTATTCGTGTCATCTCAGAGTGGATTACTTTCCGTAGAAGGACCTCCAGGATCGTGGAAGCTGCTCGACGATCTCGGAAGATTTATGGAAAAAGATGGGACGCCGATAAAGATCAATCGATCCGGTGATTAAGACGTAATCTTGTTGGTCGATACTGATATACATGCGTGGCACTTAGTAGTCCTATCATGATGTTCCACGTTCCTGGCCGCCATGCGGTATTCGTTTTCGTTCGGCAATATCAGACAGGAAGGGGATTGGCGGCGAATAATATATTAGCATTCCATTCGAGCGCGAAGTTTATTGGCGGCTTTAATGCATTTCGCGGGGTTTACCGCTTATCTCCTACCTACCTTTTAAGCACATATTTTTTCGATGAATAATTCAGGCGCCTGCATGGACTTCACTCTCATTTTCTCTGCTAATCCACCCGCCCCGTTCTGTATTTATCTATCAATTTATCCAACTTATTCTTTAAACTAGTACCTCTTTAACCTAGTTGTTTGAATCTCTGATTGCTTCGAGTGTGCTGACTGCGCGTATGGGCTTTTCTGGCGAGATATAAATCAGGATAAAGATTGAACGTAAGAGTATTATCGATAGGTAAATTAGATAGTGTATCGATAATGTTAATGCATACACCCGATGTTTAATGTCACGCATGTACATTGGTGGTACCAGTTAATCTATTCCGCGATATTGAACGTTGAGCGATATCGTATCGCGTAGTAAGAGACTTTATCTTGAATTACATCTGATGGCTAGAGAGCAGAATACTTTTTGCTAATATTATTTAATAGGTTGCTCGATTATTATTGGACGCGTGTAGTGAACGTCGCTGATCGTGAAATCTACTGTTAAATTATGTAACTCTAAAAGAAAGCAATTCAATCACGATAATGACAATAATACTGTCGTGTTAATGATATCGCACATGAATAGAGATATGTAATCAACTTCGTAAGAAATCATCTTATTCGGTGAAGGAGTGTCGTGGAAAAAAGACTAGAAGAGGCGCTATGTCTCGAGCACATCCGCGCGTATGACGCATTTTGCATCAATGTAAAAGCACGCACGATAGATTACAAGTGGGTTGACTACCAGCGTCATTAACAAGGCGCCATGTTCGTCTTATTTGTTGTTCGTGTAAGAGCGACCCATCGTTCTGGATTGCGCAACGGCGTGACACGGGTCTCATTAACGCCCAGCACGGCGCCCTATTTGGTACCGATTTTATAAATAATCGCGACCACGTGGGCCCACGTTGGACTGGGGCCAGAACACGCCTAGAAAAATAAATAACAATGGTGTCCCATTGAATCCGATTCCTCCTTCCTCGAAGCTGAACGGGTTGTCCGGTCCAGCAGCTTGTCCACTCGGTCGTGGGTGTGGGCGCCTCGAAGGTGCATTGGCAACAAATTCTTTCGCTGAGAGAGAGAGAGAGAGAGAGAAATCTTCGTCTTCTTTTGTCTCTTTTTGTCTCCGTCCTTGCCGCGTGATTTCCGGTGAAAACTGCCTCTCTTTTCCTCGTTAGGTTAATTTGCTTCTGGCCCGCGGCCAACTGGACGAGGATCCTTCGGCAGGAAGCGCTCAACGAGATGCTGGAATTTCTCGAATTAACTTTCGCGCAGAAGAATTTAATCCGCTCTTGACCTCCCGCGAAAAGATGTCTTCCAGCTCAAATAGAAGATGCATATTTTCGCGCAAGTTTTCGATTTGCGCTTTTAAAGGAAATGATCTCGATATTATATTGCATCTTCTAGCATCTGATCTTTATTTTGTGTGCCGAGAATATCTAAAATTCATTTATTTGATTTAAGTTTACATTGCGCGAAGTCAGTTATCTTTTAGTTTTATACAAATTATAAAGTGGTGGCACGATTTGGATCAAAATTTCATTACAATCAGTATATCATATTTTTCTTACAATGTAGTGCGGCGACAAGGGAGCGTTAATCTCATATTGTCTTACAACTTTACTCGCGGCGATTAGCAAGCCCGCCTGCTCCATTTTGCAGAATTGTTGCTGATAACGCGACGGACTGGTGATGAAACAAATTTGCTCTTCAACGCAAGACGAATAGTCGCTGCTACGAGTACCGAGAATTCAATTACCGTTCCGGACGGTGACGGGGTTTAGGGGGGTCTTCGCACGACGGCGGCCCGGAATTCGCGATAAGAGACGCACAAGAGACATACAGAAAGAGCGTTCTCTTCGTAAGCCGTGCGCGCGCGTCGGAGACGAATACAGGTAGATTGCGTATCTACATTCACCTGCGGAGGGAAGTCTGGCCAGACTGGCGCTTGATAAGCGGTCGTCGCGCGATAAGAACGTGCAATGTGCGAGGGTAACGCACTCGCTTCTATGCGGCGCACTATAGGGTGTTTGGCGGTAGATACTTTCGCATAAGTACAACGTGCGTCGACATTGTTGCGCGCACCAAGCTGCATATTTGCACGATAAACCGAAAGGGGATTCCCACAATTTACTCAATAACTAGCGAAGAGCGTTTTATCGTGCGAATTTTTTTTCCTCACCGTCTTTTATTGTCAATTAGTATAGTCGCGAAGTAATCTAAGAACTAGCAACTGTTACTGGTTTCTAAGTTGTTGAATTTTGATAGATAAAAGTAAGTTTAATTAAAAAAGAGTGATAAATTTTGAGAAACAACAGTAAATATTTAACAACAGTAAGTATTTAAAGTTAACTTTAAACTACTTTATATATCGCATAGCTTCAACAGCAATACGAAAGAAAATTCAGCATTTTACCTTTAAAATATTTCTGTTTCCTAAAATTATGCACCGGATATCATTCAACGTCGATGAGATTATGTGATATTTCGACGAGTAAATAAGACTCGCTCCATAAGTCTTTCATAAGCGGAAAAAATTTTGAAGCTTCTTCAAGACCGGATCAAGAAAGAGAAAAGAAAGAGGGGAGTGAACGAGGCCGGCGAAAGGATGAAACCCAAAGTTGTCGCGGTGAAATGCGCTCGTGATGTGTCCAGCGGTGTATATCCACATCGGTTAGTAAGCGTGGGTGTAGATGTGGCGAGATTAAGGCCCAGGCCCCGAGAGAGTCGCGTGGCCTTCCCCCTTCCGTACCCCGCCAATTCCTGGCGAGTACCGGGGGTCCTCTCTCTTTCTCTCTTCTTTCTTTCCGTTTCATCTCTTCGCCGTAGCTCCTCGCGAGATGGTGCCCACCGTCTCGCGAGCATAAAATACAGCCAGGAATTTTAATAAGCCTGCCATTGTGCCGCGCGGTCCTGGTTCCCACAGATGATTTCGACCTGGCTTAAGACTCGCGTTTCGGGTGTAAACGGGAACTTTACGGTACACCGCAATGCCACCCGCAGCTTTACGCGCGCACGGGAGTTAGTTAGATCATTGCGGAATTTTACGACGAGTCGGAAATTCCACCCCGCGCGCAGTTTCCTGCCGGCGGGTGATGTATAAGGAACAAGGAAATTAACACTCGGCCAGTTACATTCCATTACTTTCCTCACGGAATGGCTTATTAATAATTGAAATACCGAGTAATCAGTTGAAAATTCTTTATGTTCAGTTTTTTATTCAGATGAGAAAACCTTAAAAGGAGAATTGTAAGTGGCAAGTTGGAGAATTTTTAAATTTCGTGGACACAAAACTTCAAGTTTTTATCAATGATAAGCATTAAATACCTATAAAAAGGGATGCACGACTTCTAAGATATTTCATATTGGAAGAATTTTAATATTTTTATACTAACGTTAAGAACAATCTTATTTAATAAATAATTTATCTACATTAGTCAGAAATGAGAAATAATCACATATTATTTATGCAATTTGTCTATTAAAATTGTCTTACAATTAATTAAAAAGTGAAACAAGATCGATATGTATCTAGACGGAAAAAAATGCTGTTCAATTTAAAAAAAAAATGAAATTGCAATTAAACGTGTATGTCACGGGCTGCCACAAACATAAATAGTTCATTTAATTATATTTGCTTAAATCAAATATTTAAATTATTAAAACAACTATTAGATGTTTTTTGTTCATTAATATTAATGTTGCATTAACTAAATTTATTCAACTACACTGATGCTGTTGATAAAATATTTTTTTCCCGTGTAACAACTAACTAAAAAAACGATGCTATTTACAATCCAGGATCTTGGTAGCCTAATATTAATATTAGAGTACAATCTCATTAATCCATTTAATAAACTATTTAAAATCAGGTAGTGTTGGATTAATGGATTTGCTGGAAAACTAAAAATATAAGAGATATAATAAAATAATATGTAAAGTCATCAGTAGGTATACAATTTTCACACTCTAATTTCGTTAAAATCTCCATCTTTTCCTTCAATGTTTCTTTTAAAGTTTTATGTTTCCTTTTACGTGGACATTTTAAAACTTGTATATAGATAAATAAAAGAACATAAAAAAAAACTGCAATGTTTCCTCGGAAACATTACTGTAAAAATAATGCGTCGACGATGGCTTAATGGTCACTGTAATATATAAATACGATAAACAATACATGCGAACCACTCGCTGGAAAACGTGAAAACTCACGATTGTGCCTGATTACTAAACACGCCGGATGATTAAAGTACTGGAGCGAGATATACTATAATTTCTGTATAAAGTTTGTAATACTTTTTCCAACTCAGTAAACTGTAACGCTAATCATTTGTTGATTTCAAAACACAGTTCTTCGTTAGAACAGTAAATTCACATATTTTTAAATCGATAATCGATTTAAAAATACTTTAATTAATTAAAAATCATTATATATATATATGCGTATATTACGTATATATGCGATATATACGTAAAACAAATAAAATCTCCGAGACAAATTGTGATACAAATTGTACACATTATAAATATCTAAAATCATAAATAATTGACACGCGTTTATAACAAATCCAATTGTTATCGTTTTATCAGTTGTTACGTGTAAGTAAAGTTTTAACATTTATATTGGTTTCGAAACCTAATGTGCAGACCATTTGAGAATACTACTCAAATCGGTCGTACTTGAATCTCCTTTCCTGTTAATATGCAGCCACGTTAATGTCAGGCTGGACCTGATGAGAGGCGGTATGCCATTCCGGAAATGCTGGAATGTCGGCTGTGGCGCCAGGACCGTACATCGGCATATGCTGAACCGCAAATCAATTCGCACATACCCCGCCACTTCCCGCACCACGTCCGGCAACGGTCCCTTCTTGCAAGATTGAAACCGACGCTTTCGAAACGGAACTGCCTGCCACATCGCCCTGCCATCTCAATCGCGATAACGGAGGTCAATAGAACTCGGTAGCGTGTCACGAATATTGTAGAAATGGGCTTTTGTTCCGGGAATCATGAGGCACGCTTGGAAAAGGAATGATGTCGATCCTGTTGGAACGTTAGTTAGCACCTGACACCGATCTCCCGTGAAAATTACACTAAGTTCCGCGGTACATGGTAAAACCAAGAAATTCGTCTTTTTCGCTTGCCGCTTCGTATTATAAGCCGAATACATTCACGTCATTTACGTAACTCGAGTACGGGATTTTACTTAATAATTTGAGCTAAGTAGGGCTTACTTTTTTCCCGCTTTAACAGAGAAGTGAGAAAAAATGTAATTATGAGACTTATAAAATGTTGCGTGTGTCAATCCACTTTTAAAAATAATACTTTAATCCAAAAATATTTTTATGTGCGTACTCGAAAGGATATGAATCACAGTAGGATATGAAGCAGATTCCAACTTTCAATATTAAATAAATTAAATTTGCAGTAATATATATTAAAGCGAAGAACTTTATAAATATACCGCAATTGCAATACATATATACTTTTATTTTTAAATATTTATATTAGCTCTTACATCCAATTACCGTGCTGCACGCCTTGTAAATACGACAGCGGACGGTAATACAGTACGATAATCGATTTCTTCCCCGATGATTGTGATTTACGAAAACGAGATCGAGACCGTAGGAGGTGGTCCGCGTAGAGAACATGCGTGGCCATAGGGCTTCTGGAATCCGACAGCCACTTGATTCAAAAAAGGTTGCTTCGGAGTCCATCGATCTCTGTGCATCGGTGTTTGAATCAGCGGGGACAGTAGCATTCGGTAGGAGCCGTTGCGAGATGGCAAATCGAGAATCTGCTGGAATTGAAGATAAATACCGTGGACTGTAAGAGCGAGAGAAGACTCGAATGATTAACCTGTGGCGCCGTGTAAGATCGTAAAGCTCGTGGACTCGTGATGGGCCTATCCACATGGGCTCGCTCTGTTCAACGATTTGCCGGGGCCTTTTGTCTCGTGTTATAATTGGCTTGTTGTTTCGGATGAGAGCTACTGCCGGCGTATAACCATATTAGCGGCAGTAATTACAAATCATTGGATGAAGTGGAACCGACGAGCTGACGAACCGATCTCTGCGGCCAAGCGACTTCGAGAGGACGATCGCGAAGTATTTCGCTCTCTCCTTTGATGATTTCATTCCCTGACAGTTCTCGACCGGCAAAACGTACGACTTAAAGTAATGTCTTTCAGTAAGAACTCTCTTAGTATAGAAAGAAACGCTCTTTAGCTCGATTATATTGGAAATTGTTTTATATACGTGTATACCTCTTATCGTTGATAGTGATAAATATAAGATATTACGTTCCACAGAAGTGCTTTACATGCGGGCTGAATAAATTCTTTGTATGAATGTATAATGAAGTATTTCGAACTTGAACGTATTAATAATACCGGATTATAAAATGTTCTGTGGAAAGATTTAGCAACATTCAGACGTAAAATACAATTTATTGGGTTATTTATTCGTAACATTAGTAGCGAGCATAGACGCCACTATAGAACTACATGCACAGACGCTATTTCTGGTATGACGCGTTTAATAAAGACACTCTTTCCAAGCACGCGGTGCGCGAGCATGCAATGACAGCGGTAATGGCTCTCCCTGCAATAAACCTCAGTGTTAAGATATGCATATTATTCAAGAAGGAAGAGCTATTACCGGTAGAGAGGAAAAATGAATAATCGCGTCTGTTCGCCAGTTCCGCGCTGAGAATGTTTGAAATTTGTCACGGCAGTAGGCGAATCGCTACAGGGAATTTACATCGCTATCCGCGAGACATATTTTAGTGGTTTAATCATTTAACGTTCATTAAGCGCAGTAATGAAATTACAGACCGCACAGTTAAACGCATTACCCGAGACACTTGGACACTCAAGAATGACCGTGTAGCAATCTCAATACCTCTCTCGAAACAAAATCTCCTTGAAAGACGTCGCATCGCTCGCGTATACACCATCCTCTCTCTTTTCCCTGTCTGATTCAGATGTGTTACAAGTGGCACGTAAACATGGTAGATTATAATAATAAGATAATATTTATAATTGTTTAGGAGTGTATCTTTCAATTAACACCCGTTGTAAGCAGTTACAAGTGGTACCTTTGGCAACGCACAAATTCCTTACCGGTTCGGTGAGGCATAATTTGTCCCGCGTCATAAATTACCTGTGCGACTCTCGGCCGTCTTGTAATACGTGCGTATGTGAGATCCTGCCTTATAAGGGCGACCCGTATTTTTTTATTTCCGCATCTTAAAACTTTATCGCTACCCAATGGCGCCACCGTCTTGCGTCGCGATACGTGCATTTTTGTCTTCTTAATCTTGATATTTATACATGACTGGCAAAGATTCGAAAGTCATTCGATTGAAATTAAATGTGCAGGTTAAATATCAGCGGTGGGAAAATTTAAAAAAATGCGAATTAGTTATTATAAGTTGAATAATATACTTGAATTGTGTCGAGAAAAATTTGAAAGCAACCGGAATGAAATGTTAGAAATGTCGTTGAAAGGCATGCAGGTTTCACTTGCATACCTTCGAAACTCCATAAAGTTTTGTGCGCGGCCGAAAGAAAAACAACAATGATGTCGCATATCTTCGCGCGTTCCGCCGAATCTTAGGGTCCAATTATTTCGCTTGTTTTCACGCGAGACCCACATGATTCTTGTGTTCCTCGCATCGAGAAACACGGCCTACGGTGTTATGTTCGCACGACGATCGCGATGATAAAAACGTGCCGCAATGCATTTCTTCTTTCTTGAAAGATATCGTTGCTGTTACATTTCATTTACAGTCAACCTTAAGTAGCGTATTATGTAATGTTTGCAACAACATGCATACACGTATGGTACACGTATCAGCAGCGAAGGATATAAACAAATTATAATACAATATGAAAATGATATCTCAAATTGCGATCTGTCAAACGTCTTGATGGGAATTGTTCTATGAGCATTTTTCGATCGAGACAGCAGCGCGAGCGATTTCTCGATGGAACGATTCGTTTCTCAACGACCGTGACAAATGCGTTCTATTTGCATCGATGAATTTTACGACGACGGTAGAAAAAGGGGGAAGTGATTTAATGATTCGCGTCAAGCTCGCGGCGACGCGTCATTTTTCGTATCGGCAACCGTATTTATGAGAAGGTAACGTACTGGCTGTGTAGTATTAATAGGCTCGGGCGTATGGTACGTCGGAGCGTGTGTATCGAAGCCAGATCTCGTCTCAAATCGATGTATCAATGTGTACCAATTCGATCGTTCTACCTGCGACACCATCTTCCCACGCGCGTACATGTCGTGGACATAAGTCGACGTGTGTTTTATCGTTCTTAGTATTATTTTATAGCTAGCCAGTCCTCAAGCATATACTAACAATAAGATAAGCAGAATGGTTTGAATATGTGAGCTTGAGGTAATTTCAATCTCCCCAACTATTATACGCTAAAAAATATAAATGTACAATAAAGATATATTTATAAAGTTACAAATAAGTTTGATGGTACTTTTTCTAATTTTTTATTCATTAAACTTTTTACTTTCCATGAAGATGAGTATTAATATAATGGTGACTATCTTGTAGTGAATATATGTTAAGTTTTTAACTATGTATGTAAATCGTAACTATTTGTTTTTAATAATTGGTCAAAACATCATATTATTCATAAATTCATAAACAATAGTTTTCATGTGGTAAACATTGCTAAGCTCACAGTGTCATTTCTATTTTTAATAAATATGTATAAGCATGCGATTTAAATGAGATAAGATTTTCACTGAAATAAAAAATGAAGATGTAGAAAAATATTAAATGAAATTTTACTGATGTTGAGAGATAACTTGTGGGTGTTTTCACTTGTCCTACACGGGTTTCTCTATTAGAAGATTTTTTGAGCAATGACTTGGCGATAGACGGAGTGTCAAGCACAAACGAAAGTAGCGTCGTACTACTTCGAGGTCGTTACTAAATTTGGTATAACGACGTTTATTTTAATAAAAGATGGAACACATAAACGATCAGTGTCTATTTCATAAAGAGAGATTACTTCGATCTATCGTATAATTTGAATAACATATCTATAAAATCTTTATGAAGAAAAGAAATAAATGTATAAAGAAAAATGTATAAAGAAAATAAACAATAAAATTGCTTTATACATTTGTAGTTGTAAAACAATTTAGTTAGTTGATTATTATATAACAAATTATTGTATAAGATACTGCAAAATTGCTTATTAATATGTAGCAATCTTTCTTCAACTATTCTATTGCATGATCCATATTATTAGATTCAATATCGATTCGTCGTACGTATATCGATTTTAACAGGGAGAAATATTTTACGTTATAATGCTGAAATAGGCCGTAATGTCGTTGGAGCATTTCTTAATGCATGTGTAATGAACGTACATGTCATGAATTATGTTGCAGGAAGTATATTGGATCTTAAACCGTAGCTTTTCCCACAATGGAAAGCCGAATGCTTCCGTGAGTGTGTTATAAATTTCATCATGGATCTTATCACGATTGCAATAGCGGGGCAATTACAATTTTAATCGGTTATAACGACACAATTTCAGATTATGTCGTAAAGCGGCTTTAGGAGCCATTTGAGACCTACCGCCAGCAACATCGTCGATTAATGTGGGAATTTGCCCTTCGAAGATGAAGTTGTGCTGGCGCTAATTTACCGTTGTGTTTGAACGTACTATTAGACACGTGCGTGAAGTATTCGGAATTCACGTTCGAGCCCACACCTCGGCGACACACGTGAAACGTGTGCACGAACACTTGAACCTCGAACCCTGAACTCTTCAACGTCGTATACGCGCCTAAGCGGAATCTATACCGTGCTCGTTAAGTACGTCATTACCTGTTATTCGCGCGCGCGAGGAGAGGTTTCTTCGTATTGTGAATTATTATTGGAATGCCGTCGTCAGTAAACCGTATTCATATGTTATTTCCATTCCAGCTCACGTAACAGTCACGTTTTGCGAGAACAGACTCACGTAACTATTTCGATTCGTAAATATTATGATATTTTTATTATATCATATGGATGCTACACTGGTTATTTACAAAGAGACGCATATAGAAGAGATAGAAAGGTATAGAAGAGATAGAAAGGTAGGATATATAATTTGAAAAATAATTTTACTTAAAGAGAGTCATCGAATATTTTTGAATTGACAGAAGGGAGTTCTCAATCCTATATCTTATAAATACAGAAATTATAATATACTAATTAAAATTTGGTTCACACATCACATACAAAAAAATTCTCTTTTATTATGTACAATTTTCTTGGCAAAGACTGAAAAAATTCTTTTTCACAATTAAGTTAATTTGAGTAGAAATGAATTTTGAAATTTGTTTCCATAGTACATTTCACGGTTTCCAAATTGTTTTTTTGAAATGAATTGTCTTTTGAATTGAATTGTCTTTCAAATCGTTGAAAGATTTACGGTTTTTTCTGAATGATTTTATCTGATCTCCACGTCTGACCAGGAAAATATTAACGCTGTACTATATTTATGAAGTGTGTCGATCTCGGAAAGTGTGCTCTCAAGAGAGTCTGAGAGGAATTCAGTGAAGAGGCCGCCGCGAGAATAATCGATTTCGGATTCAAGGTAGTCCTAGCGTAAGCGGTTCGACATAATTATACCATATCCCTCTGACCTCTAGGACTGTTCCATAGCGGAATGTTCCATCGCAATCGTGAGAGGACGGATAGCTCACCTATGGGACAATATTCCACCGCACACACTGTTACATACCTGCACACCTACACACTCTCGCCAAAACGGATGCTTTGTTTCGGATTTAAAGTGCCGACCGGATCCGTGTTACGTTTCCCCGTTGGGGTACGTATAATCACTCTGTAACGTAAAACCAAATTAGGATTCCGAAGTCCGAGCGAAGTCTCGCGCTGCTGGTCGCCTGGATACGTTTACATCGAGTGTTTACGGCGCGGGCTGGCTTCCCTCGTTAATATCGTTAAATTCCGCGACTCCCCATCATATTTTCCATCGACGATCCCGAAAACGCGCCAAGATTATTGACGCGGGTCTCCGCGATCACTCGCCATATGTACGGCGATTTTACGAGCGAGATGTAGCGTTGTCCCGATAATATCATACCAAAGCTTCATCATTTTCTAATATAAGAGCGTACTGCTTCTTTACGGCCGATACTCGTGCATCGTCTTCGCTCTGTTCGCCTCGTCTCGCTTGACACGCGAGGCCACTCAGAAAGAGACGCGGAAACTTCGGCCCGCCGCTTTTACGACCGCGTTTCACGTTGTTTCATTTAATGATCTTTCAAAATTTGATCGCTGGATAATATAGAAATGTTATTAAGGTGATTGCCACTGCTGATATAGAGTCCTTGACGAAGTATAAGTTGCAAAGAAAAAATGTGTCATGTTTGAAAAAAATTAATGATAAAATAATCCTTCTTTGCTCAAATAGAACTGTACATCCCATGAAGTACATTATACAGTTGTTATATAATAATAATGAGAAAGAGAGAAATTTTTAATAGTAGATTTGTTAATTAAAAATCACCTGTTATTAAATTAATTTCCTTTTTGTAAACATTTAACAGCTAAGAATATAGATTTATCATTCATGAACAGATTAACTATAGCATAGAAATGTCCTTTAAAAGATGTTTGATACAAAAGAGCTAATTTCACTAATTGTAATTACTACATTTTTGTATAACTAATTCTTACAATTTGTTTATAAAAAACTAACAAAAAATTTTTTTTATATTTTTTATAACTTTTTTATATTTGAATGTTTGTTTCTTTGAATTTATAATATAGCATAAAGTGTTAATTATTGTCAATAAAAAATTAATTTTTCTGCAGGAAATTAATTTTGCTGCTTCTAATTATGTGTATTTGCAACCGTAAATCAATGCATAGGTAAATAATCTTCCGTCTTTTCAGATTATTTGTACTTCAATCGTGTTGTGTTTATTATGAGTGAAAGATTACAAAAGAATTATCTTTTCTTAATAGGTAGCCATTTTAGAATTAATCAGTCATGATTGTAAGCAACAAACGTTGTATCATATCAATTTGTCAGATATGATTTATACGCTGAAGAAAGAATTATCGATTTTTCCTCTTGCATTAAAACTTTTGTAAATATAATTTATGGATTTCTTTATCTTCTGATCTAGTCTTTCTTAAAATACAACTTAATCTGAATAAGTGTTTTTTGCAAAATAAACTGAAACTAGAAATAAACTGAAAATGAAGAAAAGAATATTGAAACTTTCTCCAGAAAATGTAGTAATTTATTATTAGAAGCAATAATTCATAAATTTTCTTGTATTTACATATACGTCAAAGTGTATATGTATGTGTGTGGGAGGGGTTCCGATTAAAAAAGATTTTTTCTTATCAAATAAAACAACAATTGTTGACAGCAACCTGGCACTATTAATAGCTTTATTTGCTACGTTTCGACCCTTGGTTTGGGTCCTCTTCAGACAAAATTAATTAGATCAACAGTGCATTTCCAAGTACGTTGTGTGTCGAAAGGAGTCTAAATATAACGTCAAAAGTGCGGTGTCAATGTGTGGAACACAGAATGCCCGTCCTACATCGATGACGGCAAATTCGAGACTGAATTTTTTCTTATAGTACTTAATAAAGTTTTATTAATTTTATTATGATTGATGTTACACATATGTTGTAATTAAAATTAGAAGCAACTGACATCTAGTACTACAATACATAACTATCTATAAATTTTGAAAATTTGTAAGTTATCTACAGAGAGTGTCTGAAATATCGGCGAATTATAAGGTAAAATCGAAACAGATGTCTATATTGCCGACTTGATTATAATTGATATTAATATTGTAATATAAAAATCGATATTTATGTTATTCAAACACTAAATTATTTTTGTTTTTTTTTTTATTAACATCAGAAAGAAATCTGAGAATGAATCTGTGTTTTGTGAAATCTAAAGTCATTAAATATTAAACTACATATCCACGAACTATTTTTAGCAAGTAATATGCTGTCCACGATCTTTAGTTCTAATCGGCAACATCCCGAAAAGTTTCCTCAAGAAATCAAAAATTGAAGAATCACCATCTCAGTGAAAAATGATTTATCGATCGATGTCAAAACGATGTCGGTCGGTGTCGAATCAATGTCGGTACGACGTCGGTACAACGTCGATTCGACATCGTTCCGACATCAATCGACAAATCACTTCTCGATCGACGAATCATTTCTTACTGGGCGCATGACCTCACTGAGGAAGTAGGTGCTGGTCACGGCTGTTTAAAATTCTGTATTAAAAAATGATACTTATTTTTTACAAAAGTCTTAAAAAAATTGATAACACGCCAAAATAGTTACGTCGATCTGACATCTAACAGACGTCTGACGATACATCTATCTACTATCTATGTATAATCTAGATTAAATATGTATAATCTATGTATAATCTAGATTAAAGTCGATATCGACCTAAAAATGGTCCATATTTAGATGTCTAATCGACCTTAGATTTCGATGTCTCATCGACATGTTATCGATGTTAACTATAAATGTCGAAAGGAAGTATTTATAGTCAGATCTTATATTTAAAATTGTCTTAAATTTTTTTTAGATGTCGTACAGGTATTTTTATTAACTATAAAACATTTCAAGGTAAAAAAAAACTTAAGACAATCATAAATATAATCAATAAATACCGGCATAATATACGTCAAGTCTTGTTAAAAAAAGAAAGAGAGAGAAACGTTTCAGATTTCAAAAGTTTCTTTAATACACAAAATTAGTCTTTTTGTAATAAAATACTTATAACAAAAAATCAGTCTGACTGTATATAAAAACTAAATTTTTTTGACAGAAATACTGTAATATGTACTTTAGAGACTTTAGCTTTTACAGAATTTAAGAGATTTAAAAAAAAAGAAATAAATAATATGAAATTATACATGATATAAAAGATTATATACAAAATATGGAATAATATATAAAATAACATATAAAATATATGGAGAACTTTTGTATTCTCAGATACTTTGTAACTTTTGTAGTCTTCGCAAAAAGTGAAAAACTATTTTTCTAATGATTATTAGAGCCATTAAACTTCTCTTGTTTCCTACTACTAGCATTTCGTAGCCATATGTATTTTTTCTTCTTTCTCGTATTTTTATTATTGGCACTTATAATTTTTCAAACGGGCTCAACATACTGTTGATAATCCTTTATGATTCAACGTATTAACAAATGTTATGAGAGTACAAATATCGGATGGTATTAATCAAATACGAAATCTGAAAGACGAAGTTCGAAATTTATGTTAAAGTGTATGTAGTATGTCACTCTGTTGAGTATCCGCAGTGACAAACTCAAGGTTAACAAACCAATTTGTTAAGCTCAAAAGATTGTGCGAATTAATCCTTCCTGCGGAAGCTAAATGTATTTCGACTAAATATCTGCTTCATAGATATAATAAAAATGATATAATAAAAATGATATAATAAATTTCAACACTGTCACTGTCAATGAAACAAACGTAATAAGATCCAATTTGTTATTAATTTGTTAACTTGTCAGCTTAGTAGTATCGATGCAAGCGCCAAATACGATAGTCAAAATCGCCAAATTCAAAACTATATAAATTCATAGAACAAATTAAGCGTTAGATTAGATAACGCTTGATTTTTATGAAACGCATATGTCAACTTTCAAAAATTAATTCTTCTTCTCCAATTTGTTAAATAAATTTCTTTTTAAATTGATATCAGTTGTATTAAAAGTAACATATTCTAGATTTTATAACCACTAAAATATGATCATATTAGTAGTTATAAAATCTTAAATGTGTTTTAATACAACAAACTGAGGACAATTTAAAAAAAACTTATTTAACAAGTTTTAAAAATCAGAACAGGAGACGTCTAAATTGCTATATTTCTAAACGTACATTTAGATTAGACGTAATCTAGATTTTTTCGACGTCGATTAGATGTTGAATCGACATCAGCGTTCTGGCTGAGTGGTGTTATCAATTTCTTAAAGACTTTTGTAAAAAATAAATATCATTTTTTAATACAGAATTTTAGACAGTCGTGACCAGCACCTACTTTCTCAGTGAGGTCATGCGCCCAGTGAGAAATGATTCGTCAATCAAGAAATAATTTGTCAATCGATGTCGGAACGATGTCGAATCGACATTGATTCGACACCGACTCGACATCGTTTCGACATCGACAAATCATTTCTCACTGAAGTGATGATCACTGATGACTGGTGTTATCAATATTTTTAAGACTTTTGTAAAAAATAAAAATTATTTTTTAATACAGAATTTTAGACACCTATGACTAGCACCTACTTTCTCAGTGGATCATGCGTCCAGTGAGAAATGATTCGTCGATCAAGAAATGATTTGTCGATCGATGTCGAGTCGGTGTCGAATCAATTCGACACCGACTCGACATTCGACATCGACAAATCATTTCTCACTCGATGATCACTGATGACTGGTGTTATCGTTTCTTTTGTAAAAAATAAAAATTATTTTTTACAGAATCGACAAATCAGTGGATCATCGTCAGTGAGAAATGATCACTGATCAAGAAATGATGTTCGATCGATGTCGAGTCTTTTGTCGAATTATTTTTGAATCGACAGAATTTTCGACATCGATCGACAGCAATCATTTCTTGATCGACGAATCATTTCTCACTCATGCTGGTGTCCAGTGTAAAAAAAAATAAAAATTCGTCAGTGAATCACTTCAGTGAGAAATGATTTGTCGATGTCGAAACGATGTCGAGTCGATGTCGAATCGATGTTGATTCGACATCGACTCGACATCGTTTCTTGATCGACAAATCATTTCTCACTGCATGATCACTGAGAAAGTAGGTGTTAGTCAATAGTTTCTAAGACTTTTGAAATACAAAAGTCTTAAAAATATTTAACACCAGTCATCAGTGATCATCATCAAGAAATGATTTGTCGATCGATGTCGAGTCGATGTCGAATCGACATTGATTCGACACCGACTCGACATCGATCGACAAATCATTTCTTGATCGACGAATCATTTCTCACTGGACGCATGATGATCACTGAGAAAGTAGGTGCTAGTCATATATGTCTAAAATTCTGTATTAAAAAATAATTTTTATTTTTTACAAAAGTCTTAAAAATATTGATAACACCAGTCATCAGTGGATCATGCTTCAGTGAGAAATGATTTGTCGATGTCGAAACGATGTCGAGTCGATGTCGAATCGACATTGATTCGACACCGACTCGACATCGATCGACAAATCATTTCTTGATCGACGAATCATTTCTCACTGGACGCATGATCCACTGAGAAAGTAGGTGCTAGTCATAGGTGTCTAAAATTCTGTATTAAAAAATAATTTTTATTTTTTACAAAAGTCTTAAAAATATTGATAACACCAGTCATCAGTGATCATCACTTCAGTGAGAAATGATTTGTCGATGTCGAAACGATGTCGAGTCGATGTCGAATCGACATTGATTCGACACCGACTCGACATCGATCGACAAATCATTTCTTGATCGACGAATCATTTCTCACTGGACGCATGATCCACTGAGAAAGTAGGTGCTAGTCATAGGTGTCTAAAATTCTGTATTAAAAAATAATTTTTATTTTTTACAAAAGTCTTAAAAATATTGATAACACCAGTCATCAGTGATCATCACTTCAGTGAGAAATGATTTGTCGATGTCGAAACGATGTCGAGTCGATGTCGAATCGACATTGATTCGACACCGACTCGACATCGATCGACAAATCATTTCTTGATCGACGAATCATTTCTCACTGGACGCATGATCCACTGAGAAAGTAGGTGCTAGTCATAGGTGTCTAAAATTCTGTATTAAAAAATAATTTTTATTTTTTACAAAAGTCTTAAAAATATTGATAACACCAGTCATCAGTGATCATCACTTCAGTGAGAAATGATTTGTCGATGTCGAAACGATGTCGAGTCGATGTCGAATCGACATTGATTCGACACCGACTCGACATCGATCGACAAATCATTTCTTGATCGACGAATCATTTCTCACTGGACGCATGACCCACTGAGAAAGTAGGTGCTAGTCATAGGTGTCTAAAATTCTGTATTAAAAAGTAATTTTTATTTTTTACAAAAGTCTTAAAAATATTGATAACACCAGTCATCAGTGATCATCATTTCGGTGAGAAATGATTTGTCGATGTCGAAACGATGTCGAGTCAATGTCGAATCAATGTCGATTTGATGTCGGTACAACCACTTATTGATAATTAATTTGTGATGCATCAAATAAAAGAATTTATAAGTAATAACTAATAAGTAATAAGTAAGTAATAATAAGTATGTAAGTAATAAGTAGTAACTAATAATAATAAGTAATAAGTAATAAGTAATAACTAATTAGTACTCGAGTAGTATAGCTATAGCGTTTCTGGCTCATGAGGTGTTCAGGGGAGAAGCGGGACGAGGGGGGATTTCATGTGGGAGAAAAATGCCGTAACAGGTGTGGAAGGGGTTTGGTGGAGTAGAGGGGGGACTCGCCATGAAAATGATAAGAATAGTGGGGGAGCGTAAAGCTACTCTCTTTTTTGTCATCTCTCATTTTTCAGAAAATAAACGCGGGTTGCATATCCTGTATTTGCATGTTCAAACACGACGGAACCTGTTCATTCCTGTCGTCGTCGGTAGAGGTGGGGGGGGATGTATTTTCGTGGTCATCACCGGTGACGTCATGTCAAATGATAAGAGTTGCGGGGGGGGGGGGGGATAATATGCGATCCTATATAAGCGCATGACGGCGGTAAGAATGTAATAGTAAGAAGGCGACAGTCGTTTGGTTAACATGGAAGAGGACAGTCTTCTCGAAAGCGCGAAGAGCGTGAACAAGCTGGACGAGTATCTCGAGTGGGAGCAACTATGCGACGAGTCTCTCGAGGTTTTGCAAGAAAAGTGTCGAAGCAAACGTCAACGAACATCTACTGGAGCAGTGTATTCTCTGATGGCTCAAATATTGCAATTAAAAAAAGTGAGAAACGATTTGAGTCAACGATTTACGCCCATGAGTTCTGGTCAAAGCGATTTGAAGGAATTCTTATGGTTGGAAATGGAGACAGCTTTCAATAAACGCGTACTAACTGGTGCAGTGATAAATTCGAGTTACAAAGACCCTCGAAAATTTCTCGAAGATGCAAAGGATACGGTACTCGATCAAGTACGTAGCAATCTCGAAAAACATAGGTTTCTGAAAGTTAACACCGTTTTCAACGGCGAGTTCGACGCGAATGACAAAACTGCCGTCCAAAGCATCTCCACAAAGAATCAACTGCTTACATCTGATCTACAAAAGTGGTATGACGAGTGTGTGGTTGAAGTTACGCTAGCGAAGCTGGAAGAATTTCAGGAACGTGGCAGCGGATGGGCGTTATCACGTATATTGTACCTCTTGGTGAACGTGAACAAGTGCAATCCCATGCACGCAGGATGTTGGGTGGAAATACCGCAAAAGATAGAACTGAAAAAAGCGGTGATCAATGTGCGGTCGACGGATAATGCGTGCTTCGCATGGTCGGTAATCGCCGCTTTGTATCCCGTTAAGAAAAATGCGAATAGATGCGCCTTGTATCCCCACTATTCGACGAAGTTGAATCTTGATGGGATTGAGTTTCCTATGACTCTGTCAAAAATCGCAAAGTTTGAGCGTCTTAATGAAGTCTCCATTAATGTGTACAGTCAGGAGGAAAATGGAGATATCAGTATTGTGCATCTCACAAACTACAAGAAGGATAGGCATATCAACTTATTATACTTGCCAGATTCAGAACATGTCAACACTGGCCACTTTGCATGGATAAAAAATTTGTCTCGATTAGTTGGATCTCAATTAAGCAGATGCTCACACAAGAAGTATATATGTGATCGGTAAGTATGAAAAGTGTATGAGTGCGAGTTGTGTGAGCGAGATAAAATAATATATTTTGTGACGTGTATGATTTTTTTCAGATGTCTGCACTACTTCTACACAGAGGAGAAGTTGTTTACTCACAGCGGTCTCTGTGAAGAAATGAACAACAATACTACTATCGCTCTTCCAAAAGATGATGACAAATGGCTGTTTTTCCGTAATTACAACAGACAGGAGCGACTTCCCTTCGTGGTGTACGCCGATCTGGAATGCGTGCTGGAAAAAGAAAAAATAGAAATAACTACGAAGACACATATTTCTCAACGTCACAGAGCGTTCGCCGTAGGATACTATCTATGCTGCACGTACGACAAGACCAAATCTGAGTACAAATTTCGTCGCGGCGAGGACTGCATATCGTGGTTCGTCAAGGAACTCAACAATCTCGCGCACCGCGTAAAGGAGATACTTACCACGAATGAACCTATGGTGAAGCTTACGCTAGACGAGGAGTGCGGATTTTCGAACGCGACGGATTGCCACGTGTGCAGAAAGCCGTTCGAGTCAGAGGATCAGCCCGTGCGCGATCATTGTCACCTGACCGGACGTTACAGAGGTCCCGCGCATTCTCGCTGTAATCTAAATTACAAAGATCCGTATATTATTCCCGTGTTCTTTCATAATCTGTCAGGCTATGACGCACATTTCATTATCGAAGACATTGCTAATGGCTTCAAGGGCAAAGTCGATTTATTACCGCTGACCAAGGAGACGTATATATCATTTACGAAGAACGTTACATTGAACGACAAATGGGAGAATTGTATAAAGCTACGATTCGTGGATTCGTTTAGATTTCTTAATACCAGCATCGAGAAATTGGCGTCGTATCTAGACAAGAATAAACTAAGGATCATGCGATCTGAATTTTTGGAGGTTAGCGAGAAAGATTTCGATCTACTCACGCGTAAAGGCGTATTTCCATACGACTACGTCGACAACGTTGATAAGCTGTACGAGACTCAGTTACCGGGGCGCGACGTCTTCCACAACTCATTGACCGGATGTGAAATAGCAACTGATGATTACGAGCACGCGTTGAAAGTCTGGCAATGCTTTCGCGTAAAGAATCTCGGCGAGTTCAGCGATTTGTATCTCAAAACGGATGTGCTTCTTTTAGCAGACATTTTCGAAAATTTCCGCGATACTTTCATCGAGAGCTACAGGTTGGATCCTGCGCATTATTACACGTTACCAGGATACGCATGGGACGTCATGTTAAAATATACGAATGTTAAATTAGAATTGCTCACCGATATCGACATGATGCTGTTCGTGGAAAAAGGTGTACGCGGTGGTCTGAGTCAATGTTCAAACAGATACGCGCAAGCTAATAATAAGTACGAACCATCTACGTACGACTCGTCAAAACCGTCGACGTATCTTATGTACTTCGACGTGAACAATCTATACGGTTGGGCGATGTGTGAACCGCTACCGTACGCGGAGTTTCAATGGGTTGACGACATCGAGAACTTTGTCGTGACGTCTGTAATCCCAGACTCCACTATCGGCTATATTCTGGAGGTCGATCTTACATATCCGCGCAAGCTCCATGATCGCCATGCTGATCTTCCATTTTGTCCTATACGTGATAAACAGTGCAAAAAACTTCTCGCCACACTCAACGATAAATCGCATTACGTGATACATTACCGCAATCTACAGCAATGCTTACAATACGGACTGCGCCTAACGAAGATTCATCGTATATTAAGATTCGCGCAATTTCCGTGGCTTCGTGAATATATTGAGCTTAATACAAAGTTTAGAACTAATGCGAGCAACGAGTTCGAGCAGAACATGTACAAGCTGATGAACAACGCAGTTTTCGGTAAGACCATGGAGAACGTGCGCAATCATGTTGATGTACGTCTTGTGACACGTTGGGACGGGAGATACGGCGCGGAGGATTTAATCGCGAAACCAAATTTTCAGAGTAGAACCATCTTTTCGGAAAATTTAATGGCTATTCAATTACGTAAGCTTAAAATAATGTTAAATAAGCCAATCTACGTGGGTATGTGTATTCTTGAGATATCTAAGACGCGTCTGTACAACTTTCATTACGATTACATGACATCGTTGTACGATGAGAAGTGTAAAATAATGTACACGGACACCGATAGTCTGATATATCGTATTGAGTGCGATGACGTGTACGAGGATATGAAGCGCAATATCGCGAAATTCGACACGAGCGATTACCCCGAGAATAATCTGTTCAATATGCCACGCGAGAATAAGAAAGTACTTGGTTTGATGAAGGACGAGAATAAAGGCGCGATTATGACGGAATTCATAGGACTCAGGGCGAAGATGTACGCTTTAAAAGTGTCCGGAAAAGACGACCAGAAGAAGTTAAAAGGTATCAAGAAGGGCGTAGTTGCGAGAGAGATAAAGTTCGATGATTACAAGCAATGTTTGAATACAAAGGAAGAACAATCTAGAAGTCAATCGTCCATACGTTCATTGTCACACGAGGTTTATACCGTGTCTGAAAAGAAACTTGCTCTTAGTCCGTACGACGACAAACGATATATCAAATCTGATTCGTATGATACTTTGCCGTGGGGACATTACGAGATACCATAATATATGTATAACATTTTTCAAACTACAGTGCTATATTATGTACTTTACTACAAGAGCATCATAAGATATATGTATTTTCATAATTTGTTTCACAAATAAATTTTCATTATTGTATAATACTGCTGTCTTATTTGTTCAAATGTCAACCCTGTTATCGATAATATTTCGTAAGATAATCTTTCCTAATCCTCTTTATTTTATTCAATGCGCGATAAGCTTCATGGAAGAATATCCTAAGAATATGCAATGCTAATCTCTTTCCAACATTCCGATGATTCATCAGTGAAACCTCTGAAAACGTGATAACGATAATATGCACTCCGTTGTGGTAACCTTGAACATGTTGCACACGCTCCCACTCCTCTATCCACCATTTCCATGGCGAGACCCCCCCTCTGACCCCCGTACCACTTCCTCACCTGTTCCCCTTCCTTATCTGCATGTTTCTCCCACGTGAAATCCCCCCTCGTCCCGCTTCTCCCCTGAACACCTCATGAGCCAGAAACGCTATAGCTATACTACTCGAGTACTAAATTCTTTTATTTGATGCATCACAAATTAATTATGAATAAACGGTTAGTGCATCACAGTTTGTTATTGTTCAAATTACTCGATACATAACTGCCATACACATACAGAAATACTTTCAATCTGAAATTAATTGCAAAAATTAAATGCTGAAATTAAATGCAAAATAATATCTTAACAATTGTAAAATTTAAGTCGAGATATTAGATGTTTTAACCGATTTATGCAAATTTCACAATAAAATAATTTATAATTTTTATTATAAGACCTTGCGGCCTAGACATTTTTATAAAACTTTGTACATAATAAACATAAAAATATTTTTTTTATTCTTTAATTAAAAATATGCGCAATTTGCGCTGCAAATTGCAAACTCGATTCGTCTAGTTTTATCAATAATATTTATATAAATAAATTAATTAATCAATAATATTTACATAATATTTAACGCATTATTTAACATAGAATTAACCCAGTAAACAAAAAATTATTGTTACAACGTTATTATAACGTTAATCAATAACATGTAATGTTTCCAAATATGTTGTATTTAACGTTGTATACAAAATTATGAACAAACTTTAACATTGATTTGAAAATTTCAGTAATGTTAAAATAATATATGTTATATCGTTATAATATATTGTTAATAATAATATCGTTATAATGTTGGTTTATTATTATAGTAACGTTACAGTAATGTTAATTTTAATATTTATTTAAATTACTATTAATATTTTATTTTTATTACATATAACATATTTTCAACGTTGTATATAACATGTTTTCAACATTGTATGCAACATGTTTTTAACATTGTATGTAACATGTTTTCGATATTGCATGTAACGTGTTTTCAATATAATTATTACATGCTTTCTACAAGGAGAGATAACCTAAACCCTTCAAATTATTTTAAGTACTGGTAAATATTTTATTTGTAAAATATTTGTACTAAGGCATACTTACCTAGGTACACTGTCACAAGTAAAAAAGAAAATATAAGCACTCAACAAAACACTTTCAGTATTAAAATATTATTGAATAATTATATTTTTTAATCGCACCACGTGTCTTCTTGCAATATTGAAATCTCCGCTGTGTTCAGTAATGGTCAAAGCACAAAATTATATATATTAAAGATATGTCGTAATTATTACAACATATCTTGTGCTTTGGCCGTAACACGCACATGCGCGCATTTATAGTTACGTACACTGTAGAAAATGTGCGAAATATACGTACCGCGGAACGCAGCCTACGATATAAATATATGTAAATACGCAGACTTAGCTCTTGCTGAAAGGCAGTTTAAGAAAGATAAATTTATTATTTTTTCTTAAGCTATTCTTCCACACACACACTTCGACATCGAATCGTCGCACGTCGAACGTCGGACGTATGAATCTAATAAACGTTTTATAATAGTATCGTAAAAATATTTCTGTTTATGTTTGTAACAAGCCGATTGTTCATCATTATAAATCCTACCCAGTGAGCATTATTGAGGTGCATATGATGAGGTCTTTAAGAAGACTTTTTGAAGACCTCATTAATTTCTCTTGAAAATGATATCATTAAGTTATCTTTATGTAAGATGTCTCTCAGAATATCTCTTTATGATGTCTATTTGCAGGTGTCTCTAGAATCTGTAGTAAACGATCTCTTATGTTGCAGTATAAGTAAAACATCATAACCTATAATAACATGTGAAACATAGCATTTATTACAGATTTGTATGCAGTAGAGAAGAAATTTGGAAATAGACGAGAAAAATAGACAAGAAGAGAAAGGAACAAGTGAACTTATTATTATATTATAAAATAGTCGATTTAAATTGATTAAAATTTTAAAGAGATAATCTCAACATATTTCCTCATTCTGAAATATTATTTTTTATAATTAACATTTTTAAATTAATTTTTATAATTAATATAATATTTTTACATTTTACGCGTGTTAAAATGTCTTCACGCAAAAATTATAAAAACTTATCTGTGAGCCAGAAAAATACAAAGTTTCTTAAAGCTTACAAATGTTTGCAAATAAGTGATAATATAGAAGATAATATAATATGTTACTATCGTATGTCTATGGCCGACATTTACTGTCGCTGTGTATGGTTATACTATGACATTATTGTTGTTAAAAGACACGTCCTTCAGCAGGCAGTAAGAAAATCATGAGCTTATTATAAGCTCATGCTTTTGTAGATCTCGATAGATGTCATTTCAAGATTCTTTTTTCTATGAAATTTAAACAGTTCCGAGGCTCAACTATCATGTTGACACATACTTTTGACTATTATATGATCTGTATATTTTCCCCCATTTTATCAGAATCGGTTGAGTTCGTGATTTTTTATAAATGTTGATTATGAAGGATAGAGTTATTCCCCTGGCCAAAGCGAATTATCATTAGCTTGTTTATACGTTCCTGATAGTTAGATTTTACTCGAAATGACTTAAATACACGAGTCGAGTCATAGCTGGATATATAAACACCAATTCTGACGGGACTCATTTATTGGTTGATTTTTGTGGTAGTAAAATTGGTTCACTGAACAGAGGTGAGTGCAAATTGAATAATTTTATTTTTTTTGCCTTGAACAAAACTTTGAAAAACTGCTTATGCTCCGGAATCAACCATCTGTTTTTGCCATATAAAAGAAACGTGCCATATAAAAGAAGAAATTATAGATAATGGAGGCAATATATATATATATATATAAGTCAGACATATGATTGATTATACAATAATTGATCATTCAGCTAATGCCAATAATTTTGATGTTTCTGCAAAATCAACATTTATAGATAGTGATAGCAAATTTGTGGAGAACAAACTGGAATCTGTGAAAACTGAAATAAAATCTATGGGACACGAAATAAAATCTATGAAAAACGAATTCAAAATCATGGCAGAAAACATGAAAAACGACATCGTATATTGGATTAAGAGAATTAAAAAAAAAATTATGATACCTATGGTTTTATTATAAATGAAATTAAACTGTTGAATTTTCGTGTCATTCAAGATAGGTCTTGCTGTGATTGTCTGTGTCCTTTATTTATTTATTAAGTTGACTGTCTCGAAGTACTTTTTCTCTGGCAGTAGTGACTGCAGGTAGCTAGTATATATTATATATTTTTAACAATTGCAAATACACTACAAAAATTACAATACTCAGATATTAATATAAAGGACTGCAATATTTATGGAAGATCTAGCTGTTGAGGTTGCGCCACTTGCGATGTTTCCACTGATCGTAGACTCCGTCGTTTCTGATGGACCATATGGTAGGATTGGGTGCGTCACTCCAGTTGTAAACATACACGTCCCAACCGACGCGTTGCCCGTACCAATCCATAGTGCACCAGAATTGCGTGGGAAAAAAGATTTCGGTTTTAAAGGACCAGAAGAGCATTCCACCAGGTTTTACCCATATGCCGTCGTCGCCCCCGATCCTATCGTCTGCGGAGGCACACCACAAGTGAGCGTGGTGCTTGCCCTCGTTGCGCACTATGACACCCCACATCTTGGCCTCTGCAACATTGATGATGGTGCTCAGGATAGAAGTGGCGGCTACTACTAGTACGTATTTGACATTCATGGTGAATATTCTTGAGTCTTGATGCTCGATCTGACTTTATATGCGCGCTCTTCTCTCTTGACTACAAAAAAAAAACAATATTATGTGACATAAACTAAAAATGTTTATTGATCTTAATTGGTTTTTTATTCATACGTTTAATAGTCACTAACAAGCCATTAATTACACTAATGTGGTATAGCTTCAGATACAACAAGATACGGCGCGCAGCTCTAATTATTTGATGATGTAAGAGTTCTTCTTTTGAAATCAATCATAAAATCGCTTTTACTGATTAGGTTGATAACCAGCGATAAGACCCATCAAGTAAAACAACAATAGTATCAGGCTTAAAAAAATTTTTAAACAAGCCGATGCTATTGTTGTGCATTTTGAGAACGGACAGACGTTAAATAGATATAAATTTTTTGAATAAGTAGCAATGCGTACCTTACGCTAAAGTCACTGCATACTTACAACCATAGATATATTAATATGTCTATGCTTACAACTTAGAGTGGCGCGCCCAAGCGCCTATACCACTACTCAAATGAAAACTACAATGCTAGTCATAAAAGAATAGAGGACATTCCAACGTGTTTGCCAGCCTCGTCTTCGGCTTAGATAGACAATTACACATGGGTTGGAATGTTCAATTTTTTTTTCTTAGCATATAATCTACTTTTATTAGCATCGAACAAATAAAAGTAAAAAAGAAAATCTCTTGATCAGTACTTACCTCTGAAAAGTAGATTGATGTTGCTACCGCTGAAGTTGGCGATGTAATAAGTTTCAACACGAGTGATGCTATTTTATATACTCTTATTTTGTTGACTGCTTATGAGATGGTAGGAGGCATTTCCTGAGGGAAAGAGATAACATAAATAGTAGGATAGGTACCTGTTTTTCTTTGGTGAGCATGACCTATAGCGTAACCTGTGTACAATATATGCGGTTTTAAAAAAAGATTATCATCTTTTGTTGATGGTAATATAAAGAATATAAATGAATATAAATGAAGTAACATAAAAAATATAAATGACGACGTAATATAAAGAATATAAATAAATATAAAAAATAAAAAATATAAAAGAACGGATAAAATAACCTCTGGAAACGCGAGAAACTCATTTTTTAAATAAACTTTACCCTTTTAGTTATATATCGTCGTTCGATATATCGTCGTTCGCAACACTTGCGAAAAGTGCCAACGACAATATACATCATCGCGTATCCGAGGGCGTCTTACTATTCGCATTGCGAGAAAGCTCTATCTCAAAATAAATTTATAAAATGTTATAAACGGTCTAATTTTATTGCAAAAGAATTTAAAAAATTGTTTTTGGGTTTAACTTTTTGTTATATTCTATGCTAGTTGGTGCTCTGTATACGCTGGAGCGATAAGATAGAAACTCTACACGGGACAGTTTCAGGGCATTTCTTAGCAGTGAGTGTTCGAAAACTGTCACATTTTTGATACAATTATAATTAGCAGCAGAGAATTTTGTTAATTTTGTTGCTACCTTTTTACAAAAACTGCACTCCGTTACGGATATGGATGACGCAGAATTAATTGGATTTATTGACGCGTTATAACTAAGTGAAGAAGATGTTGACAGTGATGACCAATTACTTTATTCTTTCTTTATTTCGTAATATGCTGCTTTTTTAATTGTAAATATCATTTTTGATTTGGTTTTTATGAGCTTTTTTTCCTTAGCAAATTCGTCAAATTGGCTCGGTATTCTTCGCATAGGTACGATACTTTTGCTCGGCACTAAAAGGGTTAAATATTTTTATGTGTGTATATATATATATATATATATATATATATATATATATATATATATATATATATAGTGTCCTTCATATACAGGGTGTCCTTCCATAGATGTCCGAGCAAATATCTCGCAACTGGTTGAAGTTACATGAAAGTGTAATAAGAGAAATTTGCACGGCTCTGAGTCAGCTACAAAATGCAAGTATAAATTTTTTTTTACTCGTGACCTTTTCGAGTTATGTAGCTCAACATGGTTTTTTTAAAATGGATACCTATAATTTTTTTGCATATTTATATAGTAGGAATCATTCAAAATTATATGTAGTAAAAAATTGCTACTATGCATTTACGAGATAATCGGCATCTTAAGTATTAAAGTAATTGGTTTTCCACACCACAATTTGAAAGACAAGATTCATCAGACTACATAATATTTTGAAGTCGGTTACGTCGAACATGACTTTCAACTTGTCAAAATATACGACTGCTTGATTTGTAAATAAAGTATTTGTATAGCACGGAGTATAAATTACAGTACAGTATGAATCTGTTGTCTACGTATTTTCAATGAATACGTATGTTATACATATTGTAGACGAAAATAACGATGTTTACAATTACTGAAAAGTGTGATATGCTCGAGATATGGCATTTAAGTATGCGTAATGAAAATGAAGCACGGTTACTCAATGAACAAAAATATCCAGAATGAAGGATACCAAACAGTCGTACATTTCGACGAGTTGAAAATCAATTACATCAAACAGGATCGCTAACAAGACAATAGCGTTCAGTCAGAACAGATGAAGAAAAAGAGACGAATGTGCTATCAAGTTTTATTGAAAACAGACGTACATCCATAAGAGCAGTAGCACGTAATTTAGAATTATCAAAAAATTATGTGCACGCTGTATTAAAGAAATACAAATACAAACCGTTTCATGATAATCTAGTGCAATTCTTACACGAAGGAGATGCAGATCGTCGATTAATGTTCTGCCACTGGCTTCGAGTTAACTATCGCATTGATATTGATTTTCTTAAAAATATATTATGGTCTGACGAATCTTGTTTTTCAAATTGTGGTATGGAAAACTGACATAACTTGCATACTTGGTCTGATGTGAATCCATATGCGACAAGAGATAAAGGTTTTCAACGTAGATTTTTGGTGAACGTGTGGCGCGGAATTATCGGAACGAAAATTATTGGATCTTTCTTTTTCCATGGTCATCTTAATGGAAACAGATATTTGGAATTTTTGCAAACTACTTTCTCAGAATATTTACGTAATCTTCCATTATCAATCTTTCGAGACATTATTTTTCAACAAGATGGTGCTCCAGCACACAATACACGTGCTGTAGTCAACTTTTTAAATGATAGATTCCCTAATCGTTCGATAGGTACTAACGGTCCTATACGATTGCCACCGAGGTCTCCGAACTTGACACCTTGCGATTATTTTTTGGGGATATATTAAAGACACTGTGCAACTATTCCTGAAAATGAAGAAGATTTACGATATAAGATCACTAGAGCTGTTGCATTACAACAGCAGAAATGTTGTAGTCAACAATGGAAAACGTTATAAAACGCGTTGAATGCTGCATCGAACATGATGGTAATACTTTCGAGCAATTTATGTGTTAATAAATGTTTCATGAAAAAACAATGTTTGTTTACTTTCTTAATCTCTTTGACATTCCAAACCACGTTCAAAAATACTTACAATCCAATTTACTACTTCAATACTTAAGATGCCGATTATCTCATAAACGATGCATAGTAGCAATTTTTTACTACGTATGATTTTGATTGCAAATGACTCCTACTATATAAATATGCAAAAAAATTATAGGTATCCATTTAAAAAAACCACGTTGAGCTACATAACTCGAAAAGGTCACGAATAAAAAAAAATTTATACTTGCATTTTGTAGCTGACTCAGAGCCGTGCAAATTTTTCTTATTACACTTTCATGTAACTTCAACCAGTTGCGAGATATTTGATCAGACATCTATGGAAGGACACCCTGTACACATATACAGGGTGTCCCAGACCACTTGTCTCACCCGATTTTTTCGTAAACGTGACATTTTAAAGAAAAATGTTTCAGACAAAAGTTTTGTGACTTTGAGGGTGACATAAGATGGTGTCATTGGTTTGACCTTGAAGAATTATTTGTAAGTCACATGAAAGTCACCTCAATTTTTTTAAATGGCATCCCCTATTTTTTATTACATATTCTTGTAGCTTATCTCGAGACCTTTCCAAAACACTATAAATAAATGTTTTTTCGTTAAATATTTTCCGAGTTATAAGGCTTGAAATAATTTCTTAATTTTACATAAACTATAAAATATCTCGTAAAATATTCACTTTTCAATGACCTTACCTCAATACTTTTATACACAGAATAATGAGGAATCAATTGGTGTAAAGAAAACACATAGTTGTTTTTAAGAAAAAATGTGCAATTTGTAATTAACAATTACATATATTTTCTTAAAAACAACTATGTGTTTTCTTTACACCAATTGATTTCTCTCATTATTCTGTGCATAAAAGTATTGAGGTAAGATCATCGAAAAGTGAATATTTTACGAGATATTTTATAGTTTATGTAAAATTAAGAAATTATTTCAAGCCTTATAACTCGGAAAATATTTAACAAAAAAACATTTATTTATAATGTTTTGGAAAGGTCTCGAGATAAGCTACAAGAATATGCAATAAAAAATAGGGGATGCCATTTAAAAAAATTGAGGTGACTTTCATGTGACTTTCAAATAATTCTTCAAGGTCAAACCAATGACACCATCTTATGTCCCCCTCGAAGTCACAAAACTTTTGTCTGAAACATTTTTCTTTAAAATGTCGCGTTTACGAAAAAATCGGGTGAGACGGGTGGTCTGGGACACCCTGTATATATATATATATATATATATATGTATTTATTTAAACACTTAACGTTTTTGTACTCTTTGGTAAAATGTATTTATTAATTTTTTATTACAAACAAAAAAATATATATATTATAAATATATATGTATGTGTGCGCAGAAAAAATGCAGAATAACATGTAAGAAACGCATTAAAAGTCACCTTAACTGATCATTTAATAATGGGATTAACAAATTGTCATGAACTGGATTGATATTCTTTAATAACGAAATCAATTATAATTCTTTAATAATAACAAAATCAATAATATTAACAATAATAATAATTTTGATGCAAGGAATTGTATATCTATTCCATATACCAAGGAATTTGGTCACAGTCTTGAAAGGGTGTTGAGGAACATTAATTTAAATGTCGTGTTTACAATCCCAAAGAAATTAAACTTTATAATAGAAAAAGACAAAAATACAATGAGCACACTAAAACAAACGGAAATCATATATGAAATAGACTGTAAAAATTGTAATGCGAGCTATATAGAACAAACAAAAAGGCACTTAGAAACAAGATTAAAAGAACATAAAAATGATATTAAAAAACAAACAAGTAATTACTCAGCCCATACAGCACCAAAAGATTACAGAAACATTGCAGAAACCTTACATTGAAATATTATAATATTGCATGGACGTTGCGAAATGTTTCTGCAATGTTACTGCAAGCTTGCGGCAACGCTGAAATGTCCGTCCTGAGAAATATTACAATGTAAGACTACAGTAATGTTACGGTGTAATGTATTTGATAGATTGAAACACGTTGCTATAAATATGCATAACGCTTCAAATTTAATAGATAAACTTTGAGAATATATAAAGACAAGAGAGATAAGAAAAAATTCGTTGCAATTTGTGTAAGTTCATAATCTTTTTGCATCCAAAACTCGGATAAAAAAATTGTGAATTTACGCAATTGCAATGAATTTTTTCTTATTTCTCTTGAATATCTTTATATATTCTCAAAGTTTACCCATTAAAATCTGAAGTATATTAGAAAATTATAAAATTTAATTATTAAATTTTATATAGGAATAAAAACTTACACAATATTCTATTATCTAAGTAACAGCATTATTTTATTTATATTTATGCCAAAAGCAATAATATTAATATATACATATACAGGGTGTTGAAAAAAAAGGGTCACATATTTTGATAGCAGGTAGCATTGATCAAAACAAGAAGAAAAGGTCTAATTAACATGGGTCCTAAGACTAATATCTTCAAAGATACAAGCTATTTTGTTATTTGAGCTCTTTGTCATTTTCTTATTAGTCATCTTTAGAATGTAATGAACAAAGGAGTAGGGAAGAGTGGGGTACAATGGGAATATCTTTTTTCTAGGTGCCTTAAAAAATAAAAAATAAACAAAGAGAGATAAAGAAACAATTTTTATTTTAATATGAAATGTAATCATTTATCTTCCATAAAAAAACACCTCCTCTAATGCTGAGTCAGCATTAAAATTTTTTGTTTTTTGTAAAAAAAGTTTTTATTTTGTTATCATACATTTAGTTTCTTTACTTCAGTTTTTTATGGAAGATAAATGATTACATTTCATATTAAAATAAAAATTGTTTCTTTATCTCTCTTTGTTTATTTTTTATTTTTTAAGGCACCTAGAAAAAAGATATTCCCATTGTACCCCACTCTCCCCTACTCCTTTGTTCATTACATTCTAAAGATGACACGACTAATAAGAAAATGAGCTCAAATAACAAAATAGCTTGTATCTTTGAAGATATTAGTCTTAGGACCCATGTTAATTAGACCTTTTCTTCTTGTTTTGATCAATGCTACCTGCTATCAAAATATGTGATTTTTTTCAACACCCTGTATATTAATTTATTAGCATTAATATTTATAGTCAATTAATTGTGCTTTTTGAGATTTATAATAGAACAGTTAATTGAACAATTTTTTAAATAAAAAATAAAATTATCATATAATCTTTGGTATAAATATTGCACACAAATGCAAATATTTAAATCTCATAAAACTGATCTTCAAAATAGTACAATATTGTTCAAAAATATAATTAAAGTAAATATAATTCGAAGACATAACATAAAGTTATTTATACACAGGGACACAAATGTCTTCTTACACGAAGTTGCACGTATATTGGAACACTCGATGTAATTCGTTTCGGCGTAATATTGATATTACATATTTCTAAAATATCTCTACAATATTACATTACAACTCGCAATATTGTAACGTTGCAGCAATGTTGTTGAAAGCTTCTGTGCTGTATGGGAGTCGTTAGCAAACACAGATCTGTCTACGCACACGAATTTGACTAGGAAAATCCAACGATCTTACATAAAGAAAACATATTAAAAAAAGAGAAATAACAGAAATGTTTTTCATCGAGAAATACAACACTACTATAAATTTATAAAAAGACACGGAGAACTTAACCGCAATTTATAACGACCTCATTAACATCGTTTGATTAATTTTATATTTATTTATCTACCTTTTTTACTCTATTTAATATTTACGCGGTTTTTAGTTTTAATCTTAGAATATAATTTTATACTTTAAACACATTTAAAAATTTACATGTTTTCATATCTTATAATATATTGACGTGTGAAAAATGTATTTATTTATTTATCTTTGGTTCACGGAAATGTGTCAGAGACACTGAGAAGTTGCTACCGTTGTCAGTCACATTTATGCCGTCATAAATCTCGTACGCATTTTAGATACTTGGAGGATCAAAATTTCTTTCCTCTTTTATTACACATGTGGATTCCTTTTGACACACAGCCTGTGTAAGTTGCAAATTGGAATATTATATAAAATTGTAACGCGATCTAAAGAAATGTAACTCTGTTCTCTTTAGTATGTAGCGCTGTTGAGATGTTTGAACATTTTGCTTGAAAAGGATCCAAACCTGTGGTCGAAACGTTACGTAATCAACACTAATAAAGCTGTTAAGTAGCCAGTTTCTTGTCAACTATTGTCTTTGTTATTTGTTTATAGTTTTAATAATTTAATAATTTCAATTTATTACAAAACTAATTGATATTATTTAACACAGGATTAACCCAGTAAGCAAAAAATTATTGTTACAACGTTATTATAACGTTAATCAATAATATGTAATATTTTCAAATATGTTGTATTTAACATTGTATACAACATTATGAACAAAAACTCAAATGAAGGGAGACTAGTCGACATCAAACTGGCATATGATTGGTGAGCTGCGAGCCGACTTGGTTTTGTCAGACTTTAAACCGCAGTGATTCACCAACTTTTCTGAAATCTAGATTCGATTTCAATTTTTAGGAGATTGATAAATATCATCTCAACTTGTGAGATGAAGAAATTATTGCGAAAAATATTACCTCAGCCAGGATTCGAACCTGGAACTCCCCCATTCCGTGCGGGTGTCATACCAATTCGACCACCGAGGCATGTGATAATATTTATCGCAATAATAAGTACACTAAGAAGACTGCCTGAGGTAGCGTCTTTCTTAGTGTACTTATTATTGCGATAAATATTATCACATGCCTCGGTGGTCGAATTGGTATGACACCCGCACGGAATGGGGGAGTTCCAGGTTCGAATCCTGGCTGAGGTAATATTTTTCGCAATAATTCTTCATCTCACAAGTTGAGATGATATTTATCAATCTCCTAAAAATTGAAATCGAATCTAGATTTCAGAAAAGTTGGTGAATCACTGCGGTTTAAAGTCTGACAAAACCAAGTCGGCTCGCAGCTCACCAATCATATGCCAGTTTGATGTCGACTAGTCTTCCTTCATTTGAGTTTTAATTTCTACTGGCAAAGAAAATGATCTTTCATTACTATTATGAACAAACTTTAACATTGATTTGAAAGTTTTGGTAATGTTAAAATAACATGTTATATCGTTATAATTAACGTTGGTTTATTATTATAGTAACGTTACAGTAATGTTAATTTCAATATTTATTTTAAATTACTATTAATATTTTATTTTTATTACATATAACATATTTTCAACGTTGTATATAACATGTTTTCAACGTTGCATGTAACATGTTTTCAATATAATTATTACATGCTTTCTACAAGGAGAGATAACCTAATCAAACCCTTCAAATTATTTTAAGTACTGGTAAATATTTTATTTGTAAAATATTTGTACTAAGGCATACTTACCTAAGTACACTGTGACAATAATATCAGTAACAGTAGTGACAATAACAATGAAGAAAACTATTGTGTTGAAAGAGAATTAACTAATAATATAATAAATGACAATAATGTAATAAATGAAACTTTTAACTTTAAAGAACAACTAAAGCAATAAATGTGCGAATATAATATTACTCATCGAGCTGTTGGAGCATTACTAAAGTTATTGAAAAATATTAAAAATATGAATGAATTAGGAGATCCACTTGATCTCAGAATATTGCTCAATACTCCTAAGCACACTGATGTTCGTGAAGTTCTTTCTGGAAAATATTTTCATTACGGATTAGAATATGCTCTAATAGATATTTTAAAAACTACATTTAAATACAGTACCTAAGAACATTGAAATAAATATGAATATAAATGACTTGCTTCTAACGAAAAGTCAATTTTATTTAGTATTAGTGAAATATATCCAAGAATTTCTGAATCATTTGTTATTGGAACATATCATGGATATAGTAAACCTGCTTGTCCTAATTTATATGAAGCAAATATAGAAAACATTAATTATCTTAAAAAGAAAACCAAAATATTGTCTACAATTTCCAGGCTTGCTCGAACATGGTATTCAGGTGGGTTTCATCTTAATACAATATGTATATGTATATGTATATTAAAGATCTTTAAAATTTTTGTTATAAGATGGAATAAAATTTTATTGTAAAATAACACTTATTTTTATATAAACATCAGGTATTGTTAAAATTGAAATTGTTGAACAAAATGGTCAACTCACTTCATTATTGCAGGTGACCGATCAACAAGTTTGTTGGAAGATTAATGAACTATTGAAACAATACAAAAGAGTCATTGAAAATAACTCAAAATCGGGGAGAGGAACTATGGAATTCGAATGTTCCAGGTAATGGATGACTTTTTGGGAAAAAGAGCAATATAACAACCACAAGATATACTGTATCATCAAAAATAGGTTTAGAAAATGTGAAACCTTCTACATCACAGCCAGTGAAAAAATTTTATCGCGATTTTCGAAAAGTGAATAAATAATCAGCAATGAAAAGTTTGGCTACAATAGAGTCTTCTAACAATAGTCACAACATTGAGGAGAAAACACCCACAACCCATGGCACTGGAAGTAACATCGCTAAAACAAAAATAGAATTAGAGAAACAGTGGTTGAAACACTTGCAATTAAAAGAAGAACGTGATAAAAATAAAGAAGAAAGAAACAAAGAGTTGATTGAAAGTAAAAAAAAAGCTTTAAAATTACAAAAGAGACTATGAAAAAAAAAGAAACGGAACAAAAGCATGATATTAATATGAATAAAATGAGTGAAAAAAGAAAAAGACATGCTGATATAATGGAAATCAAAAATACAAACTTTTAAAAAAATTTATAGAAAAAAAAGAAAACAGAAACATTGACGGAATACTTTTCTTTGACGAAAAGCTTTCACTTACAGCTATAGCTTTAAGGCCTTGTGGCCATTTAATTATTGAATTTAATTTTGTTAAAAGCTAAGTTACTATTCGCCGTTAGAATTCGAAATACAGAAGAAATGGATACATCAAATCTGTCTGACATAGTTCGCAATGGTTCAGTGTTTGCGATATACCAAAAATAGTAGAAAAATTAACTTTGCAGATATAGGTTTGATTCCAAAAGAATGTGAGGGTATAAAACCGGATAATTTCAGTTCATCTAAAAATAAAATTATATCACTGTTAATACCATTGTATTTGTAGAGCTGTCAAACACTGCAACAATGCACAAAGTATATATTACCAATCAGTTTTGATGCAGTGCACCGATTTGATCATAAATGTTGTTTATATTCTACATCAGTCCAAGAATCAATAATCTGAAGGTAATTTTTAATGCGCTGTTTCCTTTCACCACTTCAAGTGAAGCATCAGTGGGAATAATAGTTCTCGTCCTCTTCACCATCACTATGAACTCGCACTGTCTTCTGTATTGCTTGATTCATTCATAGCACTGTTTATTGAACTGCTACTAAAATATGTTTCAGCAAGTTGAACAATAATTTTATCATCGTTGTCCATCTATAAAGCAAGAATATTCTGTTATAATCTGGAGAATTGATAAATTATAAAATAGAGTATATTCGGCTGTATCCAGAATTATATTCGTAGGAATGTATCAAACAAATTACCTTGTTTGCAGAAAAATAATTATTAACATTTGAATGTATATTTGAATAATATTTTTTAAAATTATCCGTGTAAATTGTTATTGTAATACTTTAATACTAATAACCTTTTATATCAGCATTAATTTTTATTTTTATCATTACCTTATTTTATTGTTTTCACACTTTAAAATTATCCTAGTGAAAAATTCTGGTAAAAATATTAAATGTAGTCCGCAATGATCGAGTTTTGCGTTCCAACAACAAACACTCTTGCACAATGTTTGAGTGTGTCGCACTGTATCACCTTGCTGGAAAACAAGCTATGTTACTATTGTATGCCTATGGCCGACATTTACTGTCGCTGTGTATGATTATACTGTGACATTGTTGTTGTTAAAAGACACGTCCTTCAGCAGGCAGTAAGAAAATCATGAGCTTCTTATAAGCTCATGCTTTTGTAGATCTCGATAAATGTCATTTCAAGATTCTTTTTTCTATGAAATTTAAACAGTTCCGAGGCTGAACTATCATGTTGACACATACTTTTGACTACTATCCTGTACATTTTTCCTCCATTTTATCAGAATCGATCGAGTTCGTGATTTCTAATAAATATTGATTATGAAGGTTAGAGTTATTCTCCTTTGACCCGGCCAAAGCGATACGAATTATCATTAGCTTGTTTATACGTTCCTGATAGTTAGATTTTACTCGAAATGACTTAAATACACGAGTCGAGTCATAGCTGGATATATAAACAACAATTCTGACGGGACTCATTTATTGGTTGATTTTCGTGGTAGTAAAATTGGTTCACTGAACAGAGGTGAGTGCAAATTGAATAATTTTATTTTTTTTTTGCCTTGAACTTTGAAAAACTGCTTATGCTCCGGAATCAATCATCTGTTTTTGCCATATAAAAGAAACGTGCCATATAAAAGAAGAAATTATAGATAATGGAGGCAATGTCAGATATATGATTGATTATACAATAATTGATCATTCAGCTAATGCCAATAGTTTTGATGTTTCTGCAAAATCAATATTTATAGATAGTGATAGCAAATTTGTGGAGAACAAACTGGAATCTGTGAAAACTGAAATAAAATCTATGGACACAAAATGAAATCTATGAAAAACGAATTCAAAATCATGGCAGAGAACATGAAAAACGATATTGTATATTGAATTGAGAGAATTAAAAAAAAAATTTATGACACCTATGGTTTTATTATAAATGAAATTAAACTGTTGAATTTTCGTGTCATTCAAGATAGGTCTTGCTGTGATTGCATGTGTCCTTTATTTATTTATTAAGTTGACTGTCTCGAAGTACTTTTTCTTTGGCAATAGTGACTGCAGGTAGTATATATTATATATTTTTAACAATTGCAAATACACTACAAAATTTACAATACTCAGATATTAATATAAAGGACTGCAATATTTATGGAAGATCTAGCTGTTGAGGTTGCGCCACTTGCGATTTTTCCACTGATCGTACACTCCGTCGTTTCTGATGGACCACTTGGTAGGATTGGGTGCGTCATTCCAGTTGTAAACATACACGTCCCAACCGACGCGTTGCCCGTACCAATCCATGTTGCACCAGTATTGCGTAGAACGAGCAAAGCCGCTGCCGTCGATTCCAAAGGACCAGGAGATCTTTTTACCGGGTTGTACCCATATGCCGTCGTCGCCCCCGATTTTATCGTTTGCGGAGGCACACCACATGTGAGCGTGGTGTTTGCCCTCGTTGTGCACTTCGACCGTCCACTGGTCGGCCTCTGCAACATTGATGATGGTCAGGATAGAAGTGGCAGCTACTACTAGTACGTACTTGACGTTCATGGTGAATATTCTTGAGTCTTGATGCTCGATCTGACTTTATATGCGCGCTCTTCTCTCTTGACTACAAAAAAAAAAAACAATTAATATTATGTGACATAAACTAAAAATGCTTATTGATCTTAATTGGTTTTTTATTCATACGTTTAATAGTCACTAACAAGTCATTAATTACACTAATGTGGTATAGCTTCAGATACAACGACAAGTGTCTTAAACAAGATATGGCGCGCAGCTCTAATTATTTGATGTAAGAGTTCTATATTGATGTAAAAGTTCTTCTTTTGAAATCAATCATAAAATCGCTTTTACTGATTAGGTTGATAACCAGCGATAAGACCCATCAAATAAAACAACAATAGTATCAGACTTAAAAAAATTTTTGAACAAGCCGATGCTATTGTTGTGCATTTTGAGAACGGACAGATGTTAAATAGATATAAATTTATGAATAAGAGGCAATGCGTACCTTACGCTAAAGTCACTGCATACTTACAACCATAGACATATTAATATGTCTATGCTTACAACTTAGAGTGGGGGCGCCCAAGCGCTTATACCACTATTCAAATGAAAACTACAATGCTAGTCATAAAAGAATAGAGAACGTTCCAATCCACGTATTTGCCAGCCTCGTCTTCGGCTTAGATAGACAATTACACATGGATTGGAATGTTCAATTTTTTTTTCTTAGCGTATGATCTACTATTATTAGCATCGAAAAATAAAAGTAAAAAAGGAAATCCTTGATCAGTACTTACCTCTAAAAAGTAGATTGATGTTGCTACCGCTGAAGTTGGCGATGTAATAAGTTTCAACACGAGTGATGCTATTTTATATACTCGGTTATGATTCTGTCGACTACTTATAGGTGGTAGGAGACATTTTCCTGAGGGAAAGAGATAACATAAATAGTAGGATATCTGTTTCTCTTTGGTGAGCGTGACCTATAGCGTAACCTGCGTACAATATATGCTGTTTTAAAAAAGATTATCATCTCTTGTTGATGGTAATATAAAGAATATAAATGAATATAAATGAAGTAACATAAAAAATATAAATGAATACGACGTAACATAAAGAATATAAATAAATATGAAAAAATATAAAAGAACGGATAAAATAACCTCTGGAAACGCGAGAAACTCATTTTTTTAATAAACTTAAATATTATATGTGTGTGTATGTGTCAAGATATATATATATGTATATATATATATATATATATATATATTTGTTTATTTAAACACTTAACGTTTTTGTACTCTTTGGTAAAATGTATTTATTAATTTTTTGTTACAAATAAAAAAAATATATATATATTATAAATACATATGTATGTGTGCGCAGAAAAAATGCAGAATAACATGTAAAAAACGCATTAAAAGTCACCTTAATTGATCATTTGATAATGTGATTAACAAATTGTTTGAACTGGACAAAAAATACAATTGAAACAAAATGCATGAAATTCGTTGACATTATTATAGGTAGTTTTGTTTTTCTTTTATAATTTTATTTATTATTTTAAAAAGTATCACATAAATATTGACACAGAAATATTTTATTTTTAGAAATTATTATTTCCAACTAAATGTCATTTTTTTATCTATTTACTTTGTATTTTTAAGAATTAGTTTTAATTTTTTATAAAAACGTTTCTATTATTACATGTCTTAATAATTTTTAAATTATTTTATAGTTTACTTCAAATATATCTTTACAAAAAGTAAATATAAAATAAATTTATAGTTTTAAAAACAATCTTCTTTTTGCCAGTAGTTAAAATCAAATAACAAAGACAAGTTAACAGCAAACTGGTTACTTAACAGCTTTATTAGTGTCAATTACGTAACGTTTCGACCACAGGTTTGGGTCCTTTTCAAGCAAAATGTTCAAATATCTCAACAGCGCTACATACTAAAGAGAACAGGGTTATATTTCTTTAGATCCCGTTACAATTTTTTATATTATTCCAATTTGCAACTTACACAGGCTGTGTGTCAAAAGGAGTCCACATGTGTAACAAAAAAGGAAAGAAGTTTTGATCCTCCAAGTGTCTAAAATGCGTCCGAGATTTATGACGGCACAAATGTGATTGACAATCGTAGCAACTTCTCAATGTCTCCGATACATTTCGGTAAACCAAAGATAAATAAATACATTTTTCCACGTCAATATATTATAAGATATGAAAACATGTAAATTTGTAAATGTGTTTAAAATATAAAATTATGTTCTAAGATTAAAACTAAAGACCGCGTAAATATTAAGTGAATAATTAAATAGAGTAAAATGGGTAGATAAATAAATATAAAATTAATCAAACGATTTTAATGAGGTCGTCATAAAGTGCAGTTAAGTTCTTCGTGTCTTTTTGTAAATTTATAGTAGTGTTGTATTTCTCGATGAAAAACATTTCTGCTATTTCTCTTTTTTTAGTATGTTTTTCTTTATGTAAGATCGTTGGATTTTCCCAGTCAAATTCGTGTGCGTAGACAGATCTGTGTTTGCTAACGATTGAGTAACTACTTGTTTGTTTTTTAATATCATTTTTATACTCTTTTAATCTTGTTTTTAAGTGCCTTTTTGTTTGTTCTATATAGCTCGCATTACAATTTTTACAGTCTATTTCATATATGATTTCCGTTTGTTTTAGTGTGGTCATTATATCTTTGCCCTTTTTTATTATAAAGTTTAATTTCTTTGAGATTGTAAACACGACATTTAAATTAATGTTCCTCAACATCCTTTCAAGATTGTGACCAAATGTCTTGGTATATGGAATAGATATACAATTCCTTGCATTAAAATTATTATTATTGTTAATATTATTGATCTCGTTATTATTCTGTCCGGGTTGTAGTTTCTCTAGTTTTCGTTTTATGTGTTTGTTAATAATCTTTGGCGGATAACTGTTATTCTTGAGAATTTCTTTGACGGTGTTAATGTTTGTACTATGGAATTTTTATCTGATAATAGAATGGCTCTGTCCACCAAATTTGTAATTGTGTTTACTTTATATTTAAATGCATGATTAGAAAAGAAATTTAAGTAGTGACCGGAAAACGTGAGTTTATGGTACCAGTTTGTTATTAGTTTATTGTTATCTTTGAGCACTAATGCATCTAGACATACTGTTTGAATCTTTTAGAATTTTCCAGTTTTTTATAGATATGTGAACGACATTTTCTTGATTGTTCCCGCGATCGAAATCCATACAATATTAAAAACGTTTTACAGTTACCACTCCCATCTAAAATTCACACATGAAATTGAAGCGGATTCCTCAATAGAGATTCCTCAATTCCTTTTTTAGATGCATTGCTAAAACAAACGGAAATCATATATGAAATAGACTATAAAAATTGTAATGCGAGCTATATAGAACAAACAAAAAGGTACTTAGAAACAAGATTAAAAGAGCATAAAAATGATATTAACAAACAAACAAATAATTACTTAGTCGTTAGCAAACACAGATCTGCCTACGTACACGAATTTGACTGGGAAAATCCAACGATCTTACATAAAGAAAAACATACTAAAAAAAAAGAAATAGCAGAAATGTTTTTCATCAAAAAATACAACACTACTATAAATTTACAAAAAGACTAGAAAAGAAAAGAAAAGGAGAATTTAACTGCACTTTATGACGACCTCATTAACATCGTTTGATTAATTTTATATTTATTTATCTACCCATTTTACTCTATTTAATTATTCACTTAATATTTACGCGGTCTTTAGTTTTAATCTTAGAACATAATTTTATACTTTAAACATATTTTAAAAAATTTACAAATTTACAAATTTAAAAAAATTTACAAATTTACAAATTTACTTGTTTTCATATCTTATAATATATTGACGTGTGAAAAAATGTATTTATTTATTTATCTTTGGTTTACCGAAATGTGTCAGAGACACTGAGAAGTTGCTACCATTGTCAGTCACATTTGTGCCGTCATAAATCTCGGACGCATTTTAGATACTTGGAGGATCGAAACTTCTTTCCTCTTTTGTTACACATGTGGACTCCTTTTGACACACAGCCTGTGTAAGTTGCAAATTGGAATATTATAAAAAATTGTAACGCGATCTAAAGAAATATAACCCTGTTCTCTTTAGTATGTAACGCTGTTGAGATGTTTGAACATTTTGCTTGAAAAGGACCCAAACCTGTGGTCGAAACGTAATCAACACTAATAAAGCTGTTAAGTAGCCAGTTTGCTGTCAACTATTGTCTTTGTTATTTGTTTATAATTTTATTAATTTAATAATTTCAACTTATTACAAACTAATTTATTACAAACTAATTAATATGATTTTTTCAAAAGTGATCATCAGTATTAATGGAAAAAGTGTTTCTTTCCATTCCATCCAAACTTATTTATTAAAAACTGGCTGCAGCATGCTGGAGATCGGATTAACCAAAATGCAGAAAAACATAAAAAGAAATAAGTTTTAAAGCGCGTTTATTTTTATAAAAATTGTTTACATTGTAAGGATTTGTATTTCGCTCAAAGAGTATTAGAAATTTGATAATGATTTTTGATTTGATAATGATTTTTTTAGTAAAATTTTTTAATAAAAATAATTGCCATAATTAATTTTATTTTCTGTAGGTACAATATAAGTAATATATTCAGCAATATATTTTATTTTTTGTATTTAAATAAGAAAAATTATTTCTGTATTACTCTAAAGTCTAAAGTATTGTAACAATTGCGGAAATATTTGTGACTATATAGATTCTGTATTTATAATAAAAAACTTATATATTGTATCATATTTCTTTTTTTATGTAATAAAATATGTAAGAATATAAATGCTATAAATAACAATTCTTAATATTAACATTTTCATGACATTTATAAGAAGTCAAATTCTAATATTCTTTTGGATATCATTTATATGATGTCTTTTTCTCCTTTAAAATTGACGCATTAGAGGACTTATTGACATCATTATGTTATCTTTAAGATGGCGTTGTTGGATGTCCAACTCTTAAACCTGAATACTTTAAAAACTTTTTTTGATAACATAATGCTCGCTGGGTAAAACAATAATCGTTTCTAAGAACGTAAAAATAACGTGGTTTTCAACAAATATTTAAAACATCGATAAAGTATTATTAACTGATTACCTTCCGGAAGTTTGTTGTTGCATATATAGATAGAGCATATATGTAATAAATCCCTTATTACATATATGAGATAGAGTTAGTTTATAATGTGTGTGTTTATATATATATATATATATATATATATATATATATATATATTTATACACATATATATAATTTGTTTTATAATTTTTATTATTCCGATATTTGGTATATGTTAATTATATCTATGAATCGACAATATTCAATCTATTTAAAACTGCAATTGTTATTCTTATCATCCGTGTTTGAGTTATAACTATAGAACAAAATGTAATTTTCCTGCAATATATGTAATATTGTTTCATTGTAAGTATTATTTATAAAATATCTACATATTAAATTATAATTCTAATAATTAATTATTTGAACATTTATATCGGCAGTGGAAAATTCGACAGTCGATAATGTTGATACTCTTCAAGTACATCCGGATTTCTAATTCTATAATATCGATAACTTATCCATATATCCAACATATCCACGAAAATTTACCCATAGTCGATAGTACTTAATAGTAATCTAGGTCAGTGATTAAAATAATAGCTAATTAATTAATGTATACTTTTTAAACTTATAAAAATAAATTTTAATATAAATTAAAAAATATTGAAAAAATATTATATTCTTATAAAATATTATATTCTTAAAATTTTTCTATTTCAGTAATGATATGTGATATCATTAATATTTTATATGATTGAAATATTTGTTAGAATAATATATATGGTAACCATTTAAAAAATATAAGATTTTAAATGTAATGAAATATTTTTATACTTTAAATATTTTATATTTTTAGAAACTAAAAAAATCTCAAATAGGAAACCTAAAAATCTAAAATAAAAAATATGTTTTCTATTTTGAATAAAAACTTATTTTCTATTTAAGATTTTTAGGTTTTCTATTAATTTATCTTATAAGTTTTAAAAAATATTATTAAAAATTTAATTTTATATACTATTATAATTCTTTGATCAATTTATAAATGCATAATGAAAAAAAATTTGCCAGGTGTGGGGTTCGAACCCACGCTCCCAGATGGGAACCAGAACTTAAGTCTGGCGCCTTAGACCGCTCGGCCAACCTAGCTTCGTGTCGAAGCATATCCTCGAGTTGCTTTTAGTGGAATATTCAATAGCTATTTTTTATGACTGTTGTGATAAATTATTTATAATGCATTATTTCTTCCTTTCGATAATGGTGATCGTATAGTTAAAACACTCACGTTTTTTTCATTGTTTATTAGTATAAAGCTACAGTTACATCTATAAATATATAGTTAATAAGTGTGCATATTTAATAATATAACAAAATAAATAAACAAATTTCTATTTATATGTGTCAAAACATTAGATATAATATTTTATTATACATTAACTTGGATACTTTACTTCTTGTTGTAATATTTGTAACTAATATTAGGGAGTAAGCAAATAGCAGAATATTTTAACGTTTAAAAGTCATTATATGAAATTATCATGTGTTTTTAAGATAGGTATGTCCTAACATAATGTCTACAAATGAAATTTTATTTTAAGATATCTTTAAGATATTTTATTTGAGATATCTTTTAAATAAATAATTCTAATAAAATAATTTACGGAGTAATATATGTAATAATCAAGGAAAAAATCCTTGAAAAATTAATAATCCATTTATTTTAACTTCAACTAAATTACATATATTAAATTGTTGACTTATATGTATAATATTTTATTGAAGTACATAAAATACATTAATTATTAATTATTAATTAATATACTATGTATGTATATAAGTATATCAATAATGTATGTATACATACAGATATGTATATAACATATAAGGTGATTCACAAAGTGAATAGCATTGTAGGGGAGAGGCGGGTAGCCCCGGCACTTAAATAAAAAAATATATATTCAATAAATTTTATTAATTTTTTTGCGAAATTAACTTTGAACCTTTTTGATTTATTATAAACAAAAAATATATAGAACATTTTTCTTAAATTATTGTAGAAAAACAATTTAATAACTTTTTTCTTCTATTTTTGAGCAGTCAAAAAATGGCGGGTTTCCCCGGACATATGTTTCAACGGTTATTTATACGTTCTTTGTTCATACAAACATCACAATAAAAATATATAATTGAAGGATCAATGTCTACACATTCTTCATGTACCCAATCTTTGCATTTATTACCCAATCTTTGCATTTATTGGATCCAATTTTTTTCGAAGGTTTCTCCGCAAGCAATGCATCGAGTTTCTTGATGTTTATCGATGAGGAATTTTTAAATGTTCTGCTGAATCAAAAGCTAGTTTTAAAAACTCGAATCTAATCAATGGCATAAGGCGATTGTCCAGATCTTTGACGTGGTTGTAAAGTTGTAATGAAAAATTTTCATTAAAAATAGATTCAAGTCGACCTAATTTTGGTTTAAAAATTACTTCTTGACCATTCTTTAATGCTTTTATTCGATCCTACAGAGTACTACGTGGCACATTATATTTTTTAGCAGCTAATCTTATTGTTAACTTTTTTTCTATAAATACATTTAATTGCTTCTTTTATATTAAATTCATTCCACTTGTCTCTATTGGTAGTTCGTTTCTTAAATTTTGGCATTTTTATAATTGTATCTAAAACAAATACATTTACATTATTTAGTACATTAAAATAGTAGGTAATAAACTGATAAAAAATTACAACATATTATTTCTATAATTTAAAGTTAATAAGTATGTCCAGGGGTACCCGCCATATTAGTGTCCGGAGGTACCCGATCGAATTGATCTAATATTTTTGTAAATTAATTTGTGTAATATGAAAGGAATGTAATTAAATGTACAAGAATCTTAAATTATATTTAATTGTTAATATTAAAATTAATAAGACATGTAACAATACTTACATTTAATGAACAATGAGCAGCGACAAAATTTGATGGGCGTTGTTAACTTATTCTTAACGGGAATAAAAGTGATTATAACATCTGTGCCGCGTGGCATATTATTATACATACATATTATTACTGACTTATAACACAGGCCTGCAAAATTTCACTTATGTCTGTAACAAAAAAAAGGGAAGGTGATTCTTGTAGATTTTTTCACGCTGAATCCGAATCTGACCTCCAAAATGGCCCATCACGTCAGGATTTTTTGTAATATCAGCTGAAATGGCCAAAAAATGGCCATTTTGGCCATTTTCGTGAATTTGTTGTGGCTTACCAAAATTTTTTTTTTTATTTCCCGAAATGGTATCGTATAGTACTACTCTTAAGCTTCAAAACCTATTTTAGCAAATTGTTTTACGATTTTTAAAAAGAAAGTTATGTAGATTTGAAATTTTTGCATTTAGTCAAATATGCATATAAAACTATGAAGGCTGAGGTATATAAGAAAAGTGGTAATAATGAAACAATAACACAATTTTCAACGAAGACACATATAATTATATGAAATTTTTGCATTTAGTCAAATATGCATATAAAACTATGAAGGCTGACACATACGTTGAAAATTGTGTTATTGTTTCATTATTACCACTTTTCTTATATACCTCAGCCTTCATAGTTTTATATGCATATTTGACTAAATGCAAAAATTTCAAATCTACATAACTTTCTTTTTAAAAATCGTAAAACAATTTGCTAAAATAGGTTTTGAAGCTTAAGAGTAGTACTATACGATACCATTTCGGGAAATAAAAAAAAAAATTTTGGTAAGCCACAACAAATTCACGAAAATGGCCAAAATGGCCATTTTTTGGCCATTTCAGCTGATATTACAAAAAATCCTGACGTGATGGGCCATTTTGGAGGTCAGATTCGGATTCAGCGTGAAAAAATCTACAAGAATCACCTTCCCTTTTTTTTGTTACAGACATAAGTGAAATTTTGCAGGCCTGTGTAATTGTTCATGTGTTGTGATAGACATGTTTTAATGTGTCATTTGTTTTTTACGGTTTAGTATTAGAGATATTAAAATGTCCGGGGCTACCCGCCTCTCCCCTACAATATTTTTTATCAATTTTCATGTACAAAATTAAGGAATTCAAAAAGAAATTATAGATATAAAGAAAATATATTTTATAGTTTTAGAACACTTTTACTTAAAAATCTAACTATTTTAAAACTATTTATTATTATGTAAGTTGTAAACTTTTTCCTATTAAAATAAAGAAACCTATTTTTATCAAGCTTCAAATTAATGTAACTTTTTAATTATAAATCAAGTCCTATTTGTATATAACATTATTCCAAATGACTTCAAGAATGCCCTCTCTAAGTGAGAGTGAAATTTCATTGAATCATCACATCATATCGAAATGCGATCCATACATGTAATTTTACAATTTTTAAAAATATAATAAAATCCACATTAATGATACAAAACATTTTTAACATATCTTTTCACAATTATTTCTATATCTTCTAACTCAATAAACATTCTAAGAATCCGTAATTTCTAGAATTAAAAATTGGAAATTTTAACAAAATTTGGAAAATTTAAAAATCTTGAAAAATTGATAATATGAGAGAAAAGATTGACAGAATCATATCAAAATAATTATATTGTTTTTAGCAAGAAAATTGCATTATATATAAAACTCTTAGAATTTTCTAAAATTCTTCTATAAAATTAACTTTGAGAATTAATATTTTTAAAAAATATTTCTTTCAATTCTTTTTAATTTATTTTTCAAATTTTTACAAAATTGAATGTCTAAATTTTCTCATTTTTGTATATCGTGTCTCAAAAAGTGCAAAATGCTTTTGAACTTGAGCATTGTGAATCATTTGTTGACGAGATTCGCTATTCCGACAAGCTCATGGAAATTCGATACCATTGAAGGAAGATTACCGGTAATAAGCAGATGGTAATATTCTTTCGCATCACTAGGAATACAATGGCTTGCGATGTCGTAGGATCCAGAAAGCAAACAGAATACGAATGGAGCCGACTCGTTGCACGAGCACATCTTATCGCGATGAACTGTCAGGGGTGGATCACCGGATTGCTCTTATCCCAGCTTGCTTGAATGTTCATCCCCTTTGACACGCAACCCGAGCTCAGCCTCGATAACATAATAATGGTAAAGACAGCGCATGGCGTGATAACCATAGATAGACAACTAGAAAAGATCGAAGCTTGTTATACTTTAGAAGATTTATAATTTATTATATAGCTTTTATTTTATGTATATATTACATAGATTGTAATACTACTTATTAATCTTTTGAGGTTCAAGATAATAAATATTTAATATCCGCTTTATATCTTCTTGAGAAAAATCTTTTTGTAAAAGAAAAAGAATATAATTTTCTTTAAAAAATATAAACTTTTTTAAAATTACACACTTTATTATTTTTATAGATTCAAATTAGATCGTGTCTATAACGTATCGTATTAGATTTTAAGTACGAAAAGCACGTGTCAACAAATTAAACTAACCACAGCGAGTTGAAAATACAGCTGTATCTCTTTGTGCAAGAGTTGAATCAACCGAAGAACCAAGATTATCGAGGAATGAAAATTCGAGCCTTTATTGCTAGGTATTGCTAATACAATTACTGTTACTTTTGTAACATGGTTAAATTACAGACTAGCATCAATGACTAAATAATATTTTATCTATATTTTATCTAATAGATTAAAAAGTAATCACTTTAACTTTTATTTCTCTCGCTTCTCGTGAATTTATTTATGCAATGTAAGAACTTATCTGTTTAATTTCTTATACATTTCTCTGTACAAATATGCAATATCTTGAAATGTTTTTGACAAAATTTAATTTTTTACTTTTTTAATTTTAAATAATAGACTTAAACTAAAAGAAACTATAGAGATTATGTACAGTTATTATTATATATTCTATAAAAGATTTACAGTTGGCATGTAGAAACATTTTCTCTTTTAATAAATTATATACTAGAGAAATTAGCGCGTTATTGTAACAGCGTGTCAGCCGTGTGCAAGTAAAAATCGATACCCCTCTATGGGAAGCCAAAGAAACCAGTATTTGAAGAAAAACGATTTTGTATTGTACCCACGTTGTAACGTTTGCAATACGGCACGCGCCACCCCTGCCACGTGCCAGCCAATCTAAATCTAATAACACAAACAGCCTCACAATACATGCATCATACACGCCAGCGTTTGGCGGCAGGATGTAATGGGACACCATGTGAACTAATCGCTCTGGAGTGGTCCTTCAGATCCTGTTTCGCTATTTGTTGATTCCGGCCTGTTCTTTCTCTTTCTCTTGCAAACAAAAAGGTTCCCCAGTTGAATTCGATCAACATATTATGCAAAATACTTTCTGTTCTTTCTTTCACAGATTCGATCTTATGATATTGAATAATTTTCTTGACGTATTTCACATATTTTTACATATTGAGAAGATATATTATAATTATTATGTTTTTTATGGTATTCATCAGGAAGTTCCAATGACTCTTCTATTAATAATTTTGTAATTTGTTATCGTAACTATTCTGCTTATTTAACTATTGCGTGTAAGCGATAATTTCATTATTTAAATACCTAATGTTTTATTAAATATAAAAATATATCTCTATGTTTATATCGTAATAATCTAATAAAAACTACTTATATAAAGTTTTTGTTTCAAAGAGTGAAGTCAATAAAGCATTAAAGTGAAATTAAAATACTTACATTGGCTGCGTAGAGAGAAGCTGTGTTAACTTACTGTTAGCTTACTGTAGTTAAAGATAATATGGGCAAAGAATAGAACACATAGAAACTTTTCTATCATCAAGATTTTTAATTCTCAAAAAGTAAGTTTAATTTATTTCAATATACTGACGAGTGTGTTTATACGCGCAAGTGTGCGTATCGTGTCTGCACGTGCGTACAAGAACAACGCGTCTCGTAAAAGATGACATGATTGAACTAAGGTACAATCAATATACATACATACATATTATATATTATATATTATATATAATATATAATATATACTCAACATCACAAGATCACAGAGCGCTCGGCTCTGGGACGAAGAATGCACTTCCTAGAAGAAAAGTACATGCCAAGTCTCTCGATATGCAAAAAGGAACTCTTCATAATAATAACGTTTAACGGTATTTTTGTTTTGACAAACGATACGATCTACGCTCGTAAAACTGCTGCAAAAGTTTTGGACTAATTGGAAATTTTAATCCGGTATATACTTCGTATACTTTCGTGAGTTGTATGAGATTTGTTTCGGGCCGGCTTATCAAACAATCCAAATCAACTATATACGTTTTATACAGGTCGCGTTCGATCCAACTTTTTAACGTTTTTAGCTTGATATGTTACTAGATACTCTCATTCGTCTAGATTATGCTTCAAAGCGAAGAATGGAATGAATTGCAACAAATTCAATTTTTACCCACGAAATGGATATGGAGACGTAAATTTATGCATTCCTGATAGAGATTACGTTAAAAAATTGGATGGCGCCGACGCAATTATATGGATGCACTACGTACATTCTACGTTTATTTACACCTATGTATAATAATTTTCACTCTAGAGTGACGCCAATATTGTTTCGTTGGATTCCTGGAAATAGTTTTCTTTTTGTACATCGTAACAATATTTACAGATATTTTACAAATTACGTTACATTTTACACTAACTAGGCGATATTGGTTAGTCATAAATTATACGGGTAGGAAGTTAAAATTTCGAAGTCGAAAATGCTCTCTAAAACTATGGTATCTGTTATTCATTAATAAGCGATATGTCCGTCGAGTGGTGTCAATTTCTTTCGATCTTTATCAGCCTCTGTAGTTCAAATGATATAAAATATTTGATACCATCTTAGCTTTCTCGTTCGGTTCATGCGATTGGCTCTGGATTCATTAAAGTTTTATTTTGTCTAAAATACAGATTTAAAGTATTCTGTAATAAATATTGTTCAACAGTATCAAATACAGCAAACGCATGATTATCATACTAATAACAAAAAAGTATCTGTCGTCATAATTATTTTCGAAGTAATTTTTACATATATCGATAAATCATAATTACATTGAACAAATTTAATTACGTGAAAAGGGAAAAGAGAAAATAGGAATAAAAAGGAAAAGATATAATGTCGTAAATTTTATTAACCATATTTTCTAATATCGAAGATTGATTAAAGTTATCATTTGTATAAGAATTTTTTTAAATATCACAACTATAAATTATTAGAATTGCTAGAGAAAATGAAATAAAAGACATTTTTAAAGTACATTTTTTAATAATCATCCGAGCCATCTTTTGACCGATCTGTTAGATTTATAGAAAAACACCTTCTCGTTGTTCGATATGTATCGTTTCTTAACTAATGCGATCACCGGTGATCGTTGCAAGATAATTGTCTAAGATTTTTGCACTGATTTGCCTGATTCCTTAGAAAATTTTCAAACTTTAATTCCGACGAAAATAACGATGCATGCATGCGGCTCTTTTTCCTTTTTACCGCAAAAGGAACAGAAGAGAATCACAAGCAAGTCGAATTCGCGGAGGCAATGTACGCTGATGCAATAATCATCCGATATTGTTTATGCGTTGTCTGGATAATTATTCAGATGTGGTCGCATATACTAATTCGCTAGATCGTACAATATCTCCGCGAAGGCCACGGTCCACATCATCCTCGTCGGAGTTTACATCTCGTAGCACTATTTGCCGTTTGACGAAAGCAGCGGACTGGCAGCAGCTGAATATCCTTGATTGCAGGTGGGCAACATAAATGGGTTCATGTTGAATGGTGATCCGACCACCTCCTAGTCCTGTAACATGCCCACTATCGGTTATACATTAGTAGTGTGATATTGCTAAAACGCTATGACACAATCAATAAATAAAGAAATAAATAAATAACGGAAAGCATAAAAACTTTATAATAAAGTTGTTTAAACAAAAGAGGATTTTTCATGAAGTAATAATAAAATATTTTTCAGAGAAGTTAAGAAAGAAATTGTTAATTCTGTAAAAAAATATCAGAAATAATCGCTTATTTCCTTATTTCTTACAGGATCATTGTACATAAATCCGTTTGCTCAATAAATAATCCGTTTTAATGATTTTGTTTAATTGGAGCTTTTAATTCGAGTTAAAAATGTGCGATCAGCAGCGAGGATCTTGAAGCTTTCTGATAACTCGTGCGGATAGATAGGACAGTGAACAGCATACATCAAAATTTCGCGGATATGAATTGAGAGAATGTGTGCACAGAAAAGATTTTAGCCATTTTTTTAGTTTATAATATACACGTACACGTATCACGATAGTGTTACAATTTCATTTCAAACAACAAAATTAATTTTTCTTGCTATAAAAATCTCTTTCTGTTGATTTTTGCTAGAGAAATAACTGCAATATTTGTAATTTGAATTAATTATAGGAAATTTTTTTTGTGTAAAAACATATCGTGAAGAAGGTAGACACATAAATTTAACTTGAAAATTGGCAATTGGATTTGACAATAAGATTAAGATTACTCGCGTTGTAAGTAAGTGTACGTACATTCTCAAATGTCGTCTCTCATAACTCTTTAATCGTAGTGCATAGGGTGATGATGGTGGTGTTGGTGGTGATGGTGGACGGTTAGCGGTTACTGGGCGGCTGTGGCGAGGTGGTGCTGTGTGGGCCAGTGCGGTGGGACTGAGGTGGTCGGTGGTCGTACTACAGGGGCGAACGCACTCCCGTCCCCGGATGTATAGAATATGCCATATTGTTCGTGCGCTAAAACGAAAATTCCACATAAGGGAAAATCATAAGTGCGTGCATCGAATGGTAACATTAAGTAGAAGAAGGGCATGCGTGCTGGATACGTGAACGCTTATACGAGTGTTAGGTCTCTTCGTTTAGAGTTGTGCCGAAGAAATCAACATTTTTGAAAAAAAATGTAAAATCATGAAGTATACAAATATTATAATAAAAATGTTTGTTAAGTGTATATAATTGTAACAAGATTAATGATCTTACAAATGAATCTGGTACTTATTGGCATTACTGCAGCATTTATAGAGTATTTTCTTTATCGCGCTGTAATATTTATAACGCTGTTATCGTTTTAATCGATTTTACAATGTACGAATTGTAAAAGTTGTCGAACGTTATAAAAGTTATATTTCATCCCGGCACAACTTGGAGTTTGCGGATGTTGCAGCGACATTGCACCAAGGGATGCATGGGATCGTCTGCAGGAATAGAGAAAGAGAGAGAGTAAGGAGACTTACGCGAGGTATAGAGAGTCGGGCTGCCGGTGTATGGATTGGCAACAGAATAACTTCCGTTAGTACTGTGGCTGTGTGGTGTGCTGGCTGAACTACCGCAGTAACCACCACCGGTTACGACACCACGTGGACTCGCGCTGCTGCTTTGTCTATAGGCGTCGGCGCTGCCAACATTGGCTCCACCGCTGCCGCCACCGCCGCCGCCGCCGCCTCCTCCGTCAGCAGCGGCTCCTGTCGTCACGGAACTACCGTCTAGAAATAGAAACCTGCCCGTCAGACAAACTCGTCAGTATTTCAGGTCGTGAGTAGTTGCCTAATAAATTTAACTCAGGGACATCTGCGTCTTGATCGGTACGAGTCTCTATGGAGAAGAGATCGCGAGACATTTTACTTTTTAAATTATATAATAAATATATCTGATGTCTATATAAGCAAATCGATATAGAGATATGTACATCGATACGTACCATCTGTCCATTTTGCCGCGCTACCATTTTCCTGCACCGTCACTGCAAGTTGTCCCGTATACGAATTAAAGGCCGTTGCCGAACTGGATGTAGGAGGTGCGGGTGCGTGGACCGAACCCGGACTTCTAGGTGCCCCCGCGATCCCCATGTTTCCGCTCTTGGGCATACTATAAATGGCTTCCGCTAGATCCGCCGCCCTCTTCAATACTATCTCTTTCGGAAGCTTTTCAGGGTCGCCGGGGTGCCGCGGAACAAGTTTCTGTAACCTTTGGAAGCCGTAGTCGATCGTGGGTTCGTTTACCGCTGGAAAATTCAGCAAAGGTTTGATCTTACTGTTTGATCGGCCAGCATCATAATCTTTCACGTGATAATTATTATTCGCTTAGATCTTTTGCGATAGGTACCAGACCTTCTTCGTACTTACAAACATAGACAAATCTACCGGGCGCTCCTTTACAGAATTGTTTGCTTTTGTAATGTAACGTTACGTCAACGACGCCGGGTATTTGCCGCGCCGGTGCCTGCACCTTGATTGCGTGTGGAGTGATAAACTATAAAAGAGATAAATACATTTTTGTATTTACCGCAAAATTAGTGTTAGAGATTTCCATCGAATTACTGACCTCGCTCCAAACTAGCATCGATCCAAACACTACTTGCAATCCGTCGAAGAAATTTTCACCGATAATTATGACGGTGGATCCACCCGACGTCCAACCTTCATTAGGCGATATCGCCTTTATGCATGGCGTTTGGAGAGGTATCGGCGGATATAAACCTAGTTTCATAACATAAAAGCACTATTATTATTTCCCGCACTTGATTTCATTAATTTCGCTTAGCACTCAATTAGATTTATATTTGCGTGGAATGCGTTGAAATTTCCTGTCACAGTTTGAGCAAGAGATAATCACATTGAGTCTTAAAGCATTAACAATTTGTTCTCCCATAATGAAGGAAATTGAAAGTAACAAAATAAAAAATTATAAGTTGAGAATATTAGACAAAACCAAGAGGTATCTTGAAAATAACTCGTGACTGATGAGAGGGAAGAAATAGGATATGGAAAATTATCTGAATATTCTGTTTATTCGGTTGAGGCCGAGTGGCAGATATATTTTCCGGCGTGCAAGTTTTCGAGGTCGTGGGACTCGTGAAAGTGCGAAAGAGGCGGAAAATGAAAGAGAAACTATGAAGAAGAACGGCAGAAAGAGAATGAGACGGCGAGGGAAAGAGAGAATACGAGGAAGAGGGTCGGAGAGCTTGGAGAAGGGTTGTAACAAGAAGGAAGAGGAGGGGGCGATCGGGCCGCCGGTGTCTCTGCTTGGAATTTATAACCCAATGATATCATTTTGTACCCCGGCGAAGCCAAGCCACCCCCGGCACCGACCCTGGGCGAAGCGGAGCCACGGCAGAGTGGCTGACATCATGGTATATTGCTCTCAGTGATGCTCAAACACTTTCCACTTCGAATGCTTATGTGCCGTCACATCGATAAATCTTGGTGGCTTGAAAGATCGCGACGTTGTTTATGCCTGGACGTATTTAAAGATTATTTTTTAGATATTGTCGGGAAGATATTTCTTCATTAAATTAACCGTTATCTATACTTTTATGATTGTCTTCATAATAAAATAACTGTCGCATTAATAACATGTCATTAAAATCGATGAATTATTTCCAATGAACAAATTTTGTTGTAAAAATTTCTAATTAAATTGTGCACAGAGTACAATTGGAAAGATTGCGGATCACATACAATTTTATTTATCCGATAAAAATGAAGCCAACAAGTGACGATCACAGCAGAAGCGTTAAAGAGTTGCAAGTGTGGTCTCTACGCAAATAGGGATTCCTCAATGGGACATTGGTATTTATTGCGTTCAATGTACGAGAAAGTCGTTAAAGAGAACCGGCCGTGTTGGCAACCATCCTGGTAGAGAATTGTCGAGCGACGTGGTGCGGGCCGCCACGAGGGTGGTGGAGTGGAGAAGAAGAGGTGGAGGGTTGAAAAGAGGGATATTCAGTAGAGGAGGCCAAGGAACAAGCGTACCAACCCGGAATAAATAAAATCCTCCGCGCCACTGAATGGTAAGGGGTGTTATCCCCAACCCTCCCGGCCCTCTCTTTTGCCACCGAACTATCGTCGAAGTCGAAGAGTCGTACTCCGACACGTTCGGCCCGATTCTCTTTGATCACTGTGAGATCGCGCGATAACTTCGTTCGCCGTGGTAAAGACTCGAGAAATTTACCAGAAAAACCGGGTTTTATCCCGGCGCAAGCAAGTATCATTATAACGATGTTGCGCAATCGTACTTCTAATATTCAGTCGGAACAACGAATACTTTTCCATAGCGTTTCATTGAATTTCGGCGATTAAATGTTTGACACATTACTTCCTGATGTATCCGATATAAATAAAAATAGTAGTAGTCTTATGCTCTATTACTTGAAACGAATTTGAGATTTATAATCTTTTCTCTCTTCATGTTATAAATTAAATTTAAAAGAGGAGGCAAGATGTAAAGTGTAAAATAAAAATAACAATATTTTGTAAAATAAGAAACGCGTTATAAAACGGCGTATCGGGAAAGGTAGATTGTAAGCAAGCGTTTCAAATTTCATGGACATTCAAGATTTGATTTGTACAACAACCGAGAGAATTCGTTCACAATGACAGCAAAATCCACGAGATACCGGCGTTCTACGTCCTTCCCCTTTCTCTCGTTTCCCTCATTGGTATGCTCGTTTCGGCGTTTCGGGGGATAGCTTGCGGGGGGGATTTGGAAAGAGTGGATGTGTTGGTACCTTCATTGGCGTCGCAGAGGCTCCAGGAGGGCGGCGCGAGATAGCTTAAACTTAGCATTCACAAACCAACGCAACGCGGCAACCACGGGGTGGTGGAGAGCGCGAGAACGACAGAAGAGGAAACTGAATGAGAGAAGCAGAGATCGAGATGAGAGAAGCGGGCCAATTCTACTCCCTTTCTTTCCGTGTCTTTGCGCTCCGCGGCAGCCAACCAGGTAAAAAGAAGAAACTGACGCGATGGCGGGTGGAGACGAGAACCCTTGGAACCCGCGGCGAGAAGAAAGAGGGGACAGGCACTCGGGCGAATTTCGAGCGAGTAGAGTGGAGGAAAATAAGACCGAGGAACAAGGAGCGCGGAACGGAGCGTGGATCCTTCGTTTCTCCGCATCCCATTGATTTACATCTTGTCTTGCCATAGGTAGGAAGAAAAGACGAAGGAAGAAGCGTCTATGTGCGCGAGAGGAGCGAGCAGTCGAGGGGGTGGCCGTGCGATATCAGCCGTTTGTATGCGCGGCCGACGCCAAACTTTGCTGAATTGCCCTATGACTCCATATATCCCATTCTACCGGTGCGCCCTCCTGCAACCCTCTTACGATTCCGCCCTGCCACGGCTCCCGAGTCGTTATGCCGATCTCGAAGAAAACTGACCCTCCTTCCCTCGCCGGAAGGGCGCCGCCACGAGAGAAACAACACGCCGCGAGCATTCGAATGGCGATGCCTCCCGAGAGCGCGAATCGCTCGGGAAGTCAATTTTGATCGACAAGTGTTGAAAGCTTACGCGCGTGAATCATATCATCCGTGAAAAATCGATGCGTTGAATAAATGAGGCCGTTTTAATGTGCGCACCGGGCTTTTTAATTATCGTCCGTTAATTAATTATCATATTTTCTGCGAGTGCTTTGTTAGCACGGCAAAGGCTGACTGCAATTACAGCCGGGGAATATAGCAGCAGACTGCAAAATTAAATAACGAAAAAACTGTACGGCGGGCCAATTGGTGTTTACGGCCAAATCGAATTATCGTGTAAATGCTCGTGCAGTTTCGCGATTAAATATGCAGACGATATCGATGCTCTGTTCCGCATAAATTATCTCTTTAACGATACTGATTAATTGATAGTATTTATAGCACATACTTACTATTATACTCGCCAGGATCACTGGGGTCCAAACGTTTCGCTCTGCGCCCATGCTTGCTGTTGTTGTGGACGAACATATTATCCGAAACCGCTAGTAATGGTCCTTCCACTCCCACTTGCGTAGATATGACCACCTGTTAGACAAAACGGAAATTTGCCGATGTGAAAAACAACATAAGACGGTGACGATCAATGTAGAAATGTAATACATAGTGTAATAATAAAATTATTCTCCACACATTTATATGTCGGTAACAAATTTTTAGTTCTTATATATTTGAAAACATTTTCATGAAAATTATTAAACGATAGGCTCCATGTGAGACTTTTTTGACAAACTTGAAGATACACGCGACATGATTCAAAGAATACTCGAGAAGAAATTACTAAATTAAAATGTACTTCCGTAAAATTTTGTATCTGTTTATATCTGACTTAATACGGCATAGAAAAGTGCGTCCCTCGTGCAATAGACGCTACCATGAATAATATTGCATTTCTCTTATGCGCGTCATACATCGAGCCAAGTTCATCATGTCTTCCGTGAACGAGCATGCACAACTCGATTTGCTGCACTGGATACTACGGCATGCAATTCGCGATTTGCACGTACGACGTATGACGCCGATATAATCGCGCAAGCAAAGGAACATAGTCATATTAAAATACACAATTATCTTTCCTCATAATTAACATAAAAACACAACGTATGAATTATCTACGAAATCTCTAAACTGAACAAAATTACTTCCTCAAGTATTTACGTCGTTTCCCACATATGCTTCGAGGCGTTGAAGAGATTTTCGCGGTGAAGCGAGAGGAACGTTTATAAAATCGAGCAAGCGGCTGGAAAATGCCCAAAAGTTTTGTCCTTCGCAACTTCGCAACTTCCTCGCGTGCTGGTGATATTACTCGGCGAGTAACACCACTGCCAACTTAAAGTAAAGCGACAATAACACCTACCCTCCACGGGAGGGAGAGATTTTCGTGAAGACTGTACTAAAATTTTAATTCGCAACTTTTGGCAGTAAGCAATTTCAGAGATAAATTCGAAAGTACGATGGACGTTTTAATTTCAGTTTGTCGTTGCGCAAACCGACGCGCAAAAAGGAGAAAACTAAAAGGGTCGAATAATACAAAAAAAGAGAGATGAGTCATGCAAAGGACGTTGGGGTTTTTTACCACGGTTCTTGATAATTTATTTTTTAATTCTCTTTTTTGTTTTGGCAGGGGAACGGTAAGAGGGATGGGTGCGATTTTCAGTAAGCAAGAGTGGTAATGTTGTAAAGGATAAGGGGTGAATATGGGAATGAATATGGGAGCGAGAGAGTCGGGGATTAGATTGCACTGAGAGTTAATTGTGACGACTTTTGAATTATGTTTACTTAATGAAAACTTCGGCCGACTGTCAAGAAATCGTTATTTAAGAATCGTTATTTATTTTTAATATCCATACCATTGTTTTTTGTTCGTTATATAGTTCGTTTATAGAAATGAATTGATTTAGTTTTAACTGATATTAATAGATGTATGGAATAATAATAGTATAGAGTTCTGTAAATACACGGAAATTTTACGCGAAGAACGATACTCTCTGCGACGATAGACGTCGCACGATGTTGCGGCGGAATTTCGGCGTTCTCGTCTCCGTCTGTCCGCCCCTATAATTTCGCGAGTCGTGACTTGAATGACGGAAATGTCTCGCGTAGTGTGCACTTCAGCATTGCGACACGACGACCTAGAATGTCTTTGAATCAAGTGGGTGGAAAGCCGGAAGCGATTAACTGTATCTCAAGCAGAGCCGTAAATCGTATTATATCGTATATCGTATATTATGTGAATCATTAGATAAATTACGTTATGAATATGAGATTGTGTGTGTTTTCGCATCTATAAACGAATCCATCAAGCCTGAGTAATGTAGATATATCCGTCTTTTTGATAAAAATACTTTAAGTTCTAAAAATTTGATGGAAACTCTTAATGTATAAAGACAAAATGAAATTCATTAAATAAGAATCGTGCATTAATATTTGAGGTAGACAACGAGCACGGATAACTTACCTGGAAGCGTCTCATGTCACGTGGATTGCCGGCGTTCTTGAGGCAGTTTTGGTTACACTTGAGAAAGAACTTGAGGAAGAATCTGCAAGCACAGAAGGGACCAGAGTTAAACGGTTGACAAGGTGCTTAACGCTCTTCAACGCCGGGAACTTAATTAGAACGCGAACTCGGCCGGAAAGCAAGGTTGAATATTGTATAAGCCAATCGCGAGCCCCGTTCCACTCTCCTCTATTATTCAGCATTTCTCTAGATTAAACTCCCGACTACGTGCTTCTCAACCTTTAGGCCCGCTCCGGCATTGTACTGCACGAAATATTCGACTTTAATGTCTTGCCACAATGTCAAAGGACATTTTCGTAATACATTTTTATGATAAAATGATACCATTATATATAAGTTTTCTTTTCTATTTTATAATTATCTTTATATATCCAGAATGTAATATAAGAAGATCACGTATTTCTTGAAAATATCAAATACAAAATTATATTTTAATGCACTATGTCACATTGAAGTATACAATTACTGAGAGAAATATTTAGGTTACACATAGTACTTATATTATGTATAATATATATTTTCTTCATTATTAGTTAAAAAATAATATTAATAAGAATACATTGAAAATAATGTTATATATTAAATACTTATAAATACATTATTACAGAAATCATGTAAAATAGGATTTTGGATACGAAGAAACACACACACACGCGCACACGCGCGCGCGCGCGCGCAAGAATTTTGCCAAAAAGCCGCCGGCTCAATTTTCATGAATTATGCAAAAAGCTGAGAATATTGAATTCCAAGAATTTTTTTTGAGACGCATCTCACCTATTGGTTTATAAGATGGAAGGAGTTGACTGAGACATGAGAAGAGTTTAGATATCAGGTAGTTGAATGCCAGACCGAGAAGGATCGAAAAAGCGAAGGAGACGCGTAGGAAACAATCAGGAGAGCCGAGACAACGTCGACGACGACGCTGGCAAGAAGGAGGGGTAGTTTTCTACGTAGCTGGTAGGCTTTTTGTCCCATGGGACGCCATTGTCATTCTCTCCGAAGAGTGCGTCCATAGGTACTAGGGACTTCATGGAAAAATCAAACGCATACCTTAGAATAACGCCTTTTTGTCTGTACTTCTACTTTTGTCTCTCATGCAGGGATTGCCAAAATTGTGGAAAAATCACGACTGATACTTCTTGATCCAGTAAACTGATTTTAATGATCTTTATCTTAGTTTAACTTTTGTGTCAAATGCACTTGGTGTGGCTAAAACGTAAGAGAAGATATCGAGTGATTTCTTTGAACAACATTTCAAAGATCTTAATCACATACAGTTTATATAAACTTTAAACTGAGACATTATTTTTATCGTTATCCATGGTCGTCGAAAGTATGTAATCCGCTAAAAAAACACACAAGCTTCAAAGTGAAAGGTAAAAACGCATTCATCGCGTGAGCGTAAAGAAAAGAACATCGGCTGAGTGAAGCGAAGGACGAAGGGCGAGACGACGTATGGGAGGGTGGAAAATTCGGCGATACGGAAAGAGAAGAAATGTATCGATCTTACGTTACACGCATTTTCGCATCCAGTCCTGGAACTTAGGTAAGTTATCCGAGAGAGAGAGAGAAAGAGAGTTTGGTCTAATGTCGCGCGTGTTTCTGTGCGCGCTCGCGCGAATTTAATTTCGTTTACTCTTAGAGAACGTTAAGATGTTATCGCGATGCTGGATGGGTATTCAAAGCATTGTACTTTGGCTTATCGCGGCTGTGGATCTTGCTCTAAACACGATATCTTCGTCGCGCCTGAGGCGTCGCTCGACAACGCTACCTCTAGTCGTTTACAGATAGGAATACCATCGACCGTACTTGCACCTACGATATTGCGAGAATGGCGCGAAGACACCCCTTTAACGACGCCGACGACAACGGAAACGAGTCGGTAACCGCCCTCGAATCGAGAAACGTTTCACTTTGTATCTATATTGAAATCGTGTGTCACCGTTATTTAATAAAATGCGCCAACGGCAGTATATCTACATCCCTTGCACTCTGATTGTTAGATACAGATCAGTGTATTTTCAAACTATTTAAATATCTTGTAAATTTCAAAGCGTTTTACACATACCTACTCAAATCAAATATACAAATTACGGAGAAGTATTGAAAGAAGAGAAAGAGAGGAAATACTTAAAGAAATTCGATGAGAAGAAATCACACATTTGAGTAAAAAATTCAAGATAATTGAAATATTTCGATCAACGTTTTGCACCCACCCACTTCCTGCAAAGAGCTCAGGCGATCCACTTTCAGAATTTGACGCTAACAAAATGACCCTACTTACGCGGGAGAGTTCTATGAAGAGGGAGGAAGGGCTGCGCTCCTGCCAGGATCGGCAAAGGAAAGATAGGTGAGGTATAGATCTTCTCTTTTTTTTTTATAGGATTCGTTCATCGGCAACACTAATCATTTACGACGCCCCCGTCGCACCATCGTCGTGCCACTTTATTCCTCTTTCTTTTTCCCTTACACGGGGTCGTTTCCTTCCGCGCATTCTCGAAGTATTGGCTGTTAGGGACTAATGGATTGCGTTACCGACTGATTCAAATGCGAACTGGATTTCATTCCGGGCTCGATGGGGCGGCAGTATCGATGGTGTCGTAACGCGAACGCGTGCAAGAAGAAGGGCTAGTTTCTTACAGGGGATCAAATTCGATTTCGATAGTCTATTAGATTTTTCTCTTCCGTTGGCGGCCTTCGCGAGCTCGTGTCAGTCTCCTTGGAAAAATCTATTCCGAATCGCCGCTCAGAGCACCCAATAGATACACTTTACACCATTGAAATATTAATGCAAGTTATCTGCCTTATGTTCCAATTGCAAAATACTTGTGTACATGAGTTTTTGATTAGAAGAATATGATGACTGTGTGATCGATACACAATTTTATTTTCAATGATTTCTATGTAATTTAATGTATTACTGCAATAGTTATATAAAATTAATGATTTTATTTTTCAAATTTAAATTAATATTATAATATATAAACTAACAAATTTCATCAATAATTTATTAAGTCTCACTCTCAAATATGAAGCTGAAAATGTATTATGCGTTGCTACAAATACATATGATTTTCATAAAAAATGTTACTTATACGAGGAAAGAAATTATTTTCTATTTTATTTTAATGTACCAAAGTGATAACCAACCAATATGGTGATAATTTTGGATTACAATCATTTAAAAGTAGTTTGAAGATTTTTCACTAACGAATTGACACACGGAGGAAAATATACACAGGTTCGATTGCGAAATCATACCTAGTCTACCCTTCGGAGCTCGCATACTTTTCCATCCTCTCGGATCAAATAGAGTAAAACGAAGCAGTACGCGGCGAAGTGAGGATTGGAGGTTGCAATAGGATGACAGGGGAGAGTGGCTTGTAGCAGGAAACGTTCATATCGTTCGTTGTTCCCAGTTTTACAGTGAGCAACTTTGCAACGTCGGAGTGGATGAACGAGCGGGTGAGGAAAAAAATCAACGGTATAAATGAAAAAAAAAAAGGCTAAACATCGGAGGTCCGCGAAGGGCGAGAATTGTACGAGCAGCAAATGGGTAAACAGAGTCGAATGAATTCAATCAAACCTTGCAGTAAATCATCGGCATTCGCACGGCAGTTTTGTTTATATTTTCCGCGTACCAATTAGCGATTTTTCTCACCGTACCGTAACGCCGATGTTCTTTTCTCCGTGGAAACCATTCGACAACGACCGAAAATAATTTTCACGCTTTATACAACAAACGTGATTTATAGGTATAATTTCTTTTGCCATAATATATATTAAAATTTTGTAAATATATTCGTAAATATCTATATATATGTCTATGTGAAATATGTGTAAAATTAGTAATTACGAACGATCTGAGGGAAAAAAAGCGAGTTGCAAAGAATCTCTCTCTTCTTGTTTACATGCCACCCGGTACGGCATTCGTGTGTGCCAAGTCTCAAGTAAGTACCTTCTGATCTAGTAAATATATTTTCAGCAGGGACTGAATGGATATAGGGGGCTTACTTGGGGACTCACGCGTAATAGTTCCAAATAGGGTGGCATTACGCGTATCAGAAATCCATTTTCTCCCACATCGGAGAATCTTTAATCATGTTTTCGGTTCTCGCTGTACGCTCCTCTTCTTTACCACCATAAAAGAGCGGATATAACGTGACGAAAATTCGACAAAGAGATCAGTGAATGAAGATAATGTCATTCTTTTCATGATACTTATCAATCTAGTATTTCGTGCTACATAAAGAACAAGAATTATTATTGACAAAATTCGTTGTTTTTAACCGTAATTTGTATCCTGCTTTTTGTATGTAATCAGAAAAGGATCACGTACAGAAAAGGATCTGCTTACACAACAGAATCTTTTGCCGAATAGGCGTGGTCCAACAGCGTACTAATCACCTACTAATGACTGAACCGTCGGCTATTCCACTAATATTATGTCTTGGCGAATAGTGCCAAGGGATAGCTTCATTATCATTTTTTTTTCTAGTATTATAACGAGAACTGCTAATGTCTTTTTATTAGAGTAAAAGATAATGCAAGATAATAAAATAATTTTGTTTTGTATTAGAACGTCGAATAATGAATTAGAGATTATGAATTTTGCTTGTTCATATGAGAAAATTATATATATTTTACTAATAAAAAAATATTAAATAAAAATAAAAATTTCTTATACTGTAAAAATGTAAAATTATCTATCTGTTACGTAATCGGAAAGACTAACATCGGTAACGTAACAGGCGTATTCACCTCGAAACAACTTTTGTGAGCAATAACGATAATTTCCACTCGATCGGATATATTTAAGCAAGAGAATGCTCGGGAGTAATCACGAGTGCATAATGCAGACGAGCAAGACGTCAATTAGTAAGAATGTGTACGAAGGTCCGTAAGGTATAGGAAACCACCTAGAGCTGTATACCTTGCATACACCTTAACCAGGGTTAGTAAGGGGTTAGCAAGGTATCAGGGGATGCTTAATGTTTAACTAGCCTCCATTACTGCCTCCCCAGCACCTTCCCCTCTCCCTTTCTGCACTGCCGTCATCTAGCGTCTACCGACTCGTTCCTTCGGATTCTCTTCTCAGGAAGTATTATAGAGACGGCTAAGAAGGATCGCACGTAACTATCGGTTAATACAGGAAATCATTTTCCAGGAATAAAGGCATTCTGTGTATAACAGGAGATTCTCATCTCCCTGATTTGAGGAACAGCGATTACGACGATAATATTACAAATTTCGATTATGGATAACGGAGTAATTTTCAAGTCAAAAAGTTTCGTTTTTATTCAAGATTTTTTAAATTAATCGCGTGTCTTAAGATTAATCAAATCATTAATAAAATTTTAATTTGCATAATTGTATAATTAAACTTTGAAAATTATGTCTCACAATGAGCACCGATTAAACATGGATAAATTTAATTTATACAGGACACGTAGCGAGTCGGGAAAGCTGGGAAAATATAACGACGTGTGAAACGTTCTGTTAGAAAGGAAGACATTGTTTAACATCCTCTTAACAGAATGTAAATAGCCAAGAATCGGCAGTAGAATAATTTATGTGTAATCATGTGCGAAAAATGAGTTAATATATTCACCGTTTTATGGTTTTCACAGTTAAATAAAATTTACATTTCCAAAAGAGAAACATGGTGAATAACTTTTATTGATATAATAGCATAAATAGAAGTGTTGCATAGTATTGCATTTTAGTTATATAATTCGGAGCATGAAAACACACACATACACACATATTTGTATTTGTTATACATGATTTGTCAGTTTGTAATTACATCATCCCTAATCATTCGATAGCCAATAGCGATATTACATCATTACATAATCTTGCACTTGCTTCCTTGCCTTCAGCTGTGTTTCGTGAGTGTTTTGAGTGGATGCCATCGCGTGTTTACGAAAGGAAATCAGGCGACCGACTACGTGTGTAAAGATGGGTATCTTAACCAAATTCCTGTCGATAGGGAAGATACCGTTTGCCTAAGTTCTAAGACGGCTGGAGCTAAGGCTATTCGACAGACATTGCCGAGGTATTGCATAATTCATACCTAAGTAATACGTCTTACTACATAGCATGGCCCCGAACTAACGTATCCTGTCATAGCCCCAACGTTGTGTAGCCGCTCATCCCCTCCCCCCGCTTTCACCCCCATGTTACGTCGACCCTTTGCCACGACAGCGAGATACCCCTAATGGCAGTCTATCACATTAGCCACAAGACGGCTTGAGAGGCCGGCTACTATAACTAGATTTGCCTTGCACGTACGTTGCGCATCAACCGACGATTTACCACGTATCGCATAGTTGGTCGTAGCTATTAACTGGCGTAAGCTCCAACTTAGCTTATGTCGACAACGTGACTGTGCTTAACACGCGTGCCCAAGGAAGGATAAATCACGCAACATCCGAGAGATAAGCTAAAGGAAAGCCGCAGTCCTACATCAGTTCTATCTGTTATCCATAACGTGTCGTGCTTTATGAAGCTTCGTTTTATACGTATATAAATTATTAAAAAAATATATACATGAACTTTTTACTGTTCTCTTTTTTCACTCTTATACAGAAATCGGTTAAAGATGTGGAAAGAATTTATATACATTTCTCTAACGCTGGAATAAATTCATATTTTTTCATATTTATAATGTGATTTCATATTTATAATATAAATGAAAATGAAGCTCGAAATTATACCGATTAATTCTTATTCTTTATTAATTTTATAAAAATAGAGAGAAATTTGTTCGTTAATGTGAGTGCAATTTAATTATTCATGCTGTTCGGACAGTTTCAAGATTATTTCTCGTGGATTACGTCGAATTTTCATCGTGTCTGGTGCTGGATGGTCGAGTAACTGTAGCGTGACGTGCGAACTGCGAAAATTGTTGAATTATCTCTCTGTGCCTTGGGCATACAGCGCTTGGACAAGGAGCGGGGCATTTCCATAAATGCATCAGAACCTCCAACCGCGTAAACTAACTTAACGCCGACGACGATTCCCGCGTCGGTATACGAGTGTACGCACGATTTATTAATGCCTGCATTTAGATACGGAGTCCCCTGAGAGCACAGTAGGGGCGGTTAGGAGTCTCTCAAGTTACCGCTGTCAAATATCGACAAAAACGACCGTAAGTCGCGCATGCTCCCGTACATCATGTGGCTGCGGAAGACAGAGAGGCAACACGCGTATCACAACATCCTGCTGTATGATATGTTAGAGAAACATACGTAAAACGTACATATCTATCTCTTTTTATCAAAGTGGAAGAATATAGTTTAGTGCGCTTTTTGCAATCGCGCCTCTGCTTTAAGACATCAACGCAGAACAGTAAAAATTTCATGTTAAAATTATTACATTTAATACAATTACTATTATAAATTACAATAACGTTACAAAACACGGTAGCAGCAGGATAAGTTAATGAAGCGGTATTTTATTTCGCTGTAAATTAAAATAAACAAAATTGCATGCCCAAAGATAATTTGACAGTTGGACAAAGTAACCAATGTACGCTAAATATAATAGATAATGCGAGCTAAAATACCTGATAATTTGTAAGACATAATTTAAAAGAACATTTAGTCTTTATTTTCATTAGTTACGAGACGCTCAATCAATTTCCGCGACACCGTGAGAATTTCTCGTTTGCAGACAGTTTAGAGCGGCGCGTGTCAGTGTACATAGTAATAACACACCGTAAGTTTATCAACGAAAGCTCGCTTAATACCAGCTAACCTCGTTGCCTACTCGCGGAGTTTGTCGCCAAACTAGGGGAGCTAAAATGTGATTTTAATATTCGCGGCTCCTTTGAGGAAACTCGCGAATCCTTCCTTAACAGGCTTACCAAGGGAGCGCCTATTCCCTCCCGAGGGGAGTCAGCAACCTGCTTTGAGGAGTACACTTACTTCGAAACTCAGCACACAATCTCTCATTCCTCTACTAACTTTCAAGTGTTTCATTCTTATTCCCACCATTACCCGGAAGTCTCTTTCTTTCTGGTGAATTTATATATTTTTTTAAGCTCTATATTATATGGCCAGTTATTTCCTCGCCGAATATTTGCGAAATCATCACAATTTCCAAATTTTGTTTTAAAAAAGTACTGCACTCAAAGTACTGTATATGACAATTTTTTTCCTTTTTTGATTATTGTAAAACAATACACTTATACTTGACGCGTTAAAAATTTTTTATAATATTTGTTTCAATTTTTTTCTGCTGTAAAATGTACTCTTTTATAATCCCACGACAATTTTTTGGTTAATGTAATTACTCTGGTGGAATTCACGCTTACCGAGAGAAAAAAGTCACCTCAATGAACGTGATCTCTATCGGGCTTTATTAAAAAATATGTCTTAATTCCGCCTGGGGCCACGTTTTTAATTTTTCCCTATGGACACTCCTCTGTGCCAATGAGGGTCGGGTATAAAGAATCGCTGAACGAATGGACTTGGCAAGCGAAGCTAATTACTTTTGCAATGGAGAATCGTCACTTCAATAAATTTGATCCATTTGCGAATATGGAGAAAAAATATATCTTGAAATTAGATGACCTTGATTTCAAACTTTATATTGTAAATACTTTTTTGATTCTAATGAAATGCATTTCTACAATTACTCACACACACACACACACAGAATGTGCAATTATTGTTTCTACGCGCGCGAAAAATAATCTTGCTGATTCAAAAACAATAATTGGACATAATTCGTCAGAATGTTTTTTGCATACATATATAAAAAATTATATACCAAAAATTGTTTGCATGGTTATGTTGTTATCTTTCGAACGTAAGCGCAGCGACTGTTGATGCAAGTTGGTGACAAGAAAAATGCGAATTATCGTTCTTCGCTTGAAATCTTTGGGAGGTTAGCAGTCGCCATGCTGGCAGGACATAGAAGCACGCAGGACATGACGCCGTGGCGGGCCGTGTAGGGGTTGCCATGGTGATCTCATGGGGAGGGCATTCGCCCTCTCTCACCCTCACCGAGAAGATAATGCTGCTTGCCTGCCTTTCTACCGATGTTGCTACCAACCGCCACGATATCAGAAGCTCCGGCAATAAAGCAAACGTCCATGCTTGCACGAAAGTTTATGAGACAGACCCGGTTTTCGAGTCGCGCGATTACGAGGCGACAAGCCAACCAACGATACCTTCTTGTCTCTCATATTGCGTTCATCGTCGCACGTATCTTGAAAATTCTAGAATAAATGTACTAATAACTTCTTCAATTTTTATGTCAAAAATATACAAACCATTTTTCATATTTGATAACTCAAAAAATCTATTTTTTATAGTTCCATGTTTATGAAAAAGGCAGTAAATGTTCTGATAATATCTTTTTCCTGTAGTTTTCATTGCTGCGTTAAAAAGTTGTTGCGTTATATCTTTTCTTCTTTTCACAATACTTCAGAAGAGTTAAAATATATTTTGTATGTACTTATAAATACTTATAAATTCTTGAAACTCTTCGTACTCTTATTCGTTTTCTTACGTCAAATCTGACATTTGTCATATATCGGAATGTTTTATCGAGCGACAGTATATACGTACATAACATTTTCCGTAAATGTCACGATTGCGAAACAAATGAGAGAAAATGGTGAACTTTCTTTAATAATACATCCTTCCTAACATCCTGATTTGAAATTGGGAAACTATATGAAAAATAATGATATATAATATAAAATGATATAGATATTTCGGAAGAGTGTTTATTACTTAACAAAATTATAAGTACAATGTCATTAATCGACCTCAAACAGCAAAGACGATATCAGTATATCCAAGGACTTAAAGGCTTTTGTCGCGGACGGCGCGCGCCCGACTCTTCGCTACCTCCGTGCTTCCTTCTTAGAGAAGCCAAGACGGACGAGACGCGGACGCTTCGACAAAGTGTCGTCGTATTTTTGGTTTACGGCGTCTGAGGGTTTCCGACACCGAGGGACGGACGATGAGAGAGGGCGAGCGCGAGAGGCCGCCTGAGCGCTTCAACGATCATGAGGGTGGAAAGTGGGTGGTTTGGTGGGTATATGGGGAGTGATACCGGTCCCAAAGGTGTCGTTACAATTAGACAGCACTGCCAACTGCTACGACCTCAACCGCTAAATAACTTACTGGTGCTGACAACCCGACCGCCACACCGTTACCGTTCATCGTGCCGCATGTAACCCAACCGTGAGTCTACGCATCAACCGGTGAAAGTGCTTTGCGTATAATTTTGGCGTCTCGCACGCTAAATTTCTTGCAAGAGGATGAACTTTCGCTTTATATATGTCATTTTACGTCAACTTGCGAGCATAATATTGAAGGTCTTGGAGACACAGAAAGAATGTCACAAGGAAAAAATTTTTATTAAAAAAAATTTAATCGGATAACGTTTCTAAATCGAAAGAACTTTCCCTATATTATCCATTCTCTCTCTCTCTCTCTCTCTCTCTGTCTCTGTCTCTGCCTTTAGTATATTTTAAAATATGCGATTGTGAACCCTGAAGTAGACTTCTCTTCTATCCGATTGTTGGTTGGAAATTATACAAAAGCTCCTTTCAGAAGATTACTGATCTTTTTAGAGAGCGCATATACATATATAGTAACATGCCAGACAGTATACAGCATGCATTTTCTTTTATCTATTAATTTTGCAGCTAATTTCCGATTTTTCTTAGATAAAATTTATGATTGCATCCTATCATTTCTAATATAATTTTATTTTATGATTTTATGATATTTAACCTAACCTTCAAATTAAAATGTATGATGAATCTTTCTAAGAGATAAAATAGGATAAAATTTTATTTTGAACATAGGAAATAAAATGTACCTAGATATTTTTATTATAAGAGAAAAGAGATTATTCTTTATGCATCAAAGAATTTATATGTGAAAGAAAGTGTGGGAAACCTGGAGACACCCTATGTATATAGGAACGTTTGCGTCGAGACGAAGTATAAAGAGCGAAGCCAATGTCGAGGACGTCGTGCTGTCTTGCGCTTGCGCCGAGTGTTTAGAACTCGAATGCTGGTAGAAAGAGGTGACGAGGAGGTGAGGAGGAAGAGGGTGAATTTCCGAAGGAAGAGAACGGGGTGTCCCTGGAGTATCGACTTGCCCCACGGGACTCGGCAGTCGATAGTCCCGTGGGACTCGCTGTCTCTTTCCCGAAGTCGCCGTTCTCGATGCTTCTTCCTCGTCTTCCTCCATTTTCCGTTTTCTTCCCACTTTTCCTCAAGCGTCTCCTTGTTCCGCTTGTGCACCGTCGTGGGTCACGAAAGCAGAATGGCCGAACAGGTGGAGGGGGTTGCAGAGACAATTTGGACGATGAGACGAGATGAGATTTTGTTTCAGAAATTGTTGAATCGTTATCCGAAAACGTAGTTCACGCGAATATGTGACAAATTACCGTGGTAACTTTGGAATCAACAACGTTGAAACTAAATATCAGATGACAATATGGTGTAGAATATTATACATTAATCATGACGCTTTTGTTACTTATATATATTTTCTATTGAAGCTTCGCATAAAGATCGTTGACATTTATTTCGAAATATAGCGGAAATAAATTTACGCACTGTAACGCGAAACTTGGTTGAGTGATAATAAGAAAATGTACGCGGCGTAGTGATTAAATTGCGAACAGAACGCGCCGGATAAATACAGTCGCAAGGCGAAGCGAAACGCCTCGAAGGAAGGGAGAGCTCTAAGTTTATATGAAATTCCACGCCTTGTACAGGCGGCACTTTTCTCCCTCCGCACTCTTCCGTGATCGCGAACCCTCTTGCCTGCCTACCACCCTCGCACAAAGGTATAATATTGCCCGCCCGTGCTTCTCGGCCTCCGCCTCCACCAAGAATTATCCGAGCAACTTACAACCCTCATTTTTTCAACCTACCACGGATTCGTTGCTCGACTACGTACACGCACCGGATATCGAATTCCGCATACTGAGGCGGAAAATGAAAGTGAATCTTGAAGCATGTTATTCGGCATTGTGCTTCGTATCTTGTTCGCCAGTACTCCGCGACACGACTTTTTAAATAATCGAGCGACCTCGACGGAGGTCGCATGAAGCGTGCTTTCACGTTTCTCACGCGCGACCACCGTGTACTTGATGTTTTATAGTCGTCGAGAAAGTTAAACCTATGGTCTTCGCAAAGGGCAATCACTTGCACAGTTTCCTTCCAAATCGTTTGAGAATAGTGTTTGATAAGAGTGGCGTATGCGATACACAACTTCTTAATAAATATTAATATTCATCTAAAGTTATTTTGCAGATATATAGATTTTTCAGATGCATATATATTTTGCAAATATGTAAATTTTTCTGATTTTTTAGATCAACCTACATGTATTGTGTTTTTATTTTAGTTTTGAAGTAAGTCGAAGTTTCGACAATATTGACCTTTTAATTTGTTGTTCCGCATCCAAATATCTTATTTAACAAATTTATTTAACTTTTCACTCTCTTCACCGATATCCTGATTTCTAATTCACAGCAATGATGAAAGCATTTGTAGACACGTGTGTTTTTGTCGTGTGGTTTTTGCCGAGCGGACAGAAATCGAAAGCCATCATCAGACATAGTATCCGCGCGCGTATAGTCAGTTGTAGAGATATTGGCACGTAAGTATGCGTGTGGTCGTCGAAAAGAAAAGGGAAGGTCCGTGGAGGGTCTCCTTCACTCTTCTTAGTCTCCGAGGGAAGATTCGAAGGGTGAGCGCTACGTGCCCCTCACGAACCCTCGCGCGTCCCCGGCCCCGCGACCCTCCGCGCGAGAGCCCGGGCTACCGAAATTCGCCGAGTGTCCTCCCCGTTCGGTAATACGTTACGCGACTGCAAAAGTATTGTCGCAGCCACCCTCGGTCCGGCCTAACCTGGAGCTACTGCGACGAAACTTCCACCGTTCCCCCGAAGGAAGCAGGGGGTCTCCGGAGACTTCCATTTTGACTCTGGGGATTAGGCGTGACCCCGCCCACTCGTGGGTAAAGTTTTGTCCCTTTCGATGGCCAAGAACGAAAAGCCGTCGCTATATTGATGACTTCTTTCTCCGCACAAGGGAGGGAGGGAGTGAGCACAAGGGAGAGGGGCAGCGAGCAGAAAGTCGAGATGCGAGAAGCCGCGAAGGATGCGAGGAAAAAGGACGTTGAAGAAAGCGCGCTTACACAATTCCTGATAGTTGCGACTTTGTCGGCTAATGCTAACTAGATACGTTGCGCAATACGATTTTAGTGCTCTTATTTGAAAAAATTCGATTTTTCTGCAATCTGTACTTTAATTAGCTCATCGTTGCTCATCGTTAATCACAATTATCAAGATTGGCCATGCTTCTTTATAGATAATCGATAAAAAGAAGAGCAAAAAAAGATGGAAGATTACTTAACTTAAAAAACCTTTCAAGCAAGTGAATATTGTTCTTTTTTAACATTATTCTTCTTAACGTTTAGATAGTTATTTCTTATAAATATAGATATACAATAAACATAGATCGTGTTACAATATATATTTGACTCGTTTCTCTAGTAATAATATGTTTTATTTTTAGAACTGTCTCAAGTTGAGAACTTTTGATGGACAATAGATTCTGAGAAACTTATGTGTTTTTTTAGATCAAATTATTTATACCGAATCACAAATATAATATGTAACAATCACAATTGTTATATGTATATTATCATAAGATCAAGCAGAAATTCGTGCAGCACAATTGGTTTAGTAGCGGGCACATGCTTCCTTTATTCACAAGAGTTTTGTGTGTAAACCTTGCACGAGGAGTGGCATGAGGTTTGGGGGGGTTGGTCGGACAATAGCATCATAAGTCGGGAGTGGTTTGAGGGTTGGGTGGGTTGTTGGGGTGGCGAGGGTCCCTGGAGGCGGCGGACTAAATATATCCACCCCCGACAACCCTCGAGGGAGGATGTCAAGACAACATGGCCGACGCTCGTCATCCCGTTAGCTCTATGTATACAGTAGTTCGTGTTCGACTACGTTGGCAGACCAAGAACATCCAAAGATTGCGACATCATGTCGTTGAATGGACATATATGTATATGTATGTATATATAAGTTAAGCGATTACAAATTCTCAAGTTTACTTCCGCAAACTAGCGTGCAGTTCTCGACGCAAGTTTTCTTCTTTTTTCCTTTTACTGTAAATTAGAGCGGGAGTATTTATTTTGATCGATGATGAGCGTTTCATTCGCGAGCAATGTTAAACGCTTTTTCCTCCTTGTCGATAGCTCTGCAAGATTATGTTCTCGAGTCACGGATGAGTGCAATCGCGAGGCGGAGCTCATAAAAAAAAAACCCCGTCGGCAAAATTTACATTATTGCCCTCGAGACCATTTAGGTAATCTCGGAATTCATCGCTCGCAATCGGATTTCAAAATAAAAAGATACGAGAGGAGACAGGACGGGAAGAGCCCGCCAACGAAGTTACGTTTCGCCTTTTCGGGAACGCACCTGCTGCTCGATTGTACGTCGTCGTCGTCGTCGTCGTCGTCGTCGTCGTCGCCGTCGTCGCCGTCGTCGCATATATCGTGTACCACCGTTGTTCTTCGTTGTCGGTGCGAACGACGGCGGATGTGGGGGATCAAGAGGGAGCAAAGAAATATAACAGAGATTAAAAGTCATAGTAGAGGAGTCTACGTTGTACAGGTCGAGAAGAGCGCGACTGCGGCGATTGTGGCCGCGGCGGCGAGAGAGGAGGACGCTCGGGTCGAAATTAGCCGTCCTCAGGATTACCCTGAATTAACAAATTGAAAAAAGTCACCTTCCCCTCGGGCATGATTCTTAAAGGTGCCCGTCCGAGCGCTCGTGTTCACGGCGCGCATCGAGCGTCGCTTTCTGGCTCCTTCGGCTTAAAGCACGATCTTCGCTGGGATATCGGACCAACAAATTCATGCAAATGCTACTTGACTCCGCCGCGGTTGCGATACGTACGTCCCTGTGTATATCTGTGTTGTAGTATAGCCGCTGGTACAGCGATAACGCCGCGTATACAGCGCGGCATTATACACGATACCTACGCGGCGATGCGCTTAAGCACGAGCGACACGAACAAATTCTCCATGACGATTTTGATAGTAAATATTTCCGCTTATTATTGAAACGTTTTAAATTTTACAGTGCGCAAGATCGGATAATATGTTTGACGATGTTTAATCCAATGTAAGATTTAAATCGTGGAAGAAAAAAAGTCAGAAATGAAATTAACGAGACAATAGTGTTGACTCATGATTGCACCAGTTAATCTTTTTTTTCTCGTGATAATAATTTTCTCGTATAATAATTCAGAGCAATCTTAAGTTACTTGGCAAGAGAACTTAACATTTGGTAATTCAAAGTTATGAATAATAGTGTAAAAATTAAATAATGACAATGCTATATTATTGTGATCATTATGCCGTATTTAACATTAAAAATTTTATTTTACTAGTACTAACGAGAGAGAAAGCGTTCACGCTGCTATGAATATTATGCTGCGGACATATCTTACATTGTACAGTCATATTTTGCTCGATATATTACAAAGACACATGTACAAGGTTGTGAATGGGCACTTACAATGCAGAGATGTGTATATATGTCTCCCAGCAATAGTCCGTGTTTCGGAGCCACTTAACGTTTTACTGCCTCTTCTCAGTATCTATCGTTATCGCTACATGACCATGGAAACGGGTACACTTAGCGAATCTTGTGTGGTCATAAAAACTAGCGCTTCTTCATCGATTTCTTTCTGGATAGAAACAAGGCTAATTGCATTTCATATTTTACATTTCTGAGGAGAGAAAGAGAGAGACATGTGTTTTTCTTCAATCAGATATTGAAAGTATTAGGAAGCTTGCGAGAAAATAAAATGTTGTCCCTAGATTTTTCTCCTTTGTTTAGACCCCTGTATATTCAAGTAAGTGTGACCAACAACTGAGCGCCACAACGTTATACACGGGGCCTTTCCGCGATACGTGCCACGACTGCGGAATCTTTTTCGTAGGGCCGGCATGAAATAACTGCATCGGCGAATTGTCTGCATTAAGTATTCAAAGGGAGGTGAGGGACCAACGAGATGGCTACGCGTGCGTATATATTACGTACACCCCAAGCCGTTATCCGTTCCAGAAAGTGGCGAGAGGCCGGGTTTTGTTCTCTTTCGATTTCCTCTCGTTTCGCAGTCACTCGAGCTACCGATACGCCGATCGATTCCAGCCGGACAGAGACAAATGCCGGATCTAAAATTCGATGGGCAGGCACACACTTCGGAAACTAAATTTCCATGCACGCGAAGTTCGTTGCGTGTGCATGTGCATTCATAGTATTTTAATCATCGGGCTTGAAACTTTTCCGGAAACCTACATGGAATGAATAAATAAATATTGTATAACTAAAAATGTGCTCTTTTACATATAAGTATATTTATTATTAAAAGGGATATATATATATTTTTTTTTTATAGAGATTATCAAAAAGATAGTAAGAAGACAAAATGTTAAAAATATCTAACTTTAAATACTCTTGTAATACAAAATGTATTTTGAAAAAGTGGAAATAGAACCTTGTTTTATAACAAATTAGTTTACAAGTAACCCAATGATTGCTGTGTCATATAACATTAACACGAACATGTCGGACTCTGATACGATTTCGATTTGTAAAGGAGTGAAGTAACCAGGTTCGCGCGCGAAGAGTGTTGAAGTATACGTGAAATCGTCCGCCGAATCGTGAGAGAAACAGAGAGACGAGCAATGGAGGTAGAAAACGAGTGAGTGGCCATAAACTCGGGTGTCGTTTGCGTTTTCTATTTAGCCATTTCAGTTCACCCCATTCACCATTCCTTTTACAGTCTTTTTCCGTTGCTCTCTTGGTGTCGTCCCAACAGACGAGCGACTCGAATTGAATTCCATACGATTCGGGTAGTTGGATTTACGTTGATACTGAATGCGCGCGCCATTTCTCGTCATTGAACTCATCTGGCATAAGCCGGCGAAAGGCGTGCGTCGATGCTACGATTGATGCCATTCGATACGATATAAATGAGTCAGGCAATCGTACATTTCAACGTGCGTTTTACGTGTCGTGTAGACACAACACCATTTACAAGAAAATAAACTGACGACAACGTCGTTTTATTTGTCGACTAAAGAATTTTTAATCGAATTTTTTTAATCGCGATTAATTTCTTATTTACAAAATTTTGAAAAGCGACGAAATAAAGTCAGATAGCTCGCGCTTTTTCCTTTTTCAGACGTAGCGGTGTAGAGTCTTCGATTGGTACCTATTTTCGTGGGACGAGCATGTACGCAAGAGTGCCTATCGGAAGAGCGCCGTTTGCCGTACATTTATTGCCTCCGCCACCCTCCGCGCTTGCTCGGGGTTACGACGTTATATTTGATATTGGATAGACTCCGTATACGTATCATTGGCATCGTAAAACTTGCCGTAAATAATATTAAATAAATGTAATACGCCCGGTAAAATGCCGCTTAGCTCGACTCGTGGATGTCGTCGTACGTATCGCGGCGTACCTCACATATGGAAAGTTTAATATTCCCGTTTCTAGGAGAAAGTAAGGAGAAAGTTTTATTATATCGTATAAAAAAACCTTAGCGGACGTTTTACGCATGGACAACGCGTCTCGATACCTGTGTACATGCCGATCTAAAAAAAAAATACTCTTGTCCTGTTTCCTCAGCCATAGTCTACTTTTATTTCGAGATGGAAGATAGCAAGTAGACAGAATGTAGCTGCATTATTTTCAAATTTCTATACAATATCTAATTTCTTACAATATTATATGTGTAATATAAATATATTTAATAAATTTATTACAATAAATACACACGCGGTACATTTATTTTACACATATAATATTGTAAGATAGAAATTTCTCTTATAGAGTAGAATAGTGATACAAATTAAATAACATTATGATTAATTAATTAAGCCTGATACTGTAAAATAATCAAAAGTAATAATATAATTTTAATTTTGCAGTAAAGATGTAAAAATCAAAATAAATTCAAATAAACATGAAAAAAATAATGTTCAATATTATTTAAATAACTTTTATATGTTAATAAAAAAATAGATATTGCGAGAATATGAATTTTCATTAATTTTATATAATATCAATTTTATTTAATATTTTGAATAAATGGAAAGTCACGAGTACGGTAATTTCTAAAAACGACGAAGTGAAACATGGATATTCATAACCATCTAAAACTTATCAGTTAATTAAATGCTGAAGCAAATGTGATATGATGATCTTAGAAGATAATTTGAGAGTATTGAGTCGCAATTCATATTTTATTTCTAATATTACTGTTTATATTTATATAATGTTTTTATATTTATATAATAATTTATATTTTACACACTGTAATAAATCGAAGATTTTGTTTTACAGAGCATTGATTTTTTTTGTAGATAAACAATCATTCACAAATAGACAAACATTCTCTGTTTCCTTCCCCGATCGCTATTTAATTTCAGAGATGGTGGGCCGTCACTCACATCCTCAGACTTCCTGCCGAGCGAAGACCCGTTGCAATTTTCAAGACACAATCGTACATTTCCATTTTCTCTGAGATCCCTCACTGCAAGTACACACCAAGTCGCGGAGCTCGCCGCCGTGCCTCGGTCCGCGCGGAGAGTTACGTCACTACATCTTCGATATGAGGTAGCACACGCTTAAGGGCACGTACTACCATAGCGGTAGTGGAGTCGCGAAAAAAATCATGTATCTTCAAAACGAACTATGTTGGAGAACTCCGCAGATAAGTTTCTTCATACACGAACGTCGACGAGAATATCGGCATTAGCCACAAATACGTCGTCAATCTCTTCCGTGGAAGGATCGTACAAGCCTCGAGCTCGTTGTTAATTGCCAGTATAATTTGTAATTCGAGAGGCAGTAAGAGAAAGAAAGATATATATACACACACACACACATACACAGGAACGGAGATAGAGAGCGGAGCGCGGTACGGATAGATAAAAGAGAAGCGTAGCCGAGAGGTAGAGATGCTCTTCCCGCGAAAGGAAACGAGCGTCGTGAACGGCCCTCGAAAGGAAATGTCTTTTGAGTGAACGAGAACCAGATCACGAGAACGAGCGGAGCGCCTGGCGTTTACTTCTGACCTGTTGACCCGCCAGAGGACTGTATTTTACTGGCGGTCGCATTTGTCAGGAGGCGTCAAAACCTCGTGACAACTAAATGCTCTGTCGGCACTCTCGCTTCGCACTAAGCCCAGCAGATCGCTTGCCTGTGCGAGGGAGGCATCGTCACCCGCTGGGAAATTAGCTAGCCGTTAAGTGTTTTATGTATCCGGCAATGAAAGGCATGAACAGGAACAGAGTCACGTGGCTGGTTTCGTGTAAAACTCGCAGGATGCCACGAATTGTCCTCGTTATAACAGAAATATCGCGAAAGATTCACGATAGATAGAAGGATAGCATTCTTTGTTTTGCAAAGAAGTCATAATTCGTAATAAATTCGTGTTTCAAAAAATATGAAAATTTGATTCGAGAAACAAGAAAGAGTTTATTATACAGTCAACATAGCGATCACGAAATTTTATGAGAAAACTGTCATGTTGCAGTGCTTCGTATTTTCGCAACCTAATTATTACGCAATAACATTGCCACGTTTCACTGCTCCAAGTTTCTCTGGCTAATTTTTTCCCCTTTCTTTCTCCGCTCTGCAATGTGCGTCTGGCAGCCACGAGCGACCAGATCTCGTCACCAGATGCCATCTGAGTCGCCCACCTCGATAACGGGCGATAGTTAAATGCCTCATAACTAACTCAATCTGGAGCTTCCTAATTAAATATCTATCGTTTAATTAGGAATGATTTACGGACGGCAGTCAGTCAAGCAGTCAACGAGTCGACCAGCCGGCTGAGCTGCTAGCCGCACAGGCATTGCTTGTTCCTATTCCATACCTTGGCAATCAATGCAGGAATTACCCTCATTAGGTCGATCCTCGAGTCCGCGTTCTCTGGGTTCGCTTCTACTCGCTACCAACTTCTGTTCGCGAGGATCGGAGACAGAGAGAAGCTCGGAAGAAAGAGCAATAGAGGTAAAGAGCGGGCAAGAAAATGAAAGAGAAAAGCTGCAGAGAAGTCGGAGGCGCGGAGAAGGACGGGACAAGCTATTAGATCGAGAGCTGGTTGCGTGCAGCTCGAAGAAAAACTGGAAATCTGTGGCTCTTGACCGGCCCGATGATCTCAGGAGGGGAGGCTCGAGGAAAGGCTTCAGCTCTGGGGTACCGTAGGGCCCTCCATGTTCTTCCTTCTTCCCTCCGTCCCTCCCGCTTCTTCCTTTCCCTCTTCCTTCTCTCGAACAAAAAGAAGTTGCTGACTACGAGTGACAACTTAGCGAGCCGGAGCTCACCTCGCCATCCAGTTGCCTGGCCACACACAGACTGTCCCAGCACGTTATGACACATCTTTTCCTACGATGGAATTCCGCGAAGGACTACTCGAGACAAGGATCTCTTTCGTCGAAACCGCTATGCGCATTAATTATTATGATGCAAGATAATATAATAGATAATATAATTTATTTCGATAATATAGTTTACAGTGTTACAGAAACCGACTTTTGAAGGCTCGATATATCTGTTTGTAATAAAAAATTTTGTCTTTTTTTATCACGATGTTTATCACGAAAAGACTTGAGGAAAGCTAATAGATAACTGCCTCAACCAAGCTTAAAAAAGAAATTGCTATCTTTAATATTTTCAAAATTACGTAAAGGGCGAAACATAGTTAAGTTAATTGTAAGCGATTGTTCGTCAGTGATAGATATGCCTATCAACGATGCGCGAATGCTCGATCTATGCGTGCCTATATCAGTCATATGGCCACACAAAAATATAGTAAGAGCAGCTAACACGGCCATATGTCGGGCGCGGAGAAGCTTGCGTTTACGTTACGATGTACAGTCGCCCTGGGCGACAGGGGTAGCGGTTGAAATGCGCTTTATACCCTCCGAATTTTGGTCCCTAGCACTCTCCTTCTCTCCTCTTCCTCCTTCCCTATCCTTTCTTTCTCTCTATGTATAGACGAGGGTGCGCGAGCGGACAGTACACATGTACAGCCTCGTTATGTACATACATATACATATTATGTACACATGCACATCTATCACATGTATATGTCTATCATATATATTGGTTTACCTATCTTCTCTCTTTCTCTCTCTGTTTCTCTCTTTTTGCACACTTTTGTCCCACTATTGCCGCAAGAGCAATGGATAATGTTATTTCGATTTACATATATGCGTTCGACCATCCCTGGTTCTCAATACAGGCGCTGCAGAATACCAGCAATACCGTGCGACATTTTGGTATCGCTTCACGAATTTTTCTTCTCGGCTCATGTTTATTCGATAAGGTAATCGCACTATGATATTTCGGCAAATTCAATACAACTTTCTAGCAGAAACATAAATGCTTCATCTTATGCGAAATTTCTAAATCTTGATACCGAGGCAAATAAATGAAGACGAAGGTAGCTCGAGATAGTGTCGTGACATATAAAACTCCGCTCGTTCTATCCAGAGCTAAACTGCTTGCTGCGATATTTTATTCAATATCCCCACTTTTCTTTCGAAAAGTTCGACCAATCTTTATCGACTTAGTTTACGAACATCTTCGAACGGCGGGGATTGAGTGGTTACTGCGGTGCGTAAATGGACGTAACGCGTAAAGTTTACCAGATGGGATTCTGGTTAGCCTGATCCGTCTAAGTCCGTCGAGGGGGTTTCGCGCGGAATGTCCTGTAATTGATAGTGAGCACACTGGGCTCGATGAGCCGTAGGAAAATAATAAGCCGTCGTAGTAGCTCGGCGGGTACGTGGTATTATTGGCTCTTTGGGGGTGTTACTCGAGCGTCGTTGCACGAGAGGGGTGGCACGGTACAATGTATGCACCCTCGCATGCACCGCCGTGCTCGGATATCTCGGTCTTAGGGGTGTGTCGGATGTCTATATTCGCGCAAGCACAACATCTCGGTTCGATAAGCTCTTTCCTATTCTCTTTGTTTCTCTCTCTCTCTCTAACAAGCAAATGGCCAGTGGAGTGTTAGTATCAACAATTTTACGACAATCACAAGGATGTTCAAAATAAACATTGCGTCATAGAATAAGTTTTCAAGTAGCTTGTCCTGCATTTATATGTGGATGCTCATTTTCAATATGTAAAGTATTTGTAATACTATTTTAGAATAGATAGTATGTAATATGTGATTTATAAAAAAATTGCTTTGATTAGTAAGGTTATACTTTAGAATGATCACGAAACTTCACAGATTCTCTTTAAAAAAACACTGATTGCATATCTTAGTCTTCGTGGTATCAAGAGTGCATCAGCCATTCTAAATGTGTTATAGATGCAGAGACGCTCTGAGGAGAGATCTTGTGCAAATGGAATCGGTAAATTACTCGACAATTACAAGACGTAATTAAATAATAACGTGATTATATCGTGCATCCATACGTGCATCTATGAGAGTCAGCTAATGGAGAATGTAGTTTCAATAGGAAAAGAATGATTCAACTATTCCAAATTAAGGATAATTTATCGCACGTCGAATTATACGCGGGGCTTCGATTTTCCAAGTTAGGGTTGTCGGACTAACATACGCCAAGCGTAAGCGATCAAAAGTCTCGATGCAATAGGAAACCGGTTTCGTATAGCACATTATTTTTTCGCCCCTCGCATCATGGATGCGTCTTGTCACTATAGTTAACTGATTAGTTGTGTGCCTTGCTCGAAATGCTACGTTAGGTTATCGAATCGTGGACAATAGTAAAACAATTCTTTAGAAATCAGGTTTAAATAAAAAATTTCCAGTTAATCAAATCACATCAAATTTGAATGAAAGAGAAAACATTAGATTTGTTACATTCGAAACCTGATTAGCCTTACGGCGAAACTGAATGATTCAGGATATTATAAATACATTAATTAATGAGTTAATGATAAGTATATAGAATTTACTAATGTACCATCAAAATTTTTTTAACACAGTGCATCTTATGACAAGGTGATCATAAGATCGTACATCGATAATTGAATCCTAGCAGGCCCGAAACGAGAGAATAGAAACGTTACGTGGACTGTAGGGATGGGGCGCGCTCGATTAGATTTGGGCGGATTAGCCAATCAAAAACTCCAATACGACAACCCCTCTACAACTAGCAGTGACATTTGATGCTGCAGGCACTCTATTAGATTTGCGCCGTCGCTAACGTGATACGGAATCGAATGATCTGTACTCTCTCGAAACGATTGTCAGTACGAGCAATCCGGTATTCTTTGATAAGTTTCGATTTTTGAGCGCGTGGCTTTTATGAATGGTAAAAGTGTCCAGAAACTACATTAAATATTAAACGAAGTAATTAATGATTGATTATATTTGTAATTGTTTTAAAAGTATCATTATATCGTTATTTTAATTTATTGTTAAAGTAACGAGAATTGTGAATATTATAATAACCGAATTTTTTATGATCAATGACTTCAAGAGGAAATATCAAAAATTGCATGACATAACTCTTAAATAATTCAAATCAGATCAACGCGTGATTGCTTTCATAAGTCATCTATTATACTTGCAGCAAAACAAACTGACTGAACGCATACAAGTGTGCTGATAACAATCAAGCGGCACCATACTATTTAAACACGTTATTACATTTTTCATAGACATAGCCAGTAATTGTCACATGGTACAACTGACAAATCTAATTCCAGGTCTGACGGTATAAGTCATATGTACGCGCATCACACAGCTATCAAAGATGGGTAGACAAGGTGCGTGAAAGCGCGCGTGTCACGCGAGGTGCACGTTCGTTTACACGGGTGTGGCGAGAATGAGTGGTCGCGCGCAATTAGCTTCTTATCTTTCTCTCGGGGGGTGAATGTAGGGATGTACGGGCCGCCACGAGCCACCGTGGTGCCGCTCGAGCGACTCGTTTGCGCCTCTGTTTTTTTGCGGAATGTGCCTCGTACTCGATTCTCGTACGGTAGCGCTTTAGCAGCGCCGCACCACTGTCGGAACTTTGGCTGGCTTTCCGATTAGCATGCTAATTGGCTCGGCAACCCTTTAAACGACCATTTAAAAAATTAGGGACTGCGATCGTTCGCCGCTGCTACGTGTAGCGAGCGTCGAGCGCGGTTGCGGACTGATTTTAATTGGCGGAAGTTTTCGATTCCGCTTTTACTCGCTTGGCCTAATTAGCTGCAGATATAAAGAATGAATTTGCGATCGTGGAAGAATACGTTTTTACATTATTAGGAAAGCTATTAGGAAGCTATTCCCGTATGACCTATATATATTTTGGTGAATAAATAAGTAAAGCAAATATATAAATATAATTTGTTATCACAGAGTGTTATTAAATTTTTAATCATTGATTGAATTTTTCATCAAGAATTATAAAGTTATCAAATAGAAAACGACATTTATTTTAAGCGTGAATTAGTGATAAGCGGAATGCTAAATAAATCTATGTCATTTGCTATATAAATATGCGACGCCTCGTTTTCAGTCGCGTTCATCGTTCGTCAGTACCACATGTACAAGGAAACTTGATCTCGCAGTAAGATACCCAACACCAACCCCCGTCCCGTAGCATCCGCCCCGTGGGCAACAAAAGAGCAAAAAGTGGGTTCGCTGCTGGTCCCTTTCGATCTCTCCCTGTCTTCTTCCTTGGGAGGAACAATTAACCGAATTTGCATTATATCTCTATCGAATTACCAGATCCATATTATCGATAAAATTGGCAATTTGGGGTAGAGAATACAAGAGATCTAGGATCAGAGACGCCTGTTCATTTTACGTCGATATTATCCTCTTTACCCTCTTTCATTCGAACAATCATTATGGTTTCTTTGTCGCTACTAATACAATATTTATTTATCCGCACTTAAAGTTTGCACAATTTTGCATTATTTTCCTTATATTTTAATTTTTTAATAGATTATACTTTTACAAAAGATCAATTTTTTAAAAAATATTATCTTCTTATACCTTCATCGAAGATCAATACTAATGTGCTAAATTGTGATCAGCTCGACATGTCTGTCCACTTATGCATACTACTGTCATTAAGTTAATTAAAATTTATTTTATTGATTAAACAGGAAGATCGACAGAAAGAGGGGAGAGAGCTTTCAGAGATTGTAAAAAATTATTTCGCGCATAGGGGTAATTCTACGGGACTGAGTTGGGTCTCTCGATAACGATAGCCGACAGCACTGACGATGCGAGAGGGACTCAGCAGGGGGTGACAGAACGATTGTAGCGTCACCAAGCTGTAGTGGTGTAACTTGACACCCGGGGTATACGCCCCTCTTGCATACACCGACAAGCATACACCGGACAAACGCGGCGCTATCGCGGTACGAGAGACACGGTCGTTCGACACCGCGTGCTCGTGCACGCATGTGTCCGTACGCAGCAAGTTAGTCATGGCCAGGCCATTACAGATAATAATGTAAGAGACGCGTATAACGCGACCATCGCCGTAACTAGCGTCGCGAAATTATCGCAGCCAGCTTGGCTGCGGCTTATCGGAGCGATTTCTCGCGATTCTTTCTACCGTTGTTTTCCCGCGTGACGGTACGACGATCGATATCGTCGGTTAATTAGTCACGATTGGTGTCCACGTAAGTTACGACGTGGCCGCGCCAAGATAAAGATCGCTACTCCCGCCACGAACGACGAGTCTTTGCGGTTGGAACGAATGTGAGAAATTAGTTTGAATAATGTAACGCCATCGAACACGTGGGCGCTTAATGCGAGCAAGTAAAACTCACGTGTTTTATAGAAAGTACATGTAAAATATACAGATTAAAATCGTGTGTGTACACACACACACATATATATAATAATGCAATAAAGAGATAACCATATAAGCACTATTGCGCAAAAATGGCATTGTATAAGAAACGTATTAACGAGCAAACAACTGATTTTTCACAAATAATACATAATCTCCCCCAATTTCGCTTCTTTTGTTCGAGGTGCCTATTTGCCCATTTACATTTTCCTACTAAAGACGCGTGTTCTAGCGACCTAGCCCGGCACATTAGCGATAATGTATGCGCGTAGCTGCAACAAATGCCGCATAAACGGTAGCGCAATCCACGTGGCGGCGTAGGCGCAGAAGGGCACAGATGGTCGCCCCAGGCACTTACCAGTTACCACCCCGGCACGCTGCCCCCTCCGGTCAAAGGGATCTAAGGGCCTTGGCTGGCCACTAACCGTATTTATTCACGGGGGTGGTTGAATTTACCGAGCTGCTGGTGGATAAGTCGTTGCCCTAGCTTCGGGACTGTCTTAGTAGCGCAAACGCTTTTAGCCCGAAGAATGTTCATCGATTAACGAACAGCGACCTATTGACGACTTTGGCGAATTAAAATCTAATATCTAATCTTTTAAAAGTCATTTTATTCTGAGAGGATTATAAAAAATTTGTTAAATTTGTCTGAGCTTTAAAATTATTATATTAATCCTCCATAATTTTAATGAAATAAGTTATAAAGAATTGTGGCTGTGCTAGTTATTTGTATTTCATTCTCGGCTCAAGGTATCGAGTGCTTGAGAATTTGGAGGCCGCGCACGAAGTTGTGACAAAACTCGTTATTTACTAAGATAGGACAGCTATGAGAAGTACTAAAGGAAATATCTGTATACCGACGGGTCTATCGCGTGCTGTTTAGTCTCACGCCTCTGTATACGAATGTACGTGAACGCACATGAGTATAAGGGCACCTCTATGGACTAGACAGTACACGCGTACACGCATACACGCGCCAGATCACCGGCAAGTGGTCCGAGCAACAGATAAGTTTGATTTATTTTAATTTCTCGGCAACGCGCGCGGGGCTGTTAGTGTGGATTCTCTGCGCTCGAGTGAATTATTGCGAAGTTATTTTCGAGTTCGTATTGATTTACGAGCGGCTTTTGGGAGCATCGTGTGCACTTTATCGTTGTTAAAGGTAGGGCGAATAGGTATGCGGAAATACAAAAGAATTCGTCGAAATTTCATATCAAATTTAATCGGACATTTTATCGCGGATTGTTAACAGACATATCTTTTCTACTAAAAGATAAATTTATGTGAGAGTTATATATATTTATACATAATAATTGATTGCGTCAATATGTATGAATTTATTTATTAATAATGGTTTATATTTTTAACTTCCATTTTTTACTTCTTTTATTTCACGCGTGCAAATCGTTATAAAGTTGTCGCTAACTTGGAGTCACATACATACAACGCGAGAAGTTACTCCGAGCCAACAAGACCTAGAGCGAGCAGCTCTGGAGGAGGAGGAGAACGGTGTGTTAGTTGTATCGTTTGTAACATTAATCATGGAATCACCCCGCGGTCCATGGGTTCGGTCGACGAATGAGGCTGCGTTGCTATCGTTTACTACAGGTTTAGCCGCCGGCCGTGCTCGCGCAACCAAACTTGGCAAGTACTCGATCCGTATACAGTACGCGATACGAAAAATGAACATTCTAGAAATCACATATATACAGTAGCCTAGTTATACGTTAGCTAGGAAAATGCATCATGCATTTAGATACGGCACATTTTTGAGTTGGTAAGATTTTGCCAAAATAACTTCTACGTTGCATTTAAAGGGCTAATCGATTTAAATTTAAAGAATGATCTTACGTGAAGTTTTACGCGTTCACTTGCGTTACATAAGAGACTACAAATACCGCTAAGATTACAAAATCTTGTTGTAAGAAGATTGCTTTCAAAGGGAATGAGTAAAAAAGTACAAATTGATGAGATTAATTTACTTTCTGTTTGTGGTCAAATCGATTGCGTGCATTCGTATATGAGAGACAGCAGAGCATCGCGAATATTATTGGCTCAACGACTTGGCTATGTCTCTCGCGTACCAGCAACAATTCGGTCAGAATACGATCAATTTCTCATGAGGTTCTCAGTCTGCGCGTTATGGTCTTGTCGTTGGCAACTTTTCTTCTTCTTCTATTCCGCGGCCTTAATTTCTCTCGCAGCCGGCTTTAGTCGCGCGCCATTTGGCAGGCAAAGTAAGCGGAGAATTAATCGGAACTTAATTACCAGGTTAGGCGGATACTTGTTGCAGTGAAGCGAAGGCGCCTACTGTAGGAGGCGCGTGAGGGTGCCGTAGCGTAATAAGATTCTCTTTAATGGCATTACACGCCTCATTGGGACTTGCCAAGTCCGAAGTTCGCGCGACTTTACGCCGTGTTTGACTTAACCGGAAGTTACAACCTGCTCACCCGACTGACTGCATGATCGAACAAAGTCGAACATCGGTTTCAAGCTTCTCGAAGGATTAAGAATTACGGCGAAAATAAGCCATTAAAATATCCTTTACTATTACTTTTAATTATGTCACCTTTCCTACTTAAAGACCAAGAGTTTTTCAGCAAATTTCTATAATTAAGCTTTGTTTATATTTTATATAAACTATCATACATACATATATATAAATATTGTGATGTATATTTTATGCAAAAATGTATTAATTTTTCCAGACTCTCACATGTTTTTTATAAAAACACAATATTTCCTCTTAAGGTAGTTGTTCCACCAAACGCGTTTTCTTAGGATTTTTTTGAAACTTTGACAGATTATTATTTAAGTGATTCTGCATCGACTGGTGCAAAATGAAATTTATGGACTACACAGTTTTGGAGATATTTAATTTCAAAGTTCGAGTTTTTGAGAGTCTTATACATTGTACTATACGGGATACTGAAAATTTTCGTTATAAATATCGTTCTAACTTAGAAACTTTTCTTACGATTTTTATAAAAAACTAAAGTAATATTAAACAACAACTAATTTATTATTTAAAGATAGTTTTATTATAGCTTACTACACAGTTTCCGAAATATTATTAAAGAAATAATGAAAAAATTATTGCGTCTATTATTGCGTCTATTATTCTTTCTTCTTCCTTAAACTGTTAAATTATATATATAATTACTTATAATTATTTACTAGAGTGGTACATTTTTTTACTCATCACTTTAGTGATGTGCTATCAAAATTTCTTTTTGAGTCGGACAATCGACTTCAAAGACAGCAAGTCTTTTAGTACCGTCTGCTACAACGAGGAAAATAAAACAAAAATCCTTTTTGGACAATCGGGTGAAAAAGGATGTCGGCGCCCTGATTAATTACACTATCACATCGGAGCATCTTAGAGCGACCCGCGACGCTTGCAAGAAGCGACCGTTTCTTCATCGGTCGACCATTAATTACGGCATCACTTGAATTTCCAACGATTGTGCCCACCAAGGAAGATGATCCAACACTCATCTCGACATTGCGATTCTCTAAGCGAATGTAGGCGCGAAGAAACTCTGTGCACGACCCTGAGTCTCCTTCAATGATAAACGTTTCGGAGAAAATCCAGGTGTCGAATAGAACAATCCCGGATACCCTACAAATGAGGATGGGTCTAAATGGGTCAGTGACCATTTCTGCAACCTACGCAAGAAGATTGGGTTTACGCAAGAAAACATTTACGCAAGGAAACATTTGGTACAAATTTAATAGCTTAATTTATAATATAATTCATGCGACAAAAAAAATCTCGAAACAGAATGGATAAGCACGAGAAGGGACCGAGTACAGGAAAGAGGAAGAAAGATAAGTGGAGGGCAAAACAAGAAGTGGGGGGTAGAAGGATGGCGATAAAAAACGGGTGCGGAAGAAAAAGATCAAACGCAGAGAGACAGAGAAAGAAAGGCGGAGAGATGCAATGGATACCGGGATTGCGCATTTAAAAAGAAGAAGAAGAAGAAGAAAAGTAAAGAACCAGCAGAAAGAAGTTAAAACAGAAGGAATGCAGACGCTGCCGCGCGCGCCGGCAATGATTCGACAATGCGGTTCGCGGGGACGCTTTATATGGAGCGTTGTCCTCGTGGGTGGTCCCCCGTAGGACGTCTCGCCAGGCATCATCCTGGATTCTCTCGGTTGATCGGCTGCATTGAGAACCGTTGATAGCGAACCTAGAAGACGGCGGAGAGTGAGATCAGGCCGCGACGCGTATTGAATCACTCATCGTGCCTGCCAGTACTATCGTTGTCATCGAACGGTATGTACGAGCTCTTGCAGAGACCGGCTATTAACTTGCTAGCATAGTGTTCCGTCGTTTTACAAGATTACATTATCTACTACAACTTGTCTAGACCGAATTATTACGTTACTCACTACAGCCTGTCTAGACCGAATTATTATTGTATATTGAAGCATTTGTTAATACATTTTTTACCTAGTTTTCTACAGGACAGTTATGTTTCTCCAAAACTTGTTAATTTTAAATCGATGATGTAATAATTAGCCGACAAAAATTTAATAATTGTAATTAATCTTAAAATAACATAGAAAAGAATCGAATTATTACGTTATTCACTACAATCTGTCTAGACCGAATTATTATTGTATATTGAAGCATTTGTTAATACATTGTGTTTACCTAGTTTTTTACAGGACAGTTATGTTTCTTCAAAACTTATTAATTTTCAATTGATGTAATAATTGATGTAATAATTAGTCGATAAAAATTAGTAATTCAATAATTGTAATTACCTTTAAAATAACATAGAAAAGAACATCTAAATAGCATTTATTAAGTATCTATTATCGAACTTTTATTATATGAAAAAATCTTATTATCTTATCTTAAATCTAATATTACCTTAAAATCTGATTTATATTTAACATTTTTAATATCCCCATGCTTAAATAAATATACACAAAATGAATAAACAATGAATCGTTTTCATAAGAGAGAGAGAGAGAGGCAATCGAAACGAATGTAGTAATTATTATGTGATACGAATCGATCCTTTTCATTTTTTCCTGAGAGAGCATAAGCCACCGTACGCAGAGGCTTGAGGAAGGAAAAAGGAAAGAACGAAGAAACGAAAAGAAACCCAACGAGCGCTGGCCAAAGCTATTCTCTGAAATCCGGCGATTCTTTCGGGCGTCTTCGGAGATGATATTTGCTCGGATCAATCCATAAGGTCGCCATGGCAACCGGTCAGCCTGGTTTGTCCACCCCACAGCTGAAGTCTGGAAAGCCAGTCGGCCCAACGAATGGGCGAATGTAACCGGGGGTGCGGTACTGATGGCTGGTTGTCCGAGTGAAGGGCGGACAGTAGGTCTCGGTGATACTTGCCTCTCGCATCGGTGGATATACGTATTTTGTTTGTATCGCCAATCTTGAGAACATATAAGAAGACCTTCCTATGTACAATTCTCAATTTTCGCGCAGTATTTACATATTCGAACCACAAAATCCTGGCACGGACAACATATTCATGAGGTTTACCCACGAAACTGTCCACGCAGTCCTCTTCCTCGTTTCCTTTCTTCAACCTTCGCTCTATTCTTTGCTCAAAAAACTCACAGATTCGCATCTCGTCGTGGTGATTTCATTTGTATCAAAAAGGAATTGGAAATTCGAAATAAAATATTTCCAATTTTCTAATACATCTCTCGATCCACATTTTTCCTCTTGCATATCTCCTCTTTTTTGCGAATAATACATTAGTATGTAATCGATTTCTTCTCGATGCGCGTGAAAATATTGAATTCGACGGGAAACAAGTGGTTTACTCGTTTCCAAAGCTTCTCGAATTTCGTGTAAAGTAACGGCTTCTGGCTCTTGTCAAAATGAAATTAGGCGACGCAGGCGTCCGGAGAAGCGGGAGCGCTCACGAAACGCGACGACAGATGCGACAGGCTATCCTCCGCACCTATCGTTCGTGAGAATATCCGCAAGTATTCTACATGCAAATTTATAGAGATCCTTCGGACACCGGCGCTTCGAAGGGAGATGTATTCCCGGAGGAGCGCAGACACCAGGACTAAGAGCGCTTCCTTGTACTGTCACTCCGCTCCGTTCGAATCAATCGCATAAATCTCGACGCCTCGATCGTCCCATTCGGTAACACAGTCGGACGCCCACGAAAAATTTTCTCGTCCCGGCTTCCGTACGCCGGCGAAATGATACCGTTCTAGTTTTATCATTCTGTATTTGAACACGCGAGAGATTCGATGCAGAAGAGAATGATAAATAAATTCTGTGGTGAAAGTATTTTTAAAGTCTTTTTGAGTAAATGTATCTTTCTTAAGATGTGAAATGTAACAAATACTATAAAATGCGGTCTTATAGAATGTTAAAAATATCATAAAATATTAATGCGTTCTATAGAATATTAAATATACATAAAAAAGATATTGGTTTTGGGAAGATAAATGTTTGGAAAGATAAATAAAAAATATAATATTTTGACATTACATTGAATATTTTTTATGTATTATTCATAATTTTCTAAAGAAGTTATATTAATATAAAAAAAGAACAGTATTTACCAGCAGTAGAATGTTATTACTATTATTAATAACCGAAATCATTTTTTGAGATTCAGTAATAAATAGCGAGCTTAAGTAGCAATTCAGTAACTGGCATCTTGATTGATTTACGGAGTCCGCGTTATGAATTCGTTGTTATCTTTGTCGCAATGGTATAGTATATCAAGTATCAAACATCACTACGTGATGAATCGATGGTAGACGGTGATCTGGAAAAAAGTTTCGAAGCCGTCTCGAAGAAATTCCAATAATTCAAAGTCCCGCGATACACGTTCCATCGCGACAATCGTGCCTACTATTTTCATCGCACCGTGTTAGGGGATGCCAGACGCTCGCGATTCTAACGAGATAGAGCAGTGGATCATCATTAACCAGATGGGCACAAAACCGCGGACGTCTGATTGACAGGCTCGCAAAGACTTCCCGTTTTTCCTAAACCCGCCGTTTAGTTCCCGGTACGACGGGACCCTTCTGCATTGCCGAAGAGCGATACACGGTCGATGAGGAAATGGAAGAGGGACGAGAGGGAGATAACGACAGGCGAGGATAGGGCGAGGACAGGACGCTCCAGGAAGGAGAAAGGGTTCTCGGTGGTTCTTCGAGTTTGACGGATATCCGAGAGGCGCCAAGCTATGCGAACTATTTGGCTCTTGTGTCAAGCCTACCTGCTCGTATACATTGATGCAGCTTCTGCACGAGCTATGAGCTATACGAAAGCAAACGAGTGCGAGCGCGCGCAAAACGTACGAGGTATGCGTGCGCGATGTCTGTATGCTACCAATAAACCAAGTCGAATTCCAAGGTATCAATCCACCATTCCGTTGTGTCTTCCATGTAAGACTTTGAGATTCTTTCTCTTCTGTACTCGAACCATCTCGTAAAGAAGAGAACATAATTTTCTTTTTTTTGCGAGCTGCTTTCTAGAATATTTATTAATCAGATAAACGGGGAAACGGTCTTGATTTCTGCGGAAAGCTAGGCAAAAGGGTCTAACACGAATTGATGCGGTCACAAGACTGAGAAGCTTTGTAATCGTTTACCCGCAGTAGATCCCTTACAGCGGTCGCACGCAAGTCACCTACTGATCGATGCTGTGGTCATAGTATAAATCGAGAGATTCTTCCCTCTGCTTACGTATAATGTAAATTCGATTGATATTTAATCACGTAAAAATTTTACTATTTTCTTATTTTACAAAAATATTTTACATATATATATAATATTTAATAATTTATTTTTCCTCAATAATAAATATAATATTTTTTGATTAATGCAACAAACAATTTTTACGATTTGTATTTTCACAAAGAATAAAGAACTAATTGAAAATAAAACATACTCCAAGATTCTACGTCTAACAGAATGTGCACTTAACTTATTTAAATTATTATTATTATTAAATTATTTATTATTTAATTTAAATACTATTAAACATTATACGGAAGGAACAAGTACTATCGTAATTTTGTAAACTATAATATAAATTTCTACATTAGTAGTTACGCGGACTATAAGATTGAAACAATGAAATGGCACTCTTTACTTTATTGCCCCGCGCGCGAGCATGCCCGCAGCAATCCGGGTATTGGTACGTGCTCGATGTTTAGAGGCCCTAGAAAGTAATTGAGTGGCCACGCGACTCTTCAAGTGGCTTCCCCTACCCACATCATGCACTGGTCCCTTCTAGTTCGCTTTCGTTGGTAACCACCTGTTCTGAGTGGAGAACCTGGCTCCCATTCTCACTCATTTTTCTCACTCATACACACACACTCAAACGCAAACACGCAGTAAAAAAGAAAAAGAAAACACACACCACTACCATCGTTCTAAATTTGCGTCGTGCGATTCATCGAGGGATTGACATACGGTCGATGGGTGCTACCGTTTTTAAACCCCCTCGAAAGAACCCATCGCTGCCATTGATCGTCATCGCCGACGTTGTCATTCTATGACCCCGTGTATGCGGATGCGCCCCTCGGATCTGTTTGCTCACGTCCTTCATCGGGACAAACGAGTCCTTCTTTGCGCTCGTGCAATTTTGCGCTCGCTGAATCGCCGAACCCATTAATGATGGTGTTATGATTATTTATCTATCCATTGTTCGGCAATTTTTATTTGAATAATTATTGGAAAAAAGTTTTCAAGATATTTTACTTAATATATTAATGTTAATGTTGTAAAGTTAATATTAATTTGTATAAAACAAGCATACTGGCCAGAGTTGTTTAGTATTTAAAAAAATTGGAGTCAAGTGCTCTTTAGACATGGTGTCGCAAAGTCGGCTAAAAATAATAGCAGAAAGAAGAAGATAAGAGCAAAGATCGATTTCGTAAGACATGGAAGAGCGCGAGCGAGAGGAGTCGTGGGAGGGAGAGAATGCAGAGGACTGAATGCCATTTAGAGTCATCCACCGTGTCTCAATCTAGAGGCACCCTTCCAGCTATCGGCGAGCCGTGACGGTTGGCATCTGTTCCGCGGGCCGGGACCCCAACGAGGCTGGTAGAAACAGCGCCGGTGGAAGCATATAATGCCGCGTTGGCGCTACAAAATGCCAAGGGTCTACCAACATGACGCCTAGACGATGCACCATCAGAAACGAGCTCGCGCAAATCGAGCCACAGTTTTTCGAGCGGTTTCATCCTCCAATCGGCTGGAAACAATCGTCTCGCGTGCACAGAATCACGGAAAGTGTTAAGTGATCCTGATGTTAAGTGCATTAAATTAATAAATTTTTGAGTCATTTAATTCTGCAATTTCTTTTTTTTTTTAGAAAATTATAATTATATCTAATATTCCAAGAATAAAATTGTAAGATCGATTTAATTAAGTAAAAGAAAACTTATGCGTGTAATAATGTAATAGAAAAAGAAAACGTTAACTCACTTTTGTGACTAGGCTAAAAAATAAAATGTTTAGAATTGTGATATTCTGGCTTATACACAAATTAAAATGCACAGGTACGTGGCTTAATTCGTTTGGCAAGTAACCGGAAGGAGAAGACGAAATAAGCTCGGCTTTGTCGACGAACAAGTAGATGGAAGGCCGCCCGTGAAAGAGAGAGAATACTTCTATCTTTCTACCTCCGGAAGGTAGATCGATGGCGATTTTTCACTCACTTAGCTCGGCGCGCATCAATATGCATTAAGCTGATCGGTTCTCCCTATTGGCTTCTTCTCCTCCGGAGTAAGAGAGACGGGATTCCGTGATAGTGAGAGGAGGAAGTTAGATCGAAAGAGCACCCGTGAAGACGTGGCTGGTACGCTCCACGTTTTTCCGCCCTTCCATTTTACCCCTTTCTTGGGCAATGTAAGGAGGGAATAGTAGACGCTGTGCGGGAAGCTGTTAAGATATTCTTCGAAAATAAGGATACCGTATCGGGGTAATTCTCGGCAGGTGGAATAACCGTAAGGGAATCGAGCCGAAGTCCGGAGTACGGCAGAGATTTCATGGCGTCACGAGGCTCCAGGGTACATTTTGGTATCTGGCTAGGCTCTCGCATTGCCACGGCGAAGTTGCACTTATTACTTTTTGTACAGACGAGTAGGCCAATCAGCGTCCACTTGCTCGACGACTTTTGAAAAGTCTTGAGCTTTCCTTATTGTATGCGACGCGTCCTACTTTTACAGCCACGAACTTTGTTTCCATTCTGTGCGTAATATTAAGCTATTCTATTTATATATTTTTAGAATAAAATAAAATAGTGTTGATTGCGATAATTTTTTATCAAACAGTACTGTAAATTTTAGTAAGTAAATTTTTTAATTTTGAATGTAAAAAATTTAACGAAGAGAATAAAGGGTTTAGAGCCATGACAAGGTGTTCGTATCGATATATAATTCCGTGTAAAAAATTTAGATGACACAAATGTGTTTACAATTATCTAAAAAAAAGAAGTTGTTAAAAAATCTTGTTAAATTAAAAGATGCTAAACAAAGATGCTATTGCAGCTAATTTAAATTTTATTTGTTCTTATTGCATACGTGTTTTTATTTATGTATGATTATTCCGTATGTAATAATTTTTCTCAAATTAAGAGTTTTGTTTTTAGAAAACAAAAAGTGTAATGTTTAAAGAATTTCGCAATTGTTTATACACTGATCATTAGTTATGCTGAAAGATGTATTTTGTAAAAGTGATGATGAGAGGAAGGTATTGGAATTAGGGTGCAAATGATTTTTCTGGACAAGGTCGTACGAAAAAAACATACCAAATGGTATACTTAAATAATTCCAGAACCGATTCCGTTGATACATAATGGATTGACGGGGTTAACTTAGCATAAGTTTTCCATTAACTAACTGAATAGATCGAGAAATCGATAATATCTAATATAGATGTATATCGCGACTGGAATGAATATTTTAGGTACATTCTAACCATTGTGGTTGGCCAAAAATCCTCCCATTTCGTATATTCGTTCAATGAAGATCTGTTAGAGAGAAATACTTCAAAGTTTGTCGTAAATCGATTAATTGGATAAATTTATGACTTTACATTGCAGCTAAGCCGCTTTTAGCTCCGGGATATTCTCTTTTTCGTCTTCATGATCAAAAACGTTCGCGATTTCTGTTTCACAAAAGATAAAATCCCGATAAAGTAGATATTAATAAAGATTCATATCTATGCAATTCATCAAGAAGAACTTTAAAATTGACTTTTAATATTAGCGTATATTAAAGTAATTTGTAAATTTTTTAGTTTCTGTTTCTGTTTTAGATACAAGAACGATTTCCTTATTATTATTGTTGTTTATTATTGTTTATCATTGCTGTTTGTTATTTCTCAGCCAATTCTTTAAGTAATTCGCCGAGAAATAATTAGCAGAGCAAATACCAGGATATTTAATCGGCGATTTCGCGCTCGAACGATCAGCCGTTTTCGTTTTAATACAGAAGTGTGCACGCGCACTCTCGTCCATTTATTTTAGGGGTATGTCGAGAACGAAGGGTGTGATACCCCGCTAACTATAGGGACCCATATGTTCGGCAAGAAAGATAGAAAGAAGGGGACAGAGAGAAAGAGAGTACGCTACTACTTAATATGTTTTGATTTCCCTAATAGTTACGTGAGAAAATAGTCCTTCCAAGATTAGTCGAACCAAAAATACTGATGCGATTTAATTTTACTTGATTATTCCTGTTCAGGAAAAAGAAGATATTTGCGAGAAAAGCTTATTTCACAAAATGATAAAAATATTGAAATATTTTAATTAGTATTCTAAAAATCACTTTAATTATATAAAATTTATTTGTGAGATAATGTCGAAACAAATGAGCAAATTTATCGATAATAACGCTGTACTATACCGGCGCAAAAAATAATTTTGTGTTATAAATTGATTTTTGCTATAGAGTCGCATGGAAAAATTAAAAAAGTAAAAACAGTTCTAGAGTATAATAATCGGGTGAGATTTCCCACTGGAGCGCTTGGTCCAACCAATGAATAAGTGGTCCTATGCATTACGTTATTCGCTTAATAAGTTTTCCTTATCAATGTGTGTCATCTATAACGGGTAGTCAAAACCGGTTATTATCCAGTGCTATCTTTGATGATCGTTTCTGATTATTTTTTATGAAAAACCGCCCAATATACACGATATATACTTGTGACGTAAAGTAGAATCAATGATGATCTGACGTGTTGTCCCCCCTCCCCCTCCGTTCACCGCGCTTTCACCTGATTAGATCCTATCAGACCACCAAACCATTTCCGGCTTGCTCGTTGCACATAACCGGTATTTTATAGTGTTGCTCTTGGAAAATGTAATGTTGGAACATGTCATGTTGCAATTATTCTCTGTTGATCAATAGAAGAGTGAGAGTGCATATTTTTAGGTTCAGCTGTTTTCTATCAATAGCTGATAAATATGTGCATAAACAAAATATCTACACTTTAATAAATATGCATATAATATCAATACATTTTAATAAAAAGAAATAAAAATTCTGCTATTTCTTGTTGCATCGAACGCTCCAAAACGCTCGTCAACTTTTGCCATAAACAAAAATAAAGAGATGTAAAATGAACTGGCGAAACAGAGAAACGAACAATTACGATTGAATAAAATATCGCGACATTCGCGTAGAAAGACTTTTCAGCGAGCGCATAGAAAACGGCATGACCGGCCTTGATATCGAATCCATATTGATGGAGATTCGCTGCAAGGGTGTGAGACAACGTGCCACGATTCGACCAGATTTGCATGCATTAACGCCACAAGCGAGACTGATTGACAATCCGTATGTCATTGTGACGTCAGTCAAATCGCCCGAGCGTCCTCCATCAATCGCAATCAATTAAGGTAACGATTGATTGTTACGCGTTTGGACTCGGAGAAGAGAATATCGTGAGCCGATATTTATGTGGAGCATAACAGAACATTGTGCAAGCTACAACATAGTGGGAGTGAAAAATGTTTTTAATACTTGGCACATCGTTTTATTCTTTATTCAAATCATTTTATACTAAATTTCTTTCTTTTTAATTGACATTCTGAGGTTTCAGAGAGGAATGTTTATTTATTTGATTTATTTAATTATAAAATTTGAGTTATTTAAGTGTTGAAATATTATCGATCTATTTCGATATAAAATTTCACGGTTAAATAATTTTAAATTTGTCATAAGTTTTATCTTTTATACTTCTTTTTATAATTTTCACACTTTTTGACCTACTGAATCAATGATAATATTCATAAATCTCGTGTTTATACATACTTTTCAAATTTTTATCGGATTTAATTTTTATATAAACATTTATACTTTACTCGTGCTCAGGAAGTTTCGTTAAGAAACTTTATATGTATAAGAACACTGAGCGTTTTTAATCATTTTCGAATTTTTTGATGCCCTATCGAACGTTTAACGTAGCGCTTCGACGTTTGAGCGATTGGAACGATCTGAAAAATCTGCTTGACTCGGGTCTGGCCACGGGTGGATTAACTTTTATCGCGGCGCTGACCAGCCTTGAAGTATTTTTTTTTTCGTGCAAAATTTTGCCGTTGCGTCCCCTCAGAGAGGCCACGCGTAGGGACGGGGGAAGCGAAACGATCGTCGTCGTGCGGGATCCGAAATGGAATCCATCAAATTGACGAAGGGAATGGCAGAGAGGTGCGTCACGGTACTGAGGGTCATCGCTGGTATAAACGCATGGAGGAGGATGAGAGGAAGCGACGTAGGAGGAAGAGCGCTGCTGCAACGCGCGAAGGGCGCACACGAGGGCTATGATCGATGCCCCAAAATTAAGGGCTTGTCCACTGAGCGAAATAAAGTTAGCCAATCGCGCTGGTGACCGTTCTGTTCGAACGTTATTGGCTGTGGCAGCGCCGGGGTGCGTTGTTCGTCGCACACCGACCCGATGCCCGATTTTTTCTCGCGTTCCCGCCCTCCTTTTCCTGTTTTCGGGGGGAAAGAGCTTCTGGATACTAGCAATTGGAGAAAGAGAGTGACACCGGAACGTGTGGGTGGAGGTGGATGGATTTTCGTAATTATGAAACGCCGTTAGCCCCCGGGGATCCGTCAGTCGGCGGGGAAGCCCGTGGCGTTGCCCGGCCACGACAATGCCATTTTAATTATGCATGTTAATTGGTTTCCGAGTCCAGCGTAATACCAGCTTCTCTAGGACTGTTCTCGCAATCCGCCTATCGTCGATCGATGCCATCATTTCGATCGATCGATGGACCGATTATATCAAACTGCTATTCGCGTACAGAAGGGAGTTAAAACCTGTGCAATTTTTATGAATCTGCATCTATATTTGTCGGTTGACAGAATATATGCGTAGCACTGTAGCACATTTTGTAATTTCCCAAATTAAATTGAATATCGTATAATAAAAAATCGAAGCAAAAAAGAGATGCATATAATTTTTCCAAAGTTCTAATATAAAATAAAAGATTTTTGGAAACTTTGTTTTGATATCAAATATAATCTATACAGCAAAGCATATAATTTACGTAACAAGTGCTGACATTGATTTTAGCGGCGAAAATTACGATCTGCATCGAAAGTGACGAGAAGGGATGACAAAATGATCACGCTTAGGAATACAAACGCTTTGTTTTTCCCTTCAGTCAGGTATACCAAATTGATGGGGGGTGCGTTGTACTTTCTGCACAGCTGAGTGAGCATGTCACAATCGACCAGGACCGCCTCAATCAAAGTGGCATTGATACCCTTCGCTTACTCTCTCGATCAGACTTTCGCGTTTTCCGTTGTGGTTTTGTGCGAGACTGAAAAATCTATTAGTCTTTCGATATATATGTTTTTTGTGAGCTATATATAATATAGACTTATAATATAGACTTATAGAGACTTGAGAAATGTAAGGAAATATTTTATTTAAATTCACATTTATGTTCGTTTGTAAGAACATGAGAATAAAAATCAGTAATAAACAGGAAGACTTTATGTAGCTAAATTTAGCGACTAAATTAATGCGCGCAGTGTGTATGTGTGTGTGTGTGTGATTATACATCAGTATAAAATTAATGTGTTGTAAATAAAATCAATGTTGACATAAAGTAAATAAAGTAAGATTATTCTCTGATTAGTAAATGGTAAAGACGGTTATACATAGTGAAGATTTAATCCTGTAATTTTGCGGAAGTTATCCATTTATTTTACTCTTGTTACGATTCACCGTGTCTACGAAACGAACTCGAGGGTGGCGTTCATCACGACACGCGACCGCTTCGCGGTTGCATTCACGTTACAACGCTGTTGTTACGACATTATTCGAGTGCGTGCGTGCCGTGTGCCGAACGAGCATTTTCGAGATTAATTCTTCTATCGTCTCACTGATCAGCCCAACCTACGAGATTGCATAATCTTTACAGAGGAAGGTAGTTATTATTCTTTCAACTCCGGCAATGTGCAGTTTATCATTGTGGCCATCAATATGATCCAATTGCATCAATATGATCCAACATTAATATCCCGTTAATATCACGAGAACATAATTTATTTTACCACGAGATTTTTAAAAATATGCAGCTATATTTTAAACACGGCCAAGATTAAGTTTAAAATATCTTCTTACAATTCATGTTTAGAGTCGCTCTTCAATTTGACCCATTTCGGCTATCAACGAATAAAACACGACTGTCACATAGTGTCGGGGTTAAACCCAACAGGTGCAGACGTCGAAAGACTCGAAGGCGCAGAAAAATAGTTACGCGCGAGCCTACCAGGCTTTGCCTGTCACCGGCGCGTAACACATATCCCTTCGAATACGGATGAAAGCCGCTAGCGTATCGAAGCCCGAGGGTTGAGCACCTCTGAGCGCAAGATGTCCTCCTGAAGACTATCTCGGCCTGGGTCCCGCGGGAAACCTCTTCCTTCCTGCCGTTCCTATCTCAGGATACTCTATAGCCTATTCAGATACCAGGCTCACCCCCGTGTTAGCCACGCCACGAAATAGAGACTAAGCGAGTATACGGGAAGAAGAGAGAGCGAGCGAGTAGGTGTACAAGGGAAGTCTATGTTACCATGGACGAGCACCATGCACAAGGTGGAGGATGTATAAGTATGCCCGAGTATTCGAGTACTCTTCTACCCGGTTATCCTGCTGCACCTCGTAGGAAACGTATTTTGCAAGCCTAAATGTTCTAGGAGTCAAGTCGCAACGATAGACGAAGCTCTATCTCATAGGAGTGGGTCCTTCGAGAAGGACTTATCTGGACCTTTATTTCGCAGATCGTTGAAAATGACGATAGCATAGACGACCGACATGATAGAGGCGGTTTCTACGAAATCGACGCCTCTGTCGTTACATTCGCCGTTGCCAAGCCGAGATCACGTCATGTGCGCCTCGATATCGTGTAAACGCGCTCGTTACGCAACGAACGCGAGATAAATTCACGCATTTAAGCAGATCATGGCCGCCGCGATACATTCGTCCCACGAAAGTTAGATAACGGTAGATTCCACTCACCGGTCGATGATGACAGGATCACTGGGCGTTTCGTTCCTGTTGCCACAGCTCTTCTTATCGCAGCATCGACTGTAAATAGACAGTGAGTTTCATCTGATTATACATATTTCTGCAACAAAATTTATTTTTATAAAAAAATTTATCTGTATAAAAAAAAGACACGACTAAAAGTTCTTGCGCGGTGTCAGAAGTTTTAAGTCGGCCTAAAACATCGAAACCCATGGGACTCAAAAAGTAGGCAGTGGAAACTAGTGGTAGTACGCTTCCGAAGTCCCATGGGTCACAATGAGTCAGCTACCCCCGAAGAACGACTACATCCCCGTATACTTCGTTATGTTTATGCCACAAGGGGTGGCATACACAGAAGATGGACATTTTTCTAAACGCAAATAACATAAGTCGACGTATATGAAATAGCTCTACATTATGAAAAATATCCATAAAAATTTGCTCGTGAATTAACTCTGAAATAATTATACAGCAAATGAAGACACGATAAATGAAATACATACCTGCACATGACTTCATGCGTTAGCAGAACACGGCACATTTCCGGATTCTTGTCTTGTCCCTCATACATGATTGCCTGTAACAGAAAAATAATAAAGTCATTAATATTATTCTTTATTATCAATATAAATAACTTAAAATTATCTATAAATAACTTGTAATAAGATATATATATATATAATATATGAATTGTTTCTTTTTTTGCCTAATTTATCATAAATCATTGCCGCAATTATTTACTTAAATTTCCTGCAATATCGCGTGAATTTTGCTTCTTATTTTCTATAAATGGAAAGAACTTCTTTCAATAACAGATTTTATTTTGAAGAAAAAAGTGCTAATTAGCGCGGACATGGATGATGTGTGAGAGTAATCCAGTTCGACAGATAATTCAACCGTCGATGGGAAATATGTAACGTATTAAGCAAGCTCGTACGTGGATGCGAGTTGAGAAGGGGCTACTTTCCCCGCAGGACTACTAAGCCATGGGCGGCGCAGGCAAATCCGTTAAGCCTCCTTCACGACCACGCGATTGATTTTTATTTAATGACAACACGTCGTTATCCTGTATTCGTGCACTTACCGATGGGGACCTTCGCGCGGATTAACCGTAGAATGGCAAAGCGCGAACAAAACAGATAGGCTTGCTTTGATCTCTAGTATATAGCTTTATAAAACAACCTTTTTCTCGATAAAACAAAAATTGTCGCTTTTATCAAAATTATTTATATACAAGGTTAAACATGCAACTTAAATTTTTCACAACATAATCTCGATAACGATTGCGTTAGTGTTTTGATTTGAGAAATGAATTATTTTCTTGCTTTGATCGTCTCTTTGCAACGTCCTATCGAAACTTTTGACGAAGCGAAACTTTGAAGAACGAACGTGCACAATTGCATTGATTGTACGTGCGATTTTTACGCAATTTCGTAGTTTGCATAACAGCCTGAATCGCTGGAGTTCACGACGAGGAATGATAAAATGTAAATATTGTGAAATACAGTGTCCCAGGGAATTCGTCGAGTTGACGGCACCACCACCGTGCTTGGCCGGTTAAATGTCGGTGTACGGTAATGGTATCAGACACACTTGCGTGTCCCAGCGTGTAGGTGCGACTTCCAGAATAGCGTCAAATATTTATGCGGACGAAATAACCGAATTGCAACGTAAACGAACCACCGTGGCTGTATATATACATCGCAGTAGGTAAATCAGAGAGGGATCCGGCGTCGAAACGGAGATGTCAGGATGGAAAATAGGGAGGCAAGAATAAACATGGCGGAAAGGGGAAGACTCGGGGTATCAGGAACGATGGTAGGGGAAAAGTACATGTTCTTGGTAAGAGCAAAGGAAGGAGTCGTTACGTGCCGTTCGGCTATTACGAGTCTTAATAGTAAGGAGACATGCGAACTTATTTATACTAGGAATAATTAACATAAGTATGTACTTTGTACATTGTATTAAACTCTGTCGCGAGATAAGGATAGTGTTTACTTACACCTAGTCAATTAAATTCTGTGCGAAATATCGCTTGTTGAATCAAGATTTTTCATTATAATTTAACAGAACAACAGAGAGCACGAACACATAACTGCTATGAAGATTGTTTACTGAAATTAATGTATCTACATTTTCATCATCGAGCGAGAGCAAAATGTATAATCTTCTTTTTCCAAAATGTAATTTTTCTGTATTAAAATACACATGAAATGTATAATAGAAAGATATAAGATACATTTGATTGCTATATCAGTCAATTGAATTTGCTAGACAATTATGTGCAAAATATAATATGCATAAAAATAAGTTCAACAAGACATAATTCTTCTCTCACGAATAAATCTGGCGACAAACTTTAATTTTTATCAACATTCCATCGTTTATGCAAATATGTAAATAAAAACGATTTTTCCAAGTTACATTGTATTTGATCACTTGCAAATTCTTTCTTCTTTTAGTATTTTATGAAAATTGAATACATTAATGATAAGTTTTTTTCGAGTCAATATATTTATTAATACAAATGTGAGAAAGACCTTAATATATATAATCCTTTTACTTTGAAAATAGTTAAAATTAATCTTTATATCGAAAACATTAAGGTTTCTGACGAATTTAAACATTCTCGCCGGATGCAATTATCTTCAGTATTACGCACGTATAATTGTTGGTTAAACACAAGGATGGTAAGTCATGTAAAGCGTACAACGTGACATGCAATATTATTTGCTCAACGATTACGTGGGTTGGTGCTTATTTGGCGTTTTGTTTATTTTGTAGTCTGTGATATGTAACGGACAATTTGTTTTCATCACATGATGCTCTGTCTCGGAAAATTATTTTTTTTCTTCATTATTATACGCTTCTGATAGCGCATTTAACGAACATTTGACTGAACAGTGAAAGAAATTGTTGGAAGAAATCATATGTTAATATTATGATTAATATAAAACAATTGTTTGGAATTAATATATAAAGTATCAAAATGTACAATTTCCATCATAGCAACAGTGTCTTAAAGTCATCGCAATATTATGAATTTAGAATTCATATATTGCTGTATGTTGATCCCAAAAGAGGCTCCACTGTCTTTCTTCCGCTCGGTTCATTGGATATGGCGGTGTTATGTCGCAGAAAGTCTCAAGGGTGAATGGCTGAAGTAGGCGAAGGGTGGTCGGAGGCAACGACATCAAACAGAGGGTCCTGGGGGTGCGACCAGTCAGTATGATCCCCTCGGGGGCCTTTCTTCCGTTGCCTCTTGGTCCCACCAGGAAAATGCTTGGGCCCCCGCCGCAGTTTAATTCCCACGGGAATTACTTACTAAGGACTTATAGCGAAAAGTCCTTCGGAATTTCCGATCATAATCAATTCATACAACACTATATCGTACAGTTCCACACATTAAAATAAAAAATTTTTTAAAGAAATATACATATGTATATATTCAACAAAAATTTTTTCATATTGCTTTTGCAAGTATAATAACTATAAAAGTTAACCTTCCATAATATCTGTAAAGATATCTGCAGCTTTGGAAATGGCTACATCACCATGCGATTTTATCAGTTTCAAATCTAACAATCAGGCAATACTCAAGGCTAACGAAAATGATATCCTTATCAATATATGTATATCTTATGTTTGCCATAGGATATTATATCATTTGATATCAGCAGACAACAGATCGCTCAGTAGAGAAAGAACCGGCGTGTATGATAATAAAACCGGAACGTTCTTTGGTGCCCTCGAAGATGGCAGTAGCCACGAGGAGGAAAGCAAGTACTGAAGGGAACAGATAAATTCGAAGATAGTCATTCAAATCTGCCATAATGATTTCCATCCTAAATCGATTCCAAAAGTCCCCTAGGAATCCCCCTCTATGTCGGTGGAGCAATCCCCGCAGCCTTTCGTACATACGCTGAACAACATACATACAATGTTACCCTCGCCCCTAAAAGAATGTCCACTGCCTGAGGGGGACCTCTCTTTCTCTTCTCTCCTTATCTATCTGAGATTAACTTATCTCGAACTTATTATTTCCTTAATCTATGGTTAAATACTCATATTTCAGTATTAGCTACAGGCACTTTATATTCTAGATTAATGTTAGCGAAATGTCGATTCGAAAATTTAAATTGTAGAATCACGAATGCTACGTAAAAAATAGGGCGAAGAAATATCAGCTGAGAAGAAAAACAATTATTACGTAATTCGATCGAACATGTGCTTTTTGGCTTTCCTTGCGAGTACTGACGAGTCGACATTACGGTGAGAAAAATAGCCTGACGGCTGACCATCTCCAACGTCGGATGGAGTTTAAAAAGGTTAGATACAATTTCCTGTTGTTCATTCATTTAGAATAATGGCGCCGCGCGGTTCTCTGCTTCCTCCATACACACGTCCTGTAAATGCTTTTTTTATCCCCGGAACTAATTACCATTTAGCATTTTTAATCCCGCGAAAAAACGCATTCTGGCTCTCGTTCGTCCCCCCTCTCGCCGGGCGGAAGTTCGTTCCCAAGCGCTTAAAAGCGTACGTTGTTAGCGCCATTCAACCACGCTGCACGAAACTCGTTTCTTTCTCGGGAAGCAGCTCGTATTTTTCTGGAAATTTCACCGAGAAGCGGACGGTTCTCAACATCCTGCGCCTTTTTTCTTCCCCACTTCCTTTTTCCGTTTCTCTTTCTCTCTCTCTCGCCCTCTCTCTCTTTCTCTGTCTCGTTCGCATCTCGTTGCACTGATACTTTGTTCGCTGAAATTCTAGGAAGCGAATGTTGATATAGATACCTACCTTGGCGAAGGAACGAAGAAATTGAAGAAAAGCTTAAGGGTCGGGGGTTTCACCACGAGCTCAGCAGCCGACTCGGTGTAGCCAATTATTACGGATTTATAACCGAGCACCTGATTCGGTCTCGAGAAAAGTTGGCGCCGAATCGTAATTTGCAAGTCATAACTCGGCTTGGAGAACTCACTAGGAAAGTGGAACGCACACGCGAATACTCTCAAGCTTTCCGATGTAAAAATAATGATGATAATTCTAACAAATGCATATCCACATTTTTGTGAAAATCAAATTACAAATGTTTTTAAAATATCAAGTTAAAAATTTTATGAACATTATTAATCTATGATCTTTTCATGGTATACAAAAAATATAGATATATTGTGTAAAAAATATTTTATATTTTGTGTAAAAGATTTTGGTATAAAGAATGAATCAGATATCTTGGAAAGATAAATCTAACTATATTTTAAAGTTGTCATCGGAAATGTCGTGCAAATATGTCGAAAAAAAATTTATATAATTCTTCTCTAAATCAACGAATAATTTTTTGATTCATCGAGTTTGAAGTCGACTGCACATTGCTGTAAACGGTTCTTTTATCTTCCATTTTAATCACAAATAAGTTTATCCAGGTTTGTCAATTTTCTAGAGTACAATAGACAAGGATACGTCGACCTGGATTTGCTAAACACTTCGAGCAAGTTGCTGCACGTAGTGGCACACACCGACACGGTGAATATACATTGATTTTCCTGCCTGTATCTCCTCCTCTTGCTTTGGCAGGATGGCGGAGACGCGTTCAATCGAAGCTTTGATGTATAAATTGCAGCTTTCTCGTTTTCGATCCTTTCCCCGTCCAACTTTCTACTCCCTTTACCAGCATGATTCTGAGAAGGGTGTCTCGGCATCTATCTATCACTTCCGCTTTTCTTTTCCTCGCGGACAATCGTTCTCGAGCACTCTCGATCTCTTTTTCCTTTTCGCATTCTCAATCTACTCCTCTTTTCCCTAGCATAGTTTCTACGAGTTCTAAGACCTGACTACACTACTATTTTGAATATTTGCGTCCACTTCGTGATATTGCGTACACAACTGAAAAATTATAAGACAAACGTAGCATTTTGTGAATTAATTAAATAGTTTGTTCTAGTGTCTGTCCCCTCAATGTGTCTGCCTTTTCAATTCACTTGTTCTTATTTCACCAATTGCTTCGAAAGATAATATATATATCGATCTCCCTCTCACCATTCAACCCTATGACATCCCGGATCCGATTAATAAAAGGAATGGATCGCGAATTGAGGACCGGTCTCTGCCGGTGCAAGGCCACTGCGGCTTAGTAATTTAATCAGCTAAAACTAACATCAGCTCTGTTTCCTCAACCCTCCGCGTTCCTTCTTCATCCTACCACCACCACCCTCTTCTTACCTTCGCAACCGACCAGCCCCAAGATGATTTAATTTGCTAAAATGGTGCGCATATCTCCAGGAACTTGTTGGAAACTTAGGTCACGACACGAAACAAAATAATTTCAAGCAATATATATGTATTCATTTTATATTGACACGATAAAATTGATAATTTTTTTCATTTATGAATTAATAAAGCTTTTGTTTAAAAAGTACAATGTTTCAACATTCTTTAAACTATTGCCTTTCTTCAGAAATCAATAATGTGTACGAGAAAAGACATTTCGGTCGTTTTTCAAGTTATGACTCATATGTCATTGTACTCAAAGCTTAATTTAACTGTTGTGAAAATAGTTCACATTCATCCACTTATTTTGTCTACATATTCTCCCTAACTTTCATGGCATGGGCGTTTTTCTACATTTCGTAGGTGTGAAACATACCTTTCATGAAGGTGTCGCAGTCTAAAAGTTACCCTCGAACGAACATAAAAGGACTTATCGCGCTCATGATCGCACGATGTATTTGCGTTTGCACGAAGGTTGTGATCCTTCTTTGCGCCTTATCAGTGAGTCGGGATCTACGGTCCTGGGTGCAGGATCACAACACGTGGTTCGCGGGTCGCGCGCAGAGTTCGCCACGTGGCGCAGATAACAGGATGGGACAGCCGCGCGCGGCGGTGTGTCTGCTTTCCCGGAGGGGTAAGAATCAACCCCCCGGAAAATTAAGTGCTTGTAGCCGAGATGATAACACCCCCGTCCACGTGCGCGCGTCGCTACGACGATTTCGCACGAGTCCCAATGCAAAAACGGCAAAAGAGAGTGACACGCAAGAGTTGTTCGGCAATGAGACAATTGGCATTTCTAAATTACTGTCTACGTTTTTACGAGAGATGATATTTTAATCAACTTGATCTGGATATTTGACATCTCTATCGAAAAGAATACTTTGTACTATAATAATTATTATATAAGAAATTATATAAAAAGACATTTAACAATAATATTGTTTAAATTACATGTTAAAAGAAATTTGAAATCTTATAAATAAAATACGATATATTAATTCCTACTTACAAATAGAATAAATTTTATTTAGAACGCATTATATTCGATTAAATTAGAAACACGCAGATATTTGTACTTACTTGTTTTGTCGCGGAGTCTATAAGCCTAACGTAGATATCTTGCACCTGTCTGACACCTGAAATAAATAAAATATTAAATTAAAAGAGATTTAATCCATCTTTCCTTTGCAAATATGTTTTTAAAAATTGTTACAGTTATTTTGAATAAATTGATAATAAATAAAGTTAATACTATCGTTATACAATTTCGTTGTTTCGTTCGGGTATCTCGATAAAAAGCACCATTAAGCAAAGAAGAGCTCCGCGCAGGAATTTGCAATGCTCACGAGAGGAATACGACGAATACGGAAACGTGTTCAAATTCTGCCAAGCACCGAAAGGACATATTTAAGAAAAAGTTGCATATTAAGAAGTATTTAAAGTCGGTGGCGATACAAAGCGGCTTGTTCTTGTGTGGTCGATACATATGCACAATCATCCTTCTTCTTTATGTCGTTTCTGATCTCGCTTTGGAATACCGGCATCACCGCGCGTATCGTAATGCAACGATCCACGATAGGAAGCGAAAACGCGAACGTGTAAATACGTTAATTATGCCCTTGTTCCTCCGAGACACAAATTCGAATCTGAGGAATTCGTCGCGTCCATGTACGCACGATACGCTTTAAGGTAAACGCGATTGCCAATTTGAGAAGACCAAAGACGTCCTCGTCTTAATTACCGTATATGGTAAGAATCAAAAAATATATTCAAGCCTGCAATTTTATATTTCTTCCGTTTCATCAGCTAAATCAGAAAACACTTGCGGAAAGATATTACGGAAATTACATATCGGCATATGCATTATTATTGCGCCCTATCAGAATCGTAAGCACAGTTCACGCGCATCTCGGCGTTGCAAGTTTTCGAAACTGTTCCTTCCTTCCTGGGGGAGCACCGGGTAATCCTAGGGTGTATTTCGGACAGACACCCCCGTGGCTTCCGGCTTCGCGTGCCCGGTAAGCCAAGTAATCCCGACATAAGACTCCCAGACCCGGCGGGCGCCCAGGCCCGGGCTCACGCCGCATAACGTTATTGCGGATTACGATACTCTACTCGAAACTAGCTCACAAATTACCTCGAGAAACCGTCGCGGCTTTACCGGAAGTTACGTACGCAGTCGACCGGTTTACCGTATCCGTGGCCATGTCAGGATTTGCAAATACGGGTCGACGCTAAACTGACCGAATAACTGCTATGAACTTCCGCCAGAATACCTGGTTTCCTCTGTTACAAAAGTTCTAATTGGTGAAAAAGATCTAACGATTCAATTCGAAAGAAGATGATAAATATATTCTATTTTTTTGATTATAATAAGGAGACTTCAGATAAATTGTAATTCACGTGATATTTCTTAAGAGTTTATAAAGTGTTTATGCTCTTGAATTATAAAAAATGTACACAATGTAAATTCAAAAAACTATACTTTGAATTAAATTATAATAAAATATCATCCGGCTTTCTATTCACACAATAATGTTGCTTACAATTTAAAAAATTTAAAAAGGTTAACATTTTTCTTTTATAGTTAATTGCTTGCAGTATTATTCACTACGTAAATAAATTCCTAGTACTAAAACTATACTGAAACTAGTATTAAAAGCAAAAAAGAGAAACAATCTTTTCTTTATAAATCAATTCATTTTGTATCGTATATGGGATGTAATTATGAACGCGTGGAGTATCGCGCTTTAATCTTATCATCAGCGACACAGCAATTCGAAGCGAATGACGATAGAGAGAAGAGATGAAAAACATGCTGAATAAGAAAGAAGACTCGCGTGTCATGTCCCGCTGAGCGAAGGCAAATAAGTCTAGATCGGTCGACATTAGCATAACTAGGCGACCAGGTTCGAAGGAGACAAAAACGAATCTCTCGAAAAAGCGGACACCCCATTCCATTCGTTCTGATCGGCGATCCTTGATCAGCGGCGCTTTTATTATTCACTACGATATTCCGTTGGTTCTGTAGCTTCATGTATTACGTCTCCGTCTCTATTCTACCGTGTTGTACCTGTATTGCGTACTTTCCTTATCGCGCATGTGTGCGACGAATGGTTCGAGAAACGTGCAAGAAAAGGGTGGTCGATGCTGGCGAGGAAGGTGGAGAAAGAGGATGAAGAGGAAACTGAGCACGCGAAGATGCAGGAGGAATGAGCGATTGACAAAAAGGAGTACGACCCGATATGGGCGAGAGCCCGTCGTCACTCAGACGGAGAGAACGCTCCTTATTTATTATTTAATTACAGATTTATTGCCTGGTCGAGCGATCGGTGACGCCACGACGTGTACAGGAACACCTGATGTGGATCTGCCAGTATAACGGCGGGCTTGGAGAGAGAGACGGGGCAACGTGCACCAATTTGTCTCCAGGGCATAACAGTCGCGCACGCGTGAGCGCGCGGCAAAGTATTTCGTACATGAAACTTTTATAAACGGCGATACGACACGACAGTTCGATCTACGGCGATACATAAATCAAAGTCGTGTTAATGTACCGATCGACCGTAAAGAGTGTAACTAGCGATGTAACACTCGCAAACGACGATGTGTAAATTCCGTTACATCGTCGTGTTCAATAACTACAAATACTTTTACAATGTCGGCAATGTCATTTATATATCTTAATGTTCGATAAAATGTTGACTGTTTCTTTTTCTATTTAGATACACGGATTTTTTATTATTCGATAAGTTTTCGATCCTTAAGTGAAATCTTGATCGGTTAAATTTGCGAATGTATAAAAATGTAAAATAAATAGAATCTTTTAATTTTAATTTAAAGAAAAGCAATGTGATTAAAATTACAATTTCAAATTTCAAAAGAATTACTAGCAAAAGGTGCGTTTCTCAGTCTTAGATTTGGAGCATGCATACGAGCATGTTTACGATCATCAAATTCAAATGTTTCCTCCGATTGTTCCTGTTTCGCCAGACAAGCCTGTTTCTGTATCTGACCGTGCGATCAGAATTCTGATATACAAAGCGTATCACCAGCTGCAGACAAGACACAGACACGGTGGCATCGTGTTCAAGAGAAAGTATGGATAAAATTACATAACGACAAGGAGAGGCAAGAACACAAATATTCTCTCGGACGAAGGCGTTGAGGCAGAAAACCAGAATATGGCAAAAGAAGGCGCGAGAGAGACGAAGAACTCGGCTGATGGTCCGAGAGGTGCGCGTTGGTATTCTTTAGTTTGCAACAGTTAGTTGCTTCTTGTTCGCGATGTGGCGACACGTTTTAGTGCCCATAGATGGGAGCGCGGCTCTCTCAGTCAAGCCAGTCAACGCAAAAATCTTGCATTGATTGATCGGATCCCGGCAATGGAGACGGAGGGAAGCGTAATACGAGCCTCCTGGAAAAAAAGAAGAATGGAAAAGGCAAAGGAGACAGAAGGAAAGGGGTGGTTTCCTAGCAGGGACGGAAAGGAGCGATGGTAAAGACAAGGGATAAAGAGACGACCGCTTGACGTTACCCGTGGCACATACGGAATGAAAAACTATCAAACTGAGAGCCTGCGTACAGCGCTTTGCGGTTTTTTTGAATGTGTTTATAATGCAAACGCGTTTTTAGGGGTCTGCTGGTCGGACCACCTTCAAAACGTTTGCTTCTTCTTCTGCTCTCTTTCCCCGTCGTTCCTCTTTGCGCTCCGTCCGTGCGCACACATTCACGCGCTTCTTCAAGACGGAAGATGAACCCTTTTTGTCACGCCTGGGCCAGCGACGTAAAATATGTCTCTGTTGCGCCCGGGCCTCGAAAGACTCTGAACTTTTTAGCGAGCCTTAAGAGGCCGGGTGTCCGTATGGAATGTCGATGGCCCGTCATCATTGCTACGGATGGGGCTATTACGCATCCCACTGGGCACACGAATACATATCGATTCGAGACTCTATCCGATCGTCTTATAAATGTAATTGGAAATGCTCATTTCACGCATATACACATGTACACACACATAATTAAAATTCACCGAATACTCGGGAAAACAAAATTATTAAATTAACTAGAGCTGGGTAATTGAAATTAACATACGTACGGCATTTAAGTAATCGATAATTGCTTTAATTATTTGAGTTTAAAAAAAAGGATTAAATTTTTGTTACTTACCATTCGAATACAGCAGATGTAGACTGTACTGAATACCATTGTTCGTTTTTTGGCCTTCAGACTCCTGCAAGAAGAGACACAATACTTATATACCTCTGATCACAATAAGTTACACATCAATTTAAATCGATCATACTATCATACTATCATACGATCAATTTACCTACAACTTTTATCGACGCGAAGTCTACGGTAGCTATTGTTGGAACGTGGTCTCGCGCGTTCTTCGCGCTCTATTCTATTTTAATTAAGTGCACCGTGACGCAACGCCTGTGTGTGCCCGGTCTGTTCCACCTCACGCTAATTATTAATTTCTTGATGCGCCGGTAAGAGCCATGCCATTACGTATGGCGTGCGATGCATAATTATCATCCTGCCCCGTTGACGAGTCATGCGTGCACCGTGCCATATGCCGCGACCACGGTAATGCATTTTCAACTACCTACCCCCGGAACATCATGGTCGGTGGTACACCCACGACCGCCCCCTCCGTCCCACGACCACGACTTTTAGTCGTGTAATACGACCTTTCGACTCGAGGATAAACGTTGGCAGCTCGATCGATTCTACGTCAAATTAACGTAATTACGCGCATAGATGTGTGGCAAAACTTTGTTGGCTCATTTTATTGTTCCTTTGTATATACAAATGATGTTACATGATTATTTGCAATTTTCTTAATAGTTTTTTGCATATTCTACATGTTTTTAATTCTACATGGTTTTTATTTCTAATTAATTAACATAATATGATCACTGCTATTTTATGGCTGAGTGCATTTGACAGATGTTATACATAACAGAACAGAGATTCTCAATGTAAGATTATATTCGACCGCATCAATTATTGTAAAGAAAACAAATTTTAATTAGCTAATTACAAATAATAAAAGTTATTTAATAATAATTTTTTGAAGTATATATAAAATATATATGTAAGAATTGGTTATATTGTATAAAATAATAAATAAATACATAAATACAGAGCAATAAAGCCTGATGATAATAATAACATATGAACCAAACAAATATAAACAAATAACCGTAGAGGAAATTTATTTGTAATTTATTATTCGCAAATTGAAGAGGACCTTATTACAGATCGAAACATCTGTCATTTAAATTTGTGTAGTTTATAATTATGTGTTACTATCTGACTTGGTTCATTGCCCTGTATTTATGTATTTATTTATGATTTTAAACCTAAGAACCTTGTAAAATTATTTTTGTTAATAATATAATTTATACATTTGTATGTATAATAATTTCTTAAATAATATAATTTACGAAATACATATATGTATAAAATAAAAAATATTTAGCATATATCGTTATTTTTCTATCTTACATTTGTCGCGCGCGTGGACAATTTCATATTTTTAAATCTCTCTCATTTCTCAAGCCTGACCGTCTCGCTCCATTTCGATGAGTACTGCAGAAGATATCAAGATTATGGCTTATCAGCTTAAGTACGGGAATAGTCGACGCGGATAAGAAAACCGCATAAATCCATCGCAAGATTTCTCCGCGAATGAACGGAAAGTGATCATTTTTCTAACGGAATAACCTCCCGCCATTTATATCCGCGCTCGCTTCATCGGATAATCGGCCCTGCTTCGCCGATCAGCGTCTGACCGGCGACGTCTTTCTTCCCTTTTTTCCGTCGCGCGCGCGGTCCGAGCGTACGCATTAAGCGCTCTCCTGTCGTCGGCGCTCGTCGTGATCATTAATCTCTAAATTCGTCCGGCGCATGATGGACGTTAATCAGATATATACGGATAGGTCGAGCTACTTTGTCTCTCTCTCTATCTCTCTTTCTGTTTCTTCGTCTGCTCGGACTACTTTTTAATTAAACACGAACAAAAAGCGGACGGAACAAGGAGACGCTATGTATTTACTTAGAGTGTCCATTTCCCTGGAATGGTATTGTACATACAAGCGTAGTATTGTATCGAGAAACTCAATTCATGAAACTCAATTCATGTGCTTGTATATTACCATTTTTGTGACAAGTGTTTTAACACCACTTACGCGCATATGCTTTATATATTGATTTTTCTATACTTTTTATTTTAGATGAAAGAAGATGAAATGTATTATTAAATTAACTCTTACACAATTAATTCTAAGACATTATTAATTATTGAATGCTAAATAACTACCGATATCTCTATAATAAAATTTTAAATATATGTCATGTTTCTATTCGTGCTTCGATATAATTTATAGCTACTGAAATTTTTCATTATTAGGGTCATTAGAATTATTAGAATCATTAAGATGCAACAACATGACACGTGCAAATATTTCTACATTATATATAATAATAAATATTTCTAACAGAATACAATAATTTCGATTAAGACCGGCAATGGGTCAGAACAGGAGATGCGTGGATCGAGGTACAAACTCGACACGGGGTTGATGTATATCCGCGGTGCATGACCCTAATTAATAGGGAGGCCACGCGATGCAACTGTTCCGACAACGTGAATTATGCACGTATTATAAGGTCGGGATAGGAGGATGAGAGGAATGAGCGAAACCAAGCGGAACGTTATAGATTCACGAAAAGATGGAGAGACAGATTGAAAAGACCAAACGAGATGTCCTAATATTCGTTTCGAAGTAAATAATTAAACGGATGTTTGCGCATTATATATAGAAACTTGATTGATAATTGAATTTTCACGATCTGATTCAATTAAATTAAATTCGAAGTTTACGTTACATTAAAGATGAAACTTAAATATGTATTGCGTCAAATTATATCAGATAGTCATTGGAAATTAGATCAGATGTCATTGAAAATCGCTAAGAAATAAATATACAATCTCGGTTTCCAAAATATCATAAATTTTATATTGAAAGTAGATAGATTAATATAGTCAGAATATGATTATTTTATTCTATTATACATAATATTGAAGAGTCATTGATCATTTTCTCTTATTACGCATGATTGATGGGATGATCGATTCGCCAAACTTCGCAACTTTCCGAGTCGCAAATCGCGAGTCACACCTTACATTCTTAAATCTACGACGTTACATCCCACAACGCGATCTAACTGTATGTCTTCCTGTGTCGAATTAGCCAACGATTTATGGCGGATAGATTTATTAGGGGGTGTACCTCGTTACCCCGAGGCGCAGAAGTAGAGAAAGGGAAAGGTAGAGGAGAGAGGGTAGAGGGAGAGGGAGATTCGAGGGAGAGAAAGAGGAAGGGAAAGAGACGGAGAGAGACATCCGACAGAACATCGTCGTTGCACGAAGCGAGGCTCGCTAGAATTCCGGAGGTTACGGACGGGATTACGTTTCGATAATTTATACGTCCGTGGACCTTGGTCCTCGTCCTCGTGCCGTGCATCTAGATTTCCGCTGCTTGTTTAGTGTATCGTGTGCTTTGCGCTACATATTCACATAGTATATCGTACGATTGTACATGTCCGATCAATCGATTCATGATGTAACGCCATAAAGCGCCATAAAGCGCCATAAAGCGCATGGTATACACTGGTTCTTATGCATGTACATACCGAAGATGTGTTATACTCGTGCAAATCCACGTTTCATTTATCCACGCAGTCTCCCAACGTAACGATTTCTCTTGCGCAAGAATGGACGCTGCGTCGCACGGCGGTAGTTAACTTTTCCTTAAACAGCTATACTAATTGACCAATAGAAAGTGGAGCTCTAACGATGACTGAACACTGACAATCGCGTACCGTTTGAGAGCACTCTTTCGGGGTCGCGATCGTTCCTTGCGATAACTCCACCAGCCGAACTTAGATTCACAGCTGTCGGCGGTTTCTATCGTGATGAGTTATCGCATTATTCGCCGCCCGCTGATTCGGGAAGTATAATAGAATTATTCAGCTCCTGTCATTAAACTTCTATATAGAATCAATTTATGCCTTTTAATTGCTGTGTCCTTATTATTTATCTGTATTCTTTACTGCAATTTTATAATTACATTAATTTAACTATTTAAAATAGTTCTTTGATGAACCGAAAAATTGTTCAAATGTGATCTTTGTAATAACACTGTTCCTTCCATCAGCTGTCGTTATGATTGACAGCTGTATATCCAGGCCAATGAAATTGAACGTAAAAAAAAAAAATAACTCGTCGCGTTTTCATAACCGTGAAGTGATAGTGTCTTAAAGGTATTACGAGCATAGTGGCCTTTCGTACGTATATGTTAACGCGTCGCGCGATAAAATGTATGAGCATGATAGAATTCATTTTACTGCCGTAATAATTAGTTGCAGACTGTATCACCGGCAATTACGGTAATTTCTCGTAGAAGCCTCGATATTTCGCGCACGAGTGCCTGGTTAACAAACGCCCGACAGAACGTAATCTCCGATCGAAGGGACGGCGAGCATGGGTGGAAGGCGCTCGAAGGGCGCTCTTTATTATTCGTAGGTCATTTGCTTCGCGTGACCATTCCCGCGATCCTGCGTCGCGCTCGTCTATTTCTCACGTGGCCGATGGATTTTCGTCTGTCCAGCTAATTGCCGGAAAAAAGGCGCTGCTATGGATTCTACGGATCATCGATGCGCGTACGCGTACACGCGTAGGCGTTGCTGTTTAATATTTGACGTCGGCCTCGATGGAAACGGCAATTATCGAGATAAGCGCGTGCTCGCACGATATTCCCCCGGCGTCATAAAGGGCCTCCTCTCCTCTTTTTTCCGTCCGGTCTCCCCGGAGAGTGGCGGTTAGCGCGAAGCATTGAAATTCCGAACTTAATCATCCGCTATCGTCGCTTATTTCCATCGGCATTCGCAAACTCGGCCGTTCATTCGCTACCATTCTTCATCGTCACGCACTGTTTTTGAAGGAAAAGTGTCTCTCATGCGATCGGGTTTTCCGAGTTTGGGTCATTTCTTGCGAACAATAATGTTTTAGGACAGTAACTTGCATCGTGATAGTTAGTGTTGTTGGAACAATCAGGTCGGATTGAGCGAAAACTTTAAAAACAGTGCGAGGAACATAATAGCAGAAATCATTACCTGATCCTTCTCGACAAAGCCCATGAACGACGTCCTCTCAATCTCGATCGGTTGGCCATGTCGATCGTAAAGAGCGATAACGAAATGGAAAAAATTGCTCTTCCTCAGATTACTCGGCGGTTGTTTCTCGAAATGCGCCCGGCCCACGCCAACCCTATAATCAATTACATGTCGCATTTTAGAAAATTATCTATTAACTACATTACTTATATATTATGATGTACATGTTGCAGTTATATTTTTTATTATTATATAAACATATTGTACTAATCAACTTAGTAATGTATCTCCAAAATTGAAATACTTTGCAATAAAATTAATATCGAATAATTTATGATACTGGTTTATTTTTTCATTTTTATCATTTATTTTAGTTTATTATTGTACGTGTAAACATGACTGTTTACTTATTATTAGTAAATTTCCACAGTATACGTATGATAAAGATAATAGGTACTTTTATTTTAACAGACACGAATAATCTTTGAATTTCGGTAAAATGTTGAGCGATATTCTCTTTGCCGTGGAATCAAAGAGATGTAGTTCATTCCTTGGATGTAATAAGAATGCCCGAACCGGCGGAGAGGAAAGACAAACGAGGTCGACCGTGGGGAAGCGCGCAGGTGGTCTCGACGCCTTAAAATCCTATTAAGGTCTCATGTGCCGAGATTAGGCTGCTGGACTCCAATGCCATCTTTGAGTAATGGCACGGAAAGTCCCCTTTTCGAGTACGTTGCTTTGCATAACCCGTATTGATTCCAAATTCGAATTGATCTTGTAAAACTCCAAGTTTTGCATCATCATTGTGTCATTTTTTTCATGTCATATGTTAAAAATTAAAGAATACATTACAGAATAATTATTATATCATCTCAGAATTTTATAAACCTCAAAATACAAATATAACCATTCACGTTATTACTAATATGTTTTTCTTCTCAATATGATATGTGAAAAATATAGATTTCGTCAAATTTCTCTTACACATTCTAGTCAAATTTATATTATAATTAAATATAATTAAGGTATATAATTGTGGTGTACATAAACGACTTTTAAATTTATCGTATATGTGTATTGCACTCGGCGGTTAAAAATCACCGCCGAGAAATCGCATTATCGGCGCTCTGGTCTGTGCGATCGTGCCGTCGCGAAACGATAAAACCATCGCACGACTGCACAGAGCCGCGCGCACAGCCATCAGGGCAGACCCTCGGAGCGGAAAACTGAATCGACTGGACCGAAAATGAATAGCGGCAGTTTTGCAGCACATTTGCGAAATAAATGATGGTATCGGCGGTGCGTTTGTCACGCCAGGTGGTGGGATGCCGAGCCGCCGGCAGGTAGAGGAGGGGGATGGAAACACGGGGTCGGCAAGGGGTCGGTTGCAAGGGGTTGCAACGCGAGCTTTCGGGAACGAACGGGGAACGGCGGATCGCGGCGGAGGACCGAGGGAGGACGCGTTGGGAGAGGAAGGGTTGTGATGTACTGCCCGTGTCGATAATTATCGGTGGCTGATTAACCGGTCGCCGGTTCGCGCCCCATAACTCTCGACGTCCGATTATTTTGCCCCGTTTGCCATGCACCAATTCCTGTATAACGCGTAGGCACGTTCTGCCGCACCGTTATATTATCATCCAAAATTCACTGCCGCACACCATCATGTCTTTTCGAGGATTGCGGAAAACCGCGTGTACGCACACAGAATGTATTGCTAATATGACAATATAATGGGTATGTTGTTCTTGGGTAGTGTCTGCAAACTCACATTCAAATCATTTTAGAAAGAAGAGAAGAGACTCAGTTTTATAGGTTTAAATAATACTTGATTATATATACATATGTATTATTAATTTAATTTCACGCCTTTTTAGTTATTTGAAAATTTAATTTGAAAATTTTGAATTTCAAAACAGATTCATGACTAGGAAAGCATGAAATTCAATCAGTATATTATATTCTATGTTACATGATGTTATGTTATATGTATAACACTTATACAACATGTCGTAATATAGCGTAGGTATTATATATGAGATAAAAGAATGTACAAATTGTGCAAAAATTAATTTATAATAATGCAAACATAACTTTCTATGTTATATATTTTAATCTTCAATTCTGAAAAATAATTAAATAAAAATAATAAATTGAGAAAAGCGGCATGTAAAGGTGAGTAAAAAATAAAAATTTACAATTTGTTAATTTAAGTACATTGCAGAATGAAAAAATATCTATTTTCCTAACTAATATTCATCTCTTAAACGACTACATGCGGCTTTCCGTTTTCTGAATTGCATGGATCTCAGTGTTTGTGAGTTATGCTTCACAGTATATGAGTTATGTATCACAGATGCATGCAGATAACGTGCGCTTTATGCGCTTGTGTTGACGACCGTGTCGCTCATCCTACCGACCGACGCCGAGGTGATAATTACGCGTTCCATTCGCGTTTATTGTATTCGTGCGTGCAATTTGCCACGTGCGCGCTTTCAGTCTCGCAGATAACACAGCTCGTACCTGCGAATCATTCGACCCTCCGCCACTAATCCACCGCGTGATCATTCTTTCACATCGGCTAAAGTGCTCGTGCAATTTGATTCGATTCGGATTGGATTCCGATCGAGCTCGATGATAATATCAGCTAAAACGCGACGTGCATTCAAATGTTTAAATAAAGATATGAAATGTGACAATTCCTCGAGTTTTAACGGTGCATTCTCGATCGCGAGAATAATCGTCATAGCGTCGCGAGACCGTCGCGTATATCGCACAATTATACAGCGAATAAAAAGCGACGCATACGCATAGTTTACGAACCGTGGAAGTGGATGAAGTTACGAAGAGAATTGCGCTTTACATTGTGTTAAGCAATCGCGACGGAACTTTTCATTTTTGCGTGAAATCTGTAGTTCATACGACGTAATTGACATTTAAACGATGACGAGGCATTTGGAGAGGCAATGGATTGTCGGGGAAACCACTCGATATTGCTTATACCTTATACACGAGAGATGCGACCTATGCCATTTGTACGCTATGCATTATGGACGAAATATATGGATAATACAAATCCACCGATATGGTTACAAATTCACGGATAAAGCAATCGTAGAGAATTACAATAAATCCGCGGGTAATACGCACCGTCGGGCGTTAGTTATTACGAGTTACCCGAAGCGCGCTCTGTTTACATATGCTCGCGCCCAACGCGATTCATAATGCGCACGGAGATAATGAGCAATTTGTAATATATCCGAATGTAATTTGCTACCAGGTAGCGTTACTGCGAACATTGTTCAATTTAACACCATGTTTCATAGTGACTTTGCTGCATAAAAATTTATTAGTTACAAACATATTGTGCATATACTTCGCAAATACTTTACAAGAGAATTGGTAATAAATAATTCTCATATATATTATATTTTAATCAACAATTAAAATGCTATAATTATATGTTATATTAAAATATATTAATTATCACATGGTGTATATTAAACGTTTAATATTTAATGACATTTAATTGATTGTTTTAGAGGCTTCATATAGGATTAATATTTTTATAGGACGCAAGAGTAGTGTATATCCAATAATGTTTATATACTACAATGTGTCTCCGCCGAGATTTTGAAGTGACTACAGTTTTAAAGATCGATAGCAATTTCTCTTTCGCTCACGCTCTTTTTCCTTTGTCCCTTAGTCATACGAAAGGTCATCGTTTTTCGCTGCGTTCCTTCCCTCGAGTGCGGTGGTTTACTGCTTCATTAGGTGGATAACTTTTTTAGGGGTTTTTTAAAAGCGCGAGAGTTTATGCCTGTGCTTCGCGGGAGTTTTAAAACAGTTTCGCACACCCCTGTTAGTTGATTTCGATGTAACGCAGTTGTGTGGTACAAGTGTTCTTAGTAACAGAAAACGAAACTTTCCAGCTTGAGTTTCCGTGAAGGCAAAAGTTGACGTTTAACATTTTGCCATTCTTAAACTCCTGTAAAACAATTATCCCGACTGCCGCAACATTAATTCAATTAAATTCACAAAACTCTACCCTCCAAAATTTTGCATTCAATAGCAATCATTATCGCAATACTTCGTCACGGTATGGTAAGTTCTTCCGTCATAATAGACACACATCATATTACATAATGTTTTAATTTATAAATGTAAAATTTTTTAAGGATTTTGTACTTTAATTCGTAATGTTACTTACTCTGGAACATTACATCATAGTTCTCGTTTGGTGAAATCTTGAAATAATCGACATTAAAAAAAAATTTTCTTCAACTTTAATTAAATTTTTTATGCTTTGACTTTTTAAATGTGTGCCGAAATATATTTATTACTTTTTGGCTGAGAAATCAATTCTGATTATCTAGAGGAGAAACTATTGGATAAAGGGGAAGAAAAGAGAAAGGAGTGTGGGAGGGGGGAGAGCAGGGAAAGTCCGGGGCAAAGAGATGAGCAAAAGGCGCTAAAATTCTCAATTACATTAACTCGATTCCGGTCGGTCTCCGTGTCACGGTGCTTGGAGGAAAGGATTAGTTAGAGAACCGCTATTGGATTAGCGATTCCGTCGGCTCACCTGGTTTATCTTCTCGAATCATTCTAGACGTATCTTTATCGTCTAAAAACCTTTATTCTTTTCACACCATTCAAATTCTGAATAACGTGGCAAATTTCTGAGTGACGTTACAATAAAGCGCGGTTCATTATTCATTGTTCACTTCAAACGCAGGTACACGACGATTTGAAACAGCGTGTTTAAAAATATAAAGAGAAAATTTGTCTTTTTGGGATGAAAGTCATCCCAAAAAAGTCACAAAGTTTAGTTTTCATTGAGTAGACCTTTCGTGAAACGTGAAACGTAATGGTGGGTTTAACGATGATGATAAATTAATCTAAAAACGACTTGTATGATACATATGTCGTGTCTTGTACTAAAAAAAATGATATTTTTTAAACATTTTAAAAAGAAAAGGAATACATGTTTTAAGTTAGTCTTACAAATTGCTTATTTTTTCTTTTAATAAAATCACGCTTACTTGTTTCTTTAACTAATTTATAATTTGCATATTTATGCAAAATCAATTTTTCTTGCGTTGGACTAAAAATTATTACAATTTTAATGAATATCGTGTAATTAGCGTTGTTACTGCAGGGATATAGCTCGCCGTGCGATCCGACGGTAAATGCTATAACGCTAAAAGTAAATATATGTAGTGTATTTTAATAATATTTTGTACATATGCTTGTATATATGATTAATTTGTTTGAATAGGTTAAAATCCAGCGCAATAATTTCCATTGTACACCATACAATAAAATGTTTTGTTTTGTTCAAGCAAATGATGAAATGGTGTATAAAATGTGGTTTTAAATATAAGTATATATTTTGAAATATAAATGTCATTAAACCATACATGCCACGTAATAGTAAGAAAATTTCTTCGCACAATTGTAAATATATTCTCCGTTTATTTGTAAAAATAACATTGTATGAAATATCTTCCCTTTTGTTGTTCTTTTTAAGTCGTTTTTCATTGCTCATTCATAGATAAATTATGTTATGTTACGTGCATAATTTCTAGTTATATAGTTTAAAAAATCCAACACAACTTAGACGTATCATACTATGTAAAACTCTCTTTCAATTATACGACTACAAATATATATTTTCAATAAAATGAAACTGATCGTTACACCACTGACAAAATTGAATCTTCTGACATGTACCAATTTTATCTACTGTATTTCTACCGGTAGATATAATCTTATATCCCGACTACTTTTTACTTCTCGTCGGACGTGAAGGTTATAGCATTTTTATGTACTTACGTTCCGTTGTCGGCAAGCGCGGGCTGTGGCCAAGCACGTGGCACTGGTTCCTCCTTCAATATCTGCCTCATATCTTGAGGCGCGAAAACCAGCGGCGCCCGCGGATGATGATGGGGTGGCGGGGGTGGCGGTGCCACAGTCGCGCCGTACAGCTTACGTCCCCAGTGGCCCTCGAGTTCGACGGGACTTCCGCCCCCCGTGGTAGCCCCGGTACCACCTCCTCCGAGTCCGAGCCATGGTGACCCCCCAGCACCCACGATTGTGGAGCTGGGCAGGAGACTGCTCCACTCGTCGGACCGCGTGGTGAGGCCGTACGGACTCTCTTGGGGCAACAGGCTTCCTCCTTCGCGGTGCCAATCTTTAGAGAAACCTTCGTCGCCCCCTCGATCACCCCTTCGCGTCTCCGCGGGAGACTCCACCGGTTGTCTCTCCGTCAGAGCGGGTACGCTCGGTGCCACGTTTCTTTAGGAACGCGCATGAATCATTATCACTGGGACGTTAGCGGCCGGTAGCCCGTGGCGGTGCATGAACGTCCGCTCACCACTGACGGTGGTCGCGTCTTTCCGGACTGCACCGTCAAACCGGGCGCACCGACCGCGTGCCGGTGCACATGCGTCCGAACGTGCGTGCCACGAGTTCGCGATACGAGCGCGCACTAAGGGCCACGTTGATGTCTCACAATGCACTGTTCTCACTTGCTCGCGCAGAATCGTGTCCTTGCCCTTTGTCGGTCCACGTCGCGGGTCTTTATCACTAATGTATCACTCTCTGTAGAACGCGTCGTATGTTCGTAGACCTCGTAAGGGATGTCATCGACTGTTTCTTGAACGCTTTCCCAAAGGTGTTCTTCTTGGAAACTGTTTTATGACCCCTGTACCAGATGATGATGTCTAAGACACAAAAATGTATAGCGATGGTAATCTGAGCACTTGCCGGTAGCACCCTGGTGCGTATTATCGTCACCGCCAAAATGTTGCAAACGTGTCTCGTGACCAGCGGAGAGGTCCTTCGAGGTCCCTAGTCGCACGTTGCTTCCCGTTACGGTGCTGCTTGTCGAATGTGTCAGGGCCGGCACTAGCGGCGTGCCAGCAGGTCCCAGTGGGGTCGGGTCTGGAGAATCGTGGTGGGCGCGGCCACGAGTGATATCGCGCATCGACCAGCCCGTCTGGGATGTCTTGCCCATTTTATACCGTTCACCAATCCACTGCGAGTCGCGCGACCAATGGGTGAAGCTGCTCATACCCAGAACGACGCCCATCTGGGATACCAAAGACTGTGGCGCCCTGGCGGCAACATCAAGAGACTGTCATTCCGGCGCGAGCCGTTCACGAATAAGGTCTGCGCTGTGATGCTCCTTTCCCTTGGATAAAAGTTGGAGAGATAAATATTTCAAAACTATTACAATAGTTGAATTTTTGTCTTTTAGATGAATACTCTTCAGAATCCCATGAGTTTGTTTTTTGATGCGTCATTTTTGTTATGATTGCGTCATAACAGTCAAAGATTATTTTTGTTATTCTTGTTAAATCTTTGTAAAAAATGATTAAAAAACATATACTTATTATTAGTATGTGTTGGAATTTATTTCAACAGATTGAAATTAATAATTGTTTGTATCTATTTGTTAAATTTCTGCTGCAGCTTTATTTTAACATGGCAATATCTATTGAGAGAAATGAGAGATTTACTGATATAAGTTAGTCAATTAAATCGTATCTCATATATTTTCATACTTTTATTTACTTTATAGTAAAGATTTTTTATCATTTTAGTTTAAATTTTTAGCTTAATCAAATTTTGCATATACTTTACTTATTTTACAGATACACACATTCTAAATAATAAATAACTGAAAGATCGACGCAAAACGTTTTATGTGTTTCCAGAAATGTTTATAGTTTTATCGCAATTTATATTTTAACTTGATTTTATTTTAGAAAAATTAAACCATTGCCATAAAGTTGTAAGATTTATTTTACATAAACGATAAAAACGTTGAGCGTTACTGAGGTAATTGAGTACATAAATCTTAGCTCGAGTGGCAGTTGGGTCGAAAAAGTAATTATAGAATTTGTTTGAATAAATTTATGTGATGGAGGGAAAATAAAGGCAATCCAAAAGTTAGAAGAGAAAGAAGAAAGAAGGACTTGCAGTGTTTCGCAATCTTTTTTGAGATAAGATTGCGGAGAAAAATCTATTTTTCTCGTGATTTCGTTCAAACAATGTACGATGGAGAGTCACTGCTTTAAGGGTATGGGGCCTATCAAGTAGAGATAATGTGTTCTGTGCCGGGTAATTTGACTCTCCTCCCTTCTTTCTACTTCAACCGTCTTGAATCTACTTCTTTGACTGTTTTGCATTTGCAAACCTTTTTGAATATTCTGTTGCTGCTAAATGTCATGCTATCGATTAAACTTGATCGTAGGCAATTCAATAGTAATATTAATACGTTATATGTGCTGTGTTATATATATAAAATATACTTACATATTTATATTTGTGTTTTGAAGAAATATTTTGGTATTTAAACTGAATTGAAATGTTCATCTACATGTTAGTAATGTATTAATTACTAACGTATTGATTTTTTGATGAACTTTAGCAGTGAGAGAATCGTTGAAACTACTTAACGTACGCCCATCGTATACGAAGTGTCGAGGGTCGCCGATTAATGTTTATCACATGGTAAGATAATGAAGTTTAATGAGGGTCTGCAGGCATCATTACGAGACACTCGACATGCGCGCGTGCCAAACCGGTTTCAATCTCCTTTTTTCTAAGGCTCGTCTTCTCTTTCAGTGCCGTGATTCATGAGATCCCTCTCAGCTGCCCAACGGCCTGTAACATTGCCACCTTATGGCAATGACGCGGGTCCGAGAGTATGAGAAGCTATTTAGAAATGGAGGTACTACTTTTTTGCTACGTTATGCTTCGGTCTTTAAAAAGAAAGATTGTTTCAGTTTACAAAAACAAAATATTTCGAGACTGGACTGTTGAAATTAAGATCACAAAATTTCATGTGCTTCTCTGAATAAGAATAACATTCTTTTATGCTTTATAAGAGTTTCCATTCTTTTGCATTAAGTTCATTTATCTTTTATTAAAAATAAGTGACAAATATTAAGAAACATATTTCGAGTAGTATAATAAACACTTTTTGCAGATTTTATGTAAAGACACTCCTTAAATATTCCAGTAATCCAATAGCAAGCGGTGTCGACGTACCTAAATGTTCCAATGATGTCAAATGAACATCACCGCACCGACCAAATCCAATTACCAATTGGGAGGGTTGTACGACTCAGTATTGCTATAGTTTGCGTAGGTATACCCTGCACTAGTTAGCTTACCTTTTAAGCCTATTATTATTCGGCTACGGTAATACTTCGACTCTGGTTTTCTTATTTGTTACATAGAACTCGTCCCTACATACGTTAGCTTAAAGGGTCGCGCCTACGGATGAAACTGTCAAACGGATTTTCGATTTAGTTACCTAGCTCGATAGCCTGTGTATAAATATAGTTGAGAAAATCTTCATTAATGCATTGAAATATGAATCTGTAGAAAAAATATTACGTAACTGATAAAAAGAACATTCGATACAAAAAATTGAGAACAGATAATAAATGTATAGGTATGTGTGAAATGATAAACATATAATAAATTATTTTTATTATTAAAGAAACTGTATCTTCTAATAATTGTTTCATCTATTTCATATCCAATACATAATTTCCTTTATTAAAGTAACTAACAAAATATTGTCTTTTGTAAAATCAAGATAATAATAAATACATCATTTATAATCGGGTTAGTTTAAAAAATGTTTGCTGCTTAATCCTCAATTCCAGTGCGAATGTGAGCTGTCAGACGTTGTCAGGCAAAAATAGGCAACAATGTGAATTTCGCGCACTCGACACGGGTCGATGATTCTGCAAAATCTAAAATAGGCGTGTTGCCGTAGCGAACCGCACTTGCCCTACGGTAATAGTATATCCATGCACCCTACGGCTGGTGAAGTATCAAGGTACTACTAGTATGCAATGGTACATCATGGGATGGTAAAAAGGGTCCTGCGCCGAAGAGACTCGACATATGTGACGCTCATATGGGGTGGCATCCCTCAGGTTCGCGAATTCGGAACATGTGTGCGGGGTAGAAGTGTCTAGAATTCTATGATAAAGTGTGTTTGCACTTGCACTTGCGATTCGTGAAGTGGTCGTCTGATTATTTTTGTCTGTGCTAAATCGAGGACGTCTCCACCTGTCAATCGTTCGGACTGTTAGTATTCGTCAAAACGAAAGCTCGTTGACTATATCGACAAACGAGAAGAGATGAGAAGAGTTCTTTCGCTGCGTAGCATTCTTTTTTGGTGTTACTCAAACATAATGCCATTTAAAATAATTCTTTTAGAGTATTTCATGCAGTTTTTATGCAAATTATTCAAGTAAAAATTTCAGTAAAAAATAAACTAATATTATTTCTTTTATTAAAAGCGTCTCACCTTTGATTCAAACACGAACAACCGATTAGTAATCTTGGGATAAATCTAAATCTCGCAGAGAGAGAAAGAGAGAAAGGGCGAGAGAGACGTCGTCTCTCGGGATCACACATTTCACAAAAAGACGACATTAAAAACCACGTAGTGCATCTGCATTGTATTTGCTCGCGCTTCCTCGAGTTCAGCATTTGGTATGACAATACCGCTGATCAGCGCATCGATGCGTGATTATAATGATAATACCGCCTCCTGTTTCGTAGGGGGGTGAGCGCGGGGGTGCGCGCGGAAGCCCCTAAGGGGCGCTCGAGTTTTTCGGGTAAAGTTTTTCCTACGCAGATGTGCCATCGGACGGGGCTATTTATTAGCGCGAACACATCCTGTTCGTGTGCTCCCATTCAAAAGGGCTGGACAACAGGTTGCCGCGTCAACGTCATTAGCCGTTGCGTTTTTGTTCCTGGCCCATTGGGGTTTACCTCTATGCCGATAAGAGGCACGTTGGTCGTTAATCCTTTCCTCGACGAGATAAGCTGTAAGGCGTGATTTCGAGTGGAAAACGACCATCGCCTTTACCGTCCGCAGAACGGATTTTCGAGAGCTATAGGATTTTTATTACATTTTCATTCCGCGTAGAAAATTGCTCGCATCACGAAATCGTATCCGACATAAGATCAATGAAAAATAAGAAATTGCCTACATTACAGAAATTTTTTATGCCTTACGAAACTTCTGTATATTCCGGTCGAAACTTGGAGAGATCACTTCATGATTTATTCCGTGGACTCGCATGGTCACGGTAGTCGTAACCACTAAACTCCGTCTACCCGAATCGAGGACGCGTCTGTTTCCATAAACCAAATTATTTTTATATCCAGGGATCTACGTTCTCTTGAATTAGTGATAAGCATAAGGTCAGCCACTCGATACGTCGCTGACCGGCCATGCGACCCCTATGATATATCTAACGGATAGAACCTAGCGAATCGCAATAGCGATTTCTCCATCCGTTGCCCATAATACGAGGGATTTGTTTCACTTTTCTGTCCCATGACAAATCGTGCGTATCACATCTATAATAGTACGCATCTTATTACATAGAAATTCATCTACAACATGAATAGAAAAAAATTCAAATTGCCCATCTATTTAAAAAATTGTTCCATATGCTTATTGCAGTTAATTGTTAATTTTAGCCGAGTTTGCGAGCACCGTATAACTTATGTTTCACTAGAGATTCTGAGAGAAAACGATCAACATCACCGTTAAGTACCACGAATTACCATCGACCACGTATATCGTTGGTTTCATCGGTGATTCGCGGGATGGTCGACAATGTTCATGCGCACGGTCGTTAGTCGATCGTTTTGGGAATGGACACGGGAAATTCGGCCAGTTAGCCAAAACGTAACGATGCATCTAAGTCGAGAAATCGTTCCGTCGAGAGGCGAGATAGCGCGATTCGTCGAGGGTGCGTCGTCGAAGATAGGATACCCTCGAGAGTCGTAGGGGCCGTACACGACTTCGAGCGGTGCGTGCTCGTCAAGGGTTACCGTATCCGAAAATGTAACTTATTTTGCGGAGACTATCTATCGGAATGATATGGTAATTTTTTCTGCATTTAAAATTTTTTAAATAGTCTTCTCGAATATTAAAAGTGAGTTTCAGTAATAGGATCTGAAAAAGTCCTTATTGTTATTCTAATCAGTGGTCAGTTCCATTTAATTATTAATATATTATTCTGTGATAATTATTAATCCACGCAGGAAGTACATAATACAAAATATATAATAATATAAAATTAGTTAACTATAAAAAAAATCACTTAATTTGTAAATTGACGTATCATGACGCGTGATATTGGGGACAATATCGGTTCAATTCCCGTTATCGGAATAGAAATGGCCGTATGTTTCCGTTAATTAATTTCGACACGCTACGCGCGTCTCGATTTCCCGCTAATGACTTAAATGGATTACCAGCTAATTCCCGCGGACGGCTACCACTCTGCTCTGCAGGGTTGGCTCGCGTGCACGCGTGCATCGCATGAACTTTTCAGACCTGTGCGTCGGTCTATACAGGGAGGAAATTTTGCGGGAGACACGAGGCTACGCTGCCAAACGTGGCTAAGCCACGCACGAAGTGGACAAGGAGAACGGGACGAACACGCGGATAAGGAGGATAAGGAGGAGATGTAGAAGTGAAACGGAGGTTTCCAGCGTCGTCGACGGGACGTGTATCCGTTGGATTGCGGCCTCGTTCAAGAATTCTCATGGGAGGCCGCCATCTTGTTCTCCTACGTATCCGCTGCCCGCCGGCCCGATGTCCTGCCACTCCTTTGCATAAACTTGAGAACGGACGATGACGTTAGGGGGCAAAGGCATCCTGGCCGTTCAATCGATTTTATGTGCGTCATAGAAAGCGAATCTAATGAAACGTCGGATTACTTTGTGCTCAAATATACTTATTGATGCATGTATCTTAGAATAGATTTTGAAGTTTATAAAATTTTACCGTGTCGACATTACTCTCCTTTATATTGCTCAGCTCTTATTTGTCGGCAAGAAATGATTTATTATATAGATTTATTATATAGATATAGCAAATTACTATTTATTATAGATGTAGCACACACAAATGAATAGGTCACAAAGGTAATGCCACTGAGGTAAACGCAGTATTGGTGCGGTAAATTGCGAAATTTGTCCCATTTTTCCTCGTGAGAGAAGAATTGTATCAACTAAATTATGTTTATTGTATACACGATGTTTTATGTATTAGAGCAAATGAGGTTCTTTCCGTTCATTGCACCGTACAATGTATACATTTTATCGGCTTTAATTGGATGCTACCGCATATTCCCGGTTAATTAATACGAAAAATTGCCAATGTTAATAACGCATGCATTACCTGTTTGGTACGGTCTGTTGCATCGACACACGGACCGATGCACCGCGTAGGGTCACTTGACCCAGGGTTCATATAGAGTGGGTGATATTAGCGTATTTTGTTGTAATTACCGAGCAGTCATTCGCGCTAACTGCACCGCGATTCTCATTCGAATGCTTTATATCATACCGACAAATTTCCGCTCTGTTCCTTTGAAACATTTATCGCGGCACCGCGACGAAATTTACGATTATGGGTTGGCGGGTTTGGCGATTTTTCGTTACACGAGCGAAAACTTTTATTCCCGCGATGACACTTTCCACGATATTCGTTTCGGCTTCGCGGCCAGTTAGCCGATACTCGAATCAGCGATCCGATTAAACTGCGCAGAATCACTTCTTCCATTTGAGAACCCCGCCGAGGGCAGGTAAATAACGAATTGAAAATCAATGGTGTTACGAGATTATGCGTTTATTGGTAAAGAGCTAGTAGAGTTACCGATGCCCAGAGCAGTAATATCGAGTAATTGCGTAAACGCACCCGTATCCCACTGCGCGTAGCCTCTCCCTCTAACAAAATCCCACGGATACGTCCACCCTTTCGTATCCGGATATCCACGCTGCTAACGGTGGCGTTTAAAATAATTATTGCGGCACTTTTTTTACCACGCGCTTGCGGCAATTGCTTATTATTTCCTTAAAAAGAAATGGCATGTAAGCGAAATGAAATGAAGCTTAACTTTCATAATTGAGTGCGGTTAGAATATCACTTGATATCTGCATTGTATAACGCAGAGAAGTGTTATTAGCGTTACTCTTTTTGCTAAATAATCGTTTAAATGACAATTGTACGCGTTGTAAATTATGAACGAGCAGTAAGTATGATATCTTGGTAAAGTCCTGAAACTATAATGAAAAACTACACCATTTCTTATTGCCGGACTACGCATTAGGGTCTTGTCCGACAGAGTTCTCGCAATATTAGCCGCGGCAGGATGTGTGTATTTCGCACATTAACGTGTTTGCAGAGGACTGATTCTGGATCCAGGCGCGACACATTGCGTGCAATATCCACTGTTTGTTTCACGCTGGCTTGATTCGGCCTGCCACGCTTTCATGTTTTCTCTGTAAATCCATTATTACACTGGCGGCTTTCGTCGCGCAAACATCGCTGTCATTCATTTAAAATCATTCGTTTATCCTGCCTACTGTAATCCTTGTGCCGTATGAATTAAATTTCTGTGTTAATTGAACGTATGTTGTTTTATCATTGGCAAACAGATGGATCAAATATTACGGTGTATTGAAATATTATTAAAAAGTTCGAAGTATATAACGAATTGTAACGTAACGTGACAATTACAAATAAACAATCAATGCAAGAATAGAACCTGTTACGTTGTTATTATATATTCGCGCTGATGAATCTGTGAGTCATGATGTCTTTTGCGGCATAATTACACGCATAGGAACAAGGGTAAAATCAGTGGCAAGGGTGAAGATATCGGCTGGTCGTCATTCGACGTATGGTGGTAATTTCCGTCACATCGTAAAGGTTGGTTTTTATCGTCCCTGCCCTGTACGCTCATCCACCAGGATCTTTCGGTTCTAGCTAGACGCAAAGGCATTCTGTGTTTTCCTCGTGTATCCTCACGTTCACTTTACCGGCCCCACGTCTTACACGTGCCGCTTGATTGTTCAGGTTTTATTATCACTCGGTACTCCCTGAGTCCTCGTTCATCCTAGCTATGTACATCTCCCATCGCAGGAACGACTTGCTATCGTCGAACACGGTGCCAGAAGATAATTGACCAGCAGTTTATTTTTTTAGTATCTAAGCATTGTATTGTTGCATTCAAATATTGGAAATCCGGACATTCGACTGAAATAAAGTGTACTCCTTTAGTGGACTTTACGCAACATCAGCTTTTTTATAGTAATTATTTGTTGTAATTAATAAATATTTTGTTATTTTAGCGATTATATTTTATTGCTTACTGTTTATCTCTCCCCGATTGTATCTAGAAGATCTGCAATCACTTATTATGTTTAAAAAGTAATATGAATTAATCATAAGTGAATAACATACCATATGATTTAATGTAAAGAAAAATATTTACGTGTGAACATTGCTTGTTTCTTTTATTTCGATCAGAAAACATAAAAAAGTACAGAACTGTAAGGTGCGTATTTATGATTATAGCGCATGTTTGCATCGTGGATGCATACGCACCCCATTTTCGCCCCATGGCAAATGGAATTAGCGGGCGGTTTAGTTCGGCGGAGTCGCGAAATAGAGGTTGCATTTTTACGGACGTATTAATACAGCCGGAAACGTACTATGATCGGGCTTGTAATGCAACCCTAGGGGCCCGTGTGATATGATACATTTGCTTCGCATACAGGACAGCGAGCGAGCGAGCGAGCGAGCTCGTCGGAAGAGGAGAGTGCGAGCGGGTGGTAAAGAGGGGTAAAGCGAGAGGGATCGAGAGGGAAACGAGGCGGCGGTGTGCTTCGCGTACAAACATGCTTGCATTTCATAACAAGGTACAAACACGCGGAAACGCGAGCAACAGCGTCACGGGGGCATTCGTCGATAGTACTTGTCCATACCTATCGAGGCGGTATTCAACCAATTATGTCTGTTTATTGTCAAACGCTCAGTTTGTTTACGATGCCTACAGTGCCGGAGCCTGTTAACAATATTGCTTGTCCATTTCGAAAGATTTAGAGTTACGCTACTTTAATGGATATTTCAATGAATATATTGAATAAGGTTGATACAAAAATTATTTTGTCATCTTAATAGAGTATTATAATAAAATATAAAAGCAAAAATATTACTTTAATATAAAAATATAACATGTTATATTAATTCTTGCTCGGGACATTTTCTCGAGTGTCTGTCCTGCGATTTTTTTATTGACGAATTATGGCATAGGCGATATAACGCGATGTCAATGTTTCCAAACAAACGTTCGGGACGTACAACTGGATTAATTGCAGAAATTGTTCATTGAACATTTCTTCCACCAGGTGCCATTTTGGACATCCAATGTCGCGCTCGAGTAGGGCGCAATAGTCATCCAACTGGTCCGGTTAGCCAGGACAATAGTACTTGATACGAAGGCAATGAGATGTCACCGACTATGAATTAGCGTCGTGGTCGAACTCGAGCAGGGGTTCGAGGGTACTAAAAGAGGTTTCGGCAAAGGGTGAAGAGGCGGAATTCTTTTTGCGTGATCGGGTGCAAATGCGCTTTCTGAAACACATGGTGTATAGTTCGTGCCTGTTTGCTAGACGACCCAGTCAAACTTAAGATTTATGTGCTGTCAAACATTATTAATGTTTGATGACAGATATAACAAAAAGACGACTCGTTTTTCTCAGGTTTGGTAAAGTCCTAAAATAACTTAAAATATTTGTAAAGATGTATTTTGTGAACCAGAAAAGAAGACCTGGGGTGTTTTGTCATACTTGTGAACGTACAAACTACAATATAAAGCAAATTATCATAAATTGTGAATTGTCATCACACATTAACGCTTAAGTTTATTTATAAATATAAATTTATGTGTGCGTGTGTGTGTATGTGCCTATCAAAAAACACATACGTGTTGATATTGTGCATAATATAAAACATGTTCTATGTAAGCAATTTGCAAGCAATTATTGAAAAAAGAATTATGTTGTATTTATTCGATAAAAATGATTAAATAAAGTTAATTATTAAATGTATAGAAGAAACTGGATTTGATTTCTTAGCCAACTTTTAATAGAAATTTTAAAAATATTTTACCCTAATGTCTTTGAAAAAAGATGAATCTCAGGAAATCTGTACACTCCGTTGACAGACGCTTACCCGAATATCCGGAAGGTAGGTATCCGCAAACGAACACATGGCTGATGGTTACGGTGAGTGAATACGGCACCCTCTGTTTGGATTATGGACTCGTAGCGGAGGTTGGTGTCTATAAACAAAGAGGTACGGGGTAGGAATGTACAGAGAGACAAGCTTTGCGACCGCTATGACAGATTGAGAGAGAAAGAGAGAGACATCGTCCTTTGGTGACCAACGAGGCGTTTCGATGCCTATATGCCCATACCGAGGACAAAGGCTCTTTCCCTCGTTCTCTCGTTTGTACGTCGTCGTATTCCTCTTACTGTGTAGTATCTCACTGTGAGTTGGACGTCTTCATCATTTATGTAAACTTTTCTGTCAGTAGCAGCGGGACACCTGTTACAAAAGCAAGAGTTAGAATGTCCTCTGGATTGATTCGAAACATTCTTTTTGCAAAAATCTCCAACACATTTTTTTCTTCTTTACAATAATCTACATATTTCAATTAATAAATTTTTGATGTAAATGGTTATTATCATCAAGAAATTTATCACTTTAATTAATGTTTAAATTTTATAATTTTTAAAAACAAAAATATTTAATTATTGTTTAAGTATTTACTAGCAAAGTATAGTTTGAATTTGTTAAAATAAATTTATTAAAATATTAAATATTTTAATAAATATTTCAGATTAAATGTTTTAAACATATAATATATAAAATTTATTAATATAATAAAGTTTATAGACAATGTGAAGAGAGAGATGTTTCTATGTTCCAAATTGTAAATGCAACTACAATATTAGCAACATATTCTGTAAAATATGTATAATAAAAGTAATTATGTAAAGTTTCATGTCATATATCGTATATATAAAAGTAAAAGGACCATATAAGATATTCACAATACCGTTACGAACGAGGGTCGTTCAGATATGAGAATGACAATGCCTGGAGGCCAAAATACACGTTAGAGACATCTAACTGCCGTCTCTTATTGAAACATCATATCTGCTTACCTATATAGAAACGGCTACTAACATTTATCCATAAAGAGAATGGACGGGCAACCATGGTCTGTCGTCCGCTTTACTATAAAAGATGATTTTATTTTTTTATTTCATTGTCAACAGACCGTCTACGTGGAACGACTATATTATCTTAAATTCTGAGTAAGTTGATAGCAATATGAATCTTTATTATTAACTTTATCTAGTCCTTTATCTAGATCATCCGACATTTCATTTTCGGCGATTGTTCTTAAATTTTTTTCTAATTTCCTTCTTGTTTCCTCTGATTATCTTTCTTTTGAAGTTTAAAGAAACAATGATTATGTTGTATATATGTTGTAATAATAATATAATTAATAAAATAAGATGAGCATTATTTTTTTTGCAAGATATTATGCATTATGCATTATTATTTTTGCAAGATACATAATTTTGTATGTATAAATATACGATATATTCGATGCAGCAAAACTTTTATGTCAGTAGAAGACTTTTATCTTAGAAGATAAAGAAAGACTTTTTATCTTTAACTGACATGAACCTTTGATGACTGGTGAGTAAATAAAGCATTGTACAAACGTTAATTGGTAAAACCATATAATCACAAAAATCGAGCCACTTGCTTCAATTGCAAACAGATGTGGTCATTCCATCATGTGAGTAAATTCCCCTCTCCTCTCGTTCACCCTTCTCTGTCATTTTCGCGGCTATCTCTCAAACTTGTTCAACGGAGAGATACTGCATCCACTTTGAGGGGCAACAGGACCATCAGCAAGGGTGCTATCGGTATCCGTAGGGAGCATCAGATTTTAGACCGCAGTAGAACGGACAAGTGCATACTCTCTCCATTATAAACGTGCCTCCCGGCTTTACTTTCGAGTGCAACGAGCCATAAAGACCGCGTCATATGTGCATTTCCTATTATTGCTTTTGATCAGCGTATCGATTTCTTTGACATCTTACTTTTGTCTATAACAATATTCATTTTTTTATACACTACTGGTGTTTCTCTCTTCTTCAATTCTTCATTTTTTACACAATGCTTATTTCACATTTATTAATTGTTATTATCATACCATTAAAAGAATTGCAAAACAGTTAATATGCTTGTTTCATCGCAAATTATAAATTAGCCATGGATCGAAAATTGTTAATTCACACATGATGCTTACTGCTCTCATGGGAGCTTGTTTAGTAATATGAAAATGTTTAATGATCGTCATTAATAACAATATGTAATGGGATTAAGTCAAGCAAATTAGCAATATCATTTTTTCCCATAGAGATGGAAAGTGTAACATCTGTTATTCTGCTTTCTATCTGTTATTGTTGTTATACTTGAAGTAGTGAAAGATGTCGCAATGACAACTATTTTAAATTAATTACAATTTTGAAAAGCGAAATTAACAAAATGATCTCTTTTACAATAGAAAAAATCCACCATAAAGTTGTTTAATGATCCATTTTGATTTTAGAAAAAAACAGATAAACTCAAAAGAAAAGTTCAAGAAACATGCAACGTAAAATAGGATTTTAAGATATAGAGGATTTTGAGTTTAAAAATGTGGAAGACCAAAACAAAATGAATACAAATGATTCTTTGGTTACTAGAATAAGTAATTGACTAATCTTCCATCTCGGAGATTATCTACTGTTAAAAGTTTCAGGATTGTACTCGTGCCTTAGCCGTCGCCCATTGTTGACCCTTTCTAAGGAACAAATTTCTCTAGGGTTAGGAAAAAGCTGTCAGAATAGATAAAGAAAAGGATTTTATTTTGTGTGAACAATCGACAAAAAGAAACCATAAATCATAACTAGTAATAATAAATCATATTCTGTTGACCGTTGACCATTGAAAGTTCTAATGTTTCATTGTGAACTAAAATTCAGTCAATAGACAGTAATTTAAAAAATTACATTTATTTTTTTGTAAGCAAAGAACAAGTTTATTCTCTACTATTTTCTGTTTTTTATGATCTGCCACCGAACAAAGATTTTCGCTGCCACAATGACTCGACAATTAAATAATTGATCCGCTTTTATTTCATTGTACAATAAATTCTTTTTGTAATTTAACCCTAATCCCTCTAACGTTTTTTCCGCAACTTAATCCCTACAATGAGGGTATTTCATGTCCAGTGTGTTTTTCACTATGTTAATAGCTTCGAAAAATTTCACAAAAATGTTTATAATCTCTTTATACCTTTGACTAAAAATCAATTTAAAGAAAATTTGGAAATTATTTGCCAATTTTAATATTATGTTAATTTATTTATTTTTATTTTTTTATTTATTGTTAAATTTTATATAATAGGTTTTATATAAATAATTATTTAGTTGTAGTAAAATGAAATGAATGAAACGGCACGAGACAGAATAGATTATTAAAGTGAGCTTGATTCAATTCTAATCTCTGCGTTTTATTCTAAATCTTTACATAATGAAATAATCGCTCGCACGTCCGCACACGTCTCGTGGCACGTCGAGTCTCCTGTCCCCTGCTACCTGGAATTGCTTTCTCTCGTTGGGGGTATTATATTCCTCAAGAAATTTCTCGACAACTTTAGAATTATTTTTGAGAAACTTCTATGGCAATTTGTCGGTCCGCCGATCGTCTGCTGATCGTTTCGCTTGTTCCCATGTCGGATGCCATTCGTACTATGCAATGATTCGAGTCGCGTCGCGTCGTGACAAGGAATTAGCTGAAAAAAAAGAAAAAAAAATAAAAGAAATAATTATCGTTAACGATTTGATTCCTTGTTTTCGAGATCAGTTGTTTATACTAGTCATCTGTTACTTCTATAAGTATTGTATTTTTGTAGCTGTTTATTCTTAAGTTCCTTTGTGCATGAACATGTAGAATGCTTTCGACGGTTGGCAATGTAACGATGTAATTGCCACTATTATTTTACAAATATCTTTTACCATAGACTTTACCGTTGTACTATAAAGCATTCAAAATTTTATTTTATTTCTAATTTACTTTTTATGCTTTTCCTCAGCGATAATATGTAGATAAACTATTTTTTAAGTAATCAGCAAGCATATGTGAAAATCTCACAAAATAACGAGTAACGTCAACACGATATATCCCATAGAATAATCTCTCGGGTTTTCTGATAAATTTTCAGGAGTGGCTCAGCTTGTATGTGTAGATGATCGGGGAAAGAGCATATAAATAAATCTTATCACGATCGCGACTTTTAGCATATTTCGCCAATTAAAATACCCGGCGACGTTTTACGAGCTGGCGTAAGCCAGTCTCCCACTTCGTTTGTGTTCCCAATGGTGTCCTTGTTTCGTGCTACGCGAGGTGAATTTACTTCGTTGTTTTAAATGCAAATCTGACACTGGCGGAGAAATCCTTGAGCGATAATATTTTGATGATTGTTCGAGAGTAACTGTTGATTTTGACAAGGACTTATTAAACATAGAAACACAAATATTAATTTTCTTATTTTAAAATAGATCTAGTAAAATAACGAATTATATAATTGCTATTATAAAGAAGGTAGACGTTGCGATAAAAAGTTTAAAAAGTCACGGAAAGTTTATTAGATTTCATCGTTTTAATAAGTTTAATACTTGAAAAAACTTTCAAGAGACGCCGATTATTATATAATTAAAAGTGAATCGCTTGACAAAGGAAATTACATCACAGGTAATTTTCTTCGTCAGCAAAAAACTTGCGCTCTTATCTACAAGAAAATGCTCTTATCATGAAATGTGCTATTTTTATTATATCAAAAGTCTTCACAAATTTTCAAAAGTCATTGTCAATATCACCATTGTAACAATTTATTGTCATTGTTAATTATAAATAATTACAAATTATATTAATATTATATTAAATTATATAAATTTGAATTGTGAATAATTGGTATTTAACTTGAGATGATTCTTTAACGTTTCAATCTTATCACGTGTATCATTTTTGAAAATGTATTAACTTTATTTTGTTTTTATCAACAAAATTTTGCTATTTTAAAAGGTTGTGAAAAAGATATACTTACCAACTCTCTCTTGTTCAAATGACCCACGCACGCGGATCAAACTTAAAACACTGCCGGGAGGCATTCGGCATATCGTCTTCGGCATTAAGCAAGGTACAGTGAGAGGAGTGAAGAGAGAAAACCGTTTTCAAAAGTCGGATCCAAGCCTTGGGTTGTGGTGATGTGACCTACCCGTAGGAGGGTGAGGGGACATTTCCAGAGCGTGGTTTAGGGTAGATAGGGGCGAAAGTCACTGCACAGCCCCTGTGGGGGCCACTAGCCGGCTTCGTGCCTTCGTCGCGACTTCAGGAACTCCTGTTGCCGACTCTGCTGAAAGCTGTACACTTGGAGAACCGGTGGTGCGGGGTGATGGGGCAGGAAAGTGGACAACGTCCTGTGAAAATATAGAACGCTTCGACCATCTATCGTAAATCTCAATTTTTCATAGATATTTTTAAAAATTTATACGATCAGGGTGAGCTAACTACATAAATCTTACATTTAAAAATCAACAACTTCTATAATTTTTATATCCTGATATAATTTTTATAAGCTGATATATATAGAAGAAGAAAATATACTTATGTTATAACAAAATCTTTAAGCTAAGCACATTCGTTCCGCTGTATGGTAAAGGATGTTGGACGTCCCGAAGGTGTCAGAACTTCTCTCTGCCTATAGACGCATCTGTTGCCCTATCTCCCTCTTTGTGCGCTATCGCGAGTGCCATGGGTGTTAAACTTTATTAATATCCTTATCAAAAACAGCGACGTGGATAACTGCAGTAGTTGCAGTTCGCGGGATTCGGAAGTTCCGCTGCTCCTCCCTGTTCGAGAATAGTTCCTGAGGTTTCTCCCGTGGGCGCCGTGGCCAGCTGTTGGGTTTGCGAGTCCTGAAGGACTCGTCCGTATCTCTGGCAAACTATCGTTCGGGACGTGTACAAGAGGCGGGATAGTCGACGTAGTTATATACTGTTTCGTGTGTGTACTCTTGTCGAGATCTGGAATTAAAGTTCCTTGAAAAAAATCTGTAAGTATTAGATGACAATTTTTGAATTGAAAAATTGAAAAGAATTCTTACCAGATATTCTCAGAGATTGCATATATTTTTATATCTGCATGATATATAAGATAGATAAATAATTTTATTTGTATGTGTGTGTTTGTTCTATTTTTATATTATACAATTAAAAGTGTTTAATTATTTTACTTTTAAAAATATAACATTTATCTGTTAGTATGTTAACATTAATTCTATATACTATTTTATATATTATATATTTTATATTTTATATATATTATTATGTATTGTATATATGTAATATATAAAATAGTTATTATATTACATACGATATTTCTAGTACAATAGATGTAAATTACGGTGAGAATAATGTAAATATCTCACTTTTGCACTTGATTAATGATAGTGGTAACGATACGTTAACATATTACGACTTTTGAGAACATTAAGACCTTTAAAGCCTTTTACGATCTCGTAAATAAAGGAAAATGGATTTTCGATTAAGACTAGTCGTAATGTAGTAAAATCGACCATGGTATTAGTAAAGATTCTTGTACATTGGTTAATTACACATGTTTCTATCTGTTACTGATATTTGTGAATTTCAACAGCTTCTAAATTGATGTAGTTTGGCAATGTCAATAAGACAAATGATAACGTATGTTTTCCATCCGTATGCTTATATGTAAAATTCTACATTTGATAAGGACCCAAATCAAAGGTCGAAAGAGGTTGTAATTTGTTAATAAAATTGATCAGACGGGTCAAATAAATTGAAATTTGATGATTTTTGTAACTTTGCACATTTAACTTTTAATAAATATATATAAGTTACTCTAAATTATAGATTTTATACTGTAGCATATAATATATACTTTTTAAATATGCAAATATAACATTAGTATTTGAATTAAATTATTGAGTCAGTTTCAGTATAATTATAGTTTTTTTCATTGTTTTACGCAAAACTGATTTAATGTTCAAGCTTTGAAAGAATAGTCCCCACAGAGAAAAAAAATTCGACAACTTCAAGATCTGTAATCGCGCAGCATGAAAAATGCATTAAAAAAGTTTATTATGTTGTATATTTAGTACTTTTGATAAGTAAAATGGTATGCTTGTGTATTTTACAAAGCAATCTTTGTAAATTGTGAAACAAATTAGCGACGTTTAAAAAGGAGTTTAATTGCTTACATCCAATTACACAATATCTTGAATACGCGGTAATCTCTGTGGATGTCTCAAACTAATCTTGTTATCAACATCAAAGAGAAACACTTTACTGAATTATCGACAAAAATATAACAGGAAAAATAATAAATCTAGTAGTAAGAAAGCTTTACCCTAGGCTATGAGTTACTAAATTTTTAGTTCTTTCTAATTCAACTTTTTTATTAACATTATAAATTATTAAATATTTTATTTTTTACATAATGTATCGTTTTTGTTTGTAGTTATTTATTATTTAATACAGAAACATTTTAATGATGAATCACCGTTGACACTTGCGAGAATTTAGTTAATTCTGATCACCCATTGGCGACGAAAGGCTAGTGCACTTTGCATGATGGTAGGGAGTAGGTAACGAGGACTGTACTGTAACCCACGCCAGTAAAGTTATGATGGTTTATGAATACTAGCGTAACGAATGCTATAGTAACCCCACGCACCCTACTGAATGGTGCGCCGTTATGCCATAATACGAAACTATAACGCGTGATTTTCTATGCTGAAAATTGTTTTACGCTTATAAATAGAACCTGCTGTGCAGCGACAGTTGGCGCATAAAACTATAATGACTACCGATATGCTATTCTTTTTCTTGTGCAATCGGAGCAAACAAATAAAATACAAATTAACTAGAATTAATGAGATACATTTTTATAAATTAAAATATCAAAGTCATTTCTCTTTGTCGTAATACGTGAACTTAATAATTTAAAATAATGTATAAATCTAGATGATTGTAAATCTTAACTTGGCAAAATTATAGTAATGTATTTTTATATAAAAATTATAAAGAATTAAATTATTATATGGAGAATATCTTTTTAACTTAATGATTTGCTGAGATGATTTAATGAGTTTATCGTCCATTGTTTGTCATCCATCTAAACATGTTAATTATTATGTATGTTTATCTATTGTATTATATTTGAAATTAAATAATTATTGGCTTTTTAAAAATAGGAATCTGATTTTTGAATAATTAGTATTTTTAAATAATTGATGGTTTGTTGCAAACCAGTAAACGTCATCAAATATAGCATATAACTTTAGCAGAGATACGACAGTACAATGCGTTTTAATGTCGAATTCGCTAATCAGGTATTCAGAGACATGACGTATCGTTGACACAGCTATGGGGGGTACGATAGCTAGCAATTTGTAAGAGGAACCCCCGTGGAGGGGATGTTACAGAGTCGCATTTAGCTTAGGGCGCAATATGCTATGACACTTGATTAAAACGCCATGGTGCAGTCTTTGCAGTATAAAACATTTCTAAGTGGCGATGCAAGGGGATGACTCCGCAGAGGTTAATTTATCCTTTGAATTGAAAGGAAAAATGTTAGAAGTAGATGCTATTCGTATTTTAAACTTTTATTTCTCTTAACTTGCAAAGGATTTTGCACAATTCTTAGAAAAATGTTTTTAGTTAATTTACTTGAATTTGTGATATGTTATAGCTTTTGTCTCTAATTAAAAGTCTCAATTTGTTAGACAACTTTTATGGTTAGTTTCGGAATTATAGTTTGAAAATTTTCTTTACAAGAACCATTTGTCTATACGAATCTGCCTATGTGCTCGCATTTGTCGCGCGCGCTCGGACATACATATGTGTCACACACATATCATGTTCTCGTTTTACATCATCCCTTCTATAATACTACGAAGAGGAGGAGGTTAAATTAAGGGCTTGACATATACACATATAACATCGCGCGCAGAAATATGTGTGCACATACATACGCATTTATGTAATTTTTGCAAAGGAAAAGTCTACGGATATTCATCACACAGATATATGTACACATATACAGGCACACAAGTGCAGACTCGTATGGACAACAAACAAACGGTGAAGTATGACTTTCAAATGCTTATAATTAAAAAATTGGCTATAGAACTTTTTTGCAAATTAAGACTTTTAATCAAGGACATAAGAACAATATATCACAAATTGATTGAAAACGTTTTCTTTTTTATGAGAATCGTGCGGGGTCCTTTTGTCAAATAATCTTTTAAATATAAAAATAAAATATTAGAGTATTTTAGATACTAAGTTTAACAAAATTGAAAAATGTTTGTGAAATAAAAATCTTAAGAATACTTAGAAAAATTAATTAATATTGTTACATAATTCACTTTTTTGAACATCTTTAGCTATATTTACTTACATTCCTTTTTCTTGGAATTATTTCTTGGCCATACGGTCAATCGTAGCATGTAATATGTAATATGATGTAACTGTATATTATACATCGAAAGAGCAAGAAACACGAACAGATGGAAATGTTAATAATAGATGGTGCGTCCCTAGTTGATGGTTGGTGAATAGTATTATTGTATTAAAGACGAACACCTTTTTGTAAAGTAAAGAAATACAGCGTGCTTAATTTGGTAATTATCATGCTTTTCTATATATTTGATTAAGATTTATTACAGATATACAGCATTAAATTGTTGTAAGCCAACTTGAAAAAAGACACAAAGGTATTTCAATCTTTTGAAGTCAACTGAGGAATTTTGCCTTTGGCATGCCTTTGGCACCACAAGCAGGTGCCAAAGGCATGTCAACATAGACATAGAAGCAACTTAGATATAGGAAAGGATTAAGATAATTTTGGCTATTGTGTGCAGCTCAACGTTTCTGGCACATTGTGGTCAGGACGGAAGCGGAAAATGAGCGAACCGCGGGAGGCAACGAAGGAATAGGAAGGGCGAGAGGAGGGATCTGAGGGTCCGGTGCGAAGCTGGGCCGAGGGCAGGACGACATAATGGACACATTAGTGCCTGGCCTCCAGTTTAATTAGTTTACATTACCGTGGCATCGTCACCACCGTGAAGGGGTTGGCCGCCGACGGGAAGGAGAGAACAAGAGTGAGAGCGGGAACGAGAGAGCGCGCACGCGGCACCGTAGGGGCAGGCCAGGTTGATTAATCGGGAAAGTTTGATGCGAGTTGACGGAGACGCTAATCACGCCTCGTAACCGAATAATACTGCGCGCTCTAACTTGCAATATTCATGAACCGCTCGACGTACACGTAGCAAACGGAATTCATTATCAACGACACTCGTTAAATATCGTTGCTCAGGAAGATACGTGGAAGCACGCTTTATTGTACCTCTTTCGGTTAGGTCCGCACTTCTACCTATAAAAGAAAAGTCACCTCGGTATAGAGAGTTTATCAGAGTTCTTCAAATCTGTGTCATTCAAGAGTTGAAAGCAAGTTAAATAGAGTGTTTTGCGTTGCTTTGTTCCTGTAAAACGGTAATAAAAACGGATGTGTAGAAAGTTGTTAAAACCTTTTTTTGAAAAGAACCGTTTCGAAAGTACATAGGAAGCTTTTTAGGTGCATCGCAGTTCTTGAAAGCACGGTGACCTAGTTTGCCTTGCTGACGATGCTAAACCAACGGATTACATCGCGCTGTCTCTCCACGTAGCACAAAACGCGCGGAGATTGAAAGGATTACGACGACCGCGAGTAAAGCAAGGGGTGCGGATCCGCGTGCGGACACGCGAACGAGCGAGACGAGAAAGAGGCGCGGCATAGTTCATTTAATTACAAATTCCATTAAAATGAATGCCAGTTCAGAAACAAACTCCACATATCTGCATTAAGCCGCGGGGCAACATGTCTTAATCAGGTTAATATAAATATGAAATATGCAGCGAGTGTTAGCCACGGGTTGCTCGCGGGTAAAGGGTTGCGTGGACGTAGCCGGCATACGTGTGCCACCACCTTACGACTCCTGGGGGGCGCCTTCATATTAACCCTTGCATATTAAGCGCGCGATAACCGGATTCTCTAATATTAACGTTGTCACTCGACGCTCGCCGTGGCGTCAACTTACTCGGCGGTCCTTACCAAATGCCATTTACCCGAAGACGGATCCATCTCGCTGACGAAATAATGCACGAGCCGCGTGCCATTGCCCGCCCGCGGGTAAATCTTGGCGGCTTGCGGTCGCTTTTGGCACGAGGATGAAGCAAACGTTTATACATAGAAATAAAACCGTGTCAATGTGTAACATAAACTGTCATCTATGCAATTCGTATAGTCTAATGATGATCGTTGTTAGGAGAAATAAAATATATTTCGTATTATCAAATGCGCTTGCTGTGAGTATAACATAAGTATACGTATAAAAAATATAGCGTGATTCTTAATCTTTGAGAATCTTTAAAGCCCAGTCATTTCCGGAAGAAGATATCCTATCAACGTGCGGCAAAATTACGTGGCACAAGGTATTTGTCGACGCGTGCAGTGTAAACTTTAATCAAGCCATGCCCGGCTCAGAGAGCAAAAAATGCCCGAGAGAAAAAGTGCGCAGGAGTGAAAAACCAAAGGAATGCAAACATTTCGCTCAGCTCGATATTTTTCAATATAGCAGCGACGCTGTTAGTCTGACCACCAGGGGAAATCTGGCACGGTCTCCGAGACTGGACGATATTATAAATATTAGATCAATTAAGAATTAACAAACGGTCATCGTCCCACCTCTGAGCAACGAAAAGTAACGATTTTATAAGTCACATATGGTTTCGCGTGTTCGTATGTGCAAGTGTCAACCATCGTGGCACGTATAGAAGAGAGAGAATTGCTGCGAGAAAAAGAGGGTGACATGGAAGAACGGCAGAACGCGACAGAGAGAAAGAGAGAACGGGAAACGAGAGAAAGAACGCGCGCAGTCCCAAAGTCCCAGAGCCGATCCTGCCAAGTTATTTAAATTCAAATTCGAAATATCGTCGGGGGTTGCTAACATATTGTTTGTTTCGTTTGGACCGCGGCGATAGTGAGAGGGTGAAGGCTATCTCGCGGCCGAAAATATCTCCCACCTCGAGACCCGTGTCCGATTGTCACAAGTTCTATACCGATAAAAACTTCTCGATGATTTATATATTTGTCTTATTATAATATAATCATTCGTAAAGTGAACTTCCGTGTTTTGCGTAGTTATTTAAGGAAAGAAGAAAGAGAGAAAAAGCACTTTATCGAAATTGTCGATACATAAAACGAACCTTTTTTAATCTGATACCTGTAGTATGTTTTATGTCTTTTACGTTTCATGTCTTACGCGCCTGTCCAGACCTTATTTGCATACGTAAACGAACGCAATACACTACGTACGTTGTCGGAGTTTCAGCACGGCACCGATGTCATGTTCGCGTACACTGTATATTCCCTATCCCTTAACAATTTGCTGCTAACATGCCGAGGGAAACCCGTTCGCGACCTACGCGTTCTACGACCCTGTACAGATCTACAGGCCTCTTCAAAGTTTCAGATCCTCTACGTCCGTCGGACAGCAAATGTAAATTACCGTGCAGTATGCAGCACTTCATATTCATACCTTGTTCCGACGACCTTCCTCATTGCCTTCATCGCGATCATCTTAGATTATAATATTGCTTGAAATGTGCGCGATAATTTAAAGACTAGGCTGACAGTCGTATGTTGTCTATTAAAAGAAAAAAATGAACAAATACATCGTCCCCTAATATTGTCAAGTATCAGACAGCGGGAAAGATGATATAGTCGTATGAGCAAGATAGAGGTCCAGAAGCTTTTTAAGCTTTCGTTGCCACTTGTGCGGGTCAGTCTGCAAAAAGACTTAATTAATGACCAGCCTTTCCCTAAGGACGTCCATGGGACAGTGCGGAGAAGAGACGAGGTGAGCGAGAAGCAGTGAGATGACGGAGTGCCCTCCGAGGAACGACCCTCGATGCAAACTCCTCGTATGAATATGTCTCTGCTAATTCAAACTTCGTCCCAGAGGTAGATGCCGCCTGTTTACGGGGAATATTAAAAACTTTAACGTCGTCTGCTTGACCGGCTCCGTCGCGACACATGTGTGTGTCCATAGATATGCATAAGTTTCGTGCTAAATATACATCACGAAACAGATCGTTGCTGACGAACTGTCGTTTTATCGCGAAATCTTCTCGTGCTGTTGCAAAGCTTTTTATCTTTTGAGCTTGGAAAGCATTTGAGAGTGCCAAGTTTTCCTACTGACGGCTCCATCGCAATTTAACGCGGTCATTCCGTACTTTCTTTCCGCGTTTACTGCTACTCGGTAATTTTACGAGCCGTCTTTTTTCCGCCAAGATGCGATCGTATAAGGGTGCCGTCGAGACATGTACAATTCAGTTAGAGGTACCGTAAGGGCGGTTTTACGTCATATCGTACCACCCTGATCCTCGTTTCCGCCGCCTTCTCCGGCCGATATTTTATTTAGGCGATAATTGAAAATTCCACGGAATACGACCGATGGATTTGTCACCAAGGAAGGTTTTACACCTACCTTGAATTTCCCATAGCACTCCTCCTCCCGTCGTATCCTGCGTCGAGCGACGCTTCTTCCCTCCGCCGTGCTATGGTGTTGTGAAGTACGGTGGAAAGTTAGAGGGATCGTCCAAGGAGATGGCGATATCACGGCTTTATTGACCGCCCCACGATGCTGTTTCGGTAATCATGTATCTGCTTCGAAAATCTGTACATTATCATTCATCTAACATTTTCATAGTTCTAATAAATAATTCTAATTACACGTACGTATACTGTTATATTAAAAGAATATAAACATATACAAGATAATCGTAGATGACCTCTATAATTATATAAAATTATTTTTATTTTTAATAAAAATGCGATATATCCTTTAATATCTATTTGTCTCTACATTTACACTATATTTATATCTTGCAACAAAGACTGGAAAAAGAGTTTATCTCGGAATCGAATTCATTTTTTCGATGTTTTTCTCACTCGTTGGCGTTCGTCAGAGACCGATACATCTTAGCGGGTGGTCCAGTAACGCGTGGTAGAAGCGACGAAAATTTGGCGGTCGGTTTGATATGAAGGCGAAGAAAGATACCCCGCACTTACCGCGGTGAACGTGAGCGGATACGTGGAAACGTGAAAACGTGTGTGGAAAAGCGCGTGGAGGTTGGAACGAGAGTGAGGTCAGGGGTGAGGGCGAGTGTGGATTGAGGGGACCCCATGGAGTCGTGAAATCCATCAGACCAGGCCTCGAGCCCCCGTTTGCTGGCGCTACTTACGGCGGTGCGGCAAGAACGGCATCAACGGGACTGAGGTGACTTGGAAGATGTCGAGGTGGCGGAGGGGCTTGAGGGCCAAGAATAAAATATCATCCACGGTATGTCCCCTTTGAGAACGCAACATCTTTCTCCATCCTCTCCGGTTTTTGCTCTTTCGCATCTCGAAGGTCTCTCTCTGGATCTCTCGCTTATTCCTTCTTCTTCCTTCTACCGCATTCTTAACGCGAGTATGCCGGAGTGCACGAGTTGTCATTCGTATTCTTAAATTCGACGACTCCAGCGACGCGGTGCCATGTACCGTGCATCCAAGATTCCGTCGAGTTTTCAAAGGATCGTTGATGGAGTGCATTGGCACGTTGAAAATGCAGAATCGTCGTGAGCGCATCTTGAAATTTGCACCATGTCTCATCAGGTATTCAGGGATCTCGGCTATAAATATCACGATAGGATGTGTTAAAGTGTACCTCGAAATACATACGCGGTTATAAAATGGAGCATTTACATAGCATTTAAGCATCATGTTTACTGAGTACTGACATAATTGACAAAGAAATATTAAAATATGACATCAGAGGCAAATTTGTTACAATGATAGAACAGTGCATTCGTTCTTTCGACTTACCTTTTCTCGCCATTTCGGACCAATATAGAAACTATAAAATCGCGTGTCTCGAGCTTCTTCGGCGAAATTCTTCGCCTGGGGGATCGCGCGAAGACAAGGACGCGAAAGAAGAGGCGGTCCTTAAATCTGAAAAATTAAATTATATCGCCGTAAAGAACGATGCCCGAGGGTTTAGTGTCTCGTAGATAGGGCCGACTGACGTGTATACGGCGCGGAGATCGTTGAATAAAAACAGCATTAGTCCGTGCATAATGTATGGATGATGGCGACGTGTCTTGTGCCAGCGCGACTCGTACGCGAAGAGGAGAGGGGGTTGGAAAGCTCAGACCAAGTAGCCGACTAGCTAAGGGAGCTATACGAGAATGCTGGGAGTCGTAAAGCTCGCGACTGTTCGCACCTCACCCGTTATAATAATTTAGTTCATGAAATTCATCTTGGTACCTCCTCTCGTCCAAGTACCTCGTCCAAGTAGTTGTCGCACTGTGCAGGGATGCACAAGCAACAATTTCGATTATATGCAACAAAATGATACATTGTGTGTAAGAAACAAATACTTATAAAAATGTATAATAAACGACAATGATGTCTGCCAAATGTTTTCAGACAAACATGCAACCGATGAAATTCTTCCCTAATTTGATAAAAATTTTAATTCTAGCCTTGATGGAAAAGCTTGAAATCTTGGCGCCTTAAAATCCTGACGCGGTGAAAACATCTTTTCAATGAGCGGCGCGACGGTGAAAGAAATCGCAGATAACTGCCATACAGAATCACGCGGAAGACATCGCCGACGAAGAATTTCGATATGAAATCAACGAAAAGAGTAGGCGGGCGCGGTGGTAGGGCACCTACCACGGACAAAAAATGTATTATTACAGGGCGGCACGAAATACCGATTTGATTTATCAAACGGGAAATCCTATCATCTCCATACTACAGCACTTTTCACTCCGGGTCTTTGATTAAAATGCGAGCTTAATCATCGCACTCTGCAGCCACCTGGGGACTTTGCTCGTCGCTCGCTATCTCCTCCCGCCCCCATGTCCTTTACCCTCCAATACAGGGCTTCTCTACCTTTTCTTTCCCTACTATGTCTCAACGAAAGCTGGAAAACCAGAAGGATAATGCATGACGCGGTCTTTTGTTGCTCCGCGGTGACAGAGAGGCGAGGTATGACGAGGAGAAATAAGCAGAGTCTTCCTGCCTTCCTGTTTTAAGATATTAAAATGTGTCATCAGCTGATGCCTTCGTTACTGCATTGTGATGGATTCCGCTCGCCATCTTTTTCTCGCGACGTGTTTCTGCGTCCTCACTCCTGCTCTGGTATACTTCTACTTTAATTATGAGAATGCTACTCGGTTTGGATAGAAGGAGTGTATATCGTCTCACGTATTTATCAGACTACGCCATTGTAATATCTTTGAAAGACACATAAAAAAAATATATAATTCATATTTAATACATCTTGCACTATATTATGCACTAATAATTCTTTACACATTTTATAATTTATGTCATTTGTCTTAAAATATTTTTTACTGAGAAAAGTTAAAAACTAATTGTATAACATATTTTGTTATACAATAAGTTTAATATGTCATTTAATATGTATGCTACATCTCCGGTAATAAATCTATTGTAATGGTGAGGGTGAAAATTTACTGAGTACAAGAGAATAGAGTCACAAGTCTTATGATTTCTGTTCTAGAGGAAGGGGTGACGATTGACAATTGTCAGTTTTCCAATTTTCGATAAATCATCTCGAGACGACCGCACAAGGGCATCAATAGATCCGCGACGATATCAGGATGTAAGGCGTCGGCGAGAATGTAGGGTGAGAAGGGGATGGGAAAGTTGGTGGCGAAGGTAGAGGGTGGAAAACGGAGAGGAGGGAAGGGGTGGGTTCTCGGGGCTTCGTGAGAGGATGGGTAGGCGAAGTAAGGGAAGGGGATGAGGAGGGGGTGCAATTTCCGCGGCTCGTGATTGGGGCAGCCTCCTCGGGGAGCAAAAACTCCATCTACAAATGAACAGCCGTGACAAGAGCCATAATTTCTCGGGGCTGAGCCGCAGCTACCGTGGCTTCTGCCAGCCGCAACCTTCCTTTTCGTTTCTGACATGATCTTATACACAGAAGATGGCATGGCATACGGCCATCAAAGAACTTAAGAATTCAGATCCTAAATAACCTCTCAATTGTATGTGCCGAAATACTTATATTTGCTCACAGACTTTTCAGTATATACTCATGGACCTTTTTTGCCAAATTTGTAAATTTACAACATAGATATCCCGTGAAAAGTCGTGAGATAGAGCGTGACATATTATTTTATCTTTAAGGTAGTGTTTTTACTATTAAAATTGATTAAAGATATTATAGTTGTATTGGACAAAAAAATTATATAGAAAATAAAAGCTGTAAAGTCTTAAAAGAAATAAGACTGTAAATTATCTTGTTTAAATATCTTTGGTTTATTTGACTTTCCTTGGCATGAACGTCTAATGGATAACTTTGCGTATCCGTGTCAGGTGTCATTTCAATTCGCCACAGTTGGGCTCGATCGAAAGATACCGATATCGTGACACGGGGCGTCAGACTAGATAGAAACGACTTTCTGAAAAGTTTCTTTCGACGGCACCTCTCACGTCGATCTTGGCGTCGAGCTTCACTTATATTTCAGGAGTATTCCGAGCTAGCCTCTCGCTCGATTTAAAACTGCACGATGTTATACGTAGCGACCTCGGCAGCACAGTTTCGCCGAGCGACCGGCATGGTCGATCTATCAGTGGCAATTCCGGGCTGCAACGGAGAACACGGTTATTCGCGCGAGGGGGAGGAAGGGGATGGGACGCCATTTTCCGGTGAATTTCTCGGTTGGTAATCCTACCACGTCTGTGGAAGCGAGTCCGACCCTCCGATCCTAACCGGATCACGCCTCAAGGATGATGTATGATTGTGCCCACGAAAAAATTAAACGTACTTGATAAATAGAGTTAGCGGCAGTGACTGCGCCCGCGGAAGAGCGAGGGGAAGGAAGTGAAAAGGTCGGTTAGACCATGCTACAACTGTATGCCGTTAGCTATAGTGCTAACTCGACCTACCGCGCCTTTCGGTTTTCCTCCGAAATTCAACGTCCCGCGGGACAGCCCGGTGGTTCCGCGCTAGAGATCGCGTTCGTTCGATCACACTTTCCGTAAATCATTAAAGCCTTTTAGCACGTTCAGCTCCGCTGAGGAGACCGTGTCATTGCGCTTCTCTGATCGAGCCAGCGTGAGTGAAAATTTTGTGCTAAAATTTACACGCGATCAAATAAATTTTTTTCGAGAGATAAGAGAGTATCATGACATATAAGAAATACTGATTTTTTTATAAAGTCTGAATATTTTGTCAAATTTTATTTGTTTTGAAAAATTTAGAGAGCATATGTATTGCTGTTTGTATTTAAAATATTCTCATCTAGCATTGTGAATAAAAATTGAAGATTTATCTTATTGGAATGTGTAATATATAATATATTTAATGCCGCTAGATAACTTAGTTATGTTTTACCGAATCAGAGTTACAATCCATAGTGAAACGATTCGAAGCTGATGCGAACTCTTCCGAGAGGGTAGACCAGTTTCCAAAGTCCAAGTTTTGGCCCCGAAGGAACTGACCTCTATTACGCGGGGTTAACCGCTTGGCATTCTCACTTCCGGCAAGACTTTGATTGGTCTCCCAATCCTATTAGTCTTAGATACCAAACCCTTATGACATTTCGGCTTTCGTGTCACGATCAAAGAATTGTTTTTGAGATAACGTTTTTTTAACAATAGTGAGGAACTGTATACTTTTATCTTTTCCGCAAAATATTACTTTAATGACAATTAAAACAATGAAAAGTTTAATAAAGTATTTAACTTATTTGTTATCTGTATGTTTTAATGTAAAAGAATGTTGCAAAATTATTAATGACTTCTGGTATTACTTTATTTATTTCAAAATAGGACATAATCGTGATGAAATATAACAGTCATTCATTTTACGTGAAAAAATATGTTTCTCATTTAGTAATTTTAAATTTTAGTCATATATGTTATTCCAACAATTCAAAAAAATGTTTCTGTTCTATAAGAGAAAGTGTCGCGTTCGTACGCGTTATTTGTAAAATATTCGTCGCCATTCGAGATATTTTTCATCGCGTACCGATTTTCACATTTACCCGATTTCGAGATAGGAAAACGTATAGATCAGATCCGTGTAGGGTACTACCTTCTTCGTGCATTCCACATTTCAAAGCATATGCAGATGGATAGATGGAAACCTGTGATGTCGGTTCCCGCCTTACCGTGGAGTCTCCGGAGACATCGTGTGTCGCGACCCTAAATAATACACGAGCATATTTTTCTATCGCACATGCGATGTCGTTGGCACCGTTGAAAATACATGATTGTCAGCATCCCAATTTATTTTCAAGTTTTAAAAGACGAAAAAGATCTCATAAGTTTAAATTATTGCAAGAAATGAATGCTCGATAGAATAATGTTTCATAAACCTTCCAAAATTACGCAAAGTTCTACAGAAATTGTACATGTATTTTTGAATTATCCAATAATATTATGGTTATCCAATGATATTGTGCATATCCAATAATATTATACTATTTTACAGAAGGTATTTTTCTACCACTGAAATTGATTGATAGTAATAATAATAAGATGCTGTAATTGATGGATGTATTCTATATAAAAATAGTTTTAAAAACTAAGCCAAATTTTACGACATAAAATATTAATTTTAATTTGCAATGTACATACACAGATAACTTTTAAATATTTATAATATATATAATATTAAAAATATATATTTAAGCAGATAAAGAAATTGTTGTAAAGAAATTGTAAAGAATTTATACATCAATTTTGATATTATTTACAATTGGCAACGAATAATGAGATAAATTTATCGTTTTAATATAACATAAATTTTATTTTAATTTTATATTATATTATATACGACGTTGAACAAATTTCAAACAACGAACAATAATCTCAAAAAGAAATTTTATTTTACAGAAGTGTCATGTTGTGGCTGAAGATTGAAATAAAAGACGTAGAGATTCTCGTTTATAAGAGAAAGCGGTGAACAGTGAGCGGCGGTTTTTGCAGACGATATTAAAACTGTATGAAGATAAATATCGTCTTGGCTCAGAACTTGAAGAACTAAGTATTAAGTTATGAATCATAAAGATACGTCGTTGAATTACGATCGCGCTTCATGTTACATAATAACTGAGAGTCCTTCAGAGCTGTTTATTTTTTAACTGTAACAAGATATTTAATAATTTAAATAATTTAAATTTTAAATTATATATATATATATATAATTTAAATTATTTAAATAAAATCATGTGGCGATAAAATGTATATACAATTATGTTCTAGCAACACATGTGTGCAATAAATAATATTTCTGTTATATCAATCAAGTCGCATCTTGTCCACGTTGTGTCTTTTGTTACGCGATTCTTCAGTTTGCAAAGTGAATTGCCTTTTGCCTTGCAAAATTAATCTAAAAGCGATTGGGGTTTGCTTAACGCGATGTTAGAAAGTCGATGGCCTTACGGATGGCCGCAGCCACGCGTTCTCATCGCGCAGGTGCAGGAGGTTGGAGCTGCGCTCCACAATTAAGAGCGAGGTCCCTGCAAATTAAGAGTTAAGGTGCATAGGTGGCCCCGTCGGAGTGGGGGTCCAGGCGACTGGCGGATTTCACGGGGGTTGAAAGCTGCGAAGGCGGTACCGGACACGCCCCTGGTGGCCGTACGCGCAACCACTGTGCGCCTTTCCTTGCGATATTCCACCTATATACCCCTGAAAACCCTAGTATACCCCGGCTGTCTCTCTATATTCCTACTCACTCCACCCCCTTCGCACTCGGCAAGACGGCCGGGCTATGCACAGGATCGGCGCGGAGGGCGCGAACTCACGGTGCACCACCGTGCACCGCGCATCTTTCGATATCTTTTTATTATTGTACCAAAAGTACGGCCGCCATTAATCCTCGTACCCCCGATGCTTTCAAATTGTAGATGCAGTTGGGGTAAAGTAATTCTACACTCTCTTCGGCATAATATAATATATGCGTTTCTAAGGAAGCATTTAGTCATATGATTTCGAGATGTTTCGCAAAACATGATTTTGTGCACGGTTTACATTTTATTTTTCGCAATTTTAACTTTTACAATATATTCTCATTAATTTACATATGTATTAATTTATGTTATTTTAACGTGGAAGAAGAAAACGGAGTTTTAAAAAGAGAACGGAGAGAGAACTCGATTGATATTATTCTTAAACAAATTATCAATTAAAACCCCTTGTAATTTATAATATTTATAATTTTTTAAAAGAAAGCACATCTCATCGCTTGTTAAAAAAGAATATTATTGTAAATAAGAGATTGGATGTCTTGTTGGGATTTATGTCTTAAGCATTAAGCTTGATGAAAGATTGAGTTACATGGCGAAATTGTCGGCGATACGGGTCGACGGTAGATTAGCTGCCAATCTCTACTATATTTTGGAAATGATGTCTATGTGCACGTGCGCGAGGTTTCCCAATACTTTTGGGACGAATTCGGGAGGGCACGAGCGTAGAACGGTAATTACGGGAGTCGGAAAGTCGTCAGCCTCGGTCATAACTTCGTAGGATTCCCAGGAGGACTCGGGTGCAATTTGTCGGTAGGCTCGATAGCGCGGCGGGTGAAAAGGACCGGCCGCGATTATTTGGGGCGTTGGATGCAGGATGCAAACAACGACGAGGGACGTCGAACAAATGACGTGCGTCTGTTTGTGCATTCGTCTCATTCCGTCGATCGTATGTCCCCGTCTGTTCTGAATTCGTTCGCTGTGCGAAATCGCGGCTGGGTCGTCACGTTGTCGGGGAAGCAAAAGGTTGTTGTAATTATGAGACATGCTAATTTGTTATGTGGATACATAAAATACGAATTATTTAAATTTATATACACTCCTATTATGCATTCTATTATCAGCATCATTTTGCATTTTCTTCAAATATTATCACGTGTGTGTTTATATACATATAATATATGTGTGTGTGTAAATAATATAGAAATGATATTATAAATATTTCTAATTATAATATATGTAATGTTAATAATCTGAAAAGTTTTACTATTTTCTGTGCTTAATTATAAAAATACCATTAATATTATTAAGATAATCTATATGATATTGCATATTAAGATAATTTGTCTATTTCTCAGAATCGTGAGACACATCTGGAAAGAATGTGACGTTACATTCAATAATTATATTTTGTAATAATTATTACACGAATTTTTGTTGTAGATATCAAGGAAATATACAAAAAAAAAACGAATAAATAAGTAATCCTTCCAGGGCGAAACAGATAACATCTGTCGTATCCGGACTGATGATTCGCGGTGCGAAAAATCGCAGTCGTCGCCTTCGGTACTTGCGGCTCGCGAGATCCCGAGAGCTACAACATTGGCCGCGCGGCGGTTTATCAATGATTCAAGCGTAATCTCATTTCGTATGATAATCTGCGGACCCGGAGAAATATTCATCGTGGCGGTTCGGTGGTCCTCATGAAATTCCGTGGCTCTCGCGGCTTCTGCGCGCCTTAGGAAGCCACCAGGGACCGCATTGCTGCTTTGCGGGATTTTCGTATTCTCCGGCGAGATGATGTTGCCCGTGTTGCGCGGGACACCGTGATACATGCAAGAACATTCCGGATGGCTTCTTTTGTCGGAAGACGGAGAAGTAACAGCGAACTAGTGGTCGGATGTCCACGGGACCGGATGGGAAAGCGGGGGGTTCTAAGTAGGAATGGAAGAAAAAAACCAGAGTTCTTCGCGAAAGTTTGGCGCTCGCCCCGAGATGCGAGAAGCCGCAGGATTACCGCCGATAGGGGATGATACTTTTGTGAGTCGGACACGGGTAAATGATGGATCGTCCTGGTCGTGTCGAGGAATGTAAAACTCACGTAAATCTCGGGCTTTTGCGCGGCAAACTGACGCAAGGCATAGCTCACGTACTTTGCACTTCGTTCGCTCTCGAGTTTCGCCGCTATCTTTTTCGTGACAGTCATGCTGATGAGAACTGACGCGTGTTTCCAAGAGTTTCGAACGAATCGTTACATGTCATGCGATTTTATCGTGCGTCTAAGTATATATTTAAAATAATTACATAAAATAAAGTGGACTTAAATATCATGCTATATAAGAGACAATATATAATTCGATAAATAAATATTGTCTTAAGTGATGTTAGAAGTGATGTTAGAGTTAATCTTATTCTAATTTACCCAAAAGCTTTAAAAGGATATATCAAAATAACGCAGTGTGTAGACAAAATGTCGTTTGAGTTTAGACGACAGATCGCAATGATTTGCGCTCTCTAGAGAATTTTAACGAGCGTGTACCTGACTGAAATCCAACCCAATGACATTCTTCTGGAACCTCGAAAAGTCAAATATTTGGACCGATTGCAAAGTCATCGAAGGCCTCACGCGCGTGGCTTTCTTTCACAAGAAAATCGGTGGTTTTCACGCGATTCACCAGCGGCCACGCAGTTCGAAGGAAAGAAACATTGTTCGAGTTTCGTTGTATCCTCGGGGACATGCTCTCCTCCGCCTCGCCAACAGCTGATTAATCGTTCTGCTCTTTCCCGGGGGACCAGGGAGACGCATCGAGCGGCTTCTTTGTCGTTGTGAATGGCGTTTCGTACTGACTATTTTTCGTTTACCGTTATAAGAAGCACACCATCTTGAGGAATATAGAGCTTCTTGTAGCATTGCCCTTTCCTCCCTCCCTCGTCGCATGTTTCTATCGTGTTGGATGATTTTTGAAAGGCAACGAATTTTCGCTTTGTATTCATAAATAACTGCGTTTCTACATTTTAAGAATAAAACCGACAAAAATTTGTTTATACAACTTAGAATATTTATAAATATGAAGTATATTTATAATTCAGATGCAATTTTATTTGAATGTATGGATGACCATTGATATTCTAATCTTGCGAAGTAAAGTAACAGTCACTCGAAGAGTGAAAATACCGGTTCCAAAAGAGGACATGCGGGGCAGTTTGTTAAGCACCGAAGTCGCCCCTGCAGTGCGGTATATCCGGTGCAGCTTAATTTGTTTATTTGGTAGGAGGGCGTGGTAGGAGATATTCGTAGGGTAGGAGGGTGAATTGCAGCGCGATACAATGTTTTATTTAAATACGTCGCTGCGATCCAGCTCGCGCCCCATGGGTGTCCTGGACGGTAGCTGCCTACACTTAATATGGGAAGCGACAGACTCATTTTTATTTCTCAGTCCCATGGAAACCGACGTGAAGGACCTCTTTCGTTTTCCGCCCGTCGCGATTTTATGAGTTTCGTATACGTTTGCGTCGTAAACCAGTATTCTGCATTTCGTAGTGCGTGCTATTTTATCGTTGACATTTATAGCTGGAAAAATCGACGTATTATTATGATGATCAATTTATTTATTTTATTCTATATTAATAATTTCATTTAAACAATAAAGTAAAGTAGTTCTTTATTCATAAAATGTTTATACATATTTTATTTATATATATATATATATATATATATATATATATACCTGTATATGATGCTTATATATATGTTATAAGAAAATATTTTTTTGCAAAGTCTATTTTAAAAAAGTTACTTAGTAATTGCTTAGTCAAGGATTAAAATAAAACTATCATTTACTACGTTCAATTAATTTTTTTTAACGTATATATAAACGTATAAACGTATTATCAAATTTATTTCATAATTGTTAGCAATGTACAATGATGGCGACACATTTGTGTTCGTATTATTATGAGTAACATAAGTGTAATGAAGAGAAAATCTTTTAAAACACCGACAATCCGTATGCCGATTGTCGGTTATACTACTCTTACGCTGTGCACAATGGAGGTTTTTTGAAAAGACTGCATGAATTCTAAATCGACATTGGGAGCACGACATCGTGCAGTATAATTTGAGTTAATTCTGCTGCAGGGAACAGGAGACTCGATTAAAAACCTCGGCTCATTGTCTTCTGTTTGCTTCTGGTGCACGTTTGACACTGGCCAATTTCCTCGCATCTTTCTCGGTAAATTAAGCGCATAAAAGCGAAAAGTTCTGTAGATTATTTACCATAACTTATCTTGTAACTTTTAATTGATTATTTATGATCTAGACACACTTTGTGGCAATATAGAGTGTACCTTTAGATAAAGCTCTGATCACTTGACTACGAAATTACCTTACTACTGAAGCCGAAAGCAGTCGACCATCGAAGATTCTCCGTGAAGATAATTATGAATTCTCTTTCAAGATTACGTCGAAATCCCAGTGGGTTATCACAGTCAATGGAAGACGGTCCAAAGTTAAGGATGTCACGATTGAACCAAGAACAGAAAGTTTTGTCTCTGGCATAGTCGTGCAAAAAGTCAGAAAAATTATAGAAATATTACAATTTCATATCAAAATTAACTAAAAATTTCAATCATGGTTTTCCAGAACACATATCAAGTGATTAAATTTTCATTCCTCGGTCGTAGACATGAAATTTTAATATCGTTGGGCAACGAGTGAAGACATTAGATCGCCAAGGACGTAGGCAAATACGGTTAACGCTGTTTGCTCTGGTTTGAATGGTAGTTACATGTGTGGAACCTGTGCACCGCGAGTGAGATCTTTCTACCCTGTGACCTTCCTTGGCTCAGTGCGTAACGGTCCCTCAAGTTAAATAGTATAATGGCCAATTTAAAATGTCCCGGAGTATCTAAGATTTGTGTTTGCCCGTGGTCGAGATGTGTTTGAACGACATCTCGTCTCTGAGAACCGAGAATGGAGAAGAAACATAGTTACGACCGCGAAAAACCCCATGGGCCTCGGACACATATTGGACTTTTAGAACCGCGTACGAATATGTACGAGATACAAGTTATAACTCACGTTCCTTTTATGATTAAATATAAAAATATTAACTATTTAAACATTATATGTATAGATAGCTTACGTAATGTAACTTGTAACAAGACGATAAACAATAAAATATCTTGTTATCAAAGAGAATATGAGTAATTCAAATTACCCTTTTCTATAACTTCTATATCGTTGAAAAATCGATGTATGCAGAATACTGAAAACGAGTAGGATAAAAAAAAATATGTTTTCGGTGCTGCGTTTTACGTCTGCCAATCCAGCATCGCGAAACTAAACGTATCACGCGTTCCTGCCGAACACGATCCCACGGGATGGAGCACCCAGCACGCCTATTTTTCACGTGATAACCGTAGAGCGGTGGAAAGGGAGCGAAGCATTATTGCATTGTCCAGTTTGATAGAATCCCAAAATCCTTCAGGTTCTGCGACGCAGCCACGCGAGGTGCCTAGCAATGCGCCTTGCAGCCATTTTCCCCAGGGTACGCGGTAACCCATCAAACTTTTAGCTGGACATCCCCCACCCTGGCTCCGGTAGTTCTTCTTCTTTTCTGGAACGTGCCAGCAGCCGGTACCATGGCGGGTTGTGCGGGGGATCTTCTCGTGATGAATATTGTAGGGGGCGCTTATTGTTTCTACTCACAAATCATTCGCCGATGTCTCGCGGGGGGCGAGCCGCAATGTTTTATTCTCCTTCGGTCGACAGGGTCGACACCGGTAGATCTAGCTAACTTGTGTGTGCGCAAGAATGTCCATGTCCTTTCCGAAAGGACCGTCTTCGATCCGATGGCAAGACATATCGCTGCCATTATGTGCCGGGAATCTTGTTTGATTGAAGCAAATGGTCGTTGTAAAAGATTTCCGAAAATAATCGTGAATGTCGCGGTAGCATGCAATAAAATAAATCAATTGCACGTGAACTCCACAAAATTTTTATCTCCCAGGAAAGAGTAAAATTGACTTGTATTTTGCATCGTGATACTTCAATGCTTTTGTATTTTCCATGTAAATAATATATTACAGAGAACAAAAAATTTTTTCTCTCTCTTTAATTTTTTGATATTATTATATTATCATATTTGTAATTAAATTTATTACATTTACATTTTAATCATAATATTAAAGTAAAATGTATAGAAGTTTTATTATACATTTTCTTGTGCAATTGTTTCACGGTATCCAGTGTTGTGAAAGAAATGCACGTTACTAGGAGTATATGTTCCAGTTTTTTACGAGGGAAGCTAAATGGAGGTCGGGAAAAGAACGTAAACTCGTTTCTTTTGGTAGCTCGAACGCCACCCTCGTCCCAATTCCGTAACAATAATTTTGCAAATAGCCGGCGGAAGCCGCTGCTAAATAATGAAGTATCCTGTCGTACGGGAAGATTCAATTTGCGGAAACACATTGGATGAACCAAGATAGAAGAAAAAGAAATTTGATCATAAACTTACTACGTTTCTCGAAAATATCTTTAACGTCAAACACATTTTCGCTTTCTCGCGCGTGTAATGGATTACTTGTTCGGCTTTTATAAAGTTTTCTTTCGCCATTATCGTGAATTTTACGTTAATATATTTCGTATCGTATTTTGTAACTCAAGAATACTTTATATAACTACTTTAATAAATTATGATAAATAGATATTATACATACAAACACAATATATTATTGTTGTGTGCAAAAGTTTAAGCTCTTATTTGTTGTGTCTAGAACTTACCATAAGTCGTAACATATTTTAAGCGAAACTGATGGTCAGCGTGAAATATATTCAAATATAATATTCAAATGTCGACCGCAAACTGGAAACTTGATTTTAGATTTTCGACACGAATGAATCAACGTCAGTGTTTTCTTTAGATGCTGATTCTTGGACAGAAATCATATTAGGTCTGGCAAGGGCTACAAACTTTGCATGATGTGTGTAGAGACCATGCAAATATATTCAATAGATGTAAAGATAAAGTTCGCAACAATTGGAAAATTGGTAAATTACTTAAAATAAAATTTTTTAAATATTTATAATATTAATAAATAGAAACTTTTGGTTATATAATGTAAAGAAATTTACATTATAATTTCTATTCATTTATAAACATTTTTTATACATTAAAAATATTGTTATCCAATCAATAATAATTTATATTATTCATTTTCTTTTATCATTACTTTTTAAAAAATACTTAAATGTTATTTATATCAAGAAATTTTTTTACTCTATGTAAGTAAAAAAGATCATTATAGAAAGTTAGAAAACAATCGGAATAGCACATCAACATTTCTATAAACAATGCATACCAATTGCATTGTAAAATTTTACAAGCTTTCGATTATTTTCAGGTAGGGCGAGAAGTTGCGGATTTCTGCACATCGGGAAGGGGACAGCTCACCAGAACATGTTTACTCCCGGCGAAACTAATTGCGCGTGCACGATTTTATTAAATTTGTCCACAACGTTACCTCGTTTGCATTCGTTAATGAGTTTTCGGTCTGGCGGTCCGGGCCATGGATGTAACGAGGTTTGGACGGGCGAAAGGGACGGGTGTACTCGAGCAAGAGGGATGAGGGCGGGAGTGGAGTCGCAAGAGGGATGAGGGCGGGAGTGGAGTGTGCCGGTTCGGTTTTTGCCCGAATTTGCATACTTTTCGCGGTGGTTTAATTTCTACGGCCCGCAAAATCGGACGTCCCTTTTTTGCCTTTACACCGCGAATAGCAACGGGCTGGTCAGGCGCACTCCGATACGGTATAAGTACACGAAGGATGTGATAGGCCATCGTAGATCACTCTGCGGTCTGGCATCTCAAGGGTCGCATTATCCCTACCCCAACCCCTTTCGTGGGAGCAACCCTTTTTGGTCGGTCCTTCTTCTACAAATTACACTCGACCTTCTATTGCACCGACCGCGAAAGAGTTTAATCGACCCCGCGGAAAAAAGATGGGCACCTAAGCGTTCTTCGTTCGCTCGAAGGAGAATAGTTTCCTTTCGCGTGCTTGAAGAGATCGCGGTACAATTTATTGATAGCGTTTCCGAAGCTTTATTTAGCCAATTACATTAGCCCATACATACGATAGTTCGTGTGTCAACGCATCTATAAATATGCTCTAGATACACGTTTGAAAAATTTACGACATTTTCTGGGTGAATGTTAGACATATTTGAACGTATCCTCCTTAAAACACATTAAAAACTTTTCCGAAGCGTGCTTTTTATAACGGCGGTTTCCTCGACGACGATACGGACTCCCACGGGGTTTAAACTACTTGGAATATTTACGATAAATACTATACATACTTTTGAGTGCAGATAACGAAAAGTGTCGATAAGAATATTATTCAAATTTGCTATATATACATGTAATCAGACATTACAATGTCATAAGCATAAAAAACAAGTTTAAAATTAACTGTTACTTCAAATAATAAAATCAAAATCATATAAATATTATTATATATATGCTAAAATTCATTAGTATATTAAAAAGTGCAATATTAATTTCGTACCATAATATTTTATTATCGATTTTTTGTTATAATAATATCATATTAAAGTATTAACGTACTAAAATGTATTATAATCTGATTGTAATAAATGTGAATGTTTATCTTTAAGTAAATTCTAAATACATATTATCTACGTTTATCAATTTATTAATATTTCGTAAATTATAAATGGAAGAAAAATACAGTAGATATCTACAGTTCGGTGACCCGAGCTACGAAGGTGTGGTGTAGCTTGATGTCTGAGCAATATCACGGGGACATGGTCATCTTAATAGACTCGTCGGTCGCTCGGCGCGAAGCCTGGAAACCGAAAAGCACGCACCAATGATTTTAATGAGATTCACAAGTCGGAAAGCCCGTCTGAAGTTATGACACGCTTATAGTGCCGGACTTTGTGGCGGAGGAAGTTCGCATCGCTCTACCCTCATCGTATGCAACATGGCGAAACAAGAAATCCAACGCGTGATCCGATGCTGAGATGAACGAGATACTACTTCTGATATCCCCCTGTTCCCTAAGGATCGTCAAGAAAAGAAATGTTACTTTACGGGCCTGACTAAATTTTCAAAATCGTCAGGTTCTGTGAAAAATTGACATTTACGTCCGACCGTTTTGTAAGTTTTCAGCGCGCGGTTACGTACACGACGCGTGATGAGAACGAAGTGGAAGTGGTTGAATTTCAGTTTCGCTTTACCGGATGGTCCGTTGTGCCGAGAGCGTGGATGGGGAAAGCACGAAGGGGTGAGAATGAGGAGAAACTGGCGGGATTGCGTTCATGTTGGTCATGAGTTTCGGACTTGGGAATTTCGGCCGGTGGCTCGTTCGCGGGGCACAAAGCGGTCTGCCGGACTTAACGTGATTAGCAGAGATACCCCGGCAGTTTCCTATTATCCGCGGTCCAGACGCCGCCGCACAACCGAGCGGTCTTCTCTTCCTTTTTCGACCTCCTCCCCCCGTCAACCCCTTCGGCTTGATTCCACTCTACAATTGAAACACGCTGATTATCAGTGTCTTCAATTCACTGTAAATGTACTAGTAAATATTGAGGGAATTATTATTATAATATGTACAATATTTTCTTAATCTCTAGCATATTAGTAAAAAGTACTTTATATAAACAATTTTTTTGCAAATTTTTATGCTCTTGCGAGTTGTACGGAGAGCAAAATAATGTACTACACAGGCAGAAAAACTTTTAATACTAGATTAATAGTTTTTCGATTATTTCACCTCATAATGATTTAACTAAAGGCTAAAGTAAGTTTTAAGTATATTTTTTATCGCCAATTTTCTATTTCAAGTATCTTGTTCTTGTAGGGTCGATGCGATTACTGATGTTAAAATACTGATACAGAGCGACAAAGATCAGACCGAGTCGATCCTAAAATCAGAAGTGCGGAGCAATACGAGAGAGTGTATACCGGGCGCATGAGCTTACAGACAGTATACAGAGTGAGAGTCCCTGCGAGTATGAAACTCAATTTGATTCCTGCTTCCCCTCGACCCCCGTCGTCGGAACCGGAGGTGAGTGGGACGAGAGGGACCCGAGGGTGGCGGTGGTCCGCCACCCCAGAAAGGGGGGTGCTCCCAGGGGCGCGCGACTGACCCGACATCCTGCAGGATCCAGCCACTCATATTGCCAATTACCAACTCTACGACCCTCTCGCTCTTCGCTCGCTTTGGACTTCGGATGATTCCAGCCACTTCCAGGCTGTTCCAGTTACATCGGCGCCGGTGTACGTTCTCATAGCCGTCATAGTCGGAAAAGGCCGTTGGCTAGACGCACGCCAAGTAAGCGTAATCTCTGGCGAATATTAAAGGATTTATGTTTCCTCTTACCGCCCTTGTACTGAGTGCACTTTGCGTGTGATCATTTCAAGAACGGGGCGGATGCGTTAATGGTAATAGATTGCCCGTCTCATCTTACTTAAATAATCCTTCCAAATGTTGAAATTATTGTAAATCATATATCGTGTATATTTCTGTGCACATTTTGTCAATGTATTATAATAAATATACGTTTGATGCACATGTATATATTATTTAGGATAAGCTTCGAAACTACGCGATTTAAAAATAAATTATTAATTACTGTGGATTTAATTTAATATTTTTAGAAAAAGAAAATATTTACTTATATTTAATTGCGCATTTAAATGCGGATTATAAAAACCAAAAAGTTTATTTCTTAGTAGATAGCAAAAAATGCGCGGTTGCTATCTACATGTAATAATAATTAATATTTATACAAATTTGATAGAAACAGAAAAAATAATTGTAATCACTAAGAAAAGGAATATAACCGATTTAGGTAAAATAGTAAACGTTTGTTTTAATACATATGGATCTGGAGAATTCTGGAAGTTCATAGTCGCGCACAATCGAAATGAAACCACGAAAATACGATCGCGAAATCACTTAGGTTTATTGGATTGGATGAGAAGCGGCGGTGCATTTGGAGGTAATCGTATATAAAATCTATATGTCACACGTATACGTCCCTATATGCCGGAGTTTATGCGTTATAAAAGAGGGGTTGCCCCGTAGCACGTGGAGAGGACAAGCTTGTGAGGGGGAGGCGGCATCGAAAGGTGGAAGACTGTTGGAAAGAGGTGGAACGGTGAGTTTAACAAATATTGAAGTCTCGGAGACGTCAGCTCGCCCGCGGGCTCCCTTCGTCGCGGTCCAAGGAAAGAAAGTTCCGAGTTTAAACTTGTCTAAATGTTTATACTTTTCCTTCGCCTCGATATTTCCACGAGACTCGCGGCCGATCTCTCTGTTATATGCTTCTAACGCCGCTATCTTTCTGACGTATCCTCAAAACGACATCCTTGCTCGTTCACTTTTCAATATTTCCCCGTGCGCACCGACACTTCCGTTCGCACTATTCTCGCCTCCTCGTACTCCTCGGCTTCGTACATTTCTTATGTGTCCGTAGTTTGGACTTGCTGTCTCCTGCTTTTCTGCCATTTCTAACGCGTGCTTACCTTTGATGTACTCGCACGAGCACACGACTCCTTGAGCTTCGCGTCACGAAAACGCTGCGGTTATTATGCATGTATGCCGGGATTCGATGTCGCGGGGGATGGGCATTCTCTTTTTCACTTGAATCCCCCATAGTGTTACCCCGGCGCCCTTGAATGCTTCGAAAGCATTTCGTATTCCTGTTTAAATTATATAACGGGCTCATGTTTTTGCGAGCTTCCGGAGTTCTTCGTAACCGCAAGGCGCTCCGAAAACGTCGAATGCACCTATTTTATCAACATCACAACAGCAAAAAGTAAAAAAAAAAGATCAAAGTTTTATTCACGAAAATCTATGATATTGAATTTAGCTTTATTTTGTGTGAAATGTGATGTTAGAATAAGATGGTAATAAAAATGAAGTAAATCGCAATTTCCATCAGTCTGTTTCCATCGACAGATTTTTTAAATTATTCGGTATATAATGCACTTCCGCTGGCGTACGCATCGTTGAAAGCATTCCGGAAACAGTCGAGAAGCATCGATAAAGAGGGTACACCGTATTGAACCTCGGTGCAGAAACGATTGTGGCCGATTATAAACGCATCGTGGCAATGCTCGCAGGTAGCATGGGGAGGGTTGATTCGCGAAGGGTGGGCGGTGGGTGGCTTACGGTAGAGTAAGATGTAATTTTCAATACCCCGGCCCGGAGTCTCTGGAGGCGCAAGGGGAGCCACAATTCCGGGGGTTTACCGTGCGCTGTCGACGTAAACTCTCCTCAGTCGCACCCCCGTCGGCCGAAGTCAGCCACGGAGAGCACCACTTATTCGAACCCCCAGTGACTGTCAATACCAGATCGTATACTGTCTCTGCCCGTGTATGAAACGGATAAATAAATCTCATTGCACCCTTGGTCCATCAAAATTTGACTATATTTAACATTTACGATATATCCACGAGCTTGCTTAATATATAATGAGAATGTTGAGATAATTATTATGAGATAATTTAACGGAAAAATTGTACATGTACTTTCTTATAGATCTCATTAAGTAAAATACAAATATATAATTAAAAAGAGAATATAATTAATAAAATTTAACGTATATAATAAAATAATTAAAAAGAAGTGTTTTATCTCACGTTAAATTTTTGGCAAAAAACAATGTGAATATAATTAATTAATGCCTCAAATACTTTTTGGCGTATTTTGAGTATTTTATAATGCTTTTAATTGATCTAAATTAATATTAATAACATGTTAACGTTCTTATATTTCTGTGATGTACACTTTTTATCTCGGATCCGTTATACTGCATGGTACCAGGGAAAACTCTGCTTTTATGCAAGACATATATGCATTGAAACTATCAAATGTATCTATATCATTGACAGCTGTCAAAAATTTTCTATAATATATAGTTCTACTAACTGCACGCACACGATAAAGAAAGGCACGTCTCTCCTTCTCAATGACTAATCTCGTTTTGAAGTTGCAGCCATGACGTTCGCCAAAGCAAGGTGAGAACCACATGTGAGAACCTTGTTCACAGCCCAGGGGAGAGCTGAGAGTCACACTGATCTTGCTCTTTGTCGCGGGACCTATTGGAGTGCATCCTCCACCTTCGCAGCACGCTCCCCTCTGCTTCGCCACGGTCCTCCCGGCATCCTCTGGTATCTTCCTTCCGGAGTCGCGAGGTACAGCGTGGCTTTTGAAACCTCTCGAGAGGGTACATTGACTTCGATATTCCGTATCGAGTTACGCTCGTTTCGTGTACCGAATAGTTGGTAGAAGGTGCACGGGTGTCAAACAAAACGTGGCACGTGATGAAGTAAAATACGTGTCGTGTATTAACTTGTCAAGTTTTATATTATTATACTTTTTATACATATGATTTACTTCTATAAACAGAAATATTATAAATTTTTTAAATTTACATGATAAATAACATCGCATTTTAACGACTTTGTACTCAAAATAATTTAGAAATAAAATACCCAATTGCCATCGTAAGATCGAGTGTGATAATCAGCATAAAACACTTGTGATGATTGCGACTTTCGTACAGATAATGATCTTGGCGTCAGAGAAATCCCCCAAACGCTGTGAATTAGTGTCCGTTTGATTTACCCATGGGAGGATGAGGTAAGTCGGCAATCGACCGTTCGTCTCAGGTACACGCAAAAACGTCTTCTGACTCTGCCACTAGAAATGCGATCGTCATCTAATTGGAACTCGATACCCAGTAACGAGGGTTACAAACTTTTCCGTTTTCTGTCTGCCTCAGCTCTCTCTCCCTATAGCGCCCTACGCCTTGCGTCCTCCCTCTTGTTCGCTCACCTTCGTTTCCTTGTGGGCGCGTCCCCGCAAGTAACAGCACTAGGAGGGGATGAAAAATTGTTATCTTATTTATGAGCACAAGATTAGACCAGCGGTAGAGCGTTTCGCGCCACTAACAGGCGTCGGAATGATGAATGTCTCTTGAACCGAGCGTGCTTCGGCTTACTCGCGAGTCGTGGTGTCCATTTAAAAGGGCGTCATTAATTAATTAATTAAACGGATGCATTGTAGTATCCACGGATTGACTGTGTCACGCCATGACAACTGTGAAAAGATTAGAATGCGTGAAACTGTTACACGAAAGAGGTTACACGAAATACAAATGGCACTTGATACTTAAGTATGACGTGTGTAGTAAATTAACAAAATATTTTCTCAGTTTAGTATTTAGAAAAATCCTCCTTTTATAAATTTGTTTATTCATCTTTTATTCATCACGGATTTATGTTATGAAATTATAGTTATTATTATGATTATTTTTTTACTTAGTTTATTACGTTTGTACGTTGGCCTAGAAAAATTGTTTTTAATTGTTCTATTAATTCTAGACGTGATTCTTTTATGCGACAAATTTCGAACATTACGCGTAAATAGGAAGAAAGAGAAAGGAAAAACTTCCGAAATTATCTTGTATACGTATTTTTAACAAATTTAGAATTTCTCACGGAACAGCGTTGGATACGGGGAATTACTCTTGCGCCATTACGAGTTGTGGTTCGTTTGCAGAGCTTCTCAACGATGCAGACAGTGCATTCGACTGCAACCGGCCACGAGTCCCCAGGAGGAATGCAACACCAGCTTATCTACGCGCCAGTTTGGAAATCTCAGCGTAGAGATGCGATACGTCTGGAGGGAAGGCTGGTAGACGTCACGTGAGGAAAGAGTGAGAGAGAGAGGGAGAGAGAGAGACGGATGAGGCGCGAGAAGCAGGGATATACACGAGCTGAAGTTGAAGGAGAACCGAAAGGACGGGGGAGAGAGAGGGAGAGGATAAGGTCGCTTCAACCTCTCGACATCCCACGAGGCCTCCGGTGTAATTAAGCGAGTGCACCCTCACATGTCTACGTACGTTCGCATCATGTCTATCCATCTAACCGTGGTAGGGTTGTTCTCTTCGTCGACTCGTCGTCCCTTATGCCAAGGGTCGAGAGATAAGGCCGCAAAAACCTTTGAAACCTCGGTACGTCCTTCGTAGCTACATCTTGTAGTCCCACACCAACAAATTTAAAAACGTGCGTGTTGAGAGATACAACGTATCCGCGGGGAGCTCTGATGGCCGCTTCCGTCAACATATTGTTAGATTGTGCATTATGACGTGTTTCTTTGTTTTGCAGTAATTACGTGTAAGGCCATTTGCGAAAGCGAGAATTTACTATTGAAATTTCAATAATACCATCTAAATCTGCAAAGATTTTAACAAACACTTATAAAATATAAGAGCAAAGAACGACCGAATATTAGTCTAAATATTGCGCATACTCTTCTGAAAGAAGATTGAGTCTGAAGACTTTCTCCTTCGACATGACACTCGAAAGCTATAATTGAGGCAAAGGCAATGAACGAATATTACGGAAGACTGTGTACATGTTCGAGTATACGTTATATGGTAATGGAGGGCCAATCATGCGGTAACTAGCCACCCTGGGGAAACGGTCAGAACTGCCATCCGGCGGTCAGCTCCCGTCAATGTGTCACTTACGTAGCCGGAATAGCGAACCCTCCCGATAGAGCATTACCACTGAACGTGTTTTCCCCTCGATTGCAAGTACTGTCAGTTTCCTGTCTGGAACATTCTGTCCACGCGTTTTAAAAAGCTGTCCAGATCGTCTCAAGCTTTTATAAATTGTGAAGAAATTCGATTTCTTCAGCTTTTTCTTTATAATGTCGAAATCGGTATAAATATTTTTCAAAATATCGTATTTTCTAACAGTGTATAAAATATTGTAATTACTGTATCATGTATTTGTTACATATACTTTAGAACTCAGAAAAAAGATTATGATTTTTTTCGCGAAAATTATCGAAGAGCGACCGACATTGTCCGGGGGACCTCGCTCGACCGAGCGGATGAAAGGTTCGTCGAGGCGCAAAACTGCGTTAGAACTCGCATTAAAAGTTAGTGGATACGACGAGGAGTTGGACGAATCGAAGGGTCGAGAAAGCACAAAGCGATGCGAGCTGGTGTGGCAGCCAATTCTTGATTCGATGTCGTGAGCGACTTGACGAAGGTGTGCACAACACCACTACCACCACCACCATCATGATCAACAACAGCGGCAAACGTTCGCGTCCTATCACCGATGATACGGATGTACAATACCACCTTCGCCATCGGTCGAGCCAAGAGTGTATGGAGCCGCGAGCGAGCGAGAGAGACCAGGAAACAGGACGATAAATAACTACAGGATGAAAAAGGGGGCGCGGTACCCTCCCGGGGCCCCTAAACCTAGACTACACACCCCTCGCCATCCCTTGCCGTCCCGCGCCACACCAGCTTCGTATAAACCGCGTGCACGGGCCCGACCCCGACAATTATACCCTCGCACGCGAAATGTTTTATTACCCTGACGTAGAATGCTTTCGTACGACGAGAGAGTGGTTGGTGTGTCGCTTGTGTGTGTGCGTGTGTATCGACACATTCGCCGTGTGCGCACATGCATGGTTATTGTCCGGTGCAATACGGAAATGTCTAACAGTACGTGTCCTACTTTTCTTTACTTTAAAATCTTTGTCAAATAAAGCGATTTAACGTCAACATAACGATATTTCCTTTTAAAAATATTTAAATACAATAATTATAAAATTTATTTTGTTTTGCACAAATTTTAACTCTAATTGTAAGACACGAGTTTGTTTATATGCGTCTTACAATTCCATGAAGCGCATGAACGCATTAATATCGAAATAATGTAACCTGCGTTAGAACTCTTGAGAGAGACACGAGCCTTTGAGAGAGAAACCAGCTAATTACGAGGCAAGCACCCGGTAAAGTCTTCTACCTTGGACTACAGCCTCGGAGGGATATACGAGGTTGGCAGTGCTTGAGGGGATCCACTACTCCCAAAACGTACACCGGATGACGCTTGATCTTTCGGCTAATTCTGTAATCCGGGCCGGCACTACCTGCTAACTGCTCACTAAATCGAGGATCCAATCTTCTCCGCTATCTTCGCTCTTTACCACGACAAATGGTCAGTGACAGTGTCTAAGTGATACTTCAAATAGAACACGATTTTAGCAAATTTAAGTTTCTTACTTGCATTATGCGATAATACAAAAAAATAATAAAAATAGTTTTCTACATTTACAAAATAAAATTCTTTTCTGATCTCTGTGATAACGACAAGCCAGTATACCTTTCCAGTATTCTTATTCTTATACTTTCGTGTTCTACGTCGAAGACATGTCCCGCGTGTAAATTGACTGTTAATTACTAAAAAATGAACAAGCTGACAGCGCAGCTATTTACCTTCCTTGCATTCATGCCACGAGCCAAGTCAGCCCTTAGTCTTTGGTTAATCGGGTTAAATTAACTCAGTTAGCGCACGGCTGTTATGCCCTCGTAGTTAGTGACTTGTTATCTTGAATCAAGCTTCTCGTCAGAAACATTCATGTGAAGCTCACTGTGTCATATTATAAGTAATCAATATTATATATAAAATATGAAAATGGATTGTTACAAAAAAACTGTTAAGTTTACATTTTTAAATAAAATTAATTGAACGATAACTTTGTTATTGAGAAAACAATTATGAGAAAGTTTAATATGGAACTTTAAATGCAATTAATAAAAGTTATAGTTGTTACTTGTCATGTAACTTATGTTTATAAATAAAATATTTTACAATGTCATTGTAGAAAGATTTTTTAGACTGATAGACATTTCTAACAATTCAGGAATTTCCGAGGAACAATACAGTAAAACGTTGCTGTTCCTCATTTATCGGTTCGAATCGCAGCATCGATTTTTAAATTGAGTAATAAATAAAATTAGCAGCGAGGGTGACTTCCGTGGTGGGCAAAGGGGCCGTAATTGTAACTTCATCAGGGCAACTTCCCTCAACTTAATAAAGCTGTCTCAATTTTCGCCTCATTACCGAAACTCGTGCGAAATTTTCTTGTTTAATTTATGTATACTATATCAAATAAATGCAATATAATTATAGTTAAATATAAATTTCGAAGATAAATGCAATATAAATATAATCATATTGCCTTTATCTTCAAAAAAATAAATGTAAATTTTAAAAATTTATACCTATTATAGTATTATTTGCGATTTATTTTGGTGTTCAGCATTACTACTTTTTTTATTTTGGACGGAATGTTTCATTATTTCACGAAAAATTACGACTGCGCTGCGTAATAGGACCAGTATATCACACAGCTTGCAAACGCGCGAAAAAATAACATTGGCTCTCTTATAGATTTATGGGCTTTGTCAATGTATGGCTCAAACATCAATCGAGAAAAAAATAATTCTAACTTCAAGATTAGATAAATTTGTAAACAAATAGTAGAATATTTGTTTGAAATTTTGCTGTTATGTAACATTATTGTAAAAATCTATGTAAAGCGAGAAAGCAAATTGTAATATGATTAGTAAGTATCTAAATAATTAGATACTTACTTAAATAATAAACTTTGATTTTTATATTTAACAGTTGTTGCAATAGTTTTTTGAGTTTCTTTTATAAGTTATAATCAAGAATCATTTTTCAACACATATACATATACACCTTAAAAGAAAATAATTTATAATCACGCGAGCATTGCTGCGTTAATTAACAATTTGATTGATACTGTATAATCGTCCCTTTCATCTTCAATGTATGGAATGCTAGCGTGCTTGTTGTATGCCTTGCACTCAACTTAAACACGTTCCCATAAACCGCGCGTAACGTCACGCATAATGTAACATGATTGCGTTGTGTACGTTTAGACATACCATTAGCATGGCGATTGACATATGCATCCCATTGACGACGCTTGGGTTCGAGGCGAATGTACTCGTGCAGCATCGCACGAAGGACAGAAGTGAGGGCAGAATAGTGGTATCCACTCTCATGTAACTAATCAACCGACTGTCGAGCCAAATCGTCCCCAACTGAGTCTCTCGGAAGCAGGGAAATCCGGACGTATTGGCGCAAGCAGAAACGACAAGGTATCTACGTATAAGTGTATGCGATACAGTTTTATTACGTTAAGAATCAAGAAAACTTTCGTACTCGTCATATTTAAAAACGGCGATAAAAAAGCGCACGAAAATGAAAATAAGAGAATTGTGTCGAACAAAGTAATTACGGAGCACGCTTTCGTAGGAAAAGGAAACGCTTGGTCGCACTGTCGAGCATTCCGCGAAGTAGAAGGCGAGGGTCGGAGTTGATAAAGAAATAAAGAATCGTGAAAGTTCGCGTCGAACCCTGCGTTCCCGTGGGGCCTTATGACTTAAAGTCTCCTTACTCCGTTAATTCCGAACATTAACAAAAGTCCCGCTAAAACTCGCCGCCAACTTTTCCGATCTCTAGGGACCGAGCCGGACTTGTTAATGAAAAAAATACAATAAAACTCTTTCACGACAAAACTCGTCTCGAATTCTCGAGACTAGCCTGCTCATGCTCTACAAAGAGAGCTCTCCCCTTTCCTCCTGCGTTCCTTTGGACAAAATAATCGGTACTCATAATTGAGTAATGCAAAATCTTCAAGTGAATGACTATGTATTTCGCACAAATGTTAAAAAGAAGACATTATTATAAATTTTGTCGATAATTTAAATGTAAAAATTAATTAAATAAAAATTTGTCGGAAAGATTAATAAAAAGATGTCGCGAGTTGTATCAGAAAAGAAAAAAATAATCTTAAAAATTAGAATTGCAAGAAGCACAAGAAAGAGCATCGTCTTATCGTGCATTCGTTTTCAGTAAAATGTAAATGCTTCAATACCCATTTTTTCCAACCGCTCCAAACTGTTCCGCGAGTAGATTTAAACTGCATATTCTTTCCGAAGGGCGCCTGGCTTAATACCGAAGTGTCGGTGTAAACCGCTTTATGCTGGCGCTTTATACCATCCGACCCCTTCGTTCCGCCACGAACGAGACCTCTTACTTATTCATTTATTCTGGCAAGATGAACTTTACGGAGATTTTAATGGCACTCTGACTTTCTTGATATTCGCGCGTAGGTAGACCTTTTAAATTTCGTTGCTGGCGAATGATGTATACGGTGTGAAACAGCCGTTTTAGTCGAAGATTTGACGCTACTTTTGCATGCTGTTACTCTACATACTGTTGCTCAACAGATTCGGTGAACATATCGTGATTTACAAAACGGATTACCCTAATGAAAATCAGATCCTATTTCACGTTTGTCGCGAGAATACAAAAGCAAACGTCTCACCGACTGACATGTGCGATTAATTATCGACTGCTGTAATTACTCTTATAAGAGGGTTCACAGAAGGAACAGATTTGATAGGAGAAATCTTAATGTACATAAAGTTTGTTAATTCATTTTTGATAAATATACTGAAGATTATTAAGAATTATTATTAAGAATAATATACTTGAAGTGATATTGATATCAAGAACATTCGGTTATAATACATCAAATTTTCATTTATCAGATTAGATTTTACAGATTCGAAATATTTCAACACACGAAGATTTAGCAGAATCTTATTATCATTTTACGAAAAAATATTATACAACCTGCTAGCAATCTATAGCTATAAATTATCACATACATCCTCCTGTCATTGCTAGGATTTGATGATAAATGGTTCTCCGTGCCATTAATCGTGGATCACCAGCTATTCATTTTTCATAATTCATCGAATTGGTTGTTCAGAAATTTGCTAAAACTTCAGAAAGTGTATACACGACAAAGAGTTTTGCTGTTTAATAATATATTGTCATTGCCTTTTTAATTAATTACGATAAATATTATTAAATATATACGGCATAAAATAGATAGAAATAAAAATATGAAAAACTGTGTATCAATTTCTCTAAAAGATAACAAATAATACATTTACAGTTTATTTCTTAGAAGAATTATATTTTAAATTTTTCACAGAGATTTCTTTCTATGTTTTGTATTTTTTTTACTTGCTGCTCGTAAATTGCTCTTTGCAGACGTTCGTCTATTCTGCCAACCTCGCTTACCGATCGAGATTCGATCTTTCTCCTCCGGGACGCACGTGGCCTCGGTATACGAAGATAGACCTGGCCCAGAGGTGGCACACACCTAGTTTTGATTCACCTCATGGTATCCTGCCGGTCACGAGGCTGACGGCGCGTAATTGTTCTCTTGTCTGGTTCTCGTACGGCATCCAACACCCGCCATCCCCGCGATTGCGTTCGCGCCAAGAATGCATAAACAGCCTCTTTTACCAATCCGCAATGCTGTAAACCTTCATCCGCTTACTCTGTTTCTGATACTGATTCGTCGTTCACACAAAAATTTAAAAAAAGCAAAGTCACGAATGAATCACTGCTCTTTTTTTAACATCGCAATTATTCAAATATTCATATATCACAATAACGCTATGATTATCCCATTTTTATTTAGTATCCCATTTTCCTCGTGCACATTTAGTCAAAATTAAATGAGCGTCGCTTCTAGCTTTATGTAATTTTACATTAATAATAAATTCCGCGACAAGTGAGCTAAAAATCTGTCCTTCCTCTTTTTTAATAATCTAAAACTCGCAATCTCCGGATTGTTACTTCCGTATTTAACATTGCATCACTGCCGTCTCTAGAGTTTTATATGCATAAAGTATGGACGTAGCGCGACAAGGTTCAGGAACCAATCAGCAGCAATCCGGGAAATTGATAAACGATCTCCTTTTTTCTCCCCTATCGCTCGGTCGCATCGTTATCGGGCGTTTCTGCAAATCGAAGCGTCCAATACCGTTAATGGATTATTAATGATCGGCAGAAATGTCGCGGCTGCTGGTGAACCGAGTGTAGCAGCTCGATTTGCCGACGCACATGTATCGGCCAGGATTCGGCATCATTCGGTCGCATAATTTCCCGCACTGGCAATCATACTGCGCGACGATAATTGGCACACGACCGACAATCGTCGTAATTTCGCGTTCCCGCTGCGCAAATTCTGACGTGTGACACGCGACGGATCGGCGCTCCTGGGAGGCACCTCATTCAATTAGCCACTCAGTTACTCGCATCACATCGCATTTACCCATCAGGGTTCCCGCCCGGTGAACTCTCTGACGACCCTAGCCGAATCTCCTCGTCTGCCGTAGGGGCCGCCACGAATTCGGTCTCCCCGCGAATTCGTGATTTAAACTTTTCGCGAACGACGACGACGCGAGGGGGTGTCTTCCTCGGGCGAGACTCACGTACCGACAAGGAGGATCTCACGAAGCTGTCATGCAGCAAAACGGCTTGAGTTCGCGTGTCAGGACGTTGGCGGTTTTGTCTCTCCGCCACGCTTCGTCTGCGAAACTTCGTTAGTTTTCCTATCCGTGTGTCTCTTTCAGCTTTATCAAATGCTTGTTAAATCAGAGGGAGAAATTGTAACGGCTTGCTTTTATCTTGCAAGAAGAAACTAAACAACTTAGCAATATATACTTTTAATATTAAACTAAGATATCAATTAAAATTAGATATCTTGGATTAAAATAAGATATATCATGTTACAAATCTCTTACTATGAATTCACTGTATGATATAGTATTTGCAACTTCTTTTCGCTTTACATATTAAAAATGTAGATTCACGAGCACTTTTCAAACAATAATAAATAAACGAATGGATTAAGTCTCATGTATTACATTCTTCTTAATCATAACATTTCTATATCGAGGACAGCCTTTTTCTCAGAGCTAAAGTAAATGATCGCCAACCTATCGGCAAAGCGGTGGCGGAAGTCGCGCCTCGGAAGCCACAGAAGTTTCTACGAATCCGCGGCTGGTTGCAAACTTGCCGAAGGGTCGAAACCGCCGGCGCCGTGAAATTACTCGACGGGTACCTCCCACGGGGCCGAACTTGTCCGCGACAATTTCAAACTTATTTTAACATTCATATAAGCCCCGTGCTCTCGCCTCGTGTGCGAGCGAACCCTGAACCGTCGTCTACGCATCCCTTTCGCTGCGTAACCTGAGAAGCGATGCTCATGTACGGCGCTCCTTCCTCGATGTAAAGACGTGCAAGCATAAGGGCGGCTTGGGATTTACATAAGATTATGCGTAAGCTTTCGTACCGCCTCGCGGTAAGGGGATCGACGAAATGGTGTCGTCGTGAAACAACGCTCCGGGGTGCGCTCATCTCGCACTGATAATTATAATAAAGTGGCGTTGTATGACGTACGAGCAGCGCGATAAGCGTCATTGTCGATTCCAGCGTGGTGCAGACGATCAGATGTGATTTAGAGTCTTTTATCAGTTTTGCATTGTGATCCGACTTTGAATCTTGTAGGAAATTACGCGACAATATTACTCAGAATATGTATGAGAAAAAAGTTTGATGAAGAATAATTGTTTATATCTCCGCAACTTTCATTATTTTATTAATATTAAATGTTTTATATATCATTTGACTAACATTTTATTTATGTTTCGTAAATTGTTCAAACACTTTTTTACAACTGCGTGTTTATTATAGATTCATCTAAATATAAATATAATAAATAAATATATGTAACATAACTGATTTTCTTATCAATTAATGCAAAAACAATTCGAAATTAATTGAGAGATGAGTAAAGCAATACAAATATAAATTAAGATATGCGCAATATTGCAATACATATCAATGTCCTTAAAATTGAGTTCAGCATAAGTAACAAATTATTAATTTATTCAAGTAAAATATATAAATAATAAATGATTCTATTTCTGTATTTCTGTGATACGAAAATCACTCTGTACATACCGATAAAAAATCGATTTTTTTTTTATTACATATACAAACTACTTTATATTTCAATGAGCCAACGGGATTTATTATTATGTACAGCCATTCTTTGCCTTGTGGCGTTGTTAAATCTTACCACCTACCCCATGATACGTTTTATATTCATAGTCTGCGCAAAAATTGCTCCTAGAGCACAATAAAGATTATACGAGCCATAAAGTAAATTCAGCCTACCCTGCCGATGTTTATTTAAGCGTGGGATATACACTACAGACTTCTTTTTTTAATTTTATCTCTACCTTTGTCCTTACTCACTTTTCATATTATTCTTCTTTCCTGCTACACCTGCTATTCTTGCAGCTTATAAACTTGGGAAAAACCGACGGTAGTTACTACGAAACCATCGTATCGACCGGGTGAGAGATTTCGTCTGTTCGACATCGAGGGCACTAAGCGGAATTCCGAATAAACCTGCACTCTTGTGAAAATGGCTGGAACTACACGTTCACCACGAAGCATGGTTAATAAAGAAGATTCCTTTCTGTTGGAAACAAATCACGCTCGTGATTTCAATTCGCGGCAGACAATTTTGCAAAAATCATTTATCGAAATTGTATACGCTAACACTCTGTGATGTAATTTAAAAAAACGTTACACGTTAATATCTAATTAATAAAATTCAAATTTTCCCATCCTCTTTTTGCACGGAAGAAATGTTGCAATCACGAATGGCGTCCCTTTTGCGACGTGATAGCTCCGTTTTTATATCTGCGCTTTACAATAACCTTCACACATCGCAAATTTTCGCAGGAAAAATTAAAACGAAAAGAGATAGAAACTGTAACGCCACTCCCGTAGCCGTAGTAGGTACCACAGTATTATAGTACAATAGTGATTTACTTTTCTTAATACAAACTTCTAAAAAAAAATGGAAATATTTGCAAATAGTTATGAATACAATTTATACAAATATTTATGTAAAAATATTCGTTAAATTATTATTGTGTATGTTTTAATTATAATTAACTTTTAATTATAATTTATTTGATTATAATCTATTTGAATAATTAACATTTTGATACTTGTTTTCAAAGTATTGGCTTATTTAAAGCATTTTTAGGATATTCCATTAATCCTAAAAAAAGTTTATTTCACATATGTTTTTGTGAAAGTTATCTACAAGACAGAAATTTATTAGACTTTTAATATAAACTAGTCTTAAATATGCATGACGTTTCGTTATAATATTTCGTTATAAAGTTATTTAACATCTTAACAAGGAAAAAAATATTCAGTTTAGATCATTATTAGATAATCGTTGTAATTCCTGTTTGATATCTGGTTTAAGCAACTTTAAGATATAATTTACTCGCTTGGGATTCATAGCACTATGTCAGTACTATTAAAAACCTTTTCCTCGTATGATTTTGCATATGAGTTAAAAGTGATGTCGGTATTCTGTACTTTCGCAGCATGACGTAATGCAGCGTTTCGTTTTTAATGGTTCTTTAACCGCGGTTAAAGTTTTTCTGTAAAAAAGAATTACTGTAAGAAAATGTACCGCTAGTCGTTACACTCCTAAACTATTAAATTTTTGTAGTGATAATATATCTTTATAGCACCAATGCGTGTTTATGATGTTTATTTTAGTACACTTCATCGCCTGCATGCGCGAAAAGAGATATCGTATGTTTTTATAAATTTATGACTTCTAATTTTTTGACGTACATTTATACTCGATTAGATTATCACTACATGTTAATTTTCAGCATTTTGTATATGGCTAGCTTTTTATATATCTAGAGTTTTCCGGAATCACAAATCTAAACGTATTCCGTTGTTACAATCAATGTTATTTTAAATATATATTTATTTATTTGTAATATGTTTGAATTTTTTAAACAAATCTTTATAATTTGAACATGGAAAAATTGATGATCACTTTGATAATCAATTTGGATATATAATAATTTTTAGCAATACATTTTGCTCCTTTTAGATATTATGTGGATGTGGTCGACTTGATGGCACTGAAATTTCAGAAACTATTTCAGCAGTCATACATTTACGGCATAAAAATATGAGGCCGGTATTTTATGCTCCGGACATCGAGATTATTGGCATAGTCAATCATCTTACCAAAGTGATGGATACCACGAAACGTAGAAATGCTCTTGTTGAAGGTGCCAGATTAGCAAGAGGATGCATAAAACCTTTAACTGAATGTGATGTTTGTACGCACGGCGCCCTTATTATACCTGGAGGATTTGGTGCTGCGCGCACTTTGTATGTACTCAGATGATAATTGGATAACGTGTGTGGAAGTAAATAGTAAAATGAAAAAAAGTAGAATAATAAAATTAGATCAATAAAAATAATTGAGTATAAAAATTGAGAATAAAAATAATGTATATATAATATATCAAATAAAAAAATAGTCTTCTGCCTTATTAAAGTAGTAAATATAATAGATGTCAACATTATTTCGAAGGCATAGATTTCTTAAAACACGATAAGAATTTAAGCAAATCTGTTTTTAAATCTTAATTACTATAACTCTTTCTATAACTTTTTTTTTTTATAAAGGAGTAATTTTGCTGAAAAGGGTACTGACTGCACTGTTCTACCCGACTTAGAAAAGATTATCGTGGATTTTTACTGTGAAAAAAAACCGATCGGTACTATGTGCATAGCTAGTGCGCTTGTTGCTAAAGTATTGAAGGGTGTGACAGTTACTCTTGGCAAAGAATGTGAGTCAGATCGTTTTATCGTCGTCTTTATCCTTATTTTGTAATATTTAAAAATTATTTTTTATAGCACCCAAACAAGACTGGCCATACGCTGATGCTATCAAGAAGGTCGAGGCCATGGGAGCTAAGATAGAAATGAAAGATGTTAAAGGAGTAACATTAGATAAGAACTATGGCGTTCTCAGTACACCAGCCTGGTTGTACGAACCAGCTACTTATTCAGAAGTTTACGACGGCATTGGTAAACTTGTCACAATGTTAAAAAAATACATCAAGTAACATGTACGCAAATCTCTTTGGAATCTGCAAATCTTTCTGTGTGATGACTGTTATATTTTAATATTTATTTTATATAATATTTTATATACTTTAATATTTTACTATAAAATTTATACTTTGTATTTATATATATATATGTATGTGTGTGTGTGTGTAACTTATTGTGTGTGTGTGTGTGTATTATTGTGTATATATGTATGTACACATATAAGTGGTGCAATAAATTTTTGTTACATTAATTTGCATATTATTTTTGTGATTCAAATATCTTTTATAGCATGCAAATTATTCTTAAAAATATTAAAATTATTATTACCTACCTTACAAATGTGCATTTTTTTATTGAATTAACATAGGATTATGGGACAGGAACGTTATTTTTGAAAAAATATATTTTATTTAATTTTTTTAATCACGCCCTTTCGAAATGAAGTAAATTGAATGGGGCGCACATGTTTTGAATGTTAAGCAGATCAATAAGTTTAATGATACAGTTAAAATACTCAACAACAAGTGAAACAACAATGAATCGAGATCTGTTGCAAAGAATTTTCGTCGTTTTAAAATCGTCTGTTAGATAAAGCAGCAATTTTCGCCACGAATTTCATCCGTATTGAAAGTTGTTACAGAATTTTATTGAAATTCTGACGACCTCTCAACTCTAGTACCTTTTATTCCATAATAATTGCAACTGGCAAGAAAGTGTTTAAAAATTTTGTTATTAAAGTTTTTTGAGATTTCTTTTTTTATGATTTATGATTTTTTTTTCATTATAAATTTTAAATCTAAACATCACGGAGAGAAATACATTAACGTATTTATATTACCAACAAGCAAATACAAAATGGGCAGTCTTTATTACTTTACTGAATATATATGTGAATCTTCGCATACTTAAACTATAACCAATTAAAATTAATTTTGCTGGTGCAAAGGCGTTGCGTGTTTATCATAATATTTTACAGAAAAATGCAATGACAATTTATTTTTGTTGAAACATTAAAATAGAAGAGCGAAGTAAAAATAATTTATTTATGATAATACTGAAGTTTTTTCACAAGTCGATTTGACGCGATCAAAATTTTCGTTGCGTGTATTTTTATAGAACTTCATTTTTCGTTTTTTATACTTTTAACACCTCCAATAAAATTACGGCATCTTTCAAAGAAAGAAACCAACGAATGCAAATGTAAAAACTAAGAAGAACAGATCTCATGCATATTCTGAAGCATATCCTACGCATTCTTACGCGTTTCGCATAATTATAGGATAACGAGGCCGCGCGCACGAGCGGCTCATAGTTTTAGCGAACACAAGTGTCGTTGGTAAGAGTTACCGATTCCAGAATCGTGGCTTACTCGAGCGTAACATTCACGTACGAATAAGTGAATTCAATCAACGTAAAAGGTCTCCGTGAATAATCGTTGCTACTAGTTAGCTTTGCAAGCGCCTTGCCGAAACGGGAACGTATCTCCAGAAGGTGTTTGTACGACTGGTGGAACATATATAGCACCACTTGGAATTTCTTAATCGACACACTCGAAAAATCTTTATATTTAGAATCTTTCACACACAAACTCGTGCAATTACCACCTAACTTAGAAAATAATTTAAACATTGAAGCCACAAGCGTTTTAGATCTAACAACGATTGGTCAAGAAACAGGAACGGCAGTGCCTTATATTTTTAATACTATTACCTTAAAATCTATTCATTAATCCAAATTTTCGCATTGCACAGGAAATGATGTAGAAGCTTTGTACGGTGCTGAATAAGTTATGAACTGATATTTTCGTTTACCTCCGTATCGAGAATAGAACATCGTCGGAATTCCTATGGTAGGAATATTATATATTATATACCATCTAACCGGCGACATCGCGCGTTAATTTAAAAATAAGATTTTTCAGTTGCTAGCTTTTCGGCTTGATTAAAAGTTCATATACGCGTACATCGTCTGCAATGAACAAAAAGATGCGAACCTTTTCTATTCCTGTCACACGTTTTCAGTACATTCTCCTCTAATATGATAGAAAAATGACGCTTTTCAGACTTTGGTTCTGATCTCGAGGCCAAATTTCGCGATTTGGGAGAAATCCCGAGGTTTGCGTCCACGTACACTTTAGCGACATTCCTCTACGCTCAACTGAGAGCGAGCAGCGGTTCGACGGACATACGAGATCTTCTAGCCTTGTCCTCTTCGTATTGTTTCATCTTTATGAGCTTCCACTTGCCCTTGCTCTGCTTTTTCCTCGGTATTTCCGTAGTGGACACTTCTTCCGTGTTAGACTCTTCTTCTTCTTCCAACATCCTGAGAGTCTCGATGATATTTCTGGGTTCCGTGACACGTCCAGTGGAACTGCCATTCTTGTTAGCGTATACCACGGAAAGATGTGAAAAACTGGATTTTGGCGGCGCCGTAATGTCGGCGAAATCGCGGAAGTTCGCAAAGAAGTCACCACCACGAATCGGCTGCGGTTTTGGATTTCTATAATAGTGCGCACGACCACGACCGTGATAGTATGGACTGTAGAGACTCTCGTCTATCGAGTACTCGTCGTTCTCTTTATCCTCCGGATAATAAGTACCGCCACGGATCACGCCGAAGTTACCTGACCCCAGTATGGAATGTTGATCCTTGGTCGCGGCGGTCTGATAATTACGATCGCGTTGGAGGTAGCCTACAAATCTATTAGGACGATATCGCTGCTGTTGTTCCGCGAACGAAAGTCTGTGATTCGTAAAGAGTTCCGCAAAGGACGGGAAGAAACTTTGACTTTCGGTCGCCAAACTTTTATCTCCTGCATCAGCGAACTGTGCGATGGCAGTATGATCCGTATTCTTCGTCTCTTGATCTTTAGAAGTTTCAGGTTTCTCAACTTCTGATGATTTCTCATTATTTTTATCGGTAGTATCGGTTGACGTCTGTTGTTGAGTAGTCGTGCTTTCCTTTATGCGATCTGGTTGCGAAGTCGTCTCGGATTCATCCGGCTCCATATACATGTCGGAGTCGTCGTACTCTTCGCCTACCTCTGACGCCGACGCCACAGAGTCCTGAAACAAAAAGAAAAAAGTTCCTCCACAATTATACCGGAAATTAATGTTGCCTTTCGAACAATAAACGTCGAGCGGGAGAAAGTCTACACGATGTCTAATCGACAAACAAACAGAAAAATATTTTATGTGCCGCTAAAACTCTATTAAATTCAAATAGTTTGTATTGTAATTAATAAACTTTCTTCACGCTTTTAAGTGCCTGATTACGCAGGATCGAAAATCTGAATAACGAACAGAACAGTCGGTCAGCTTTAATTTCAGGAAATTGATCTCTAACTGCCAGGAATTATTGCCAGTGATCGTTTATAATATGAACATGATAGAAGAATACTAAATCTCCTGTTATGTGATTTTCAGTGATCTAATATTCTTTCAAAATAGCGATTGATACTTTTGACACTAATTCAATGTTGCATGATAGATTACACATTAATGAAACTTAAAGAAGGAAAATTTTTAGAAAATTTTTAGAAAATTAGATTAGTTTTTCTTAAAATCTTCATACATTCTTCAGTTTTCTTATCGTGCTTTCGGAATCATTACAATTTTTTAGAGTTCTTCTTGAAATTATTTCGTAGTATCTACAATGCAGTCTCGACTGCAGATTAGAGAGTATTCAAGCTTGACAGGAAAGGTTTCAATAAATGTAAGGTGCAACAGTTCCTTTCTCGAAGTACATCAGCCAAGCGTGCAGGCCGAAGAGAGACGGTCTGCACGTTCGAGTAGTCCATCGTGTCCTCGCCTTGACATTTAAGGCATCTTCGTGCCAGCGACCGCCTGTGCAAGACCAGTTACCATAAGTACGTCATGATTCGTACGTTGGTATACTGTCTGTACATACCGTTCCATAATAACGCGTTTCGATTGTGCACGGTGTGCGTATGCTCACGCGTCGCGACGATAATGCAAACGAAACGCATAGATGGTCGTTGCAACACGTCGGCGACACGCCTAGCATTGTTACGAATATGTCAGGTCAGCACTCCGACATAACTGTGTCTACCTTCTCGATGTTAGTGTATAATATAATACTTCGTTGCTGAAGTTCTCTCACCTCTACAATCGTGACATTGCAAATAAATGTGGTTGTATCGCTAACAAAGACGTTTCTTATTGCATATTAACTCAAAATTTGTTCAAAATGTTAAACGTTCAAAATGTAAAATTTTTAATCTAATGATAACAAACAATTATCTCCATATAATGAATAATGATATGATATGATAAATATATGTACTTTTTATATTATGCATATATGTAAGTGTTCCATAATACTATTCAAATAAATAGAATAAATACGTAATGTTTTGTATCAAAGCGGTCGTAAATCAAAAGTCTGTGAAGAGTGTTCTGGTAAAAAAGGATTGTAGTATAGCCTATAAACATTCCGAATGTTTTACGTGAACTTGTAGACAATTTATGACAACCGGAGAACGTGAGAATGATGGATGTCTTATCGTGATTTATAATGAGAAATGAACGAAACTTGGGAAGAGCGAGATACTGTGAAGTTTTGATCATATCAGAAACACAATAACATGTCGCAATTAATCATTTCAGTATAATTATTTGCTTCTTCAACTAATGTAAGATGACACTATCATTTTTATAGCAAGACAAATTGAAAAACTGCCGAACACATATTAAATGAAATTACATGAATATTTCATATTATGTGAAATAATAAAATAAAATAAAATTTAAATTAAATCCTGATGTTCATTAATATTTATTGCTTCATAATTAACTCAATAATTAAGTTTCCATTATTGATGTTCATTAATATTTATTGCTTCATAATTAACTCAATAATTAAGTTTCCATTATTGTTCTCTGTTATTTATAATAACAGAAAACAATAATGTGTAATCGTTAATTTTAATTAAAAAATAAATTATAAATTACTTACAATAGTAATTTATTTTCAACAAAAATATTTTAAAATTATGTTACATGATATAGTGTATGTAGTTAACTTGAAATAATATAAATGAGAATACTTATCATCGATAGAGCTAGGATAAAAGTAACTTTGCACATATAGTATGAAAAAATTAAGTACGAGTAGAGAACAAACTATAATTATATAATCAGAAAATAGAATTTAAGAATCGAGTAATTCACAAAATTAATGTTGCAGTAAAAATATCATTCCAATTCTTTTTTTCTTCTGATATATAGATCTGATTTCATCATATTTACCAAATTCATTAAAATATTTTGTGAAATATATTATTATTTCTGAAGAAATGTTACACACAAACATAAGCATTTATTTATGTTTTAATAAAATAAATAGAAAGAGTGAGTTATGTGTTATAATTATGAATATATGTAAATATTTATGTATTTATATTGTGTTATTAGATAGACTGTTTAAATGAAAAGATTTAGATCTTCGAGGATCTCGAAACACACATATTCGATTAAGTGATAGAAAAAAGATATAGAATAGAAAGACGTATTACAATTGTTATACATGATTACACAGCGTAAGTTCTTCAATTTTTTTACCCAGATAGACGTACTGGGCGAAATGAATATAAACTAGGAATTAAAGTGTGTTGTTGGTAAGATAGAATGCGTTTAACCAGAAAATTCTTAACGCTGTTTGCTTGATCACAATGAACGTACTATCTCTTTCGCCATTTATTTCAACATTTTGATGTGTAATATTCAAACAGGATTCGAAGCAGCATGAGAGGCTTAACATTTTCTATAATCGAGATCGATTGAAAAGAAAAAGGGAGAGAAGAAAGAAAGGATACGCTATTATATGATTACAGGATCTATTATTATATGATTACAGGATCGCAAATTAGTATCGCAACGCGTTCTCGTATTATGTGAGCAAGATGCATGCACGCGATACACCTGCAAATTATTATATTATCTCGTCGATGTACATACGCTATCCAATTAGCAAGAGCGTCTCTACTCCCGGTTGGTATGAATTATATGTGAATTAGGGACAATCAGAGCCGCTGGCTACACGATAGATGATCCGTAGTTTTTAGTGCAGCGCGAATCATTGTACTGTGAAGAAACTTAAGGTTCATTCCATCGAAGCACATATGTTGTGATACGCGAATGTGCGGTACTAAAATCTTGGGACAAAATTGACGATGTTGATTGGCTGATCGATAGTAAAATACAAGCTAATAATTTTATAATGTCATTTTTTGGTTTTTTATTAAAGTTCATCACTTTTCTTTTTCTTTCAAAGAGATTAATAAATAATTTTTAATTGAAATGTAAAACACTTAAGATAATTAATAGATGTCATTTATGTAAAAAATAATTATTTGTGTAAAAAACTTACGTGACTATTCATGAGTTAAAAAGTTTAAGTAAAATTATTAAAAACTGAATACATTTAAAATACTAATGTATTCAATTATAGTACTAATTAAAACACAAAAATTGTTATCCTTAACTAGTTTTCATTTCATTTTTTAACCTCACTAGTTTTATTAAAAATAATTACCAGATTATAAAAAACAATACTGGAATAACGAGATAAAAAAATTATCTAATTTATCTGACAATCGTATAGTACGTTATTCAAGTATAAATCAAATAATGATTGGAGTTAATAATTGTATAGAAACAATCATCTTTATATAAACTAATGTAAAAGAAGAACACGAAATATTCGTTTTAAATGAGATAGATATGAGGTATCTATATTTATTGATAATCCCGCGTGTAAAATATTCACGTGACTACGCAATTGTTCGATATAATAAATGAAAAATATCTCACAAATACCATATAATTTTAATTTAATATTTTACAGATTAATTTATATAAAAAATTGTATAATAATATCGGGGTCACTATATAGTTTTCGAACCATAAGCAATCAGAGCTGACAAAAAAATTGTAATTTTGCTTACACGCAGTTAAAATCTGTCATCTGTTATTAATTTTCAATCTTAATAATACATTGGGTTGATGTATAATTATCCGCCCTTTATGTAGGCGCGTTTTTTTTAGTGATAATTGTCGTTTTGTTTACTTTTGTTTTATAAAAATATTCTTCTATGTTTAGGTGATAAAAATGCTTGTCGAAAATCATATTCATATTCTGTTAAATTTTTATGTGCCTTTTTTTATAATAAATATTGTTTAAAAAATGGCGGATAATTATGCATCAACCTAATATTACTTTTAATTTTTAAAGCATTTAGATCTATAATTTTCATCAAAAAATTATCGATTAAATATTTTTTACAAAACAATGGTTTACAATTGCTACTTTTTACCGCTTCAATTACTCGAAGGAATAAGTTGCACAAAATAGGTTTGATGAATACTCTCGGTATTTACTTATCATTAAGTAAGAGTTAATTAATCGCAGATTGATCGTGTTGATTATATTTTCCTTGATACTCGTCGCGGTCATATTTTGAAGAATAATGTTACGACACATAGAGAGAATTATCGCTACCTATTGCTTCAAGTCTCACTGTACAAATGATAACACGATAAGCGCGCGATATAATAGTAAGCCGTGATTACGTCAAGGCGAAGGTCAAGGTGAGCGTTGCGTAAATAATGAATTTCGCGAACGCCGTACATTCCAGTCAAATAACACGTTAAAAAAAAATTCAAATTTAATAAAAAGACTTTTGTATATTAAGTTGAAAGATCAAATACAATGATCGAGCGTGAACAAATTCGAATGTACAACTCGTTTCGATAAGTGCGAATGATTAGTACAGCGATTATATTAGTATAGCAATCAGATCATATAAGATAAATACATTAATTATTAAAGTTTATTTTGGATAACTTATAATTCACATCAGAATTAAAACTATTATAAATGATTTATGTGTAAACAAATTTAAGATATGTGATGTTATTATATTTATTAATACTTCTAATTTAACATGCATTAATTTTTAATGATTTTAATTTATATTAGATTTCAAAATAAAAATTGCATTAATAATTTAGCTTAATATATATTTATATACATATAAATATATATATATATATTGTATATATATATATATATATATATATATATTGTATAGGTATATATAAATTTTATGTATATCATAAAACAATTAATTCATATTAAAAAGATTATTTCGCACTTGAATATTACGTGCAAATTATTTATTCATTCTTTTAATTTCTTAATTGTACATTAATTGGGAATCAGTCGTTATATTTAATATACTTGCTACCGCATTTTGTAATAAAAGTGGAACGTGTAATATGCGAGAAATAGTTAATTTAATTAATATCACAAGCAAAGAACACGGAATATTTCGGAAGTTTATATTTACATAACGCGTAACATAAATTGAATTTAGTGCGTAAACACTATCACTATACAGTGCGCGCGCACTCGTCGCTCGGCGCTGCGCTGTTTACGTCGCCGTTGGCCTTGGCCTTGGCATATCGTGCGCGGCCTATTGTATACATATTCATTCGTCGTATACACCGTTATCATTCGCATGAGAAAGGTCCGAGGCGGAAGATAGTGGCTCGCAATCGGTTGGCCGTATCAAACCTGCTTGAGATTTAAGAGTCAAGGGGAGCCGTTAAAAAAAACGAAGATAGTGGCGTGACGCGTTCTGTATGTCGTGGCATTACTTTCCTTCGAAACACGATCACAATGAGTACTGATTGTAAGAGAGAACGCAATCATTAACAAACGAATGATTAACAATAACTGGATTAGTGGCTTTTGTCTATAAATATGTTTTGCGGTAAAAGAAGAGATGCGATGGTCAATCAATTATTTGCTCTTATGGAAAAGCGATAAGTTGACCATCGCATCACTTCTCGCCGCGCGTGAAGAGTTGCTACGTTCAGTTCGGTAAGGAGTTGCGACTCATTGTCGACGATTCGCGAGCGTACCGAGTTTTTTTATCAAGACGGATAGTTCGTGCGATATTACTTGAGATAAAAGCAATAGGCGACAAGCAATTTTCGTATCGCGTATGGAACCTTTTTATCGATTTAAATAAACTTTGCTTGATATAAATATCATTACTTATTGTAGACTTGAAAGCGATCGATCATGGATACAAAAAAAAGTAAAATATCTACCGTTGATTAATAACACGTATAGTTTATGATTCGTTTGGAATTCGTGCGTTTTAAATGCGTTACATGTGCGACGCCAAATTTCGATCGTATATTATTTCGAACGGTCTACTGCATTGTGACCATTAACCTGATTAGCGTTGTATTGTTATAAATGAAGTTGCCGTTACTTTCGTATTCGTCAGTCATCGGAACGTAGTGCAGAAGTGACACAAGTTTGAAGTGCAAGTAACATTGCGACACCTGTGTTCGATAATATCATAGTTAATCTCGTATTTTAATTTCGTCGATCGTGCGACATAAATGTGGCTGTCGTACACTGGTGATTCGTTAAAATCTTTCGAATCTCGTCCGATCTCGTCAATTTTCGATGTGTCGTTCGATAAATATAATAAAATATAAATGTGGGTGTCGAGTGATCGAGTGAATCGTAGAAAGTCGTTACTTCGTTTGCCTTTTTTCCGTGTTTATTTCCGTTGCGATGTGATAAGTACGCGCGTAAGTCGTGTGTCATTAATATCGGGAGTGCCAAGTGATGTGTGATCATCTGATTAATTAATGGGAGTGTATGATGACTTCGCGGGAACCCTTGTGGAGGAGGAGGCTTGGGAGCATCGGGCAACGGCGGAGCAACCCTGAGGTGAGAATCTTACTTCTACATTATTTGTGAGGAAAAAAATAATTAATTGGTGTTTATTCCGATCGCTCGTTGGAATGAATTATGTAAAAATAAAAGACGGTTGCTCTTAAATTTTTTAAATTTATTCCTTGAGAAACTTGAACTTTTTTTGGAGGGGGAGGGGAAAATGTAATTATTTACTCGAAAGGCAAATAAAAAATTGAATTTGCTGACACAGTTATTTTTATAAGATATAAAATTTATTAAGATATTAGTTATTTTGGGCGCAAATGTAATTTGGATTTTATATTTGTATGTTGCAGATTAATGCAGTTACAACTCCGCTGTTGCGCATCGTATCGGTGAGTCACAAATAATCTTTCATTTAATCCGAGGTAATGAATCTGTGAATACTACACATAGATCTGCGATATTTCATAAATCCAATGCCTTGAAATAGATGGTCTAGAATTTATTAGCATAAATGTTTAATCCTACATGTATAATCGTCTGTCGAAGCAGTTCCACACACGAGAGTGCGTAAGAGAATCTCTTTGATTGTTAACAATTTATTACGGATTTATTGACTTTATTAGTTTTGTAAGAAACAACATTTAAAAAGTATAGATATTAGACGCGAAGAGATATTTTTCACTATCTATAACTCAAAATTTTCACTATCTATAACTCTTCTATTATCAAACTTTGCTATCAAAGTTTGATAATAGAAGAGATAGACAAAATAGATAGAGATAGATAGTAGACAAGAAAAATTATATATATTTATATCTAATTTATTTTTAAGAATGTAGGAAAAATAAGAAAGAGAAAATACAATAATTAATATAAATAATGTTTGTGCTGTTTTTCAATAACACATTTTCTAAACAAAAGCCAAAAAACGAACACGCTAGATAATAATGCGAATGATATATAATTATACGAAAAGAAATACAATAATAGACGTTTTGACTTGAAATAGTCATCTTCAGTGTCGGTTAATAAACGATTCTACAATATTGTTCCTATCAGCTAATATTTAAATCTTGCGATTTTCAAGATTGAAAAATTTTAAATATTTGCTGATAGGAAAAATATTGTAGAATATTGTAGTATCGTTTATTAACTGAAGCTGACACTGAAGATGACTTTATTCCAAGTCGAAATGTCTGTTATTGTATTTCTGTTATTGTATTTCTTTTTGTATATCATTGGCATTGTCATCTAGCGTGTTTGTTTTTTGCCCTTTGTTTAAAAAATGTTATTGAAGAAAAAGAAAGTTTCTCCATGATATATAATATAAGACATATATAAGATTATAATACAAAGGATCAAAAAATAAATTGTTCACTAATTGATTAATATTAATTGATTGCTATAATATATGTAATACCTGCTCGTAAAAAATCAAAAGACAAGTTAAGTAATAAAAATCGATGTAACTCGTGTTAATAACAGATGACAGATTGGTTAAAAGCAATTATGGATTTGAACATAAAAGTTTTACGCGATTAGTTAACTTTCAGAAAATTATTATTTGAAATAACATTTTTACATATTAGGATTTTCGGTTCGGGATATGCCATAAAAAGTATCGTACAACAGTTGCAGAATATCTTGTGTGTATATCATAAATTTTTATTTACATCAGACTTTAGATGTGCGAATTGTATTACAATAAAACAATTATATGGAAGGAGGAATTTCTTCTTTTTGTCCTTTAAAAATTTTTCTTACCTCGTGTACGGCTGTGTCCTCGGAAACTGGCGCTCCATCTGAAACAAAGAACAGGTCTTTGTGGAAAAAGTTACATCGTACTGATACTTATATGCGACATATGCGCAACATGGTTAAATTGCGGGTACCGATATTTACGACCCAGTTATGTATCGTGGGCAAAGAGCGAGATATTTCTCGAGAGAGAAACACGTAGCCAAGAACATATAGGAGCGATTTTAGTGGTCGATATTGGGGAACTCGATAAAATACGCGATTTATTTGTTGTGTATTAATTGTAGCAATTCATTAATAATCACCCTTGATAATAGTGCGCGTAGATTATCGAATCGGCTGCATACAGCAGTGGTACATATTAAATTGCAATTTCCTTAAAAAGTTTCGTGGAACACCTTGAAAACGTCATATAGATTTATTATATTGGCAGCCACAGAAACATACCGTGCAGATTATGCCATACAAATCAATTATTCACGCTTTCATTTCTGGAATTAAGAAGCATCTGAATTTCATGCAATCGGTGTTTATTTTTTTACATAAGTCGCTCTTTAACGATGTCTGAATTATAATGCATTGCTTTAAATTATTTCTATGTTATAAACCGAATATCCATAATCTCCGATAAAGACGATAAAGGCAACATTTTAGCATTGCAATGTGAAAAGAATTTTTATTTTTACGGAATGTAAATTGGAATTAACGACTATTTTATCCGTGAAACCAGCTATTCTTGGTTGTCCTTGAAACAAAATTCGATCGTATTCGCCAATTTTTATAAGCGTTTAAATGTTAAATTATGCCTACGTACTTTTCGCAAATTATCGATCGCGTATAGCACGACTTACTTAAAGATGTGTTATGTAAAAACTAAGAAAAAAGATAATCGCGCGTTGTTCCGGTGTATCCAGTCAAGCCATTATTAATTAGCCAGCGGACATCGGATTTCCGTAATTAGTTTGTACCTTCAACTGGCGATCTTGTCAGGTTTCTTTCATCCTCGACAAGAGAAAGTCAATTACGTCGATGACAAGTCGCTTACGGAGGGTTTAGCGTCTCCAGAGATCCTTGCGCAGAACCTGTATAAAGTTAAGACCCTCATTCCCTCGGCTCTACTTGTCAACCGATGTCTGAGACACATGGCACCGGGTCGACAACGCTTCCGACATTCCCATTTTTTTTTTATCTTCCGCCACAAATCTCAGGAGCGCGCTGATCACAGACAGTTAACGTTATAAACGAATTAGATTACTAGAAGTAATCGTTTTTAATGAGATATACGATATTTACGTAATGTGTCTAAGCAACGATTGCAACAAGAAAATCGCCCGCAACGCATTTCTGATTAGTTCTGCGAATACGCGTATTTCTTCTCGCGGCAACTGCTTTTCATATTTTGTTTTTTTTTTTTTTTCTAAAGCACTCTCGATTTACCGAGTCACTCGTTCGCTGCACGATCCGATTTTCGGAGCGCATTGAAAGGAATTAGCTCAATGGACTTGTTAAATCGTGGTCTGTCGACGGTATTTCACCACACCAATTACGGCTCGCCGCAATGTAATGAGGCACCAGCTGGCAATTTGTTGGTGTGATTCCACGGGATTCTCGTAATTTATCGTACTACGTATCGTGATTAGGAATCATGAGCCTTGACCACCTTCCGCTTAGATTGTAAAAAGAGAGATATATATATATATATATATATATATATATATATATATATATAAAGAAAAATTTTTATAATAGAATATATATTATTAGAAACTATTTTAATATATAGCATTAATATGGTTTTTTAAATCAAACTAAAGTTTATATAATATAAATTGAATTGTTAATAAAACGATAGTATAATATTTATACTAAATAATGTAAAAAAATAAAAATATCATATTTTATTTATATTTAAGTAAATAATAGGCTTTTTAACGCAGAAAATATGATATTGCTCGAGAAATAAAGTTTGTTCATATTTTTATATTATCATTCTTAAAACAAATTGTTTTATACGATTGTAAAATTGACAAAGAAATAATTAAAAGAAGTTGACATAATATTCGTGAGACGAAAGTAAAAAATAATCTGGTCTAAGCAGCAATAAAATATAGAACTTTAATTCACGCCGGTTCTTTCAAGTTAAACCGAGCATGAAAATGTCAATTAATTAACCGCTAATATAGTCTATACATTCACACTTGGTTTCACACTTGCTACATTTATTTTCGTAGAAGAGATCTGCATTGAGTTCAGCGAGGAAGCGTTGCACGATGACACGGCAATCGGTCTTTCTTAAACACGCATGACGTACTTTACTTTCTAGCGACGAACCGCGGGCACTTTCTGCATAATAGAACAATCAAGTCCGAATGACGAAAGGTACGCAGGCTTCGTGCGTAATGTAATTCTTGAGTAATAGTTCAGTCTGCTGGCTGTTACTTTCGACAATTGCATGCGCCGTCAGTTGCCGGCATCCAAGAACCATATACCATGCATTTCAAATAAAATATATCGTGCATTTTGTCCGTTGATTTTATATGAAAACGGAGGGAACCGCTGACACTGCTATTTGTCATTTGCAATCGTGATAGATCTATTGTCTACACTAGAAAGTTTAGCTAGTTAACTATTTTTTCATTTACGGACTATAAATATGTATTCTAAGAACATTAGCATACATCATTTTATTAAATATGTCAAAAAGCTATAGCAAGAAGTGTTTTAAACGAAATAAATATTTCTTTTATATGAATAATCATACGTGTCGATATTTCTTCTCATTAGAGAAGCTTATACACGTGTCACTTATTATTAAACATTAAATTGCTGGCTATATGGCCCCATTCTTCAATGACATTCTCAGTAACAATAAGGATGACACCAATGCGGGAACTCCATTTCCTCGCATGCGACATCATCAAACTCTCAACATTGTCCTGGCGACACTATTTGTGACACAACCGGAGATGACGCTTTACTATTGCACTCGTCTCGCGTGAAAAAAAATATTGCGCGATCATAACTTGATGAGAGTTGATAAACTTCGCAACACTCTTATATGTCGCTTCACGGTTTATGGCGATTATTTTATCCATCGAAACCGGAATTTACGTTATATATAATACTTAAGAGAACATTCTCCTACAAAAAATAAAACGGTTGTCACCGGATAGCACTGTCTACAATGTAGTTTGATTTAGAGTAAGCCCAACATTCGCAGTCTCAAGTCTTAAAGTAACGACTAATGGTAGAGATTAAGCGGATATGATTAGAGATTACAGTTTATGTATAGTTAATGCGAAGATATTAAAAAGCAGATTTTGCGATAATAAAAATTGATTTCATAAAAAAAGAATTTTATTGCTACATGTATAAATCCAAATCAAGTCTTTATTTTGCTCATATTAAAAATTTCTTTTTCTAGTTATTTACTGTCTATTCTAATCACTTGTTATTCTGTGAGTTTATTTAGCTTTAGCTGATTGTTAATAATCCGTTTCAATGTAATGATTTCGGAAGCATATTTATAATTTGTAATGATTATATAGGAAATAACATTATATAATATATAATATAACCACAAATGTTAGAAATAACCGGCAAACTTTAAATATGGCAATTTTAATTTCTCATATTTTAAATATACGTTTGAGAAACTTTCTAAAATATAACGTTTTTAAATAAATATTTTATTTTTTATATTTTTATGTACATTTATATTTTTAAATAAATAAATGATGAAATATTTTTATTTACAAAAAAATTAAAATTCTTACGAATGTTTTAACAATTTAATTTATGTATATATAATGAATATATATATGAATTAATTTATATATTTTTGATAATCTAATGTATCACAATTCATAAATTTTAGAAAAACATCAATTATTTTAATTTATACAAATATATATTGTTAAGTGTTTATACGATAAATTATTCAATATTACGATTAGAAATCTACAATAAAATTTCTCTATTTTGTCAAAGTGACACAGAATGAAGGAATTTGTAATATTTCTTTTGTACATTCATGGAATTACACGTCGGACGACATGTTGATGAAAACACGAGACGTGATCTGCCGTTCTCCACTTCGTAGTCGCGCGCGCACTACTTAGAAATTATAATGGGTAACGCGAACGACATAATCAAATCGCAAATCAGAGGTTTCAAGATTCTTATGGGTGCATTGGACAAGGAAGTGATTATCGACCGAAGTACGTTATTCCTCTTGTTCCTTTTTTCGCCTTAGGACAGGAAAAGACGCGGATTGTTACGTGAAATGGGAAGAAAATTTCGTAGAAATCGGGGAACAGGTGCTTCCTGCTTTCAAATTTTTCGAAAAATCAGTAGTAACGGTGGCTGATGTCATTGATACATGCAACTACTCCATGAAAGAGCGCGTTTTCGTGATTTATCAACTTTTCCGATCTGAATGAGTAATGAATAAAATAGATGAGATGTTTAATTCTTTAGTGTCGAAAGGAATAGATTTCAAACTAATGTTTCTTTAATGTTATAAGCATGTTATTAAAATATTGAAATAACAACAGTATGAAATAATGATTTGTAAATGTAATTGATTTGATCACATGTATGAAAGCGTTGAGTGCTGATAAATATTCGATAAAAGCATTTAAAAATAAGCGACACACTTCTGTCAATAAGATGCGGTCTTCACATCAATAATCATTAATGAGACAAGCTCTTGGTTTTATATTCTCATAAATTTCTTGATGATTTCGACATAAGAGTTACCCTAGATGAGGGGACTCCTTTCTCATGACGAATCTGGCGTATTCTAAGGAACATTACCACGCGCGAGCTACCTCATTAATCGATCCCGTAATCACGAGTCTTGTATACCGACATCTGCATCTTGAATCAACGTTACCTCGATGTCGATAATTGAAAGAACAGGTGCATAGACCTATAGCATTTCCGAGATTGTTGCATGAAATATCGATATAATCTTATGTAAGCTTTTGTATTTAAAATATCCAATAGCCTTCAGAAATATTTAAAAAAAAATTAATTGCTTATTTAATATTGTATTACAAAATTTTATTTTGTTTTTAATTTTAATTTATTGAAAACACCCAGACATATGTGCATAAATAATGCATTATATCTTATATCAATTTTCGCGATACATTAATATAATTATCTGGTGCTCTTTCGCCATTATTATAGATTAAAAGCATAATATTAATACTTCAAAAATGCATTGATTGATATTGATGATATATTATTAATTTATATTATAGAAATAGATAGTAAAAATTGCAGTTATTCGAGATGCAATAATCAATGCTATCATGGAAATCTCACGGTATAGAACGTGGGAGTTTGAAACTGGCCACGCCTTTATCTTCGTTGAAAGATCGCATTGAAAAGGATTGCCGAGAGGAAAAAGAGAGATAGAGAGAAGAACACTCGTCTCTCGAAAATATTTCTTGAGAGTGAAAGCATCCGGCTCGCTGTACTGTCGAAGCAGCCCTAGTCGGTGCTGCACGTTATACGTAGTAGCAATAGCCTCGCAGGGAGAACGTGACGACTTTAAACTTTCGTTTAATTTATCGCAGCGTTAGCGAGAATTCAATCACAAACTTTCTCCCAAAGGGAAGTCTCGATGAGCTCAGCAAGCGATGTTTAACGCGATACTTCCTTCGTGCGAACTCTCTTCTCTCTTATTCTATGTTATTTTATTTACTCGACATTGAGCGGCAAGATTTTACCACAGCAAATTTTATCATCAGATTTCCGATAACAAAAATAAATGGAAATGGGGTAAACAGCGAAAGTGTACCTATGATTACTGTTCAGTTTAAAGTTGCAATAAATGTGAATCATAATGATTGGTGGTAGACGTGAATGATGTATCCCTCATGTCTCCTGTCATGCTCGACTTTGATCAAGATACATGCTCCTATCCGATTTATCCAAAGTCACTTAAAAAATTTACTTTAGCTGGAGGATAGAGATATATTGTAAAGCAGTACTGGCGTTAAATTCAGAGTACAATGATTTTTGTGATACACATCGAATAATCAACGACCGTTATACGCATTTTATGTCCGAGACCACGCAATGTTTTATCATAGGCACGCTACTACATTTCATAGAGATCGGATCAAACGGGATTCTTATCCCTTGCGATTCATCGCACGGATAACAATTTCAAGAATTTCGGCGATTTTAGAAAAGGCAAGAACTCGTGGAACTTTTTTAGTCATGGATGTTAATATTTTTTCGAATTACGAGAACTTAGGTACATGAATTACATATGTATTTATTATAATTTGACGCACGATATAATAGCATGAATGTTGTCTCCATTTTCCTTGCGCTTGATGGAATATTGATGAACATTAATCACCCCTTTTGCAGGTGTGCATTATGTCGAAAGTATGCTATTACAGATGCTGCGATAGCGCTTTTATTCTGTTAATTGCTAACATTTACACGACTAATATTACGTACGTAATAGTGAAAAGGGGAGAACTTTTCAATTTCACAAATATATTATTAACAGAAGTAATTTCATATTACACTTAGTATCTTTAGATGATAGTATTTTTTTAACTTTTTATTAAAAAACAATAGAATATAATAGCTATTAATTAAAAGCATCGATTTTTTGTGCGAATATTAATGCCTTACTCTGACTTAGAGAAGATTGACCTTGACAGTGCTATCAATCCATTTAGTCAGTGTTTCTCTGGCGGTTTGATGCCACTTTCACGATCAGAACTATATAATTATCTTGTTCCAAGGGTTCCTGTAAAACTTGTTTCAGAACTCGAATCTGTAAGGAGGTACCCCATCGTTCGTTCACAGAAATCAAGCTGAACTAAACAGTTAGAAACCTAAAATATATTCATCAAGATCGTCAAAAATATTTTAGTGAAACGAAAATGAAAAAATCGAGAGAGAGAGAGAGAAAGAGAGAGAGAAAGAGAGAGAGAGAGAGAGAAAGAGAGAGAGAGAGAATATCTAAAAATAGATATAAACCCAATTTTCGCATTTCTTTATCATAATTTTGATTACTTTAATAATCAAATCACAAAATTACATAATCGTAAATCTTTTGTGCTTTATATATATTCTTTATATATATAATTATTACATAACACAATATGATAATAAATTTTTAATAAAAATTTTTTTAGTAAAAATTAAATATATCCGAAAACACAATAATTGAAGATTATTTCTTTTAGAAAGAAAGTAATTTGTCTCTAACTAAATGCAAAATGTTAGGTATCAATTGTAATTACTTTATTATTACGTTAATGATACATCTAAAGTGAAGATATGTAATTAATTCTTGTAAGATTTTAACAGAAGAATTTGACAGTATTTTTTTTTTTTTTAAATCGCGAATATTTTGCGATAATACTATTAATATTAATTGACCATCTATTTTCCTTCAATGTAATATTAAATCTGTATTACTTTCACAATGGAATCAATTTGATCTAAAATCAACACTCATTTTTATTGTCTATTTAATTAATTATATTTATGAATTTATATGTGAATAATTTTACAATTACAATTACAATTTTCGACATATTATTGATGGTGATAGATTAGCAATTAATTCAAACTTTTTATTGATCAATTAAATTTTATTTAACCATAAAACTTATGTATTTCAAAATTCATGAATTAACTTAGTCAAAACTAACAGACTAATCAAAAGAATTAGATGTTAGATATAAGAAACTGATGCAGTTTTGGCATATCATCGAAATCGCTTCCTTAACTTTCTCCCCCCTCCCCTTCCCCTCTTTCTCTCTCTCTCTCTCTCTCTCTCTCTCTCTCTCTCTCTCTCTGTCGTAATGTATTTAACTTCCGGGTATCACGAAATATGTATATCGAACACGATGATGAGAATTCTCGGTTCTTTTCTGCAAAGTACTTTTTGGATTGATGAGTTAATGACGCGCTTAGAACGTAAATCTTTGAGAATCGTGATTCCCGCTGGGCACTATCGTTGTAGATCGCTGCGATCTTTTCGATGGTTGCTCGGTGGCTACTGATTATCCCTCATCCCGTCAATTCCACGATACGGGATAATACTTAGATCGTTCGATCTGTTCCCTGCAGCAGGTTCTTTTCTCGCGAGCAAGAGACACATTAATGCCGCTGCGTAAACTGCAATTCTCCACTTAAGAGCACAACTCGCTTTCATAATCTCCCTAAGGCTAATTATAGCTTCATATTATTTTCCTTTTAGTTTCTATCTAATTTTTATCTAAAATAACTTTCTGTATTGAAAGAGGAAGTCCTCAACACGAATTTTATGTAGCATTATTTTTACAAAGAGTTATGTATGGAATTACATAAAAGGAGCTATATAAGTTTTATGAGAGAGACGTACTGCATTCTAGGACATTGTTGTTTCGAAACAACTGATAGTTCTCTGTAGTCATTAGACCTTCATGTGATGTGAGTATCAATAACGGGTATGAAAAAACATCATTAAAGTACGAGTCTCTGGGAAGGACGTAGCATCCTTGTTACCGTTTTCTTCCTCCATAGCTAATTGTTGATGGGATTTAGAGCGCCTCGATCATTGGCACAAGGACGTTTTGATCATTAACGTTCTGCGGTAACCAATTAGCTCCGAGACGAATGGTGATCTCCGTATTTCTATTTCTCCCGTTATGTTTCATTAATCAAAGTCACACTAACGGAGATGATGATTTTCGATAATCCTTCTCTAGATAGATAATTGTCATTCTTAACGTGGCTTTGTGAAAGAAAAATCGATGGCAAGTAGTTTACTATATGTCAAATAAAGTTGTGTAGAAGAAAGGTCAATGATACGTTAAAGAGGCTTTTCACCGTGCTGTGATTTATGCGTGGGAATAAGAAACGTTATAATCAGAAATATTGAGGTAAATTCATATTGAAGTTATTATTATGTTTTATCATTTTCTAAGATTAATTAATCCATATTAATTAGTATGCTCAATACATGATGCACTATACATATAATTATTAGAGATAAATTTAATAACTCTAATAGGATTATTAAATTTTATTTAACATTTATGAAAAACACTCACGCATTAGATAATAAAACATAATTTTAAAAATAACATTTTAATAACGTGTTGTAAATCACTCTCTTTGCACATATAATATTTTTTAATGGTCATAAGAAACGCTGTACGTTAATATTAATGGCAATCAAATCATATAAAAAATATTAACAATACCGAAATATTTCGGTTAAAGGAAAAGAAAATTAATCAACAAAAAACAAATATAAAATTGCTGGATTAAAATTGATGCTCGCACGATTTAAATAATTTGAGTTATAGTAGTATATGTTATTTATTACCTGTAAGGTTTATTGCATCTGCGCCAACGTAATGATCAATTAGCGGGCATAGCGGGCATAGGATTTAGGGCAATATTGATTTTTCGATTAGAGAAGTTCAATAGTCACCAAGCGTTTAAGGGCATTATCCAGGATTAACGCGCTTTAGTTCTATAGTAAACCACAAATGGAGCTTATTGGCCGTCCTATATGATCGAAAGTCGATCGGCTAATAATCAGTCATTTTCTTTATTGCGTTACACACAGAGGCGTAAATGTCAGCTGATCGATCTTGAGCGAAATTACTCTCGGAAAGTTGGTAGATAGAACCGGTAAAAGTATCGGCAAGGCTATTTCAATACGGCAACGCTGAACGGTGCGGTGTAACATTGCAAATTACATTATTAAACACTCCCAATGACGGATAAACAAATTTTATTGAATACACATTTCGAAATATCTGCATACCTTGTTTTACATACAGTAATGCTTACATGTAGCGACAACCGCCGAGAGAAACGCATAAATGGATAAACGTCTCAGCTACCACGACAATCGTTATTTTTAGCACGACAAGGTTTGCATTGTATGTCTCGTTAGTCTGTGTGGGTGCTGTAAATATATTGTTCGTCAAAGTTGAATGATCTGCAACGTGTAGGTGGGATATGTCGTTGTGGCTACCGCTTGATTGGCGGCCGTTCCGGAATGTACCCGGCGTATTTACACGTGTGAGCGTTTCGCCTATCGATTGTACGTGCAGAATAATAGGCGTAATATGCGTGCCAAGGTTCACGAGTCACGCATAATCATGTGACCCACGTGGGGCAATCCGCAATTTACACACGTGCAAGAACTGGCATGCAAAAGTGATGCACGCATTGGTCGAGAAGCGTATACTTTCACACGCGATCTTGCCATCTTCGGCGTCCTTGCCGATTTTTTTGCGTGGTTAACGGATAATATGCAGTAAATTTATACCATTCGCGTATATCCCGATGCACTTTCATGACCCCCAATATATCATTTTAGAGATAAATCTACTGACGCCGAGAACACGTATACATTTTGGGATAGGATTGCCATGACACACTCATTTGCAGCAAAATATTATTTATTACATTACTTTCCACATCAATTTGGTTCTACTCTACTAAATAGCTTTATAAAATTCAAGATATTAATTTTTTTTAATTTGAAGAAGTTTGAAAAAAATAAACGGTAAAAAATAAATGGTAGCTGCTTGAAATACTTATTTCAGAATCTTGTGTATTTATTTGGTATAATTGGATCAAATTAACTTTTAACATATTCGTATATATTTCCAGTACAAAATTAAAATAATTACCGTAGATAACATCACATGTATGTACATGTCGTGTATATGCATACTGATAGAAATAAACAGATAGCACATAGTTACTTTAACCTTTATAAACTGTATTTTTTTAACGATAGGTTTGATTCTTGCATTTATAAGCAAAACTATAATAGAACTATATGGTAACGCAAGTTACACATAAGGTGTTGAAGATTTGTTTAACACTTCACACTCTCAAATAAGGTTTCGTCTTTTCGTGTAGAAACTCGCGGTGAATGCGGTTCATTATACATCAATCATTCTACTTCGCGAAACAGTTTCAGTAATATTTCCTCAGCAGGTCGCCGCGTACTGTTTCGAGTAGTTAACTAGTGTACATTTCAGATTTTGCTGAGCGATATATATGTAAATTTGCAGAAAGCCAGCCGTCGTTTACGACGTAGTCGGGCAATGATTTTTCGGAGAATAAAACACGCTGAGACTTTGTTCTCCTTTCGAGAATCACATCTTATGTATGATCTTGCTCACACTGCCCATTTAATCTGTCGACATAATTAATTATTTTCCACGAAAACAATTTGTCAGTACAACTAATGATTAGAAAGTACTTACAAATTAAAGAAACATTAGACTATAATTATGGGGCTAAGATCTTAAATCTATAATCGGCAGTTACTAATTCGTACTTTGCACTGCCATTACAACTTCGTTGTAAGTGAAGTAAAGGAAATGCACTTTCACGTGAGGCTTTCGCGTACGTATAGAAAGTTGACGCAAACAATTAATCGCTCGTGCGACATCGGCTTATCGTGCAAACAGCAAGCTACAAACGTGCGGGAGGATAAACTGGTTAACTTAAGGATCCGGTGAAAGTGAACGAAAAATGATCTGGTTATCATGAGAAAGACTCTCACGCACGCCAGACACTTTCTTTCACGTTATAGTATTAGCACTGTCCATGTGTGCTATATCGCAAAGACGACTGAGAGATTCTTTCTTTCTGGCCAGATAACAGATAATGGATCGCGATCGTAATCGATTCTCATTAACATGAATTACTATTCATTACTAGAGACTCTATACTATTCTATACTTAGAGACTCTGTAGGTTGGATTGGTCACGCCGATTATCTTTTATTTATCGATGCATTTTTCTTGTTCAGAGACTTTATTGTAACATTTTTGCAACTCAACCATGATTCTCTTTCTGTGTTTTTAGTGTAGCACATTTGTATGCAATATAAGTCACTATTTAAAAATTTTTTATGAATATAAATAAATCAGGTACACAACATAGCTATTAGAAAGAAAGTTTAATAAAAATGAAATGTTAGGAGACGTATCAATTTCACAATAATATATCAAATTAGTTGCAAAAATTGTACTAGTAAAAATATAAGATTATAATTATATTTTTATCAAGATAGAGATTATAATTATAACTTTAATTAAATTTATTTTGTCTTAGTATTACTTCGGTAGATTATTGAACTATTTGATAGATATGATTTTTAAAAATTGGAGAAATATAATTTATAATCAAGGTAATCAATATATAAGATTACTTTTATATTTGATCTTTGTTTTTCTCACTTTTTCGAAAGAATCTATTCTCCAGTGTATTACATACGTACTACATTCTTGCTATTATGGAATCACTTTCACGCAGCATCTCGGAGAAGATGCTTCAATCTTCGTAATACGTGGTCACGACATCTTTCTCCGCTACGAACATTCTGTAAAAACACGTCGCAAGCCATTGCTTCCTGTTTAATGTAACTTTCTCAGCTTTCCGCTGTTCGTGCCGATCATCTAATGATTTCCTGATTATTTCTTTCGAAATAACTTTATTTTGCATAACGTATTACAAATTTCAGTGAACATGTGTTTAGTCTGACACATAACAATAAATTAAGAATCAACGCAATCGATGTTAAAGAACATAATGCACAATGTGACAATGAAAACAGAATACTTCAACATTGCGTTAAGACTCGTCGAACAAGGAAAAAAGGATTTAAAATTTATAGCAGTTCTTGACCAGAGTCGTTTCTGCCGCGTTCGATCTTGGCACTGACATCATTGTGCATCATTGCTGTCGCAAAGAGAATATTTTATGTTTTTTAAAATGTTATAGCGTGAATACCTTGAACATATAGATACGCATGTGGATGAGTAATTCTATACAACTCGACGCGAGTGAAAGATATTCCGGTCTGAAGAGGCACAGAGAAAGTGGCCGATCATTGAACCGAGACTAACGCTGTTCTTCGGGTTCATCCTGTCGTCCATGAATCGTTATCGCGAATATCGGACGGGACATCAACTGCTGGATCGCTTACATACAATGATTTACGGTCGAGCATTTAAGGATCATGAGCACGATGAATGGACATGCTCGCGCATCCATCGGTCTTTCACTGGATAACAAATTGCCACTCGTTTATCTAAGATAGCAAATTCTGGAGTGTTGATCGTGGGTTAGAATCCTCTATAAAACGCGGTGGTTCTTCTTTTTTCCTGGAATCCTGACGGAGGATTAATATATCGATAACACGAGGCAATTTGTCAAGAATTTGCATTACTGCGGGCGATTTCAACGGTTATTGATTATCAAGATGAGAAAGTAGAATATTAGGATTATTGTACTATAACAATAGGTTGATATAGTCAATACTTAAATAGTCTCAAGTGGTTATAATTCCGTAATTGGAAATCGTCTTTTTACACCTATGTTCTTTAATAACATTTTTATCGGATTATCTAATGGTACTTTCGAATTGTGTACAATACCTGCGCAAAAAAATATAACAATGTGATGCAAGAATGTAAGTTTGATCATGTTCACTTCTGTTCGTACTCTAGTAACTTCCCGTGTTAGCTTTCTCTTGTAATAATTAAATCTGTAAGCACTGCCCCTTCCTAATTTGCGAAACAAATTAAGATTTGCTATGCTTGCTGTTTGTAAATTCTTCACGATAGCACGTCACTTTGATATATTATCTTACCACTTTAAATGACTTTGCTTGGCACAAATTGGTTTAATTTTTGCATCGCTTTGACTATGCGAAACAATGTAGACAAATATAGTCACGGATTTCAAAGCAAGTGTGACACGCTAAGTAAAATATTTACTCTTATTTGATGGTAGATGACGATTTCCTGGTTACTATAGCATATTCGTTTCGCTACTGCAATAAATTACCGTGTTGCTATTACAAATTAGACGTCCTTATATAGCTAGCTGGAAAATGTCTCGCCAAACCTATTACATTCGTGTAGAAGAACACGTGGATGCACGCTAGACGTTGATAAGACTAATGAGTATGTTAGACAAGATTTGATGTATTGTAGTTTTGAGTCATATTTGAGTTATATTTTTTAAATAACCATAAACATAGTCATAATAAATAATAAAATTAAACGATATTAAAAAACATATTACATTAATTGAAAATGTTTTATTAAAAACGTAAAAATATGTGAGATAAAGAAAAGAAGGTTAAAGTCGTCTGATGTATTGTTCATATGCATAAAATATGTGTGTCTTAACGACATTCATGCTTCCTCGATCGGTTGTTTTTAAATTTCTAAAAAAACAACCAGTACTTGACAAAGCAAATGTTACAAATAGCACGTCCTTATTTACGTGAGTTGACCGGGCGGAGAATGTCTCTTGACTACCATTTTTGTTTGTCCGATACCGTGTGTATGTGATCCTGACATAAGCCGCGCAGCAAGGAGACAAGAGAGAGACATAAGTACCGTTACTTCACCCGGTCGGATTTCTTAAAAGGTACAAGATATGAGGAACTGACCAGAACTGACTACTACGTTCGGTATAAGTCGCGCTTGCTTACCTTCCTTCATGTCTTGCGTATTGCACTTTTTTCACTTTTGGTGTCGCATTGAGAGTCTATCCGGTATCGAGTCCAGATCGAGAGCGGAACAGATCCGCGCTGTTTATAAAGCTTCAAAGTTAGCGAAGTTAGTTAAGTTTTATCCAGTTAGTACCCATTATTTTTTCGCTCGAGTTTTTCAGCTCATTAGCTCGGCGTTCAGTCGACTATCGAAATTAGCGGTACCGGCAATTATGAAGTGTCGTGGATTTCGAAAGACTCGACAGATAGGGAGAGAATCGGAAAAACGAGAGGAATTTCTGGAACGTGATTGTGGTTAGACAATTTTTGTGAGCGGTTCTTTAAGGAAGACATATTATTAGGAAATTTACGCGGCAGCCACATTCGATCTCCTTTTACGTTCAAGAAGGGCCTCGGCAAACGGTAACAGCAAATGTATTATCCGTGCTCTCTTAGAACATAATTCTTTTTACCGTCGTGAAATACAGGGATCGTATATGTAAGTATATATAATCCGTGAAACGTGAATCATTGTTCAGCATTGGTCAGTTTATGTCTTTGGATTTGTAATGCGTATGTATTATTGTGTCGATATCGAAATTATTCATCTGATGATCTCGTTAACAGTCAGTTTTGTGTAAGATAACAAATAATTTTATTATTATAAAAATATGGAAGAAATATTTACCTTTTCATATAGCTATCTTTAGAATTACGATAGTAAAACCACAAAATATTCGAATTGCTGAGTAAATTGTTACGAGGTGATCCAAATCCTTTGATTACATACATATATTACCGCACGCACCGTTACGCATAATTACTTCAGATCATCGAGCAACTTATGTGAGAGCAAAAAATTGTTGAGAGCGGACAAGGCTGACATTGATAAACCAGAGTCTTTTAACTTTTTCTTTTTATGAGCGTAATTGTAAGCGGAATGAGTTTCTTTACAATAATTACAAAAGAGCGGTAATTTATAAAAGTTGCAACGTACATGCATTTAGAAATTAAATAATTTTTTCAGAAAATTTTTTTACTTGTAATTGTGTTGATGTTTCTACATTACAACAAAAATTGAATCGACAAAAAAAAACATAAGACAGTAAATTGCAAAGGAAAAAATATAAGAGTAGGATATTCATCTACAAAGAAATTCATATATCTTGTAAATCCGTAATGAATAGGAAAGCAAAGATAAATCAATAAAACTAAGCGAGCACCGACCCGAATCGAATCATATGAGATCGCATGAAAGAACAGATCGAAGTAGTAGATTGCATAGATCGGCGGTGTTTTATAAACGTAATTAGTTATACTGGTTTCTCCTATACTATAATTTTGAATCAGATACAGATATGGTTTAAAGCGTTACTACGATAGTACGTCGACGAACTGATCGCCCTATACCGCTGATTATCGCAAAGTATTCGGAGAAAGTAATTCCTTTACATTCCGGTCGGCCAATTAGAAACAGAATTATAACTTTCTTGAAGGAAGTAGCATCAAAAATTCTATATATCTTATATCTTACTTCCGTGTTATATAAACCATGAAGTTAAATAAAGTTATATTCTCGAAAGGTGAGAAACTTTGACCGATCTCGGTATACGTGAAAAAATAATTGCAAAGTGGCTGGTACTAAAGGACGCTTCAATAATATTTTATGGCATAATTAATTAAGTGTAACGCTACGCATAATAAAACTGCATTTCAGAGAGGCTATTCGTGCGATACACGATTTGAAGGGGATTTCTCGTTAGATTCATTTTACGAGCTTCTGCCGTGCGCTGTCACTTTAACGTTCGCCGTGAGTACATCTTCAAGAACCTCGCTCTATTTGCGTGTTTTTACTCCTTGTCTGCCGTACTATGGATTTATATATCTGCATGCGTGGACATTCAATTACGCGCCAGCAATAGTTTACGATCACTCTCGTTGAACAGTCCGATGAATCTAAGCTATTACAATACGTAATGATCGTATTAATCGTATGTAGCAAGCGATGCGCCATAAATAAACATGATATAGTAATTTCCCCGTGCACTGATTGCAGAAGATTTGCACAAGTACTACTTGCGTGCGTAAATCAAGTAAGTCAAGGCGATAATCGTATTCTTTTTTATATTGTCCCCGTATTTGTGATGACACATAAGTACTCAAGAGCGCATAACTTTTCCACGCGCAACACTTTTATCTCCATGGACATCGAGCGAGCATATATGCTGGTTATAACCATACATAATGTTTATTCTTATCTAGACAAGTAATATACGCAATATCGTTTATGACTAACCGAAAAAGATTCGACAATCGATCCGTTAATTTTTTTTTTTTAAGAAATGTAAGAGAAAAAATGTATTAAAAATATTTCCTAAGAAAATCAACGCTCGTTGTAAATAATAACAATAGAAACGCGATCAAACTTTATTATAATTTGTATAAACAGAGTGAACGATCTCACAGGATCTTCTTCAGCACAAAAGAATGAGATAAACTTTAAAAAGAAAAAACCATGTAAATTTATAATATACATGTGAAGTGAAAAATTTATTGTTAAATAATAATGTAACGCTGAATATAAGTTTGCTGCACACATAATAATAAAATATTGCCTTTCCCAAATAATAAAAAGATTTTAAGCATACACAAAAAAACATTTTTTAACACTTCATGTGTCACACACATACGCATTTTTAAATAGAGACAAGAATTCAATACAGTAGTCTTACGTCAATTGCAAAGCTTCCAGGACAGTCGCACGTCTGGTCTATATGCGAGCCACGTATTTTCGACTGTTTCGTTAATCGATTATGTTGGCAAACTGCGATGGTATGGTTCATTCGAATGCGTACGAGGATTCACTTTCTAACTTGTCCGACTCCTGACTTGTATATAACTTGGGATTCTCGTTACGAGGCTCACGGTTTTTACGGAGCGCACTTACCGCTTCGCACGACCGTCATAGTCTGATTAGTCTGTCGACCTCTCTTCATGCTCTGGGATATATGAACGAGTCCACATACGTACGTACGGCACATACACATCCGTTTTGTGCGTGTACGATTTATATACGAGAACAAGCCAAGTGACCATCGATTGCATAGCAGACACACAAAGCCCAACGTGTAACACGTGGAGAGAGAGCGATGCGCGCATACTCGTACGCTTGCTCGTACGTAATCGTATTAAATGAATTGGAATGGAATTCTGGAGTAGTCGCGTGCGCCGCGCATCGCTGGTGTCAATAATCGGCCAGAAATTGCGCAACATTTCAAGCGTCAAAAGCGCGGCTGGCGCTGAATGAAATTCGTTCTAATGCGAATCATTTGACACGTCAATATCAAACTATTGCGCTATGTTAAAGAGGCGGAGAGAGGAGTGGCTATTTGCCTCGGATAGATACACGCGAACATTGTGAAACGAAAAGAAAAATTATGATATCGTTCCTATAGGAATAGATATATTGCATTGCACTTCATAAATGTCAGACAAGTTACATACCCCATTCTAAATTTGTCTCTTCTGAACTTCAGGAATGGATCTAAGCTTACCTGCAACAATAAAATAAAATTTAAATTAATATATTTAATTAATATATTTATTTTATTTTAAATTAATACATTGTTAAAATGAAACATGTGTAAACGACGGAATTTAATTTTTAAATGTAGTCCGATTTGTTAGAATTTTGATTAGCAATTATCGGAAGTAATCGAGAAGCGTTGACATCAAACCATAATTTTATCACATCATAATTCTAACGCTAACAATAATGTCAATAGATTTTATGTAAGCGCATTTGTTGACCATTAGAAAATATGCTAGAAATGGATAGGCATGCTACTAATACTAATAAGTTGTCAGCTACAAGTTTCACCAGTCAGATTGGTCGAGATAATCGATTTACATATACAAGTGGCAATGTCGAAGCGGAACGTTTCCACGGTCGTGAGACATTGTAACTTCGGTGATCAGACCACGATTCTGTAAATTCTCAACGAATATGCAACTCTCCCGGTGCAATAGTCGGCACTCTTCTGCAGCACGAAAGAAATTTATCACATGAGGCAAGAGTACCATGCCTTGCGCACTTCTGACGTTCGCGACTCACGAATAACGTCGATATAACGTTTCTATAAATTCTTGATGTATGTATGTGTGTGTACACATACAGATATATTAATTTAAAAAATTAAGTACAAACACACAGAGTATGCTGTACACCGACGATAATCTGTAAATTATTCCATGTATTCATTGCGTAATTATGATATGAATGACAAACTAGAAGCACTGAGAAAAGAGATTTTCGAAAGGAAAAGCAATGGAGTACAGTTGAAGATGATTCAATTCGTAATACTGGTTCTTTCACATTGATGATTTCCCCGAGATTCTCTTTCTATATTCGGAAGTATCAAATTCTAGTCAAGCCGGTTAAGCCAATAGATTGCATATCAAATTAGTTCTTTCTGGATACAAATATTCGTGTTTGTCAAGGATAACGAGTTGCGCGGTAACTGGTTTAGCAAGATAATATTTTAGCGGCCAGTGTACGGTACTAAAAATATTCTCAATGTTTTGTATCGCAACGAGAAAGACTTTCCTTGAAATTACAATGCTATCGCGACGACGCGATGAGAAATACCATTGTGATGATACTTCGCTGATGGAATTTGAAAAATTTATTATCTACTTAAGAAACTCCTGCTTATATGTATATAAGGTATGAATTGTCTAATTGGAATGGTCTAACACTCGACACACATACCATTTTTCTAATGAAATTCTAAAGGTCACCCCTTGTAACAATAAGACAGGTAATGACTTACGAAAGAAGTATGCAATCCTGGGATAGAGACTCGATTGTTTAGTTCATTTCTAAACTATTCTTCGAACGAAGGCAGTCACCCGCGCTGCCCAATGCTGCCTTGTGCAAATTATGTTAATTGTGTGCCGCCTAAAGATTGTTATTATGAACATCCACTATTTTTCGTTTATTTTAACAAGAATATAATCCATTTTAATTGTGTAAGTGTATGTGTAGGTGCGCATTTATACGTACGCATTGAAAAATAACAATTGCATATTTAAAAAATAACAATTTTTAAATTAGACTTATTAAAAAACTAACATATTATTTAATAAATTAATTTAGTAACTGCATTTTTAATGCAAGAAATTTTTTCTTCAAAATTCCTACAAGAATATGTTTATTATATTTTTGGAATACTCGAATTTTTACTTTCGATAATTTCTATATATATTATTTCTATATATTATTCTATATATTTTTCTATATATTATTTTTGCTTCTGTTTGTCACAATAATTTAACAAGTCATCACGAAACACGTCTTGACCATCATTTATTCGCTTGTAATCAACAGACAATCTTTCTCTCTACGAATGAAACACCTGTTGCATATCACCGTTGCGGCAGGTCATGGTTGCCGATGACAATAATAGTAATCCGCCACGTGTCCCGCTTGCTAGGTCGAAAACCTATACCATATATATTTATTAGATACTCTATTAGATACCCTATTAATTAGATGCACTTCGCGACACATGATGGGAATGAAATCATTATTAGTAGAAAGTTTACACAATACCGGGATCTTGTCGGTAGCATATTAATTACGTGACCACGTTCAGGCGCGTGCGCTACTTCTTATCGGAGCATCGTTGCGCCCATACTCGTTACGGTAATCTTTTCCTCACGACTTCCCATTCTCCTTCTCTCTTTTCTTTTCATATAACGAATGTACACCAAGGTAGTCCGCGCAAGTAAACGCTTTCATATTTAAACCTTTGCTAAAACGTCATTCATTCGCTTCTAACAGCTGCTCGCCTCGAATAAGCATATACAAAATTCATCTTGCCAGATGCAAAGCGATGCTCATCGATTTTATAATTAATCAATGAGCAACACTTATTGGAGTGTTCACATTTAGATCTCGAATTCGTTTCAACGATGTTGAGCATATATATATATATATATATATATATATATATATATATGAAATTAATATACATCAATTTAAAAATTGGTATTGATAGATAATCGGTATTGATAGACACGCATCAATGATATAATCTTTCGTGACTAAGATCGAATCGTCATTTAAAATTTAAATAATCATTAGACAAAACTTTTTTAACATACACATAGAATTTTTATCAATTTTACTTTAACAATTATTTTAACAATTAACTTAAGAAATAATTTTTAAAATTTTAAAACTAACTGTGCAACTCTTACTGTGCATTTTAATGCGCGTTGGCACACTCTTTCAATTAGCAATTTAGCAGGAATTGATTACTGTTCGATCTGTAAGAAAACACTTTCTCGTGCATCAAAGAAACGCTTTCTAATGACGAAAGACTGCGCGTTAATGACGTTAATAACGATCCGTGCCATCGATTTGTCCTGCCGCGATCCCGTCACTAATGTACCTTAAAAATTTCCTTCGATGACCGTAATCTCCGGAGATTCGGACCATTTCGCAGTAGCCGCGTTTCGTGACGAGCGTTTTCACAATCCCTGGATGTGTGGAACGATAAAATGCTGCGCTATATTGCTTCCTCAATAAATTATCGTCGAATGAGAGAATAATATTTCGTCTGCTCCGGCCTTAATTGTCGCTACGTAAGCTATTACAAGCATATTGCAGCAATTCATTATTCCTATAATAGATCAACTAAACCGCTACACTTTACTGGTACACAAATATATTTTTTTACTGCAGAATGATGTTCGCTGAAGTCGTTTATCTAGTTCTTCTTAGTTTGTACTCACTTCTTTGTACATTTCTCAGTTTGCTCTGACCATCGCACAGAGAGCGAATCACTGATATACATTACTTTATCTCTGATTTTCTTAGAGTTGTTTTATGATTTCATAAAACAACTGAAAATAAATAATTATCTTTCTTACATCAGATTAATAGATGTAATTTCGAATATTTAACTATTCATTTCTCACGTGTTTGACAACTTATGTTTGTCATTGTTTAATTTTATTATGGAGTGCAATATTAGATATTCATTGCATTTGGTGTTTAAGAAATATAAAAATGTATTTGACAGAGATTGAAGTTGTACATAATGATTTTGTGGTGAACTTTCGTCAGCGATGTTATGAAATTTCGTATGCTGGCGTGTTTCATAGCACCGTTGTTAGATATGCGTCTCTGTATAAAAAGTATGAATATGTATATGTGAAGTAGAAATATCTTGATGTTAAAATGGTTATATATATTGCGTCTATATGTATGACGAAAATTAAATTAACACAAAATTAAAATTCTAATATTACAAGTAATACAAAAATAATCTAAATTTATTTATAATGATGAGAGAGAAGAAGAAACATGAAAATTGAAATGTATTTTTTCATTGTATTTGTAGGGCATTGAAGATTAGTTCTTACAAAATTATGCTAATTTGATTCTCTTCTATAAACATGCGCATTTGCAACACTCCGGAAATGTAGGAAACATTCATTTCATAGGCATCAACGATAGTAGTCCGTAATAATGTATCTCGAAGGTAATCATTGAGTGTTTAACTCGTCTTTATTCAGGAGAGAAAGTAGAAATATCGCCCTTTCTTTGCTTGAATACCGCAGTTGCTAATTTGCAAGTACCTAAGGTAAAATGAGTGATCGTACGTGCCGAGGAAATAAATCGAGTCCACTATTGCTTCATGATCGCTTCATTAAATAATTACACATGAACGCATATGAATGCGAAAACTTGATTTTTCGTGAGAGTTAATGATATCAATCAGAGAAACGCGGTAACGTGAAGAAAAGGAAATGTTGGGAATATAGTATGAGAATTTCACGATTAAACGTGAAATTACGAAGACGGATGGGTTCATTAGACGTTCGCGTCTTTCGATATCGCGCGCATACCCGACGTAATATATAGCTCTAACTCGTGCCAGTAATTATACCGTTGTCAGTCAATCGGTAAGGTGCGATCACGATTGAGAGATCAAGCGACGCGCAAACGATATCGATGTCAAAAAAGATCATGAGCTTATTCAAAAAGTCTCAATTCAAGATGCAATAAAAATTATTACTATCGTACTATCAATCGTTTTGATTACAATTAGATTAAATATCTGTATCTCTAAACTCTAAAGTAGCAAAAAAGTCACATAATTTAAAAAAATGGTAGATTGTAGAAACACGAATACTATAATATGAAAAATGATGAAACATTAAAATAAAAGTGTACAATGTTTTATATTTCGTATATAATACTATACTATTATATACTATTTGATAATAAAAGTATAAAGTGTTTTCTTTTTCTTTTAAACAGAGTTAACTTTGGAATACCTTTTACTGTGAAAACTTAAAAAATTGTGGTTGCGTTTGAATGGTGACATTGGGCTACGACATACTCGAGTTGCTAATAAAATACAAAAAGCTCTTACAGCTATTAGTTGCGCAATGCAAACTTCTTATGAATCATATTGATTACCATCTTTCTCTTTCAAAAATATCTTGCAATTTACAAGACTAGTTATTCAATCAGTACCAATTGCGTGAAATAATTTATCTTCGTTCATGTATACATACATAAAAAACACAAAATCTTAAGTGTTAAGTGATTGTATGCAACAGTATTGAACTGCGTAATCGCTGTGAACAATAATTAATTATTGCTGATCTAGCGACTGATTATTACGTGTGGCACGCTATTTTGTATCTATTGGTGCTGCAGTAATTAACTGTCATTAACTCGACAACCGATTATCGCCTATACCATTTTGTGGCAATGATCATATGCGTGATCTTTCAATTGATTCATGAACTAAATCGATTATACATTAATATTAAGACTAACATTTGACATCGTATCTCTAGCATCACGGTACTTTATGCTTTTGTACGAATGCATTTATATCATTGCTTGGAGATTAAAGCGCCAACGTTACGATTAAATTACGAAGTTAAAAAGAGGATAATGTGTCTTAGTTGTAGCGCGTGATCAAGCGCGACAGCAAAAAGAAATCGGGTCTGACACTTTCGAGTGGGTTTTATGCTCATTGGACCACGTCGATTTCTTGTAATGCGTTGTTCCTCACTGCTCTCGACAGTGATCGGCAACTTTTCGCGATCGAAGCGAAAATTTCTACCAAACTACGCGACGCGAGGTCGACTTTCTTGATCGCGAATGGCGAGATAGAAATCGCTACGCGATACCATTGGTACTCGCCTCTAATTGTGCTTTGTTGGGCATCGATAATAATTTCGCGCTGGTGCTGTGAGAATGTGGTAATAATACCGATGTTGCCAGGGGATTATAGTACACGGGCTGTGATTATACACCGCTGCGATTTAGTGAAGCACAGTGTAATCGTACTTTCAGTGCCGCGAAATCCATAAATCCAAGCAAGGGAGTATTTGATAGCTAATCACCGCGTTGTACGTACGGTTGTACGAACTTGTAATCTTAAGCTGCGTATAAAAACGTAATAATCGGAATCTTTATTCTATCTTTTTAGCATACACATATCTGTATATATCTACTGCATTAACTATAATATTTCTGACAAGTTTTTCTATTTTTATTGGAAATTGTATGTTGACACAAAAATTTGCGTCCATTACTATTAACAGGAAAATTTGCAATGAGCAAATATGAGCGAGTAAAATTTACAGCGAGAGAAGTAATGTAGGAAAAGTTGAGTATTCAGTCGAATTTGTTTAATCAGTCATTCGAAACAAAAGTGAAACTCTTAACTCTCAACTTCGGCTCTTCTCTTCGTACGTGGATAATTGATGTAATTATCGTGCAAGCCATTGGCACATATCCACTCCATCGAGTAGGAAACCTCTCTTGCAGCTGCTTTGAAGGAAATGCAAGTGTGTGTCTTCGCATTCGCGCACGTACAAACCGTTATCTTTCATATTTCTAATAATTATTCATATATGCAACTACCGGTTTCCAACCTGTCATTATCATTATGATTAAGTAATTAGTCGAAATTTCGTATATATGTTTTATGTTTTCGAATGTGAAATTTCAATTAAAATTAAAATAACATTTTATCGTAAATTTACCTTTTTTTAGTAATAACATAAACAGTTTAACAGAGTCTATCTTTTTTGTTAAATAATAACATAAAATGAATTTTGGGAATGCATTGTTATTGATTAACTCGTTTAAATTTAAATTTAAACGAGTAAATTTTCTAAATTTTTCAAATGTTTTTGTTCTATTTGTATTCAAAGTTGTAAAATTAAACAATTATTATCTGCGAATATTTGTTACAGTCAGACAATTTTTTTTGGTTACGATTTAAGTGAGAGAGGAGATTACAGTAAATCACGAGAATATCTGCTATTATAAGACTACGGAAGTTAGGCAAGATCAGACTCTCGCTTTTCAGTTTATATCATCTTAAATAATACATTTGAGACATTGTGTCTATTCGTATTATTTGAACAAGATATATACGTTTCAGAAAATTTATTTTCTAAATATAAAATATTTTGTAATAGAAATATCTTATATTTTATGCTTATATAAGAAGAGCAACATTTCGATAAAATAATTTTTAAGCTATTGTGTGGAAATATATGCAGTGTTGAAAAGTGTCTATTATCATGAGATTAAATCACAGGGATGACATAAAATGGAAACGCGAGTCTGATCTTGCTTAACTGCCGCAGCCTTATAATAACAAATATTCTTGTGGTTTACTATCCTCTTTTTTACTTAAATCGTAACTAAAAATTACTTCACTGCAATAAATATTCGTGGATAATAATTGTTTAATTTTATGGCTTTGAATACAAATGGAACGAGAAAATTTGAATTTTCTTGTGTATTGTGGAGAAATTGATGATATTCCAATTATTTTCATCCAAATATGTAAATTTGGCGCTTTCTCTCTCTCTCTCTCATTTTCTACATTGATTAAACTCTGCTAATGAATGAGAAAACTGATTCTTACTTTAGAATCGTTTTTTTGCGGTTGTGACAAGCAAATTGAAATTCTGAATGCACAATTTGCATTGTGCTACTTTCATTCGGCTTTGTTCTTTTCATATTATTTCATCTAACACTTCTTTTCCTATAGAATTTAATAACTCTTACAATGAAGTGTCTATTATCTAATAATCTCTTGATCATAATTCTTCATTTACAATTCTGTCAGAGATTCGTCAGATATGATGATTTACTTTTGTTTTGTAATTACAACGGTGCTTCGTATTCAAATGTTGCGCAATATCCATGTTTCTAGATATTCGTCCATTTATTGCTAGGTGAAAATATTTTATTTGAAGTAAATCTTTGTGAATGAATTGTACAATATCGAAACTACAGTATGCGTTGTCTAAGGAATACAATATTTCATAATAACAAATATATAATAACAAAAAATAACAGTTTTATATACATACATGATACTGACAATCTAATCTTTATACTTTATTTTTAGTAGTAAAATAATAACAATATTAACGAATTTTTATAAATTTAAATATCATAAAACATTTAAATACTTAAGAATTTTTATTGAATGATTGTATTATGAAACTAGTATATAGGTAGGAGTACTTTTTAATCTGTTTCAAAATAATAATTGATTTCTAAATTTCTTTTTTATCACATATATTGTAATTCAAGTATTTGGAGTTATACATTAATATATAAAAATTATTGACATAGCTGAGGAGATTGGATCGTCTTTTTTCCAGAGATGCATCTTTGAAACTGCATTATATATGAGCTTTCTTCCTTCAAATACGATCGTAAAGATCCGCATCCGGGTTTCTCATTTTTTGCAACGTAATTGTTCGGTATAAAGCATAGAAAGTTACAAGCATGGTAAAAAATCTAACGATATTTAAAACATTCTTCGGTGAACGCGGCACCTCGCACAGTATGTGGTAGAGACTGTCTTATGCAATTCCGTTGCGATTCTAGTGCTTGAGTTTACACAAAATAAAACATTTATATCTCAATTGGAAAAAAGACGATTCAACCTTCTCGGTTATGTCGATTATTTTTATTTTAATATAGGACTCCGAATATTTGAATTACAATATACATTACTGATAAAAGAAATATAGAAATTAATTACTTTTTATTTTGAAACAGATTAAAAGATACATGTATGCTTCGAATTTTTATAATTAAAAAATTAAAAATTTTAATTTCTTATTATTTTATTATTATCGTATGAATTAATTCTTTAAACAATTTTTTATTTTTAAATTGTATTACATGAAATTATCTGTTATAATTTTTGAGAAAGACATCTTGCGTATACAAGAAGCGTGTTAGCTCTCAGTTATATAAATGGATTTGCATTTAGTCATGCACGCTAGGATTGATACTCAATTATCCATTTAAGTCACTCCAACTCGGGTTGGCAAGTCTTCGAGGAGTCATGACAGTGCAAGCGTTAACTGTCCAGAACGCGATTTCGCAGCAGCCCGCGGAAGGAAGACTATTGCATTGTATGTTTCGTAATGCGATCTGCAGTGCTTATCGCGCGATCCTTGAGGGTCGAGTATTTTAAGCAGGATCGAATCGAGAAAGTGTTTAATGCGAGACCCGCACGAGAGCTGACAGTACATAAGTCACCGCCAAACAGAACGCGGCTGGCACGCTATCGAGAGTTCCCTCGAGATTCTTTGAAACGCGCACTCGGCATGTCGGCACGGAAGACGATCGCGAAATCTGCGATACGTCTGTACGTTCCATGGAGAGCGCCGTGATTTCTCGTGCGCTGCAATGTACCCGGAAATCGATAACTTACGGTGAAACCACGGCGCGCGTCCATTCCTCACGGATTTGCTTGAATGGTGCAGTATGCGTCTTTTCCCGCGAAACTCACGAACAGTAGGTTTCGAGACAATTGTCGATTCAGTAATATTTTAAATGACAACATCAGATATCTCGAGTATCAAAAAATCACAAATTATTCTATTAATTTATAATTATTTATTTGTTGGCGAGTTTATTATTAGAAAAAATATATTGGTAAGAAAAAAATTAAGATTAATAGAATATAAGTTCTCTTTGTTTTAGAAAAATATAAAAGTATTAAGCTTGAATGATATGTATAATTTTAAAGTTATGTTATTTGAAATACTGGATGAAGACACTATACTTATATATTATGTACAGAATGTTTACAACTTTTAACATTACCATCGTATTAGAAATAATCGAGATTCGAATGCTGGTGTAGCCTGATATATCCATGAACGATAAGATATTATGACAAATGAAAAGAATCGTAGATTTAAATTAAGCGTAGTCTGGAAATAATTACGTCAATCGAGATCATGTGGCCGAATGCACACGAGACAATTTCAGAAAAATAGTGTACGTCTAATTTTATTGATCAAAACGACATAAACTCGAATGATTTATGTTCCACGCGTTTTTCACGAATGAAATGTATTGGCTGCAAAAATTATAAATCCGTCGTTACATGAAGTAATGGTGCAAAAATAATATAAAACAGGGTTCTCTCGATTCACGTGCAAGATCCATGTCAATATGCTAATGACGTTGGTCTTGTTGAGCTTAAATATATTCGGAATATAATTGCTGTCACACTTGCGGAATATAAAAGACCGCCTCATTAAGTTATGCTCGCAAGAAGAATTATGAGACAAGTTGCGTAAGAGTATTACTCATTAATTTCATTTATGGTATGAACGATAGACGCGAAGTCTGCACAAAACGAGAATGACAAATCTGATTACTCTATATATTATATGAATTTAAATCTTAATAAACTAATTTATTTAATATTAATCTTCTTACATTTTAATAGTTTCGTATAAACTAGAATAATCGAAGATTCTTTGATATTATTGTTATTATTATATCACTGTAAGCATTATTATCAAACTTCATAAAAAAGCTATTAATTATTGATTTGCTATTGATGTCATTGATAAAGAGGCGTAGTCCTTATAATATTTGATAAACAAAAATTGTTATTAAAATCTTATATAAATATTCACTTTTCATGAAAAAAACGATCGATCAATATTCGGAGATTTTACAAAATCACGTGCTAATCATCAATCACACTCCGTCGCGAAATATTTGTTAATGCGGGATAATATTGTGATTATGCAAATAGCTCAAACTTTGTTATATATGTATAGGTAATATTTCCAAGACAAATTTTTCTAGTCGCGTTCAAGCGCGGACCATAATTACATACATAGTGACCACAGTCAACAGTGCGTCGACAGCGCGTGTTCTATCGAAACTAATACTTACTTTAATTATATGAAAATTATATTACTTATTGCCCAATTTATCCTATATCGGTCGTCATACTGGCACTGTCGTCATTGATCGCTCAATCCCTTCACTGAACATGTGGGTCACACTAAACGTAAGCCACGTGCTCATCCGTACACGTGTCGCCTGTTTACAAGTTCTTTGAATCGTAAAACATAAGATTAAATCCAGTTCTACAATTTGTTTTGTCAAATTGTAATTTATGTCTTTGAATTTGCAAGTCATAAAATCGCTATAAATTATCTAGAAATTTTTCTCATTCTTTGTTTTAATCAAATTCACTGCTACTGATTTCACTTTCATTTCTTATATTAAACAAGCTTTTCAATATTTTGCAATAATTAAAAGAAACTGATTTATCAATAATTTCTAATTGTTTAGATTTAAAATTTTTGAAAATATTTTTTAAATAATTAATATCAAAACTATGATTTTTACACTTCTTTTGTTATATATTATTTTAATCTTAATCACAAAATATGGTTCTTTTTCTAGCATAATAGTATAACATAAGCGAAGCAATTATCAATCATTTGTTTTACGATATGCTCCGACTTTATTTTGATACATTACGGGACACTTTTTGCTCTTGAAAAGATCAGTTGTGCACAAGAGAGAGTCTACTAAAACCGGCCAGTACACACAATAAAATTCACGGAATTCCTAACCACATTTAAAAATGTTTATAGAGAGAAAAAGCAGAGGCGGATTATTGCCAGCACCAGTATAGTATTCGCTTTCGAAACAGTGAGTACACGTGATGTTTGATATGCAAAAACTATCCATTGAACATTGCTAAAGCATAGCTTTGCATCACTAAAGGTATATACTTTGTTATTTTTTTAGAATACTGCGCGGCATTTTGAATTGTAAAACAGATATTTTAATAATCAAGAACCCTCCTCTCTCTCTTTCTCTCTCTCTCTCTTTCTCTTCATAGCGACGTATATCCAAGAAGCAGTATAGAACTAGAAGAAGAAGTATAAAACTGATCACGTTTGTAATATACAACGCAAACGAACCGTGATTGTTAATCGCGGATACACCGCTGTCGCTTGCGAACGTTACGGTATCATTACTTTAGTGTTATGCGCGAATGAGCCGCATTGAAGAGATCGATAAACACTTGCGAGAAGCACAAGATTGAACGGATGATCAAACTTGTCGATTACAACGAAGGCGAAATCAGCTTCCGATCCTGAGTGAACGCCCCATTGTTCCTTTGTTCAATAAAGAGACCATGCCAGAGATTAAATTCATTGAGAAGTCGTCTTGCAATCGTATTTCGTATTGCAGCAATAAAGCTCGGTGTGTCACGAAACCACCGAGAGAAGAGCTACAGTTCTTGTTCTTCGACAAATTGCAGACGATGCAGCGAGGCTTGTTGTGCAACAAAGTTGCACAGTCGTGTTTAGATCTCAAAGATTTTTCCTGTTTCAGGTATATTGCTGTGTATTAGCGTATGTATCAAGCTGTGTATCAAGCGAAAGAATATCTATATTTACATGTGTCTAATAATTTCATAAAAATTACTCTAAACATAAAATTTGTACTTTGAAAAATTAAAAGATTAAGAAATTTAATATTTAAATTATTTGAATTATTTAAATTATTTATTCAAGCAATTTTAATTCGAATTACTGCATTTTCTGAAATTACAATATCCATTTTCTTAAATAAATAAATAAGATAACTTATAATATATCATAAATAAGATAACTAAATAATGATAAATACAATGTTATTTAATGTTAAATATATGAATAATATAATTTAAATAATATTAAATATGATTTTCTTGCTTAATGCAACAATATATGAATAGCTAAGCTGACTCAAGAGATTTTTTCTTTGAAGATTCGTTAAATTTTATTGTATTTTATTTTCTCAGTAATAATCACATTTTAGTCCGTTAAAAAAGTTTTTACGAAGTAAAAGATAAATCTATAAACTTTCATAATTTTTATTTTCGTGCAAATCACGAACAATGTACGATCAATTGCATTTCAGAGGATCAAGGACTGTAACGCGAAAGTATAGAAGGAATTTTTGAAACTAATCTCATGATGAAGTGAGCAATGTGGCAGTCGGCAATTATGTGACAAAGAATGTGGAGGCGTAAATGTACCGGTCGGAGAATGCACGCGAGATGCATATCGTAGAGTATTATTAACACTTTTTTATAATGCATTCCGATTCGTCTGAAAAAAGCAAATTCTTTGTCTTGTTATCGTGATCATTAATCTTAATAAATGATAAGATTAATGTTTTGTATTCTCTTACAAAAGAACATGTGTGTGTCACGCAAGTTAAAAATATACTGTCAATCAATTGACACAGATGTCAAGTGCTAATTAGAATCAGCAATTTTTATACTTTGCACATTAATTCTAAATAGATTATACAGTTTTGCTTTGAAATTATGAATAATGAATAAATTCGCGTTCAAATTATAGTAGTATAATTTTTCTAGAACACAAAATTGATGTATTTATTTCAAGATTCATAGTAGCGAAATATATTTAAAAGATGTGTGAAATATTAGCATAAAAATATATATACGTATATATAAATATAAAACTATCAAAAGTAAAATTTCTTCAACTTGTAACAACTGTGCTATGTATCGACTTAGTATTCAAATCCAAGCAGAAGCACTGGAAAACGTATATAAATCGGATAAAAGACTTCGTCACGACTCGATCAGATTTATTTCTCGAGATCGACAGGGATGATTATTCAAAAGCCGTATGCCGCGCGAAGCTATATGGATAACAGACGAGAAAAAATAGTAACATCGTGGATCGCGATGACTTTTGCCGGCGGTCATTGCGACGAGTCACGAATCACGAGACACGCACTCATACATTACGTCGCGTTACATCGGGATTGCATTGGAGAAGCTGAATTCAAGGACTGTTTGGTGTTAAAGTTCACGATAGTCTCTAAGCGCCACGCGTCCTGTGCATGAGATACATTGCACGAGCATCCTAGATTCGAAGAGCATTAGAATTGATTCGCGTGAACGTTGCTCGTTGCAAATCTCGTCATTATTATCGTTCGAGCCAATTAGAGATATCTGAAAAGGGGTAAATGTACACTGGTAAACCAAAGATACTGTCATAATGCATTTTTTTAAATATCGCCTTTCTAGTTTTCGATACTCGTAACAAAACTTTTTGATTTGATTTACAAATTGGTTTGGCGGTCGTTGAGACAAATAAAAGATAACTGTTTCCAACGTGTTGAAGCGATGAAAAGAATGATGAAGAATGACAAAGTATTCTATACTATAGAAAATTTTAATTAAATTAAATTATTTAAATTTAAATAATTTATTCAAATTATAAATAAATTAAAAAGTTGAGATTAATAACGATAATTTTATAAAGAAATAATACATATATTTATTATCAATAAACGTTCATATTTTCTCGAGTATATGTACTCATATTATATTTACCTATTACATCAAGATTTATAATATCCTAGATTGCTTGGAATATGCCAAGGAATATGTCCTCCCACTCTCTCTCTTTCCCTCTCTCTCTATTTGCAAAATATATTATTACACAGTTGTCAGTTTGCATGTTTATTCACAATTAACAGCTATAAACAGAAATGTGCTAGAACTTAAATATTTAAAATACTAATCTGATTGCCAATTAACAAAGTCAATTGACATTATGGCTCTACAATACATATCTACAATACATATAAACTCATGCGACGAATATAAGTAAGAAGCTTGGATTACGCGTTGGACATAACGATAGGATCAATACACATAGCTCGTGAATTACACAAGCGTCTAATCGCCCAATTTCACGATGCGTCAGTACTTGCATGCCTGTCGCGAGCATTGAGATTGTCCGTTTTGCAACGCGTTATAAATCCTCGAAGATACTTTATTGCATGACACACTGGTGCCGAGACGCGAAAGAACGGTCCGCCTATCACTGTGTAATTGCCAGACACTATATGTAGCAATATTTGCCAGGATTTCCTAACTGTTACCAGTTCGCTCCCCTAACGGTTCTGTTTTTTTTTGTCTTGTCTCTCCTTTCCTATCTCCGTCTTGCTTTCTCTAATTGTAAGTGTGAATGATCACCGTTGCGTTGTAAAAAACGGATGAACGAACGGATGACGAAGCTTTCAAAAGAGATCGTATAACTTTAAGTTAGAATATTCGGAATGTCTTTTTTAGATTGCAAATGTGAATAATATTCTCGGAATGCAGAAAACCGTATGTGTTTAGGAAGAAAAATTGCTTGGAAGAGAATTCGTAAAAAAGAATGCCGAGCCAATTGCGAGATAAGAATACAAAGAGTTGAAATGATTTAAATTCTTCTCGTATAACCACAATTTTTAGCCAGAATTGCTCGCAGCTGCCACAAGATTTATAGTCGTGCGGTTTGCCGAGGCACAGTTCGACGGAGAAATGCGGTAACGGCGCAAATGAAAGATAATTTTCGCGTCGTTAAGTCAGAACGCAGAATCTCGTGATGTTCCGCTTTTCAGGATAAAGAGAGTCCTCCCTCTCTTGACGCTGTTTCTACCATATCCTCGTATTTATACGATCGATTAAAGACTGCAACGCAAACTTGTAAAAGAAAATTCATATTATGTGCTCGATGCAGGTCACCGGTAAATAATCCAAAAGAAAAATAAGCATAGCTTGAGCTTCGATTTAAGTGATCGTAACTGTGCTCCCACCGTGAAATCACGCCTCCGCTATATCTCTGCGATAGTACATCGAGTCTAGCGAAATGACTCGGTACGGTTGATTGGTGTTTTCCGTTCAAACACTGTTTTCGATTACAGTACTAGGTGTGCCAGATCTGAGTATGTGAATTGAGTAGGATTTCGAATTGACGCACCACAATCTTAAATGAAATCGGGTTTGATTACATTTTTCACACATTAATTGAATTATTTTATTAGGAATCGTAAATGCGTATGTCGATTCAAATTGAACAAAACGATTGGTTTCTCCTTTCATCACCATACTATTCCACTGTAGCATGTATGTAAGTGGATAATGTGAATGTCGATTCAATTCGACTCGCTTGGTTTACGCTTCTTTTGCTCGCCGGCTTATTGTAGTCGTCTCAAAGGTCAAGCGTTACCTAGGAAAATCAGTTTCTTTGGATAAATGCGAGGTTGAGAGACGAGTTATAGCATCGCAACCTTCTCCGGAGGAGGTCATTATAAACGCGAAACGCGGATCGGTGTGTTAGGAACAAAACCGAGACAAGATGATGGGAAATAATTTATGCGATCTAGTTCTTGAATCCGCGCGGTAATGAGACACGAATTGCATTAGAAGCGATGACTTTAATTACCACATCCTCGATGACCGTAACTCCATAATTCTTATACATCAACAAGCGTGCTATTCGTATCTTTGTATGAATGATAGTTAAACAATATTTTACAATGTCGTCGTGAATAGCATTAAGAAAAAGAATTAAAAAATTCACATAATGCAGACTCTTTAATAGAAATGAACGGCGTGGCCGCGGTAGCGTGTGAAATGTAACGTCGTAAATCAGAGTGACGGCGCTTTTACTGGTTGAAAGTGCGCTAATGATACGGGCCACTTTTACTGAAACTTTTCTAAATTCTCCGGGAACTGTCGATATCACGCTGCGTATGGGGTATAAAGGACACACATGCACGCTTGAGTAGACCAGTGTTTATAAACGACAATGATAAATAAAAAATTAAGCAAACCTTTCGAAACCGCTCTCTACGAGCGTCGGTGTGTCGAGATAATGTAATAACGATAAACATATTATCGCGACTTCGCTTGGCCGCGTGTGGCGTACGGTGAAATAATTCTCGCGCCGCGCAAGATCAAGGGAATCTGGTTTCTCGAGTCGGGTGCAGTCTCGCGCGCTTATCTAGACTCGTTCGGATTTGCATGAAATAGACGGCGGCGAGTCTCGTCAGCCTCGTCTCGTGACGAGAAGCACGAGGAGAACGGCCGTCAGTCGTTGCGCCCGCGCTCAGAACGCTGCCGTAGATCTTATCCCTCGATCACGAGCGACCCATATAGCCGGATTCTTAGATCCTAATCGACAAGCGGACGACCGCTTCGTTCGGCGGCCATCTATTATGCATAGGAAACAATTGCGTTTACACGCAGAGGCGTTGATGCGCGCGAAAGTGAATAATTTATTGTGAAATGCCGGAGCTGATTTAGACGAGACAGGTATTATTTCCAATAGAATGAGAGATTGAATCGTATTGTTGCTTAATTATACAACAACGAGACATTGTATAAAGGCAGTTAGGAAGCGAATGCCGAGAATGGTTGTTTGAATTACACATTAATTAGGCATAATGACATTTCTGTACACGGTGCTATTAATTTAATGTTTGTTCTTATCACGACTTGATTGTCGAGTAAAAGATATAGATGTCTCACCTGCGCTTTCTAATTACGCAGAAAAACTGTTTATGCGTTTCTCTTGAACCAATTGGAAAGCAACCGTGAATGCATTTATAGAGCTAAAGATGTTGTTAAGAACATGACTTGTCATATTTATTTCAATAAGACGCTATATTTTTTGAGTGATTCGTTCGGTGATACGTGTAGTTTTTTATTTATTTGCTAATATCATTTATTGCGCATTCATCATTCTTCACTCTCCATCTTTGTATTTCATAGCATAAAAATAAAACGATACTTTCTCTCCCTCGTTTTCTTTTATTCCAATTTCTATCGACATTATCCGTAAAAAGTGATCAAGCGGTATGATACTCTTTGAACACACTCCCTCTTAATTAAGAAATAAGAGACAATTTCGCGCCAAGAAAGGTAGGACAAACATTCGCCTTCGTTCTCAAAGAAGAATGTAACTCTTGCGTCAAAAAAGCGGGTGGCCCCAATTCTTGCAATCGATCCCTTGGCTTATAGAATATATAGTCTTATCTCAAATAGATATCTATCAATATCGATTTTCTTTCTAATAATAAATTTTTGCTAAAAATCAGAATTAGATAAATGAGTATTTTGAGTACTTGAGTAAAGTATTTTGAAACAGATTTATTTACTATTGGGTCTATTATTTCTTATAAATTATGTTTCATATTTTAATCTAAAAATTATTGAAGATTGAGAGTATACATTTGCAAAGTTTAATAATCTTTTTAAAACTAAAGATGCACATACTTAGTCATAAGACCTACGAAACATGTGGTAATGAGATATCTATTTATTTTTATCAGCTTGAAATTATTTACTGACATAGTTGCTAATAAAATGTTTACTAAGTGTATTCAATCTTTAACGTACTCATTTGCGTGGCCAAGTGCGAGGCTATGTTTACTATAATAAAATTGTTTGTGCATTGAGTAATAAGTGTCATTTAAGAACATAGAGTTAGTCGAAGGACACCGAGAGTTTATATAATGAAATGACAACATAGGACACTACGGAGATTTCTGAATATCTTTAATAAATCTTTTGCGAGTATTTTATTCTATTTGTTTTACAAAGCGTGATTGATTTATTATTTTCTTAACGAATACTCTCTTGTGTCATAAACGTTTCGTTTTCTTAAGATTATAATTAGTTCTGAAAAATTGAGTAAAAATAAAAATTTCAATAAAAAATGACGATTAATAATATGATGAAGATTTTGCAACGATTTTGATTAGCGTCACTAATCGAAAGAAATCTAAAAACAAACGGCAGGAATAATAAGATATGTAGGCGTGAATTTTTCGCATACCCGAGAAGTTGCTCATTACCACATTCCCTTTGTTTGCCTATTAAGGTAGGCACGACTGCATCTCTACATTCAAGGATGACGGGAACATAGAAACTTGACACGCATGCCTGTTCGACTTAGAACCCTGGCAGGCCTCGACTCTGTCCAATATCAATTAAATGTGACATGTTGCTGAGAGATACTGTATCCGTCATTATTGACACGATACCCGACACGAAATTTAATTAATTAAATTAAATATATGATTCAACGAGGGATCAGTGTACTTTATCACTTTTAATCCAGTTGCATTACTAATGTATAGGAATTTCGAGTATGAATCTCTACCAACTAACAAAATTTAACTCCATTTTTAATGTAAGTTTGTACGAAATCATTATTACGTAGAGTTACTGAGTACTCTAGGTTATTGATAGAAAATGAATGATAATTTCATTATTTCAAAAACAAAGTATAAAAGCTCATTAGACAAGTCGAATAAACCAAAAAATGAGCAAATACATTAATACAAACAAAATAAAATAAAAACAAATTCAATATATTATAATAAATACGTTTAAACGTTTCGACTTATAAAGTATACACGTATATAATCATCAGTAAACACACGCATAACTGGAAGAAAAAAATATACGTGATATAGATACAAAGCGCAGATGATTATAATGTGATTCAGATAATATCACATCAACTGTTAGCGATGGATTAAAAAAATGTAGAACCAAATTCATCGTTGCTCCTCGAGAAAACTCAAAGAGCCAATACACGTCTTCACCCTAACAACGCTCAATGCGTAATGACTCGGTTGAATGGTTATAAACACACAATGTCTTGTATGAAAGACCAACAACAAGTAAGAGAAGTAACAATATAAGTATAAACAAGAGAAGATAAATAATAACGAGTTTAATGTGAGTTAGCAAGTTTCATCAAAATGTCTATGTAAGCTTCACTCAGCAGCTCTGAATCTGTGTGGGAATTATTTCTATGGTTAAGATTTAGAATGTGTTCAGAGACTACTGAATAGTAGAAATTACGAAGTCTCACAAGTCCTTGTGGGACAAACGAGACAATTAAACACAAGGTTAAAAGACTAATGTAAAGCTAGATCCTTCAAAACTTTCTTCTTTTGGTTCTATCACCGACAGCTGTGCGGTATTATATCTGAATCACATTGTAATCATCTGCGCTCTGTCTCTATTGTATATTCACTATATCTACCTCATGTATATTTTTTCTTTCAGTTTATACGTTTACTTTATAAGTCGAAACGTTTAAATGTATTTATTGAATTTGCTTACATTTTATATTTTGCTTATATTAAGGTATTTGCTCATTTTTTGGTTATTTAACTTGTCTATAATTATTTCAATTAATAAATAAGTCTAGGATGTTAGGAAGTTTAATTGGGTTAATTAATTAACACATCTTATCAGCGCCTCACGGTAACGAAGTGACATTGCAAAGAAAGTAATACAATTCTATTTACGTAAGGTCGAAAACAGTTACCGCGTGACTGATATTTATGATCTTGCCGGTGTATAAAATTTAAAAGCGAAAGTTTTATAGAACGGTAGATTTTGCTCAACGCAAATGAAGTATATGCAGGAAGCTCACGTTTCAGTTAGGCATGCAAGCAAGGACGAACAAGGAAATGTACGTAATCTCTCAATTTCACCCAGAGACAGCGCTCTTGCTTTTTTTGTAACGTATCAGTACATTTCATCTAAAATGGTAAACATCGATAAAACTAGTTAATCCCACAAGCATCCCATCACATTCATGTGAATTGCACGTTTCTATTTATCTAAGCGCACAAGCAAGTTGCAATTACATTTTACATTGTTATAAGTCGGCGAATCTACATGCTGTATGTAGCGTAAATAGATGTTATGCTAAAAAATTTAGTTTTTTATTTTTTGTCTTTATATAGATTTATAACTCTTTCGATTTATATTATATTAATATAATATAAATAATATAATTATACACACAGAGAAAATAACAATAATAATTTTATATAGCTTTTCAATTTTACTGATCTTATGATTTAATTTATTATCTTGTTATTTGTAACCGTTGAAAAATTTAAAGCTAAAGAATTATAAATGTTGCATAAGAGAAATGTTTTATGTTTGTATTAGTAACATAATTTATAATTAATAATTAGAAGTATATAATATATTATATTAGAAGTATATAATATATAGAAGAAGTATATAACATTATATTTTATTGTTGTTTCTTAATGTATACACAAATTTAAGTAATCATGAAACAATGATACAACAATAATAACAAAAAAAATATCTAAATTATTATTAAAAGAAAACTCAAAGAATATTATCAATCGCAAGTATTATGCCGAATTAATCATTTACCCATGAAAACCAAGCGGACAATTACAAACTGCATTCCAGTCTGTATGCGGTCAAACATCGGGTGGTTTATACGCGTTCACTAAGCGTAATTACTTATTAAGTGCAATGTAAGTCTGACCTAGAAAACTGTAAGAAAACCAGCAAGGAGCCGACAGGCGATAATTGGTCGCGATAGAACCTCAATGTGCGCAGATTGTTGCCACATACGACCGATCGATATACATGTATATCGTTAAATAAAACGTGCAAGAATTTGCTACCGGCAAACGCCTGTTTCTTGAGCATTTACTTAGTTCGTATGGAAACGTTAAGAAAATGCAAGCGTTAACAACGTCGCATATTACGATTTATTGTGAGATAAGTTATTCTTTGTTTAAGAATAAGGTTTATCATCAGTGCTTTAATTTTGAAAATCTTTGTTGCGACAAAGATAGCATTCAATGATGCAATTAAGCAACTAAGAAAGCAGATATACTTTGTCCTATTTTTGCAAACATTTTTTTATCTCATTTTTAGTGCTACATGTTATAATAAACATAAAAGAAACTTTACTGCTATCGTGTTGAGACACGGCAACAAGATAACTCGTAACAAGATAAAATACTATTGGTTGTAACTAACTTGATATTAATTACAGGAACAAGTTATGCATGTTTAGATCAAATATTATTACAATAAAATATTGTAATAAATTGCGTTAATAAATTATATAAGAACAGAATAAAGAAATATCACACACATACACACACGCTATGTTAATATTAAGTTACTACGAATTTATTTTTACTTGTTGCAAAATGTATAATCGAAAGACGTACGAAATGTTTTCTTGATTGTAAGATGTTGCATTACTTAGTGCAATACACATGACTAATATAATAATGAATAACGATCGTTAATAATGAATAACGATCGTTATTCATTATTATATTAGTCATGTGTATTGCACTAATGTAAGTAACATCTTACACATAATCAAGAAAACATTTCGTACGTCTTTCGATTATACGTTTTGCAACAAGTAAAAATAAATAAATTATTATTGTAGTAATATTAACATCGATTCCTTCATATTAAATCGAGAGCTGCGAAAGCCACATCCTAAAGTAACTCGACTTATCGTAGCGCGACGGTAACGCGCGGCTGGTGCACGTGACCACGTTCAGCGTATTACACTGCTCGTCACGTGCATCGGACAGTGCACCGGCCGCCACGCTCTTATGCACGTGAATTCTGCAGAAAAGCGAACAAGAATAAACGTGCTTATTGCGGAAATTTCTATTATGCTGAACTGTACAGCGTAGAAAAAGTGTAGTGATTCTCACGAGAAAGCCAAGATTAATTTCGCATCCATATTTTTAAGAAATTATTATTATTCTGTGTATATATTACGTGCAATAACAATTTTTATAAACACGAATATATACTTTTATCAACAATTAATGTTAAGAAGCAGAGACATTAACAGAAAGACAATAAAAAATGATGTTTTGCTTTCGAATATTAATAAAAATTAGAAAATGAAAAATTTTGCAAAATCGCTAGATAATTGCTAAATATATCGTTAAATAAATTTAATTAAAAATTATAAATTTAAGTTGATGATAGAACAAGTTAGATAGAAACAATAAATTTCATTAAAATAATTGCTATACACTTTTATAAGTTGGATTGTATTATGAATTATACACATATGCAAGTGCAACAGGAAATACAGTTTTGCAGATTTCATGTCTGTTCTAGATGTAAATAGAATAATAATTAAGCTTTCCTATCGATTTCACAAACGCAATGAATAGAAAGGAGAAGAAAGAGGGCTAGTTTACGAAGCAGTCGGTGATGGTGGACCAATCCCGACTCAATAATTGCCGAGAAAGAGTTTTTATGATAAAACAAAAACTGTAGCAAAGGAACGAGGTGGAGTCAGTCTCCATTTTAAAATGTGCTATCAATCAATGTGCAGTTGTTTCGTTGACAGTTTAACAATGTTAATTGCTCAAATTAAGCTGAATTATGCGGTCCTTTGGGAGTTCTTTCTGTTCTGGCTTAATTAACATATTCGTATTACGGTAAATCTGTCTGACAGTGGGCGCGCACGTCGGTACTAATAACATGGATTATGTCAAACTACTGAACTAGAAAGTTGACGTTTAATTCACATACTTATTGCTACCATTAACTAAACGGTAGTATTAACAAGCGTTTAAAAAATCTGTTGAATACTGAATCATGATCATGGATCGCGGAAAGTTGAACTAAAAAAAGATTGCACTTACTGATAAATTTATTTGAATTATTAGGAAAGATAGTAGATAAAAGTAACTTAATAAAATCTCTGATTATGATCATTACTCGTTCTTATACTACATTAAAGTCATAACTCTGTTTCTAGATCTAATTAATATTTTAAGATTTATCATAGATAGGTTATTACGTCAATCTATAAATGAATAGGGAATAAAATGAATTCGCTTACCATTTATTAATTTTAATAGTAGCATAAACGAGTGATTTATTTAATTATAGATGCATGTATAAAAATTTTATATTTAAGAAGCGTGAAAAATATATAATATTTTATTTTATATTTTACATAAAGCATATGTTATCATAATTACTTAAATTTTTATACATAGAAATCTAGCAGTCAATTTATAATTTAAAAAGCTCATTTTGCTAATCGTGTGATCTAGGCAATCTCTCTAACTGCAATAGTAGGACAAAGTCGTGTCTGGAGAATGGAAGGTCAGTATACTATTGTCAGTCTTTTGTCATATATGCATGTTTCTTTGATAATTTCTTTCGTAAGTTACTTTTGTGACAACAATTACAATTTTGTGTTACGATCATATGCATTTTAACTTTGTTTTTTTACTAAATAACACATTAATTTTTTGTTTTTATTTTTGTATCCAGTAATATTGTTTTAATGCATAACATAATGTGATTTCCAATGCTTTCAATCAGTAATGTAATAGAGGCAAAAGAATAACATTAATAAATATTATTAACTTCTTTTAAATAAAAATTATATTAAATTGTTAATTCTTGAATGTGCCTATGCCACAGTACATTTTTTCTATTTTGTGAACGGAGAAAGTGCTTTGAACTGTTGTACCGGCGGAAGTTCAGTCATAGAGAAATTTAAGCGATACGTTACGATAACTGAAAATGTATATTGAACTGGGATTAGTCATGTGCTGGTTAATTCTCTCTCGGCACTTGATAAAGGATATTATAAATTCAACTTGGTTTTCCTTATACTAGTGTGCTAGATACGAGAAAGCAGTGTCAATGACAAGCATGTCGTCGTTCCATTTTTTGCCGCGAGAATGTCATTATTCGATACACTGTAATCTCACCTGAATTTCTCACACTTTCTCCGTCTCTACTAGTAATTTGTAGGTTTAACGACCTGCGACTGTGTATCACTTGTTTTACAACTAGTTAATTATTTATACAAGGTTAATTTAAAGTATGCAGTGTCAATGTCAAAGTATTTTTAGAATCTTATCCTTCTCAGAGAAGAATTTTATTAACACTTTTTTCCTATTATAATAAATCATATAATAGATTATTATAAAATATAAGAGATTCAACATTCTCTTTTAATTACAATTAAAAATAAGGATATATCACATATGATTAAAAAAAAAAAAATGAATACAGTTGCGAGCGATCTGTTATATGACCATTACAAATTTCATTTTTGCGGCACAAATTAAGATTATCGCGCAGTAACTTTTGAAGAATAGGAAATGACATTAGCAATACGAACAGATTTTGTCATGGTCTTGCTATGAAGCGGTGAACGGAGTTGGGTTGGGAAGACATCGCACGGTTAATTGACAGAATGGACGGTCGCGTGATCTTCGAAGCGAGCGACTAACGCATGCACGTGACTTGGTCAGACTTTTCCTTCGATGGTATTAATCCGTACGAGGAAAGGTGTATAAGCGTAGCACTCTTTCTCAGTCTTTCTTGTGTCCGCAATGATCGGCAATAACCGGCACGTGCAAAAGCACGTGTAATCACGTGCAGCACGTGATACTGGCTCCCGCGTGCAGGTATAGGAATTTGTTATTATCGTCCATGCTCTAGTGTCTATACAGCGACATTGATTGAACAGCACGTGTGTAGGTGTGAACGCTACAATTATTAAATGGTTGCGAGATCGCATTTGCGACATACGTTTAGAGAGATTAATCTTACTATATAATCAATTTGTAAAAATATACATATATGATGTATATAATTTTTCACATTTTTTAATATAATTTTTAATCTTTTCAGAAATTCTTTATTTTTCCTAAAATTGATTTTTCTGTTTTTAAGAATGTCAAAATTTCAATTGTTTTTAAGTTACGAATAATCTAAAATCTTGAATAAATTTTCTGAATTAAAAATCTCAAAATTAGTTAATAAAATATAATTAAATATAATTAAATAAAATATAATTAGTTAATAAAACACACAATGTTACTTTTTCTTGTTGACAACTGGCAATTTTTTATTTCATTAAATTACAACGTTTCGACTTCTAGCATTCAGATCCTTGTCAAATATCTAACAAAAAGTAGTAGTTACAGAAAACCATTGTACGCTAATAAAATTGTGTCAACAAGTCAGGCTTAAAAATAAAAGAACCAAAAAGAAAATAAGTGTTGATGCATATATTAACATGTTTCCTGTTAAGGACAGTATCACACAAGGAACATAAACTTATGTAGATCGTTGACTCTTGTGTTTATGTTCCTTCGGTTGATTCTTTGTTGTACTTATTAGTCTCACACTGTCCTTGCATGAGAATAGATTAGTTTTTAATTTCTAATTCCCTGTTCTGGCATTTTATTAATATGACGAGCAAGAGTTTCTTGATGTACGAAACCTGTGAGTGCATGCATCAACAACTTTTCTTTTTTTGTTCTTTCTTCTTTATTTTTATATTCAAGAAATAGCTTAAAATTGAAATATACTCTAAAAAAAGTTGTCAATCACTTTACCTCTTTTTCTATTTTAATATTTAATAATAATAAATGCAAGACGTATTTCACTCAATTTCCGTCATTACTTGAGGGATTATATATTCCTTTCATGTTTAGTTATTTAATAATTTAATTATTGCTAAATATTTTCTACAAAAAGTTAAAAGAAGATTTAAGTTAAATTTTTCCTTTAGGAAATATGTTCCAATTATAAAACGATACTTTTTGATTGCAATGTACAAGTCCCGCTACAGGTCTAGTGACCCTGCTCCTACGTCAGTGTTTCTAATAAAAATGCAACAAAGTTGCAGTCCTTGTAGGCTATGGTATTCACATATAACGATGGCGACGAGCATATGCGCGTAGGCTGCGAATCTCGTGAGCGTAGTTTGCGACGAGTCAGACTCACGTGCTTATGTGGATAACCGTTTACAGGTCTTTTCGCGGCTTCCCATACATTCGAACGACACGTGTTGTAATACCCATTTTGTCGATGTTTATTCGACAAATGTCAGAGCTCTGAATACGAAGCAATAAGAGAATGATGTTGAAAAGATCACTTGTGGGATAGTGGTAGAAGCAAGAAATCTGCATTGCAGCAGTTTTGAGCGCTGTCACGTTCCAGAGAGACGGCATATTCTCTGAGGTTATCAGGATTAGCATCTGTAGAAGGAAGTGTTCTACTTTCGTGAATGAAGGAGAGAGGGTGGAGACATAATTATGCAGGATAAAGCCAGACGTAATAGCTATGATAAAACGAAATGCAGAAAAAGATGGTGCAGTGGAAGTAACTAAGACACCATTTGTGAAGAATTATGATGTTTAAAATTGTGAAATTTTCTCATCTTCTCTCTCAGCATAATAGTACAAGTCGCATAAAGGAAAAATATCTCATAATTATCATAGAGTGTCAGCACATTACGGTATTTTATGTTTTCTTATGAGTTTAGGTAGTAAAAAGATTTAGTTATAGTTATAATAGATGTAGTTATAATTTTTTTAAATTAATGTAAAAGATTGAAATTTTTGAATAAATTTAACTAATCAATGTTTTTCTATAATAAAAAAATAGTTTAAAACGCTTGCTAAACAAGTTGTATTATTTTTATTAATAGTCAAATTTTATATTAGAGTAAAATTATAATATTTATATCGAATTAAGAGAAAATTAGTAGTATGAATACAGAGTTATTCTCTATTGTTAAAAATTTATATACATAAGCTGAATATAATTATATAATAATGTTTGTATAGTCAATATAAAAATTTATACAATCTTTAAACACATCTTATTACAAGTTGTGCAAAGTTCAGCAGTGACGTTTGAATCATCTTAATAAAGAATGATTTAAGATCATAATATGCCATTCATGATAATTTATTAATGTGACTAACGCTGGAGAAACGTTCTTTTTTGCCTTGTATTTTCTTTCTATTGTCTATATGAATATAGACTAAATTATATAAATACTAACCTATACTGTACTAAATTATATAAAAATACTAATTTACATGAATCTAGATTAAATTGTGTAATTAACAGCCAGCATTAATTGATAACAAATTAATGTGTATTTGGTATGTTTATTAAATTAATTTTTTACAAAATGTATATATAGATGAAAATAAATTACTGCAATCTTTCATAGGATATTTGAACATCATGAATATTATGAACATAATTACTGTAACATAATTATTTCAAATTTATTGATACGTGTAGTAATGTTTTTTTAGAATAATAAAAGGAGAATAATTAGGAATATAAAATGTGAAGTCTATTTTTAAAACAATAGGAGATGAAACACATGCAATAACATTAAAAATATTACATACCTGGCATTAATCTTTCTTGTGGGGGATGTCCCAAAATTTCGGTACCGGCAAGTAACAGAATAGTCAAGATTCCAACGAGATGCATCCTTGTAATCACTCCCGGTCTAAGCTATTCTGATCACAATTAACGATTGGACAACTGGAAATTTGTAAACACGTGGGCGGCAAACTTGAGCACGACGCGGTAAATTTTCGAAATTGCTTTATTTCAATGTACGAATTTACGCGAGAGATTCTCAAGTGTTAATCTAAGCCTGCCGTATGGTTTGTCGGCAGAGCTCCTATCGCTATCGGACGGTGCGGTAGTCTGGAGGGCCGCCTGGCGCTTTCACTGGCTTTATACGTGCGCACGAAAGCACCTCTTCTGAAAGAGGGGATTCTAGACGGCTCTCGTACACGTCGCTGACGATACCACAACACATCGTGGAGGATTGTAAAATTTCGTGATACTTATATCTACGGATCATGTTACTTTTAGTTTCGGAATAATAAAGGATATTATTTCTAACTGTTCCAAAAATAAAAAATTGAAATGTGCTAGATGTGCTGCTAATTGTAGATGCTGCAATAGGATATATACACATATTAAGAACTATATATAAATTCATTAAGAAACTTCTGTCATTCTTTTCGCAATTAAAAGTTTCTATTAACACAGTAAAATATTATATTGATATGATTATTATGAATTGTTATTTATATTCATAATTGCTGACCTAATAATAAAAATAAATTTAAAACAATGTGATAAAATATGTCGCATTTTGATATTTAAAATGATATGATAAAATATAAGAGAACTTTTATAAATATAGACTGATGTATGGATTGTACAGTTAGAAAATTCAATAATGACTTTGCACGTTTAAGCATTTTAGTTTATTTGATTGTTACCAGTTTAATTAATCTTCCACTGTTTCTTTTATCTGTAATTGCTTTTCTTTCTGATCAGTACGATTAGCGTAACAAGATACGTAATTACTTAATAACTTAGATTAGATTTAGGAACAAATCCAATGTTGTACAATATACTTTTTCGATATGTGTTCGATATTATTGACGGCTCGATCATTGACACAAGTTGAAAGGAAGTTTAATACGTTGCTTTAATCAGCGAAATCTTTGACTTCATCATTTTTAATTACCGGTTTGGACATACAAGCTTTGTACTACCTTATATAATCTGCTTTCGATTAGTGGTAAACTAGAGTAATTGGTGGAACAAAAAAGCAAAAAACAAATACGCGAAAAGATAATTACGAGCACGAAGAATTACAGGTATATGTTCCGCACTATCGATCACATGGTCGATGAGTCGCTGATCATACAGTTAGCCACAATGCCGATGTCATTACCAATGCAACTACTCATTATCTCACACTATTCTATGATTAATCGCCGATATAATCGCGAAATGAGCGATAGAAGATAGATCGATTAAAATTTTCACGAATTCTTTTATTTATTATTTGAATCGTCATTATTACTCTCACTAAAATGATACATGTATATATATACATACACATATATATATTTGTGTGAGAAAATATTCGTAATTTATGAAGTACATTTTTGTATTCAACGTATGTACTATTTTCAAATCTTTCTAAATTATGTCAGGAAAACGTTGCGTAATATAACAAACAACAAATAATGGCAAGTTATGCTATATAGAAAGACAAATTTCAGTTGACATAGAGAAGACATTTTAGTTGCCATATAGAAAGACGTTGGTAAAGCTATGTCGAATATATTATAAATAATTCATAATGAAGTTGTAAATGTACTTAGTCTATCGTCATATTCATCATGGTAATGAATGCCTGTGTCAATTTAAGATTTTCTCACGTTTTGAAAAGAATACAATCTTGTCAAATAAATATTTTTTTTATAGACAATTTTTTTTTTTAAGAATTACTCGCTTTATAGTGTCAGATCATGAAACAAATCTGCAGTGTGATTCATTGTCTATTGCACCTTGCCGGTCAGTTGCTGTCCTAGATGAATCATTACTGCATCCGAGATCATTATCCTTTGGTCGTTGGAAATAATTCGTTCGCATATTTCGAAAGCTTCGACAATCCTCCCGAGTTATACATTTTATATTGCTTAATGCATAGTACCGAAGGCGCCAATCTAATTCATAGCTTGAAGTACTTGGGTCACTTTCATGATCGTGCATCAATGTCGTAAAGTAGATGTGCACTAGTAAATGGCCTTAATGACGATATTGTTTTAGATGTAATTTATAATTAGATAATTTTATTCTGCTACAAAATTATTATTGCATATGCTCATCTTTTATACTTATTAATTTAACCTATAGATATCAATCAAGAATTTAAATTTTTGAAGGAAGAGAGTATAATTAATATCTAAATTATGTATTTCGAAAAATGTAAACCAGTAAAATAAGATTTCATGTGGAAATGTTGGGGAAAAGAGGATACTGAGGAACTAGCAATTACTTGAATAAACCGGTTTTTGCATTTCCGCGATTTAACAAACCTCATTATTTTGAATTCAAGCAGATTTAGTTTTGAGTGTCGTTAATCATTCTCGACTCTGAGAAGAAGAAAGATCGCCGGATGATTTTCGTCGAGCTATGAAAGGTTACGAGCACGCTATTCATCACTAGATATTCACACGTCTTAATCTTAATCTTAACGTCTTATCCTTATTAAACGTAGAGAGAGAGAGAGAGAGAGAGAGAGAGAGACGCTGAAAATAAAATAAATCGGACGCATTAGATATAAAAAATTATTATTTTTAACATAAATCTATAATTCTTGTTAAATTAAAATAAATTATAAATTAGTCAAGATATTTATTTTTGTACAGTACAATAGATATTTTTTTAAAAGGAAATGTGTAGAAATATTATATGACTCAGAGATATTGAAGGTAAATAATTATATGTTAATGAACAAGAGAAAAATGGACAGAAAATTTATAATAATCGCAATAATTCTGATTTTGGGTGCTGATTTAATTTAATCTATTATTTCACAGCATCCTCCTTTCTCTCGAATCGATAATGTCTCTAACTGTGATTAAGACTTTGAGTTTGTGCTGATACCTGACACATTAATCTCAAGTGGTGCAAACATCCTTAATAATTAACCATTAAAGGAAGTGTCGACACACACTTGACATTGCTCTACGTCTCTCCCGCTCAAACATTTTTTTCTTTTAATTGTATTTCTACATCGTAATCTTTTTGCAACACTGTTAAAGTGACAGTTATTTATCACTTTGACAGTGTCACTTGACCCTGATCTTAATTAACACAAAAATGGTAGTAAAATTTAAACGACAATTTGTTTAGGAATTTCTTTTTTTGATTTTAAACACACGTTATATGATTAAAACGTTGATATGATTCTTATTTCACAGAAAGTTTATGAGTATAATTGAGATACGTCGGGAAATTTATTTAAACAATTATAAGCATTCCCTCTACAAATCATCTACCATTAATCAATATAAATGTATAAAAATTTTTATTGGCTATTAATGATTTCTACGATTCGAATTCTGATGCAATTTAGATTGATGCAATATCGACGCAACTATGTGGCACTCCGCTTTCTGGTAAGCTCATTTAAATCTTTAGTTGCGATTCATTCAACTCGAATTGTGTAATGATTCTTATTAGGAATAAGTCGTTAATACAATTAATGTGTATTTGTCATAGACTAATAAACAAATCTGGAATACCTGAAAAAATACATGTAATTCGTATTTTTTAAATGCTATGTACTAATAAAAATTTTTTTACTCTGTAACTAAAAATTCTTGGCATGTTAAATGTTACATTAATATAAAATATTCTATTAGATATGATATGTAATAGCTAATATCTCTTTTTAGTTTAACATTTTTTTAAGCAAAAAATGAGAAGCTTTGTATCCTAAAACACAATATAATAATATAATTATTATTAAATTTAGGACCAAAAAATTAAAATCAATATCAATTTTGAAGTTGGCGATTTCTGCATTCCAAAGAAGCGATAAATCTGTCGATAGCACGTAGATGATTTGCCAGACGGGTTAGCAATCAAAATTATTGTTTAATATTCACTGGCAAAGTAGAGTTTCAATTTGTTTAATAATATAATGTAATACGTAATATAATAACGTAATATAACACTGTGAGTAGTTAGTACATAATAAAAAGGCTTAAAAATTATTCGTTATTCGTTATTAAAAATTATTCGTTCTATAATAGAAAAATAAAATTATGCACGGAAAGAACAATTTTGATGAAGCATTTTAAAAATTAGATCTGTATTTAGATGCAGATCTGAGAAAATAATTTTGTTAGATCATCAAAATATGTAAAAGGCTCAGGCTGGTAGAATGTCAAAACGTTTTGCAGCATTATAATCATGCTTAAACATTTTATATTTTGATAAGATCTAACAAAATAATCTTTAGATCTTATCGTATTTAGCTAAAGTTTTAGATACTTCAGCAAAACCGTTGACCGTCTTTTCTTGTGTGTCTAGTCTGACATTTTCTACTAATATTGCTTTCAAACACTTTTATAACTGCACAATAATCTTTACTGATATTAATTGGTATTTGCCGTGGGAGTGGTTGACGATTGCAATAGATACTTTGTGTAATAGAAAAGTGTACGTGTACGTTTCGCGACGAGTTGATTGATCGATTTGTTTCGTAGTATCGCTAAATTACGATTTGACACAAAGTGATTGACACGACTTCTAATTTATATAATTATTTAATAATTGATAAATTTATCAATCATAAATTTTAAAGTCATCTTGGATAATCTTTATGGTGTTAAATCGAGATCTTAAATTTCTCAGGATTTAAAAAGTTTGTTCCCGATGATTAAAAGACACTTTTGCTAAAAATTGCACGCGCCGAATACACATCATGAGCATCTGTTAATAATTGAAGCGATGTATTATATAGATCGTAAATTGTATATCGTTCAATCACGTTTCAGAAAGTACAAGATTTGCAAATAAAATGATTAAAAGAGTAAAAAAACTAGATATTCGCATAATATTTTGATACGAACTATAAGAGAAAATACATTTTTTGCAGATACTAATAAAAATGTATTTAAGAACGCATAATCGAGAAATAATGTTGCGCGATAATGTCAGTCTTTACGATGCGCATTCGATATTTATTACAGAAGCGTAGGTTTAAGCCCCCGCCGCGAATACTAGCTTTCTTTCGTTCGTGTTCGAGGTACATGTCGGAACTCGGCTAATTAGCTAATCAATTATCAAGACGTTTCAGAAGATCTTGCTATATCGCACTTGTGGCGAGACGTGCCATCGAACTAGGCTGTGTATTATTAATTATCTTAACGAGAAACTTGTACGATTTCGCGGTTACTGCAGCTCGTTTTATTACCATCAGAGAAAGAACTGGTGATACACGTAGGCTGAGCTATGTGAGGCGACTGATGAAACTGCGGAACATTCTAAATCGCATATATATATATATATCTTACAAACACGCATCTTACATGTTATGGTCGTTCTCTTAATTTTTACAACTAATGAGAGTTCTCACTTAACGTAAATCACTTTAGTCATTTTCAGTTTTAAAAAGTTAAAAATATAGGCTAGAAAATATACGCTAATTTGAGAGTAAATAACATTTTATAGCAAATAATTTCATGTAAAATTAAATTAAGAGTAAAATGTTTACACAATTAAACAAGATTTTTAAGACGAATTATACCGTTCAATGACCGGTGTTTTTAAATGCTAGCTTATTTACCGCTTTTTAACCGTAGTCAGTAATTTTGCCATTCAAACAGGTTCATTAAAGCAACATGGCATGAAGTCACGATCGAGTGCAATTACTCCTTTCAAAGCGATTACAATGAACCGTTACATGATAATAGATGCCTAACATCTTTATAACTAGCACCTCATCTTCAAGTTTCGATATAATTGGAAGAATTCTAACTTTCTTTCTCCTCCTCAAAAAATGTTATAGTTTCTGATGTAGTAGCCTCTTTATTTTTACTCAATATTTAAAATAATCTTGATCGTATACGCATGTTTTCATGTTACTAATTAGAGATAGACACGTCAATTATACCTTTGAATTTAATCTCAGTTTATCAATCACATTTCCTGCACGGACATGCGAAACTCGTCCTTGTGCTATTTCATAATTATCTAAATGCTATATGAACAAATATGAACGCTATACTTAGTATTCATAATTTAATGAATAGTTGACTATTAATCAAGCAAGCAATGTTACATGCAAAATGTCGGTAGCATATGATAGACGTCTATCAAACAATTGAAAAATATATAATTGTATAGTAAAAAAATATATAATTGTATATTAGACAAAAATCCTATCTACTTGTAATTAGATAGGATTTAATCAATTAAAATTATTATATCTTTATATCTTTAAAACATATGCAACTTTTTTGCAGTATTTAACTATGTAATACAATCTTTTGAATAAGATCTTTTTGTGATCAGAAAAGATAAATATAGATTATACTTTATATTTTATTACAGAAATATGTAACATATATGTTACAATTAGGAGATTGAAATTTTTCTATGTAATTCTGTATTATTAAGTGTTTTCAAAATATTGTATTGGTTAGGAATACATAATTGGTTGTACCACTACAAGTAATGGTGTAAATTGTAATGAATTCATAATTACCCTACATGGTGATCAAAGAGAAATCCGCAGATTATTGAAGACTAAGCATTTGTGTACGTAAGAGATTTATTTATCCTTACGATTAATCCATACGATGCAATAGATTTCGTCTTTTATTTGCCAATTAATATCGATTATTGTTAGAAAACTCAAAGGTAACTATCTCATTAATTTTTCAAGATAAAATAAAGTTCCCCATAATTGCAATTTCGAAATTTATATATGCGTCCTCCGATGTGTCTGCAAATGGTAAGTGGAAAATTCTCGCTTGCTAAATATAAGTCAGTAAAAATATCATGATAACGATCGAAACTCTTTTTCTCTTTCTTTTATCTACACCTCACTAGACTACGATGAAAATGGACAAGTCTTACATGACTTGGTCGTGTGCGAGTGTAAGCTCACTTACTAGACAATTTCCATGTACTATGTCTGCTCGGATTGATTTGTGATCGATATACCAACAGCATATTTCTGCTGCACTCAAAGATAAACATTCCGAGTGCTCGATCTACCGTGATCGATTATTACTTCGTCTATTAATCCTACGTGTGATGCAGGTCTCAATTTTGTTTTCTCGAAGAGAAATAACGACCGGACCGTAGGGTACTAATGAATTTTGATACGCTGACCAGCCGCATTCGAAAAACGATCGATGTGTCTGTGTAAATAATGCATTACTATAATATTTATTTCATCGCTTACGCGTTATTAATGATCGTGAAAATTATTGTTATGGTAATTATTGTTATTATGTGGTTATACAGAGTTTCGCGAGAGTTTCAACAAAGATCAAGGCTTGGCTATTTCATTAATTATTACTCACGCCTAATATCGCACACTTTTTTTTCGAGCCAATCTTAATAATTCTTAGTGAATGTTTCTTTAAGAGTATTATTTAAATATTTTTTGATGTTATTGTATACTATAAAAGTATGATAAAATTATAATATTATATATAATAATATAGAATAAAATACGAATTTAATAAAAGAAAAATTAAATTTAAAAATTACAAGATTAATAAAAAAATAAGCTAAGTAAGAGCGAAAAACAAAAACTTATAAATAAACAAAACAATTTAATAAATATGATAGATTTCAGCTTCCGAAATACTCTTTAGTAACATTATTTAAAATCATACAAGAATTAGAATTATATCGTACGATCATACCATACGACGTCAACTAGTCTCCCTTCATTTGAGTTTTAATTTCTACTGGCAAAGAAAATGATCGTACGATATAGTTATATCTCACCAATGACTTAAAAATTTGGTGTCCCTCACTAGAGGCGCTGCCTGAGAAAGCGTCTTTCTCTTAGTATACTTATTATTGCGATAAATATTATCACATGCCTCGGTGGTCGAATTGGTATGACACCCGCACGGAATGAGGGAGTTCCAGGTTCGAATCCTGGCTGAGGTAATATTTTTCGCAATAAATTCTTCATCTTATAAGTTTAGATCTATTTATCCCTAAATGGAAATCGAATTTAGATTTCAAAAAAATTGGTGAATCACTGCGGTGTAAGTCTGACAAACCAAGTCGGCTCGTAGCTCACCAATTATATATGCCAGCTTGACGTCAACTAGTCTCCCTTCATTTAAGAATTAGAATATAAATAGACAAATATGGAGACACAATTGTTAAAACGAACTCATATTTGTATATTAAATTTGAAACATATTTATTATAAATAGTGAACAGAGTAATTTTATGTAAAAGTGTTGATGTTTGTATTTTTATGTTTTTTGCTATTTTTATCCTGTCTTGTATCCTGTTTTTATATGCATTTAATCATATAATTTTTATTTTGTTCTTACATTTAATCCTTCATTATAATTACATGTCTTTCGTCATTCTTCGTCACTTTTGCTGTGTATAATTCATATGAACAAATGTCATTGTCATCTTGAGAATTACTATAATAGAGATGGAAATAATGGAAATGTAACCTTAAAACGCGGAAGTTTCTTCAAAAATATATGTTCAACAACGTGTAACGTTGCTATAGTTTGTGAAATAAAAGGATTTTACAATTTCCAGGTTACAAGTAGAATACTTTTTGGAAATCTGTTATTTTAATTATATAAAGAAAATTTATGAATTAAAGATTAGGAGAAAGTTAAGTGAATTGTTAAGTGAATTATGAATATAAACAAATTATATATAATTTAAAATTCTTTTTGTATAACATTGTCATTGCTTAAATAATATAAAATTAAGATTGGAGGACAAAGAAGGAATGAATCTTTTTGGCTAATATTATACAATTAATGTGTCATATCTTTGTCCTAGATCTTTTAGTATAGACCCTTTGTCATTATAAAACGAGAGTAAAATTGTTGTTATACGCATAAGAATGGTGAAATGACAAATCGATCGTTACATGATTTTACGTGGATGTCAATATTTATCACTTGTCATTATTAATGAAAATAGCAACATGTTAAACAGCGAACAATTATTTATGGCATCGATTAGTAATTTGTTTGTTATGTAAGATTTTAAATTTATTTAAATTACTTAGAAATGTTAAATTATTTTCTTAAAAATTTCGGAAGAAATTATGCAACAAAATAATATTTTTCACTTTGCAGCTTATAATAATATTTTTATATGTGGAATTGTATGATTAAGTCAAAATATAAAGATAAATTAATGATCTTCTAGTATCATCATATTGTTGAAAACAGTGCTGTAAAACTTCGTTTCATAGCGCTTTCACCATACATATTTCATAATAATCCACATTGCAAGCTATTTCAACAAAATTGGATGCTTTATTTAAATATTACAGTATTATAATTGACATGAATTATGTTCTTTGTATAACCATTTCTTATATTATACGTAACAATAATTAAGTCGATTTTAAAGATTTCTATGAATTTAATGAATATTTAAATTTAAAAATTTTGTATACTTTTATAATTAATGGACAGGCAGGTAGTAAATTATATCACGTTGCACACTTAGAAATATTTATAACAGTGGTCTTTAAATGTCTTTCTACATGACAATTACATTTTATATGGATAAATTATCTATTTCCTTCTGTGAAAATATCTGGGTATCCCATTAATTTTACAATAGAACTTTTTGCTTTTATTTAACGAGATTCTGCGACCGTGATGACGAACGTAAATTCGAGCGATGTCGGAAAGAAAAATACACAAATTGATTACGAAAAAGAAACTCATTAAAATTCATAATCCTTCTATTTTTAATTTCAATTTTTAATTCTAGTTCAAGTTTTCAATAATATTCCGCGTTGTTACTTTGGATTCATGTTTTTGTGTGGTTTGTACATATAAAATTGTTCGTATTGTAGTAAAATAGAACAGGACACGGTATTATAAATGGGTCGAAGTATCTCAATCATTTAAGTGTCTCAATCTGTGTCGAATTGAAGGAGCTATTATTGGGTTCATGCATAATTATCCGCCGTTTTTAAAACAATATTTATTATGAAAAAAGACACATAAAAATTTAACAGAATACAAATATGATTTTCGACATGCATTTTTATCACCTAAACATAGAAGAGTGTTTTTATAAAACAAGAGTAAACAAAACGCCAATTTTCACTAAAAAAAACGTGCCTACATGAACGGCGGATAATTATGCATCAACCCAATAGCTATCGATTTCGAAGCACGCGTGTTTTTACTGATAAAGATTACGGTACAACGTAACACTTGTACATATAAGCTGATGAATTTTAAATGCGATCGATCCTCGAGCGAATGTGCTTACATTGCGCAAGGTGAGACACTAACAATGGCTATAGTGTTTTGCGAGCTGATATTCGTCCGGTATTTGCCATCGCTTCCTTCGTTCGACACAGTTAACGCTCTTTATTCCCAGAGATCCTTCACATTCCGATTCAGGTGGTTCATCGATGAAGGTCGAGCCGTGTCGTTCTCCAAATATCGATTGCCAAATGCGAGACATTAGTAATGGTTTCAAAGCATGGATTACGTGTTTCGATTAGTTCGAATCTTGATCTTAATCACAACTCGTTTATCGTTCGTACTAAAATTTTACTATGTAACCTTGAAAGTTACAACGCATACCGTTATAAGCAGTAAGGGCCTGATGAAAGGTTTGATAGATTCTTGGCATCAATGGCTTAACCTGATTAATGTTGCATATTTTCTTTACCACAATTTGACTCATGAAGTAGTTCGATACTGTTCCATCAATGGTTTGTCTGTCAAAACAGCACTCAATACATGTAATTGCTCGAGTTAATAATCCAGGATAAGAGTGACAGTATCGTAAGGCAATCATAAGAACAAGCATTACTCACTTGACAAGACATTCTATTGTAACGAGACCAATGACAAAATAGTAAGATTAATCTTAACTGCTTGTTTTAAATGTTATTTTACATTTTATCTAGTAATGACTCATTTATATTAATTTTTCAAAGCACGATATTGGTCATATTTTTTGGTAATACTCTAAATTAATTATAATTTAAATAATAAATGTACAACATTTTATAAATAACATTTATTTGTGATTTACATATATCTGGTTACATTTTATTCTGGTTATATTCTATTTTAATCTTCTTATCGTTGTTTTTATATTAATAAAGTTATTGTAGAGCAGAGATGCAAATGTCAAATCGCAAGCTAGCATAACGGTAGTAAGTCGAATGTCATTACCATTCATACCTTACTTGGTTTGATATCGATGAATCTTGCCACTTGCGTAATGTTTCCGGAGTTTACATAAGGCACACAAGTGCGTGCCTATCTGGCATGTGGGGCGACAATAATTTTACCTACGTGATACCTCTGGCTATTGTTTGCGGATAATCTTATGTAATTCTTCGATCGTCTTACAAGGCTCGGAATGTAAGCAGATTAAAGGTCTTCAATGAAATTGTCTGAGCAAAGATGTAAAAGTTTTCTGTATAGCTGTATCTATTATTGCCAAGTTTTTATATTAATGTTTTTTAAAGAAGTATATTTGAGTGCGCATGTTATGTTAGTGTAAAGTACATGAGTATAATGTTTTCACTGTACGTTGATTGCTTCCATCGCAGAGAGCGGTCAACGGGTCACAGATGTTACTCGACAAGGTAAGGCATAACTTTCTTCTTGAGAAATGATGACGACTGCTTCTCAATCGCATCTGACTAACAAATGTCTAACCACTTTTCAAAGCGATCGCATTTACAAAGGAATATAGCAATATTCATTTCGTCAGAGATTCTTTTTTTATTAAATAACATACGTGAACGGAAATCCTGTTCAATGTTTTCTTTAACTCTCGTTTACATATCAAAAGAAGGATTTAAAGGCATGAGCTATATTAAAGCATTTGTCGATTGATGAAATTGCTAATTTATCTGTCAATACATACACTGAAGAGTAAAATATTTGTAAATATTCAGAATGATGAGAGTTTATTGATTATAAATGAGTTGTGTTCTCACATGGAGATTTAAGTCATTGAAATCTTGATGTCATTAAAAAAAACGATAACAGTAAAATACTTCATAATTCAGTACAATTCTCAGTAATTGATAGTTAATATCAACATATTAAATATCGATATAGAAACAAGAAGAGATATAAATGCGTTGCATTTCAAAACACTTTTTCCGATTGAAATTAATTTTCCGATAAATATCTAACCACTCTTTCAGAAGTAAAGAACTAAAATTGTAAATAATCAAAGAATTTACAAGAGTAACTGTAAAATGTTTTAAAGTATAAGCTCTAATGAGATTTCTAAACTAATAATAATAATTACTAGTTACAAAATTACTATTGATTTACGATTAAAACGTGTATTTGTTTGTATTTTCCACATATAAAGCAATAAGCAATAAGCATTTCTAGTTTAGGTTTCACTCACGTGACTTTAAGCGACGGAGGAGAAGGTGCACGTGCTTTTATCGACTCGCCATTAAAGCAGCTGTGGTGAATCCGGTGCTGAATAGGTCAATGCACATCTCTCACCATTGTATACCTTATCTAGCAGCCACGCGTGAGCTGCTGCTTGAGCCATGTATTAATGGCATATCTTGTCATTGCTCGAAGATGCCTGTGTATTTAACGTTCCCATGCATTTCATTGAATTCTTGTCGCATGAACTTTCCAGACCTTTCCGAAGTAGATAGTATTATTATTACATAGATATTGTTGTATTGATGTCAAAACGATCTTTAGTCTTTTGAAGGAAAAATAAATTGTGTTAACTAAATAATCTACTGCAAGCAATCTTGAATGTTTGATGAAGAATTATCTTTTGTAAGTGACAGTGATTAACACGGTTTACTTTTCATTTTTATACAATTACATATCACATTTGTAAATAGTATGCAATTGCTATATTTGATTAGAAACCGCAAATATGCATACATATAAACATATACATATATACATATATTTTATATATATATATATATATATATATATATATATATATAATAACATAAAATTTACAAATTTTATACACAAAGGTGTAGATCTTAATTAATATTTTCAATATTTATAGCATGAATTTACATGGCGTTCTTTAAATAAATCGTGTAATCAGATATATGTATCAAGATATTTTATCGAAGAAAAATATAATTAAATTTTAAATTAAAATTTGGCAGAATTTCATAAAAACGCAAAGTAATAATATCATACGTCAAATATACGTAAATATTAATCTTATTATATTATATCTATTAGCGTCAGTAAAAAAGAATAGCATTTACTGTCTAAGAAATACCAATGATAAAATAAAAAATATATTTTATGATTTATATTCGGATGTAATCGTATAAAGTATAAAACGTGGTCGATCCGAGCTCGAATGAGTAACGTTACATAACATAAAGCAGGGAGATTTGAGAAGGTACGCATGATCGCAATCCACACATAATTAGCAATTGCGCGGTACAGAAATATTTAGAGGGTGATCGTAAAACGCCGCTAAGCAAGTTGTGCCTAAGCAATAACTTCTGTCTTTGAAAGAGATTAGCTCGATGACGTTTACATCTTACGTGTTGCCGCTGCTTACGCTTATTATTCTTGCACGTAAATGTATGTGTCTCTATTCACGAGTCATCCGGCGATGACTACGAGCATAAAATCTGGCGGCTCGTAAAAGATAGGCAGTACTTAACGCGACACACTGTCGAAGATGTGTTTTCATCTTAGCAAGATTGAGATCGAATGTACAGACTTCGTTTCAAGTCGTGATACTTTATAGCAGATTTAGATGCCAATTGAATTTACGAGCTCGAACATAGAAACGTTATTGCACATGAATTTGATAATATAAATTACTAGTGAGTCATAATTTTACCGAGGCAGTTATTCATATACCTAATTATGTTGTTCCGGCGACAGAGAAATTTTAGAATGCGTCAATAAATTGGAGAAAGTGAAAGTGATGATTAATGAGACAAATTCGTTAATACTTATTATATATGCATAAATTTCCAATGACAAGGATGTGATCAGACAGTAATACACGATGTCTCCAATCGCTAGACGATTGGTATTTTCTTTACCAAACGTAACTGTTTCCTTCATTAGTCCGGTCTCCACACAGGCAGCAACGTAAGACTCCTTTTCTCTCCGGGTTTTCCATTTTGTTCTCGCGTGCGTGTCCAATTGACAAACTTATTGCTTGTAAATCAGCGCAGCACTATTGATCAATACAACTCTGATCGTCGTCGCCATCGTCGTCGTCGTCGTCATCGGATGAAAGAAGAAGGCTTCACTCGCTTCCTAGTTTCTCCTTGAAAACGGGACGGTCGATGCCTCGTGCTCGTGCCTTTCCACGAGTTTCATTGGCATAATGGCGATATTATAACGCCGCCGCCGACGACGACGACGAAGATGCACGACACAGGTACCAGCTAACTTGTGCCCTTGCATTCCCGACAATCCGCCGTCCCAAATGCCAGAACGCTCCCTCTTCCACTTGTCTTTTACCCGCCTGCTGAATCGAGCATTGAAGTACAAAAGCACGACACTCGACACCGGTCGTCGACATGCGTCAAGATACAGGCGATCTTTGTTTATTGCATCGTTTCTCTGAGAGGTTTGCATAATTGCACTCACGTGCAGGAATGTATTCCCCTCTCGATCTGTTAACGCGCGATGCGTACAAATGACGTATTCTCTTTAAGAACGACTCCTTCGTAAATTCTTTAATAATTATATAAGATAATTTCGAGCTAAAAAATGTTCAATAACGTCATAATCACACTTTGGATGTACGTTAATTACCTTCTGCAGATTAATTATTAATTATTTTTGACAAGAGGTGATCTTTAGTCGAACGAGCTAGTAGTTTGTGAGACTAATGAATTTCAACAAATTTCTCATTTGACATGCATCTTCGATAATCCAGAAACATAGTGGTAATGTGCTGCAATTAGGTACGTCTAATGCGCTTACATGAAGTGCACGGTATTTCTTTGAGACAACGAGAGATCTAGTACGTCGTTTGATCTTGAAACAGATTTATCGACTAGACTACAGCATTGGTATAATGTCTACCTAGAACAACGTTATTGTTGATGATGTCCAATTAATTAATGAAGAATCTTGCTTATCCATAATGAGAGATAGCGTGTAATGACTGTACGTGAACCGTGATCATGCGCATCTCTCGATATGCTTCCCCGATTTCTTATCCGCGCAATAAATTGCACTGGCAGGAGTAAAAAGCTGAAAATCAAAGGAATCGATGACAGAATCGAAGGAACGTGAGGACGGTGCAGATAAGAACGAAGATCCAGCGTAAGTCGCCGAACCGAATCGGCATTTAGAAGAAACCTTTTCAGCCGGCACTCCCTCGACTTCTCGTTGAATGTCTATGTTTCGTATTATATCTTATAATTTCTTATCTTCGTTTACCGTGGCCTACTGGTAGAGCAGAAGAAAAGCGGAAATTAATCCGTTGCATTGCGCTCGTGACGGTTTGTCATTACGGTCAGTTAAATTATACTTGTTGAGATTATTAGAATTCCCTTCCTCGTCTCGACACGCGGAACTGAGGCATTTATGATGTTAGGGGAAGAAATCGAATCGTCAAAGTAAGTGTTCGTAACGGGTCATTGCACTTACGTTTCTCCGTTTCTCAAGAAACATCCATAGCAAACGAAGGCTAATAATATTTTTTTTTTACAATGTGCGACTGGTCGAGATTTTGTTAGTAGTGTAATTGTACGTTATAATTCAAATTCCGATGTATTACATAGATTATGCGAATGTATTTCGTGAGATTAATTTTATTACTGTGTGCCGCATGACCGCCGCGACTAAATGATGGTATAACGATTTTACGAGATTGCGATTGCGCACGTAGCTCCACTATTTGAAATATTATAACGGTATATATTATATTATACTCGCGAGGTTATCAATTTATTATGAATTTCCTTCATTCTTTCGAAAATGTATGGCAGATGAATTATTGATTTAAATGAGAAAAATCCACGCCTGGAATTAATCGTCTGTTTACTTAAATAACGTCGATTATCTCGGCTTGACACGAGAAAGATTAATGCTCTAATGCTCTGGGTCTTGAACCTCCATATAAGATGATTTAGCCTTCTTCATCGACCTCATCTTCACGTGTATGTAGTACGACCGGTTTTCATAATCGATTTCTATATAAGATTTGTATCTTGAACTATAATACAAGGGTTAGCAATATCATATTTCTATTATCGCTATTATCTATTATTTGCAGAAATTTGTACCATTCATGTTTTTATCTAACTAATTATGATTTTTATCAAACATTTAACATCTGGATAAAATATGAACTTTATGATTATTAGTACGTTCGCTACTCGATGTCAACCGGTGAGTTAGCGTATATAGTAGCGAACGTGTTAACAATTGAAATATTACTTTATTTTTATATAGCTATTTATACAAAAATTTTGTAAACAAACAAGCAATCAATTTTAACATTTAATTTTTTAACAAAAATCACTTACTTCTAAGTAACATATAAACGATTTTAAAGTCTCAAAAAATTTAAAAAAATTGACTTATTTGTTATTTGAGAATTTTTAAATAATTTCTTTTAATACTTCTTGAAATTCTAAAAGATTAATATAAGATTTATTTAAAGTTTAGCAAAGAAATTTAATTTTAATTCTAAAATAGAAAAATTGTTACAGTTAATTACTTCTCTTTATATTTTTGTTAAAGAAAAGTGAACTCTATCGTTAATCAAAAAATGTAAAACTCTCGACTGGTTTGGAATCTATTCTTGAAGTCGCATTACAACCTCGTTTGAATATCACATATTTGTTTTAAATTACTGTTCCATAACAGTGAATGTACATAAGCGCGGAGGTGGATATAAAAATAATAAATAACTTAAATGAAAAAAGATTGTCTGTTTTGCAGTTGCGTCACGGCAATTAATTGATAGTAATTATAATAAGGAGAAACTTTCCAGAGAATTTTTATTGAGATTCCTAACCCATAGGTTACACTACTTTACCGAATCGGACTTAATTCACTGACTACCAGTTGTGTTTTCTCGATTTCTGGATTCCACAGACTTGTTGATGGAGAGCAGAATATATTTTTTTGCTTGTGACACACAGACGGCAGTGCCATTGTGAAATCAGTCAGTGACATAAGTATTATATTATCTAATGTTTAGATCCGATCAAATCTTCCGCTCCGTAACTATAAAGCAATTGATTACAATTATTTTTGCTACATATCTATAGCATCAGTATTACACAAGCTAAAATCAAGATACAATAAAATTTTTATCAATTTTATCAATTCTTTCCTTTAATGTGTGAATGATAAAACTTATTAAAAAAATAATAATAATAATAAAAAACATTTTTCTAATATCAATAAATTTAGATGATTATCTGATTAATTGTGTAATTTTTTCAAACATATATCTAAAGTAACTCATAAATTGGAATACATAATTTTTTTATGCTTATGAATAGTTATTTTCACGATTTCATTTTACTCGTGAGATCAAAGTTTTTGTAGTCATGATCGGTGAAGTTGTATTTATATTCCTGTCTTATTGCTGAGCTACAATGTGTTGCTACAGATCTATATCTAAAAATAATGTTGCAAAGCTTTCATACCATTAGAAATAATTGCTAGGATAATATAATTATATGTATAGTAATTACCAAGAGTGTATATATAATGAGAGTCTAGGTCGGCAAATCTAATAGGATTTATAGATTCACGTGTAAGATGCGAATATTGGACAGAACGATTACTACCTGTATGACGACACGCGTCATTCGTGACATGGGCACAACCACAAAACGGCTTTCTCATTCTTGGGTACAGGAAGGGGTCTCTCGAAGATTGCATCGACATCTCGAAACGTTTCCGCACAGCTGACAGATGCAGCCTGTACGATGGAATGATCGTGCAAGCGACGTTTCATGCGAACATATCTGAGAAATGCACATACGATTGGACTTTGTGCTTCTAGATTTGTATATAATTTAATGTTCTAGTGAAAAGTTCTAGTAAAAGTAACGCTCTAGTAAAAGTTAGTCATAGATTTTAGTTCATGCAAGATCCTTGTCTTGATTAACAAAGATCACAAGAAATATTGATTTAGATTAAATACTATCAGAAAAGACAATGGAATAAGTGTTAATGTTAATTATTCTTAATCAAAGACGCGTTTTATAAAAATTTTTTAAATTAATTATGCCGTTATAATAATATTTAAACAATATTGAAGTAAAGTCTTCATTTCTTTCATATATGTGACGAACATAATTCCACAGGCGTGATTCATACTAAGTGAAGGTAAGAACCTTCCGGCAATTTCGCACGGTGCGAACGTCAAGATTATTGCGCGATCCCGTGATGCCAACACTGTCTCTTCATGGGCGGTACCACGAATTATAATGACAAAGATTATTGCGCGTCCTATTCTCGAGGCACAGTGCCAACGATATCAACGTCAGTGCGACCATTGTTGTTGATTGACAACATGTCATCCCCAATAGCGTGTTCACTTTTCAAATGTAAGTCGAAAGGGGCCATGGTCATTCGATATTATTAACCCTTGTCACGAGAGACTTCCATAACATCAGCATACATCACTTTTTACATAACTCAATAATTGCAATTCGATAATTAAGGACGCGAGACATGTAGACATTCCTTACGATTTTTTTATTATCCGTCGAAGTGTTAAGTGATGCAAATATATGTTTTTGTACCTTCCGGTGTCAACATGTTCTCTTTTAGTTCATGGTTTTTCTCACGACGTCTGCTGATAAATCACGACGACGGATAATGACTATTGACTACTACCGATCTCACTTACTCGATACTATTCGTGATCATCCTGCGCCATCTAATTATTGCGATCCGTGCAGATACGAGACATATACGTAGGATTGCTTTTGTAGAAGTACGGCGGTAACCATCTGTAGAAGTGTAATTCTCGGCATGGAAACTGGTGAACAAAGAGCTGGCATTTGAATGCCAGCGACTACGATTCGCATCTGCTATGATCGGGCACCGACTTCGTGATCTTACAGATTCGAGGCTTCTTCGTTTTAAATCTTTACCTTTTAATTTAATTATTAAATCATCATTTTCCGTTTTAATATATATAATTCACAAAATAATTGGATAGAATTTTGCATAGTGCACGAATACTTTGCCAATTTTTCTTTCTTTATTCGGACAGACAATATAAACAATATACAATAAAAAAATATGAAGTTAATTTTTTAAATCTATCGAGAAACTTTAATATAATAAATTGCGTTTTAATATAAAAAGCTGTATGACATACATATTAGTCAATTTTTTTATATAAAAATCATAAACTATACCGTACAGATATATCTTTTTTATTAATTTTTATTTTTATATACTACACATAATGTTTTTAGACATTATTGAATAAGGTAAACTAATTTTAGGAACTGAATAATTTAAAAATTATATCTCTTCTACTTATTATTTAACTCTTAATAGTATACATTTTTTTAAATATTAACTAAGTAAGTGTACGAAAAGATTTAATTATACATTATTTAAATGTTTTTCTATAATCGTGAATTCATTCACGTTAAGTGCAATATTGCTTTCCCATCATAGCATCTAAATCTTGAACTTTATTGACCTGACCTGGAATAGCTATGTATGGTTAACGCCCAGCAGAATCCTTTCCATTATTGAATAAATGGCTGTTCAAGATTTAAAACACCATGCCATGTACGCAGCAATGTAGTTGTTAAATCGCAACTGTTGACAGTATGCTTTACGATACCTTTCTTCACGCTTAATAAAAGCTTAGCGCCTTAAATTATACCTTATCGTGATCGTTCATGTAATCAAGAAATAAACTAGTATTTATACTTATGGGTTTTAACAATAGAATAAAGTAAAAATCCAGTATTATAATTCAATTTTTTGTTTATAAACAATACATTTTCGTATAGACATATCTATCTCAATTTTTTTCCATTAATGACATATTATAATGGAATAATTGATTTTTAGTTGAAAAGCGTGTTCTCTCCCTCTTATTTAAATTATTTATATACAATTATTTGTGATCAATTATGATATTAGTAATTATTAGTGATATTAGTAATTATTTTTAATATATTTATTTGTTTCAAAAAATTACAAATATAGATAAAAGAAATATACAGATAAAATTTCTGTTAATTTATTTTTTGCGTAAAGATAAATATTTTTTATTATTTTTATTATGTATTCAGCAATTACATAAAATCAAATAAGTTAGATAAGATATATTTTATACATGCAATAGAGTTTACCGATAAAATTACAATTTACATCAATTCTGTGATGCATTACTTTCTACTGATAAGTTACTCTCAGTTGGCAATTATCAACCGTAGAAATTGACGGGTTCATGGATTTAAAAAAATATTTTTAATTTCTTTATTTTATAATAAAGTTTTAGGATTTTCCATAAATATAAAATAGATAACATCACTTTCTATATTAAATACATCAAATAGTTTATCGTAAATTCTTAATATCGTAAATTAATATCACTTTGTAAAAACACTATAAGATTTGATAAATGAAATTTGAAGCACAATAATTTTTAAAAATGTTTTAATATATTGTTAATATTAATTTTGCATTTTACATATTACATTATTTAAATATTTTCAAAGGTATAGTGTATGAATACATTTACCACGCGATGGTATTATTTGTTGTATAAACTGTTTTATATTTAAATTTTATAATATCTTCTAGAAAAGTAGGTAGTATATAATAAATGTCTTAAGTTACAAGTAATTTGTAAACTAGAAATTCTTAATATTTCGAGAAAATTTTGCTATGTTCAGTAAAAACATGTACTTTGAATTGAATTTCAACATATCGTGGCGCTACGTTACAATGACCAAAGTATTTATACCATACAATATAAAATTAGCAACTTTATGAAAACAAGTAAATTTTTTAATATCAGATTATAACATATTTTTCAAAATATTTTCAATATTTATACATATAAAATGTAATACTGTTTTAAGAATAATTACAGTATAAGTTTTACCTAGAGACATCTACCATGATTTTCTTGCATCATGTACAATGTAACAGGATTCATAAGATCAGATGGTATATATGGGTGTGATCATAAAAATAGATGCAAATATATTTAATTAATAAATTATTATTTTTATTGCGAGATTTAATATACAAAATTTATGTGAATAAGTTACTAAAAGTACAAAAACATGTATAAATATATATATACACCTCCTAGAGTTATATAATACTGCGCGAAATAAAAATCGTCTCTTCTACAATAATGTCTTTCATAAATAATCTATAAGTGATCACTTGTCACAAAGATACGACAACAAATACGATTATCATTGTGACTGATTATCACAAAATGCAACCGACCAATCTTAGAAATTGATATCGATTGCAGAGTACCTCTCAAAAGGTACAATTAATGAAGGTACTATCGATTCACAAATAAATAAATAATTAATATACCAATAAATAATTTGCTACATATATAAGAATAAATACTATGCGCTATAAATTTAATTGTGAGCCGCGATAATAAATAATTAATTCAATAAATAATTTTGAGAAATTATCACGGGTTATAAGGCGAATTTGTTTTTTTCTTTGCAAATATCGCAATACTCGCTACGTGACGATTATTGTCAATAACTTTAACATTTACTGCACCATCATGCAGATAGTGACGCGGTTTCATAACTATAGTTGTAGCAGGTGCTAAATCAATTTACATCGGTAGCATATGCTTCCCGATAGTTCGATGAATCTTCTTGTGTCACCTTCTGATGAAAATGATTGATGACTTCTTGACGACAGTCAAATACTTTTTTTCTTATTTTTAATAGTTGAATACGTGCCTCCAAGCATGTAGATAGTCTCGGTATTTAAGAACTACGCCCCAGTCCCTGATGAGTCTTCGCGTCTCATCAATGGGGTTTCGCTCGGTATGGCTCATGATGCTTCGTTCCACGCGTGTCGGGAGTCGTATGGAAGGCAAAGAGATAATGTTGCTTTCAACCTCGCACAACATCATCGTTAAGTATGATTGAGTCGCCTTAAGAGCTTGCCGAATTTGAGAGTTAGGCTCGTCCTGGATCAGTTGCTCGAACGCCACGGCAAATTTCTGAAGATCCAAGTGCAACTTCGGGTAATGGTTAACAATCTGCAAAAAAATTATTACAAAATTATTACCTTGTTTAAATCTTTTCAATCGGAAACCGTTCACTTAAGTTTGCTCATTAATATTCATTTCATTCTGTCTGTCTTCAAGATATTAATAAACTTTGACGTAAAGATAAGCAATTACAAATAGCATCACTTCCTTTCTTACGTAATCGAGGAAACTGTTAATAATAATTGTAAATATTGCCCCGTTAGAAATTCTATCACATAAATATTTATGGACGTTTCGCATAATGATAATTTTAGATAATTTGTCATTTAAGGAAATAAGAAAGCTGGCAAAAGTCTTTATAGGGTCATAAATATGTAAATTTAATGATATTCTTTTATAGTCAATTTAACTTATTTTTTCATACAAGTTAATAATTTATCACATTAAACTGGTGCATTTAAAAATCTTATCTTGGAATGGATGCTCAACATAATATATACAAAAGTATCTAATGAGATAACGAATATAAAACAGAAAAAATGCACGATAGGGGAGTATTTGGAATGATATTGACATTGCGAGTTAAATCAATTGGAGAACAATTTTACGACCAATAAAACTTAATTTCTGTTCGCGTTATCAGCGATTGCAACTTAATCACCGCGTAATGCTTAAGATGCAATAATGCTCTCCGTAAAATCCTACCTTCCGAGAACGCGCAAATAAAACCCCAACAAAGTGCAACGCCGAGGATCAATGTTGCTGCAGTCCGGCGATCGGGGCGTGGCAGAGAGAGGGAAGGGGGCTGCGTTCCCGAATGCCGGCATCCGGGGAGTACCGCGGGTCGCGATATCAGCTTTGCGTTATCAGCGTGCTCGCATCGAGGAGGCAGACGAGCGCGATTACGCAGCCGCGCGACCCGGCGAACATGAATGCACACGTACGGTTGCGTTGCGCGCGCATTGCACGAAAGACCGTGCTCGCTCCTGCTCGCCTGCTACTTTATAATAATTACCGTCTCATTAAAATTTGTTATTTAACGTTGCGTTAATCAATTGCAACCGGGTGGTCAGCCGGCCGACCGGCCGCTGAAAACGCGACACAGATAGCTTGCAACACTGTTCTCTCTTTTTCGCACACTTGTTATCCGTCTTTCCCCTGCACGCGGTAGAATCTTGCACGAATTGCTCTTTCATTTCTGTTATACGGTAACGACGGTTTCAAGCGATGAATATTAACGATCGAGAAGAAACTAATAGCTTGAGATATAATATAATGTTGCGAACATGAAATGAGAGAGATGGTGAAGGAAAAATGGTTGTAATAGAGAATGATCGGAGACACTAATGCAACAATGTTGTAATGGGAAGTATCTACTAATATTACGTAGAAATTAAGAGAGAAAAAAAGAAAAATATTCACTAGAGAAGTAAGATCTAATTTTTATCTTTACAGCAACTTTTAAAAAAGTTTCTGCGATTGCAACATCTCTTTCCTGGCGAAATAATGGCCAATGCAATTGGTGTCACGTATTTATGTTAAGAGTGCTTAATGGCTAGATAAACCGTTTGGAATACTTTATAACGGCAAACTCAGGTCGCGGTTCGAAACGACATAAACGAGTAACAATGTTAATTGAGTGACCGTACTCACCATTGGAGTATTAGCGTTGGTCAGTTTTCTTATAAGATTCACATCCTTCTTGCTGGGTACCCAATTAGGTATGTACTGATGATCGTCGACGCCGATCCTAACTCTCTCGTACAAGTATTCGTAATCTCGATTCAAGTAGTCGTTCATAGTCAGTTGATGTTGCAGTCTAAGATTCTCCAGACTGATCTTCATTTCCTCCTCGAGGTTTTTCAAAGGGACAGCTGGCAAATTGAGCTCTCCACATGGTAGATGCCATGTTGGCAAATGTATCGATTCGGGTATCCTTGGAGCCGCAAAAGCAACAGCGAAGATAACTGAGGTGAGGCAAATTCTCTCGAAGAACATGTTTGAAATTTTATTGTGGCAAATTTTTTATTCTACGCAATTCAGTGACGGTCTCGTCGAATTGACTTGTAGAAAAAAATGATAGTGATAAGGCACTGAACAATATTCTCGATCGACGAGAGATTGTGAACTGAGATTGTCAAACTCTCGTTCTTCCTCCTTATATATGGGATTGTGTAAACAATCGTACGCACGCATGTTCGACGTTTCGTGCGAAGACGGTGGGGTTGCAGCGAAGGTTTTGTCCACGGCTTTTTATTGTATCGCCGGTGGAACCCCGGGAAATCGTAGGCAAGTCACTCTCATTGAAGAGGAAATATTTTTAAAGTCATAATATTGCTAACGTGTAATATGATTTGAATCTTTTGATGTGTAACAATCGATCACATAGAATTCTTTTAACTTCTTTTAATTAATAAGATTGCAAAATCAACTTTAAAGTGTTTTATTTATGTATTATTTATTTTGATATAATTAAAATAAATTATAATTATATATTGCATTTTTTATTTTATAGTCTGTTTCTATATAAACGTTTACATATTAATACATTTATATTTATCATAGATTTTTGTCGTGTAACTATCTAAATTTACCTAAGTGACGTGTTCACTTAGCAGTAATAATCCCTATTGGCTATTTTGCACATCGTATCCATAAGTATAGATGTTCCAATTTTCCTCGAAACGAACAGTACCAGTCGTCATGCATTTATGGCGTCTGCACGTGCAATTCAGAAATCTCTCGGATACCACACTATTCAGACGCAAACACTGTTGTGTTTGCATTGTGAATCAAATGTAACAGTCATGTCGTCAAATGAATATATTAGAGATTCGCGAGATCGACATTTCGTTATAAAACGAAAAACAGTTATATTTATTTGTAACAAGTCTAATGATTATTATTCAAAAGATTCGTGTAGCTATATTTGAAATGGAAAAGAATGAAGCTGAAAAATATTTATAACAAGAGGCATCGACTTCTTTCAATGTCCATTGCATTTGCTATTTTGAGATAAGGTATATGATTTTGAAAAATTCAGTGTATACATTAATCAGTAATTTCTAAAAATATTTATATATGATAGAAAATTTATTCATGATTATATATAACTATGCCACAAAAAATAAAATAATTTTGTGCTAACGATATCTAATTCTAGTCGTTCTGGTGGCTCATAAGGAATTTTGACGTCAGGAGGTCAATTCTTTTCCATCGAAGTACGGAGAAGAAGATGGTGACAAAAACTTCTGAATGAAGCAGACGTAACGAACGTACGTCGATGCGTACGTCGATGCGACACGTTCGTTGTACCGCGTTAAGGACATGCCATAAAAGGCGATACTATAATTAGGTTCTTCGTGAATTCACCGAACTAAGATTAGAGATCTTCTCACGCTCGGTTTAGTTGCGACGCGTCGTCATGACGTGTTATTTCGCGACCGTATATCATGAACAAAGGAAAACAAATAACGACCCGATTCAAACGTAGAAGCGCATTGGCGCGATTCCACCAAAGTTTGTTGGAATAATTTCAATACGCTCGGAAATGAATGATTAGGATAATTAATTTAATGTTATTTAACGTTTTAATAAAATATCGTGTAAGTGTAGCATTTATGTACGTGAAACTAATATTGCGTATAAGTGATCGATGAAAAGAGTAATAAGTAAAAGACAGTAATAAGTGTTATTGTTCTCAATGATAAAAGGATTCGCAAAAATATTAACAAATGATTGAAAATTATTTAAAATCATGCTTATTAACTGTTAAACTTACAGATAAAACATTTAAACAGATAAACATTTAAATTAATTGCTTGGATATTTATTTATAGACAAATAGATTAAACAGACAGGTACTTTAGCTTTTTACATAACGAATAATTTATTAATGCAGTAACGCAGACAGTTAAATTACAGCAAACAGATCCTTTATAAACGCAAAATGCAGTGTAGAATAATTACAACAATCCATTCTACGTGTACTCCTATTACATTTGATGTATCTGGGAAATCCTGTTGATAACTACATTATGATGTTGGCCTAATCACTTTACTTATAGAAAAGTATAGCATAAATTAAGTAAATTAAGTAGAAAATAATTTTTTAAATTTATAAATTAAATACGTATAAATAAAATATGATTTTAAAGTTTTCAGTAAAAAATTGCTTACGTAAATATCTATTAAAGTAAAACATTCAATATGATATTTATCATTGTCATAATTATGTTTTTGCCGTTTTTAAAATAAAATATGGCTAAATATATTTTAAATAAATGTTATAAATAAGGATAATTATGTCAAACCAACAAAGTAGCGTTTCGATGTAGCAATATTTATAGCATGTACATAAATATGTAATGGCAGTTACAAAAAATTAACGTCACTATTATTTAACTGCTTATCTAATCAATCGCTTAAAATATTGTAATGAGTCATGTTTATTTTTATTTTAAACAGCATATTCTTATCTATATTATTTCCGCGTTATATACATTATGGATACTAATCGAGGGTTATGCAGAATGAAGATTCTTCATGTACTCCTGATATTTTCGGTCGAATGTTCATGTAAAACAAACTATTTACAATATTGTTGAAATTAAACTATATTACGTGGATCATAAAGGTATCTCTGTCATCCAAACTTCAGTTCGATACAAAACATTGAATTTATTCGAGATGATCACATATAAGTAAAGACATGACAATAAATAGTATATGCAATGGTAACGTGATACAATAAATATTATAGAACAGAACGTTATGCATATACGCCCGAATAAATATTCTACGTATATTGTATAAAATGTATAATGGCCTTAAATTTAAGTGCGTGTCTATGAATAATTTGTATCGCGTCGTGTGCATAATACAAAAATATGCTTAACGCTAAGCTATTAACATATACTTAAGTACTATTTCAATGTAAAATATCGAATCTGAACGCGCGCGTGCGATATAAATTTATTTTAATCTAGCATAAAAAGGACACATCATGTGTTATATGCTGATACGCGATAAAATCAAGATTTGCTCGAAAGTTTTTAGTCATTAAAATTTTTAATGGTCTCTTATTATCGGTTAGTTCATTTGTATACAAATCTGGAAATCGAGACGGAAGAAACTGTGAAAATCCTCGGTCATCGTCTTCGCTAAACACAGCTTCTACGCGCTTACGACGCAATGATTCGACGGACTAACTATAAAAGATAAAATTGTCATGTGTTCCTACGACAAGGCGAGATTCTTCGGTAAAACATACCGGAAAAGAAGGAGAGAATCATCTACGTCTACGTATGGTACGCGTCAACGCACGATACCTATCTATGTAAGTGTATGTGTATGTGCATATGCGCCTATATATAAACGTAGGAACTCTGTACGTCCGCATACGCTTGGGATATCACAGCTAAACAGCATTTAGTTCTCGCCATTCGCTTAAAGCTAGAATAAATAAGTTTCACGTAGCCGCCTAAACTCGTCATCGATTTTTCTCACGTACTATCGACACTTGTGCGTATTGCAGACTTCGTCGATTTAACCGAATGAAAATAAATCCGTGTAACAAGCCGCCTTGATCGTGAGCATAATCTACGTTGGCATATCGATATAAATATCGAGTACAAGACAACCAATTTTACAATAGATGTCTGCGAATCATTAAGAAGTTATTTTCTTTACATTTCTTTCTTGTTTTCTTTTCTCATTTTTGTAACATATTGTTTTTTTCGCTGTTCTCAGATTACTGAATGCCTGAGAATAAAGACAAGCTTTCTCTCCAGGCAGAACGCACATCTAAAAGATGTCTTTAAGATATTTTTTAGACATGCGTGTTATCTGGATTACATTTCTTTTACACACAATAAGATTATGTGTTTTAGGTGCACTTATATGTATATATATATATATATATATATATATATATATATATATATATATAAAATGGCGATTGTAATCTATTGGACCGATATTTAACGAGTCTAATGCGCCAAGTACTTCGAAACATTATTATCAACATTATGGGCTATGCTCGGTATATTTTATGTACGTTATTAGATAATACTGTTCTGAAGTAGATCTTTTAATACTGTACTCTCTAGTATGCAGCCGCATGTTGTTGATAAAGTGTCTATTACCGTAATCTAATAATAATAGTAACAATAATATTGAGTCAAAACTATTGGATTAAATATTATAATTTTCACGGCTATTGAGATATTGAGTCATAATCTTATAGTACAATAGTACGATTCTATTGGTAAATCTGCGAAAAACGAGTAAAACTATTCAAATGAACATGATTGCGATAATGGAATAAATATAAAAGTTATGTTAGTATGAAATAGTATACGATTCGACGCTGTATAAGCGGTGTCTTTAAATTATCAGCAGATCTCGTCGATACTAAGCGCTAACTTCTTCAGGTTTGACACATGATTTATGTTCGTAACGTAGGTCCTTTTTGCTTCTTCATCAGTCTGTTCCTTTGAGATCCCTTTCGCAGGTTTCGACGCAAGGAATTTCGACCAGGCTTCCTTGTCGGTTTATGTTTTCTCGGCATTCTTGTACCCCTTTCGTTAAACCATTTTTTAGGCATATTTGGCATAAAAGCCAAAGGCTTTATGTTATGGTCGCAAGTGTTGTCAGTGGTGGCGTTGCGAAAAGCTTTTATCCAATCTTTCAGAAAAATATGATAGAGCTTTAACACGCCCCAATCCTGAATCAACATTAGAGTTAGATCACCTTTTTTGGCCCACTGCACATTATCCGTTGGGATGAGCATTGATCCGTTGGCATTGTTTAGAGTAGAAGTTTTTAATTCCAGATTTACCATAGCAGCTTCGACTTCGCACAGCAACTGAAATTATACAAACGAGAAGTGTTACTTTTACACGTTTGCACTTTCACTTGTGAGAGATTGATATTGCCCGCCGTATATATAGTCAATAAGTTTTATGATAACTTGACCCAAGATCGCAAATCTAAGTAATAAAATATTCATGGTTTTATATCTCGTGCACGTTGAACGATTAATTTGATTTTTTACGAGCAACTCTAATGCGTGATATAATTTTTAATTAATATCAGTATTGATACAGATCTTAGAAAGCAGTGCGCCAGCTTACCCTAAGAACTTGATTATCTGCTTTATCGATAATCCTAGTCCGTCTCTTAATAATGCCACGAGTGACGTCGATATTAGAATCGAGATGAAATTGTCTAAGATAATGGAACGTAATCGAGAATCTCTGAAGCGCATCATAAAGACGTGGAAGGGCACGCTCGGCTTTTTTCCCCCTTTCCAAACACCAAAGTTCTCTATGGTACCACTCGAGTTGTTTTTTTGGCAACCAATTCAACTTGTACTGCTCCTTCACCACCACTCTATACACCTATAGCAGAAATAGTATTTAATTTTTCGAATCATAATTATAATATTATATAAATTATAAATATGTTTTAATTCAATTTTTTTCGTATTTTTATTAGATCCTATATAGAATTATATTTTAAATATTTGAAATTGTACCACACGCATATAATTTATTAGTACTTGATTATGCATATCATTGAATATAAAATTTATGGCTACACAAATCTCACTCAACTATACTAGTGCCGTTATGTTGCATAAATCCAGACGTAAATTACAAGTGACTGTCATATATTTATGAATTATTTAATGAATTATCTGAGAGACGTTACATACACATTTGTGAGCATAAGAAAATGTCTTGTCTGTTTATATCAGTTTAGTACTACGCGCAGTATTAAAAATCGTAATATCGCAAATCTGTCTCGGAATGCGGCCATGCATGTCCAGCGTAAGGTTCAAAGTGATAAAAGTCGATAAACAAAATATATCGCTCTACCCAAGCGATCCACGCGGGATAAACTCGATCTTAGGTTCTCTAGTAGACCAAACAATAACATCTATCATCTCGTTACAAACAGCGTTATAAACAAGTAAAGCCTCTTATGTAAATACACGGATTCACATTCGCTTATCTTCATCTCGTGAGGACGTTTAATAACATTTTGCGATAACGATATTTTTAATATTAAACCAGTAACGTGTTCGTTCTGCAAACACGACGGAAGTGATTTGTCATCAAATCTGTGAGATGTCTAGAACGCGCCGCGGGACACTAAAAAAAGTAATTATGCTGGATGTGCGTGGCACATTGTAACCAATGCAAATTGCCGGCGGAAAATAGGACTGTGCACTAGCGATGCGTTGCATCGCGCGCACGTGCGAGTTCCCCTCGAGCCAGCACTGCCTACGCGGTTTTACCCCGACGCCGCGCTGCAATTAATTATGGAATCGCGGTCGCGAGTGGAACGCTCTCGTCTCTTACCTTCGCGTAAACTATGCGCACGTCCTTGAAAGTCTTGTTGAAGTGATTTTGTGCGACTCGCAATTGCGTTCGCACCCTCTTCATAATGTTAGTCGAGTCGCTGGAATTGTGCATTTTTCGTGAGGCCGCTAGCCGAGTACCACAAGGGTGCCGAATCCAGGGTTCTATGTCACTGGAGTTTGGCACAAATTGTAGATCGTTTGCGGATGTTCCCGATGCCGAGTTCAGCCACGAAGTTAGGAAGAAGGCAAAACTCGTAAGAGTAATCGTTTGTGCCACTGAATCTGTAATCCGAAAATAGGAATTGTCGTCAGAAAAATATTGAAATTTAAATGTAATTGGCTAAAAATTATACTTGCAACTACTTTGGGTTTTCTAATTGTTTTTGCAAAAATATTGCATAGTATTGTAATGTTTCTAATATAAACGTAAAGACATTGAATTTTTAGAAGATAACATTTATAATTGGATTCTTTGCTGTTGAATCTATAAGTATAATGTTATCAGATATTTGCAGCAAGTATCATTTTTCTTATACCAAAATCATGAATATGCAAATTTTCACTTTTTGAGCAAAGAAGTAAGGTGAATGTCCTTTTTCTGATTGTATGCTAAAACGATGATGTATGTAGCACAGTAACGGTGATTATATTCTAAGTTTGATTCATGAATGTAGAATACCTTTTGCATTCAATTGTGAATTTTCAAAATTTATTGAATCACATAATCGATTATACATTTAAAGTCGATAAAGTTAACGACTGGAGACAGATTGCATGCTATTTTGCATGTAAGAGTAACAAAAGGGAAAGGGAGAGATGAAGTCCTTCCGACTTTCACATTTGGCGTATCTACACGGATACGTAGGTACTTCCATTGCACCTACGCATCAATTTAACAGCGACCAATCGTCGCCCCCGCAGTAGGAAATGGGTTGCAAATCGAAGAATCAAGATTTATTGCACAATTAAATGTCATAGCTTATAACTTTCCTTGTGATTCCAAATTGCAAATTTATCCAGGGACAAACATTTCAAATTTTTTCCGTATGTGATTTGCAACGTTTGATAGTAAAATGAATATGATAACAATAATAAACTTCTTATAATTTTTTAAGCAAAAGGACTGTATTAAAAATAAAAAATAAAAGAAAAAATTAATTTTTTTCATTTAATTAAAATTTTTAATTGGTTACTAATTCAAGGGAAAGAATGCAATGCTTTATCCTTCTACGTGCACTGTTAAGATTTGAATGGCGTCGGTATCACATAATACTAGCACCACATCGTAGCAAACACATCGTATCGAATCAATTCTGGATCAATACCATTCAGCATCCGTGAAGTTTAGCATGGATGTACCGGTACTGCCGTAAAGACCGACAAAGACTTCATGGACCACTATGTGGGCAATTAACGCGCGTTGATAGTTCGTGCGTGCCGTACAGAAAACCACGTGTAAATTCATTCGAAGCGACGATGCGAGCGCTCTCAAGTGCGAGCTGTAATGGCAATTCGATACGATAGTTCGTACAATTCGCACGTCGGTCACGCGTGGACTTATGTGCTTGGCACAGTCATCGCGCGGCGAAAGCGCACACGCGTTACGTGATCCCGCGTGTACCACGTGCCCATTCTCAGCATTAATATCCGACGCTTTAATGATAGCTTAAGATGTCACACATCTCATCGTGTTTTTTAACATTTTTTATCATTCAGAAATAATAAGATGATAAAAATATCAAATTTATTTGGTTAATAAGTATCTCAATATTTTACGAAAGAGTACGTAAATAAATTTAAGAACTCGGTTATCGTAATTTCTGTACACAAGGCGATATCTGACGCGAATCTGCGAGCGACGTAACAATAAGTCCCAAATCGATTAGCCCGTTAGCGCGAAACACCGGAGGAAGCCAGTTGCGTGGCTATGTGTATCTTATCGTAAACTCACGCCTCCTCTTCTTCTCCTGGAGTTGCCCCAGCAGTTTCAGGCGTCTTGTACCGTATGCACGTCGCGTGGGTGTACGGTAAAGGTGCACCCAATATTATATACACTCTAACGACCATCGCCCCCAACTATATCAATTTACGTTCTTACCTACCAGTTACCGATTTCCTGCATGTATTATGTGTATCTTATATCTAAGGGTGGACAGCGACAAAGTATCTTTACCGTTACTCGCTTTTGACAGGCTACGATTTAATTTCGTTATAGCGCAATACATCGACAAAATAGACATTGGAAAATTGATATGAAATAATTAAAAGTAAAGTGTGATTTATCAATTTTTACATTATCTATTTGCAATTTTTATTTTAGTTTATATAAAATCTCTCGTAATATCTTTCGTACACATTGTCTGTTTCATACATCATGAAACACAATTGTCTTGAGAAATATTAATAACATCTCAATATAAAAAAATCAATAACAGAGCATAATTGATTAATACATTATAAAAATAAAACAAAGTTCTATTGAGAGTGCAACGCATTTTTTCATGGCATAATAATCCCTGTAATGGCTGCCTACCACCTATAGGTTGCTAAATCACAAGCAATAACCACGTTATTCCTATAGGGTTTCACCACATGCAATTATTTGAGCAGGTGCCTCATTTTATCCTTACGGTACACTCTCATTACACGCGATAATGTCGATTCAAAACGCATTTCACAACGAAACGTCCATCATTCATATGGGGGAATTATCCCAAAATATACTTCTTTTCAACTATATTCCGGGCAGTGTCGTGTTGACGCGGTAGTTGCCTCCGCGGGTTTAATGCATGCCTTCCTCGTCTCTCGATAGGCACCAAGGTGGAATCGCGGCTATTCTCGCGATGGATTCCCCGGATGCCAGTAGTCGGACGATCGGTCGGCCCTCCGGTGATTTGGTGAAAAGGGGCGGGGAACGGGGCGCGGGGAGAGCAGTGCTCTTTTTTCCGCAGCACAGGACGAAGATTGTTGGTTTTGCAGCACCGGTACCGCGGTGGTGAATGCCCCAGGGCGGCAAAAGGCGGTTGCTGCTTTCTGGGAACGGGTCGGAGTCCCGGCCGCACCGGGAGCGGTGATTGCGTGGTGATTAGCCTCCACCTTCGCCTCTTTGGCCGACGAATGGAAGACGGAAAAGAGAAAAGGAGCGAGAGTGCAGGCGAAGGAGCATACTGCACGGGCGAAAAGAGACGCAAGTGGTACCGGGAGAAAGAGCGCAATATCATCGCCGTGTGGACGAGTGTGGGAGCGAGGTGCCCGATACAAGCCCATTCGGACTGGCTTCGCGGATCTCGTATCGGAAAGCGAGAGCGCCGACGTGCGTTCAAAAGTGCACGTACGCATAGAGATAAGTATGCAGCGAGAAAAGGGTAGATAGTAGAAGATCGTGATTCGCGTGTCGTTGCATATATGCTATACAGAGGTGTATTATTTCACGGGGACCCAAAGTAGAGTGCCTGAAGGTGGTACTAGTCAACAAGGTAATTCTTATCGATTGCGAAATACTAAAAGTAAATATCATATAAAAGTTGAAGATAAGTTTTAAGTTATATACCGTCTGTATAATTTTTATATACAAATTACGTAGAAAATTAGATCGAACTATAAATCCGCTCTATATTATAAATTGTATAAATCTATTGTATAAATAACAAAAACTTATTCTGCAAATGATCATTGACCGATATAATGATGCATCTTAGATACATCCAGAGATATCGTGCAAAGAGACACGCGACTGTCGGATATACGCTTTATTATGAAAAATGTGCGCCTTTCATTATTGCAGTGTCATTCACAGAAGTACATGGGACGCGTAGTCGCGTCTCTTTCTACACCTCCTTGAGTAACGCGTATACATATGTACCGGCTAACAATCACGTACGCGTAAGTCATGTTTATATCCCGAGAAAACGCTCTAATCGGCACCTACTACGAGAGTATCGCACAAGGGTGAACGCTTGGTGAGTACCATAAGAAAAGATAGATTATGCGTAGCTCGCAACATTTGATACGGTATGCGCATAAGGGATCGTCGGGAGCAGTCTGCAGAGGCGTCGGGTTTCCTTCTCGCTTGAGTTCTGAATCGAGCGGTGATTAAAAAGTCGAGGAGAAATAGGAACCGATCCAAATGCCGAGACGATTGTAATTGAGTTAACGCATCGGCATAAGCAACACAGCAAGAGCCAATTATGATATCTAATGACATGCAAACGTCATTATATGAACATATAAACGTAATTAACATCGAGATTGCCGTGTATCGTTAGCAATTATTAACGAGTACTAAAACTTAAATGAATGATTAGATCACTTGTGACACATTGCCGCGTTATCTCAACCTTTAATCTCCACTTAGACCGGTTTTTCTGCCAAGTCTCTGACTGTGTGCGGTCGCTGCAGCTTCCCGCATATTCAGCTTTCGCTGAATATGAATCAGGTAGGGTGCGTCAGTTCGACGATCGTCCGCCAGACGCAACACAAGACCCCGACTTCCTTCCTGCAGCCGTCCTGACTCCGCGGATGACTTTGATTTACGAGATACGCGGGAAAACTCGAGGCTGCCCGCGTGTTCGTGCTTACGGTCCGTAGTCTCCGCCAATGGGTCCCGACCTCACGGATGCACCAGACAGATTAGCGGGGCGCGCGCAGATTTGCATTTTGTCTGGTCGGACTACTAGGCGCATTGGATAGTCCTCGGAGGAGGCGACCCCACCCATAAAATACCGCTGAAGGGTTTTAAGTTGCCAGAGTTGCGCGTTAACATCCATCCTTTACCTCCTCTCGCCAATTCTGCCTTCGCGTACTCCTTTTGTTTTCTTCCTCGGTATTTAGTTCCGTCTCTCCTCTCTCTCTCTCTCTCTCTCTCTCTCTCTCTCTCTTTCTCTCTCCGCGTCTCCTTTAGCCTACCTGCCGCATCGCCGACGCATCGAATTATCAAAGGTGTCTCTACGCTGACGCGTCGTAAAGTGTTTGTAATACGCGAGCGAAGCGCCTTACGGTGTTACGACGATATGGATCACTGATGTCATACTGACGTCATCCGTCGTTTATATCCAGAGGTGACAACCTACCGTTGGCATCGGTGCAAGAATCGATCTGAAATGACGTTCTGCCACCGCAACGCGGGAAAGAAGACGAAGGGGGAACACAGCGCTTAGGAATGCACGCGGTCAGTTACTACGGCATTCAATGTCATCGTCGATTACGTTATCTCGATTCTTCGGTCGGCGATAGGCCGCACACGCGTGTGCACACGTGCGTAAGAAAGCGCCTACAATCGGAGACTTGTGTATTACGTTAATCACTGTGGTATATCGCTTGATGTTAGCGCAACGCGATGGTGTCTTCGTTTCTCTTTTTCTTGCTCCTTGTCTCTCCCTTTTTTCCTTTTTCTTTTTCCTTTCCTTCGACTGATGGCAAAGATTACGTAAGTCACCTGTTTTTTTTTCGTCGCATCAGAGAACGGAGAGTATTTGCCATTAAATAATTTCTTTTTGCGCGCTAGTTCGTTGCAAGAGATATCTATTTCAAGAAGTATCAGGAATGCATTTATTCTTAATGCCTTATTTAACTCTATCTCCTCTGATAACTAATTGTAAGCGTAATATCAAGATAATATCTGATAGCAATAATACGTTTGATATTAATTAATATACAATTTCGCAAGAGTAGTAATCTCAGATATTTTTTAACAATTATTTACAAAACGATAACAAATCGTTTTTTAATCAATTTTTTTATTATCATATAATGGTTTATGAGTTAATTATCTTAAACAAAGATATGTATGAGTTATAGAATATAGTTAAAACATGGTAAAAGGCTATATCACGAGCAACTCTTTAATTACATCAAAATATATAGTTTAATATAGTTTAATTATCTTATCACATTTGCAACGATGTATGTTTGACCAGGTCGATATGCATTTATATGCCGGAGATAAATCACTTGATCCAGACCTTAATAACAGTTTGTAAAGCATACGTGGATGTATAAGAGAAAGCTGAATTATATTGTTAACTGAGACAGTAGGAGGATCTCGCGGAAGAAAACGTTGCAAGTAATCAAGTTGTTATTCCTGACCACTGACGCGCACGTCCGAGAAGGAGATAATTAACGATCAAATAATGATCCGACATTAACCTTACATGGAATGCTCCGAAATATGAAGCCTTAATTTTGACGATAGACCTTTCAGCAAATTTCAAATTTTCTTTGTAGAAAATTTATATAAAAAGACGATTGTTTTGTGAATGTTCAACAATTTTTTAGTATAATTTTAACATATAAAATTTGAGAAAGCAAACATTTTTAAAGATTAAAATTTAATAAGAAAGTTATTAAGTAAACTATATATTGATATATTTTAAAAATTAATCCGTTTAAAAATAATATGTTTTATATTAAGAAAAATAAAGAAAAATATCAAAACCGTACAGGAAAATTTAAATTGCAATTTATATCAACGCTTTCTTTTATATTTTGTTTATCATTTTCTATATTATGCCAATAAACTCCGCATTGCGATTTACGCGTCTTTTCAAATGATATAAGTATAGAAGGAAGTGTGTTTATTTAACGAATTCTTGAAACTTCTGTTTAACCGATGTAAAAGAAATATAAACGGGATACAAACGATTCTCCATCTAATATTAATGAAATTAAAATACCTTAAAGTTGGACGCTGACTATTTTTTTATTGTTCCGTATTTTTTTTATTCTTTGAGGTACAAACGAATAAAGTGTGGTACAAACAAGGTATTAGCGGATTATATATATATTTTTAAAAAATAAAGTCTAGCGTCAAGTTTACATCAGTTTTCTATTTAGCCATTAGATCCGTGAGAACGGTGCACACAAACGAGCAAGAAACTGATCATTCAGTCTCGTTGCAACCGAGGATAATTCGCCAGTTGATCTCGCGATGTGCCTTTTACGAGCGACAGAATAATAATAAGAACGCTGAAGATTTCCGTTTTCTCTCCCGTATTTTTACCATCGACTTTGAGATCCGCGAGAATGATGACTTCGATAACAGTAAGTACACGCAAATACAAGAGCAAGATGACAATGTTTTGTCGCGAAACAAGACTATCGTACGCAGGACTATAAAAATGCGTGTACACAGCACCGCGTTAAAGAAAGCAGCAGAAACCATCGTGTGACTAACGGCGGGCGGTCCCGGACTGGAACGAACATAAAATCGAACTCTCACGCCGCGGCCTATAGAGGCTCTTTACGACGATCTCGCGCACTGTGAATATACAGAGATGTCAGCGGGGTCTTCAGATGGAACTAGGTACGTGTACCACGCCCCCGTCGACCCTTTGGGTCCTTTACGATTTCCTTGCATAGTGAGACACGCCGACCCGATAACGGCCTCGACCCCGGATCGTAAAGACGGTAGATTCTGTCATCGCCCAGGTGACCAAGTGTCGGTTTTAGATTGACAAGAAAAACTTTACGTTCTGGTATACTACGATTTACACATCACATCACTTTGGCCATTGATCGATAATCGATTTTTTCGGAACATTATAATGATAAATCCAGTAAATATGTCACATGATGAACACTAACGTATTGTCAGTAAAAAAGAGAATACAAAAATTATTTGGAAAAGTTCGTTGATAATATTTGTTTGCTTTTGTTATCATGTTTACTTCAACTTCAACCGTTGTCGATTATAATTGATTTCGTGTACAATAATAATTGCGTTCCAAAGTCTAACATGTTAAAAGATATCGATAATATCCAGTTATAATATATTGATAATAATTCAATTCCTTTTTATAAAACTATTTGTCATGTATTTACGTTTAATGATTTACGTCAATTGTCGAGTTTTTCATCACTGACTGATAAACTATAACGACGATCATTCTCTTTGCCAGTAGTATTTTTACAAATTTAAATGAAGGGAATTAGTTGACGTCAAACTGGCATATGACTGATAAACTACGTAGAATTTAATTTAGCATGATTTTAATAGTGTAATTAAAAATTCAGTTAAATTGTACCAGTTGTACATATTCGACTCCTCTGTGATCAAATAAGGATAAAATTGTATATAGGAACGAGCACATGGTCGGTACATACTGAATGCCCAGCGGTAAGAGATTAACCTTTTAGCTTTCGTGTCTGATGTAAATCCGTCGTGTGCATACGCGAGGAGTAGAAAAATCCGTCGTTTCGATCGATCAGCGTCGCAACGTATATAACCGGCAGCATGATCGAACGAGCCGCGAGCACGTGGTGCTTCGTGTGTAAACGTGATGTTCGGTCGACTAGTGGATCGCGACGCGCATACATGTTGCGTGCGTGCATCGTTATAGACTGAGTGACGGTGGCTGCGCGATCGTTGGTGTCGTACCGATCATTGAACCGGCTCTCAACAATCGCAGTGAATCAAAGTTGTCCGTGGTCAGGCACAAATCCGACCTCGCTCCACCCACGATGTCGCACGAAGGAATACTTCAATACGTAACCGATTTTACGAAGCGTCCACGAAATGAATTTTTTCGCCGGGTCGCTTTCTCAGACGATTGCTACCTACGCCTTGCAGGCTATTCGTATTGTTCCTTTTTAACGACGCGGTGATGCAGTTAGTTACGAAACTTGTTGCGTTGATAGGTTTTAGTGTAGCCCAAATACGTGAACACTAACACAACCAGTTTGTTTCGATCTGACAAATACATACTATAAAAAAGAAATTAAGTGTAATTGAGTATTGGATTAATTAATTTGCGTTGATTTAGCGAGTCATTTGTTGATTCTGAATGTTATAAGAATTTGACCACTTTATCGGAGACATTATTAAAAATTTTTTTTGTTTATGTATATTATAGAAGATTACGATCAACTTTTTTCGAAACGAAAGTCGACTCCGAATCGGGATCAAAGAAAGTTACAGGTTGCTACATATGGAAACGAGCTTCAACTCCATTCTATATACACAATACTGAATCGATCCTTTGTCGCATTTCATCGCGCGCTTTCTTCACCTTCCACCCACAATCGCGCTTTAGGAATCATGACGCCAGAACATTAAGTATTCACCACCTTCACTTGGAATAATAAACAGGTCAGCCACAGATTGTGGTATCGGCGAACTCATACCTAGTATTCTTCAACGACAACATGGTCCATGGTGTTTCTGTCAGCATCATCTTGGATCGATCGTTGTGTATACCATACCGGCCATATTCAATCCGCTCGACACTACGGGCCTGCGTATCGGCATGAATGAACGCATCATCATTGCGCACGCAGTTTCAAGAGAATAGCAATCAGTCGCACGATGGATGGCGTCAGGTGGTAAGAGATTGTAGATTGTAGATTGGAGACTTATCTTTGGCTCCATCATCGAGCAGTCATTGCTTAGTGCGCGTGTTTCATAATTGGCTAGACTAGGAATATCGTTACGTATTGGAAAACCAATATGTAACGATATTCCTAATTAGCTAAATTTTTTCCTAACGCCATTGTCTACGTTAGAATAATAAATTTCCCGATTAAAATACACGTAGAAATAATTAAACAAAGCAAGACGTTTGATGTGATACTGCAGTTGAATATGTGCATACTCCCACTTAGAATCCTACTTATGTTGCGGTTAACACATTAAAGTCTTCCTCCAACGACGATTGTTTCGTCTCAAGTCTTCCTCCAACGAATAAGAGATACGCGTTATAATTTCCACGTGTCGTGCTTGGTTGCGGAAGTGAACACATTATTGTGTGCCGGCGGCTCGCTTCGGGCTCTGTAATTGCTATCGTAGGTGGTGGAATGGAAGAGTTCGTGGCGGAGCCTCGTAAAGCTCGATTCACTATGCAGCGTGTAATTTAAACATTGCCTCACTTCTGTATAGCATACCACCCGCATTGTGAACTTTTAGGTCTTGGTGAAAATGTGATCGGGACGTAATAGTCTGTTAATGGTAATAATTGAGAACTGATCAAACGCGGAGAATGGATGGAATCAGGCTCGAATAATTTCTTGTCCAATTTGGAGTACTAGAATTCGTTATTCAGTATCGACCAGCTTCAAGCTGATTATTAAGTAATTAGTTGGTGTACCGTATGATTTACTGTAATATCAGGAAATAATATCATTAAATTAAAATTCTCGATCACGAGACAAGCACAGACTGATCTTTAATGTAATCCTTTAAAGATGTTGGCAAAATAAAACGTAAAAAGATGTTAGAAATGCCGAGTCACCTTAAGAATGATCCGTCGACACGCTTTAAATACTGTATAGAAAAGTTACTAATATTTAATGCGCTCGTAAATCCGAGTAATTAGCGACTCGTTATGAATAACAAAACTACGAGTAATTCTAAATTACAATATAAAAGACATCTTTCACAAGTAAATTAATCGATGAGAATCTCTTACGGTTGTAAATCTACTCTCACAATTTTTTCGAATGTATTGAAGCAAAAATTGTGGCGCTAAATAAACAACGAGTTTTACTCATATCTGATAACAATCGTGTTAATTCTGAAATCTGCCGACAGTAGTTGCATAATTGTTTTTACGATCATAATTATTAGCTTTTTTTCTGTTAATTATGTAAATGTATTTAACATTACAAAAACAGAAAAATATTTTGCAAAACACACTTGTAATTATCACTTTACATAATAGAGATGATTATGTATTGCACTTTATTATATCTTAAGTAGTTCTGCTATATATAATGTTGGCACGTGGTGTTTCTTTACGCTTGTCGTCACGTTAATATTGCGATTAATATATGCATTATTTACTGATATAATTGACATATTATTCTTCTGTTCACAATGTAATTTTAGTTTTTTATCGCGCAAAGCATACATTGAGGATAAAGATTATTGATATGACTGAATACGTTTAATTGACAATATTTCTTTAGTTCAAATAAATATTCTTAAGTTAAACATACGTAGTTTACTGAAACACGTATTTTTTTAAATTAACAAATTTGCTTGACAAGCCCGTGATCGTCGCATATAGTTGAATTAAAATATATTGTTTTTCAATTCAACACTTTTTTTCTTAGTGTATGTTTTTTTTAACAGCGTTGTACAGATTAGCGCAAGTAAATATGCAAGAAATCGTGAATACCGCGCGAAAGTGTTACCGCAATATTTGTAAAATTTCCGTACTGCACGCGATCGATGTTATCGAATCGATAAATCATGAAATGACACGAAGCCGCTCTTGTTCCAGAACTACGAGTTTACATAAATCGCATACTATATAGGAATCTGAGTATGAGATCAGATCAGTAGCTGGCTAGTATCTAGTAGGCGAGCAAAAGAACCCCTCTTCCTCGTCGAAAAAGTATATGCGAATGTAAAAACTAAATTTATATCGTGCTTGGTTTTACTTGCCAACTATGTCTCTCTAGTATTCTTTTTTTGCTGTCTTGTCGACACAGGTTTGTATTACTGCTTGTAAGCACGATTAACAAATTATACAAAAAGTTGCCCCGAAGCATCGGCCAGATTACTCGATGTTTCATCGCCGATGTATACATTTATATCTCTTCATAAGTAGATACAAGTAGTTATTACCTATCAGATAGTATTGTAAGAAAGAAGTAATAAAATATTTACAGGAGAAAACATAAAAAAGTTTCAAAACATGATGTTTATCATCTTAATTGCAAATATATTAATGAGGAAAAATATTGTACATGTAAAGATTTAAAGTGATGATGAACATATAAATATTGCGGTTAATTCTTGGATAAATTGTATCGTGATAATGTTATCATAATTAATTAATTTTACTTATCATTATAATTTATTTTATTTTATTTTTAAAAAGTCGAATATAATCAAAATTTAAAATTAAAAATTAAGAAAAATGTATTACTAGAAACAGAAAAAACATATTAAATAGCGATTCAAATGTTTTTTTGTACAGAATTTAATTCTTTATTTTATGAGAATTTGGAAAATTTTAGTCGACGCGATCAACCTTCCATTTAATCGTAATGGGGAACAATGAAAGACGATAAATCACAGCGTTAGGTCAGCATCTAACGTTATAGGGAGAAATATTACTCTATTGTTTGACCTTTATCTTAGATCGAATCTTAATAGCAGACGTTGATTAACTGAAAGTCAGTGTGATCTTTTCATAAAAACCGATCCGCAGCAGCAGAATTATTCCATTACGAAATATGAATCTCTGATTTTTATATGCATATTGTAATTCTTCGATATGTCATGCGTGGTACGGCAGTCTGAGCGTTGGCATAATATTTTCATTTCACGCTGGAGTGCTCGTCTGTCCCATAATATGTCCAGTGAACCCTGCTGAACCCAAAACCACAACCCAGTACGCGTTCAAGTCGCTCTTGGGCCCTTACTGTCCTTTTATTTCTGTCGTAGAACGTAAGTCACTCGGTGACACTAAGGGACGAACAAAAATTCCACAATGTATCTCATCAGAACTTTGTGCTGTATAGGGTACCGCAAAAGATATATTTTGTTATATATTTTAAGAATTACGTGCTAAAATTCAGATAAATGGAAATTATTTCAATGACAATCAAAAACTACATCAACGTTGAGTTTTGAGTTATTAACGATTAAAATAATGAGAAATAAATGCATCGTCGGCGAAATTAATATCTCGTAATGACCGGACCAAGATGGAAATTACGCGGTTGAAGTTTAGAATTTAAAGTCGCTTCTCCGCGACTCGGTTCGACTTGACAAAAGAAAAAAGGTTTGCCTGAGTGTTGTTTAACTCTTCCTTCCCATCCATTCTTTCCCACCTCCAGGAGAGATCGTTTTCGTTCTTGCGTACGAGAATAGTAAACTCCTCTCCTGGCCCTCTTAGCAAGGTGGTACCGGAGCGGAAAACGCATGACACGATACACGCCTGAGCTCTAGAAGATGGCCAGGCGACATCGACGTCGCCGTCGTCCTCATCCGCTGGCCGCGTCGTCGCAACTTTCAGCAACGATGGGGACCACCTCCGGGGCACACGAGTGTTTAATAAACCGGTTAAGGCCCGTCCCCGGATCTGTTTGCCTTTGGCTTTTGTAACTTTACTAGTGTTGTGACTCGAGTCGGAACCTACATAAAAAAAAAAGGGTCCGCGATGGTACCCGAGCAAACAGTCCGTGTGTGTCCCGTATCAACACGACGCGCGACTCTATCGGCGGCTGTACCTTCCACAGAGAAGTGGAAAACGTGGAGGTGGAGAACAGGCGGCTCAGTGACGAATTCAAATTTGTCATCCTAAAGTAGAACCACTTTTTGAAGGGAAAGTTTTATCGTGTAAGGATACATCAACATCGCAGATTTGTTCTATTATGTACGATTCAGATCAATGTCTTCTAAATCCTACTGTAATTATTTTCTTACAATATTTAAATACATTTTACTTTATTTAGGACATAGAAAGAAAAGATTGGACCGATGAGTTTAAGAATTTCTACTTTTAATTCTGTTTACTTATTATTGAACAATATAATTAATTATTTATACTCAAATGATTAATTATTTATAATAAATTAATTGCAAATAAATTAGTGTTTAAATTTATAATGAGTTGAAAATGTAAGCATGGTGAATTAAATAAATAGCAATGAGTAAGACAAGTTCGAAAGTAGCAGTGACGCAGAACAATGGTTATCGCGGTTAAAACAATTTTATTCTGTAGAAAATGGATAGAAATGTGAATCGATGTGGAATAAATTATTCATTGCGGTTAATATCATACAATACATGCAAATATAAGATTAAAAATATGAAATAGACAAAATAATTAATGACGTAAATTTTTAAAATTTTTGTCAGCTAATATATATATGCTCAATAAAACAAATAACAAATTTATTATATATTAAATAATTATTTATTATATTAATTATTATTTATTATATATTAAATAATTTGTTAAATATTTAATTTTTTTATAAATAGAAATTTATAACAATCATCATTATTCACACAAATCTATAACATCATAAACAATTATGATTTGCTATGTTCTACATTAATAATACACTCTCTCCCTCTCTTTCTCTTTGTAAAGAAATATGAGAATAGAGAAATGTTATATATATAAAATATATTGATTGCAATTTTTCATCGATCTGTCTGACCAAATTTATTGATTGTTAATTAACATGACGTTTCGGTCTCATATTTGGATCTTTATCATATTTGTATGATCTTTATCAGTGTATGATCTTTACATGTATGATCTTTACTGTAACTCTGTAGATGGAAAACGTACGCTAATATCTGTCTTGTTGACACACACACACATTGCGTCCAAGCTACATACATCACGCTAGAAGTTAATTTAAATCGAGGACTATCAATAATGGCTAGAAAATGTGTATAATTAATAATATTAAAGAACTCACATATTTTATACGTCGACATGACTTCGTCAGAATTAATGAGTAAAATAATGCTATTACTTCGTGTGAGACACTTTGCGTTATAACGACATTTTACAAATATCTGTTACAGTGATAAAAACCAATGTCAATAAAGCAGTAAATAATAGCAATATATATATAATATAAACGTCGGACGGTCAAACATACAAACAGTACACATTTGTATGTATTGTAATGTGTCGAAATATAAAAGCAGCAAGCACAACAATGTTCACGAATATTAAAATTTCCATCTACGAAATTACATGTAAAGATCATATACTTAATAAGGACCCAAATCAGAGGTCAAAACGTCGTGTTAATTAACAATCAATAAATTTAGATCCGCCAGACGAATCAATGAAAAATTGCAATCTGTTTATTTTTTTTCACTAGCAAAGAATAGTTTTAAAGTTTTTATAAAATATATTGTTAATCAACAATCAATAAATTTAGATCCGCTAGACGGATTAATGAAAAATTGCAATCTGTTTATTCTTATTCACTGGCAAAGAATAGTTTTAAAGTTTTTATAAAATATATTGTTCTTACATTATAAAAATTTATTTAATAACATAATCAAATCACGGCATTAATCAGTGATGTAAATATAAAGTATTAAGAGATTGGAGTACTGATGATTGTAGGTGAGAGAATTAGTAGATGAATTAAGCTGTTGTTATCTATTTTAATTTCTTGAGATCAAAGCCAAATAAACACATGAGCTAATCTTAGGCATAGATTCAGTTTATCGTTCATTATTTAGCCAAAAATTTTTTAAGCGCGCGTAGAATTGAAAACATTAACGAAGTATTGTCGAACAAAGTCAATAAGATTAATAAGAAAATTGTGGAAAAATAATTATTTTACTAGTTATGTAAACATAAATACAAAAAGTATGAATGTTAATTAAAATTCTCCAAGAAACATCCGGATTAAGACTATGAATGAAACAAAATATGAGTTGCATGCATGTTGTATCATTTACGTAAATAACGGGACTATACATCTATTAATTATTCTTTCAACGATAAACATATGCGTTGTTATTGCAAGAAAATGGATCTTAAAAAAATAGATCTTAACATATTTGTCACTTGAGTTAAAATTAAATTAGTATACAGTTTATGTAACTGTATATTGATTAATTTTTATTATATGGAACAAATATTTTTATACTTGATTCTTTTTCGAATAGATAAATTAGAAAGAGATAAATTAGAAAGAGAGAGACAGAGAAATTGTGGGTTAAAATTTATCCGTATCGTTACGAGTAATTAATGTAAAATTTGGCATTGCTGTAATTATATAATTAATTATATTGTAATTAAAGTAGTTAAAAATTACCACATTGATAATCTTTTGCTTATAAAAATTATATAGACAAGACATTATAATATTAATGTATTATAATACATTAGTATTATGATACATTAATATTATATATATTTAAATTATATAAATTCTTTAATTCATTTTAGTTGATAGTATTAATACGTCACGCTGTTAATACCGTGAAAAAAAATAGGATAAAATGGCTTTAATTTGGAGTTGTTTAATTTAGAGTTGTTCAACGGGAAAAGTACAGACTTTAAAAAATTAATGAAATTGACTTTAATTTGAAATTACAACTGACAATGAGAGATATAGACTCGTGATAGATATAGATTACCCTTTAAATGAATGAAATTTACTTATTACTATTTAAACTTTTACTATTTAAGTGTTCTTTCTAAGCAAGATTATGCGTATATCGTGATTATAATAATACTTTATATGATAATAAATTACTTGGACGTAGTATATAATTAACGATTATCATTCGACTGTGATTACGATGTAAGAAGTTGGCCTTGTATTCTTTTTCTAATTCTTTACGGGATGGTCTGCGACAGAAATAATCCTGTTCGAATAGAGCAAAAACGCGCGTATTGAGCAAAGAAACAATTCTTTAATAAAAACTACAAAGCATGCCTATTTAGAATCACAGACAAGCATTCAAATGCAAAATAAGAACCTATAAGTGTCATAAATTCAAATAAATATACATTAATAACGTAAATTATAGCCACGCTCTTACACTAAACTGTTTTATCCGCTTGCTGTGAAACGCGATCCAATTATCTTTTTCTTTTCTAATCATCCGTCCCCTAGGCAAGACCCGTTGAGCGCAATCGATGACAACAACAAAGAACAGTGCGTGTAGAGAAACGGTACCTTAAACGCTGCGCGAATTCTTCACATGTCATTGCATCATTATATATGTTTCAGTAAAACTTGTCGTCGATCGGGCGAATGCGAACGACCGTTTTCTTTCGTTTAGTTCTGCGAACTAGTCGTGATAGAAATGCACCGCGACTTTTATCCTCCAGTAAGCGCAATGAGATCTCGCGGAGACGTCAATGCCAGGAGCGAAGTAACGTTATAATATATGTATGCCGGGAAACCACGAGTGGAGCGATACGCGCCAAACGTGGTGTAATATCCGCGAGTCGTTTTCTTCTGTTGCAGCAAATGTTTGCATACTGAATACCTCGTCTCCGCGAGATGACTCGGTGCGAAAGTGGAATATACATATATACATACATACATATATACATATACGTACATATGTATGTATGATAAAATATATATATATATATATATATATATATATATATATACATATGTACACATTAGAGAAAGTGGATAGAATTCAGCAATGTACACACACCGCCTTAGTGTGGCGAGGGCGAACGCTCCGGCCACCAGCAGCACGAAGATCATCTCTTCCTCGTCCTCCTGCAGGAGAGTCCTCGGCTGCTCCGGATGACAGTTTCCGCTCGCATCCACTTGCGCACTCACGATCTTTCCGCGAATCGACTGGTTGCTCCGAAAAAACGACGTCCGTTATCGTCGTGTCCCGCTGCCGGGGCGTATCGTCACGCGAGGATATTGTGATCCCCGGGATATCGAAAGCTTGATACTGGGAACTCGCAGATCTCGGGACGTATTTTACACCGGTATCGTTACTGTACGTCAGGTGGACGTCAAAGTGACATAACAGCGCACCAGAACTCTCCACATCGTCAGTGTTCTCGCGAGATAATTTTGATACTCGATCAATTTGTTCTTCGTTGGGAAATTGACACGACGCAACGACTGTTCATCCACTTGCGTCGCGATCGAATCGAGGTAACTATGAACAATCGCGCCCGTTGACATTCGAGGGTCTTATCTGCGCTTGATCCAGGGCCCCCCGTCGGAGTTCCCTTCAACTCGCTGTAGACTTTTCAGAAGAACCACCGGCGCGGTTGACCATTCGGCTTGCCGATCTCGTGGTGACTGAGTGGGTCTGCCAGTTGCGACTCCCAGTTACTCACTCGAGCTCACGGACTCACTATTCACCTCGTCCTCTCCCTCTTGCACTCTCGCTCACTCACCGGCACTCGGTCCCACCTCCATCCCTCCTGCTTCCTCCAGCCCCCTTCCGTAGCCCCACCGTAATCCTCAGCCTGCCAGTACGTCCTTCCTGTCCTCCCACCTGCGCACACGCCACCCTCGCTGCGCGATCTCCGCGTGGGGAAACGTACGGTGGACTGTACGTTGGACCCCCAAGCGATGTCAATTTCATTAATGTAGAACGAAATATTATTAAAAGCACTGGTCGTTTGGCGGATTCGAACGAAAATAATAAGTATTTATGGTAAATAGCGACGCGCGATTAACAAAAATATAATATAATCGAATAAATGCATATTCCAAGAATTATTTTATTTAAAAAATGTTGCTTTCAATTGAACAGGATAACTAATAATGACATGCGATTTTTATTGAGAATAGAACGAGGAAAGAATAACCACAAAAGATTTGTCTTATTTAAGATAAGATTGTATGTGAATTACTTAGAAATTCAGTAAAATCAATATAATATACATGAAACTTTAGAGACTGTAGTAATCATCCTGGCTATTGTTTCTAATCTACCGAAGTTTTATCAGACACGAAGATGTAGTCATTTAGGAAATAACCGCAACAATATACGCGGAAACTAATCGCAAAACCAGGAAAGTAAGTTTCTGTGTCGGGCACGTGGCTCGTAAATCAGTGTTCACGAGGAAGACGTATATTCTTCACATGTTGATGACTAAGCTTACATTATGTACGTCTGCTAAAATGCTTAATATGCAGTCTGTCTGTTAGTCGGTGTTTATATTTAACATTACATCCCATTATTTCTTAGTACAAGACATTTTTAAATGGCTATCTTAGATTTAAACGTTTTACATAATTATTATTAATTATATTACGCACATACATTTATCCTAGCGTTTATTTGTATTTCGTATTTTGCTTTACATATTGCATTAATATTACATATCGAATATATCATTATCATTGTCAATTAGCAAAACATAGATCCAATTTTAAATAGTTATAAAAATGTGATCTATCTACACTGTTTTATAAAAGTTGCAAACAGCGAAGATAACGAGATATGTGCGATAATGTAAAGAGTGGGAAAATCAACGAATCACTTAATACGTCATCGATAAGACACAGCGATTAGATGAATCGATTTCAATCTTATCGATTTAACTTTAAAAATTGCATCTTCGTAGACTACATACAACGTCCCAGGCGCCAAAGGAAAGATTTTTCAATAATATCAGATAATTGAATAAGAATAATTGCATATTGAGTTAGATATTTACTACATTTCCATCATTGTAATTAAATTTTTTTGAAAATACGTATTCAAAACTTTCCATATTCGTGTTTGTTTGCTCCGATTTCTGGTAACTTCGTCTGACACCTATTGAATCGAGTCACTTTTATTGCACGCAAATATTTGCAAGGTAGTTCCGTGCGTCGTAGCTGATGAGGGACCCACAGCCGGTTCCATTAACGCGTGCAAATTATTCGAATATTATGCGCTACAAATTAGACGGCCAGCGCTGGGATGGCCCGCTGCAGGCCACGTTGGTGTTGGTGAACGCCTCGGGATTTTAATTTAACGATGTGCGCGCGGTCGCTTAACTCGGAGCCCAGAAACGCGCGAGCTTCCCCGGAGGATCCGGCCATAAGAGGATCGAATTACCGCGCCAATTATAGTGTCACGTCGTTAATTGACCGGTAATCCGTCCCACGGCGAAAAGATGTCTGCACGTGAAAAGTGGAGACTTCGAAATGCGCGTCAAAATCATTAAAGTTGAGTAGTGTTATGGTATCTAGAGAGAGAATTACAAGTATATTTTTACGATTTTTTTAACGTTATAAGTTTTTCGAGAACGATATATGTAGAACGATAATTTTGTATGCGGAATAAGAAATGTACGTCATGAAATAAATTATATATGCATGTACATACGTATAGCATATAATTTAAAGATGCAAGAGACATCATACTGAAGAGGAAGTACATATGCAACAAAGATGAAACATTATTCACAACACTGTTGAAGCATTTACAATTTTGCAGCAATTTTTCGCGATGTTCATGAATAGATAGACTTTAACATAATTTTATTAACCTGAATTTTAATATTTTGTTATATATTTATCATATGTAAACGCCATATCCTGTTAGCTTTAGCGAAAGCGCATCGAAAACGGTTGCATTGGCGATATAAAATTTTCCGATAAGAATCGATGACATCATGGAAAAATAGCAGGGGGCTTCCCTGAGCTTCTTAGTTCCTGTGTAGACTTTTAACGTTTCTTCTCCCTCCCTCTATTATATAATACGTACACCAATCAAAGCTGCAGGCTTTTTCTGAGCAAATGGCGCTATCTCACTTTTTTCTCTCGTTCTCTTTCTCTATCTCTCTTTAATAGGAGAAAATGGAAAATTCACGCTACGCTCGACTAACTCTTAAAATTGGTTGGTTGATCTGTCGACACAACGTGCGATTCCGAGTTTAATCCCACTAGTAATGTCGAGTTTTTGCCAGTTAGCAGAACGGAAATGCCTTCTACTCTTGCGCTATTTGGTCCTTGGCTCGATTCACTTAAAGTTTCTTTTTTTTTAATTTGCTGTCCCGCCATCTTTAGCACTGCTTGATTTGATTGGCTCGTTGCTGACTGTTCGTTTGGTCGACGTTTTGATTGGTTAGCATCAGATACTAATATAAAATTATGTATGCAAATACCAATGTGTAAGAAAAGTAAAGTAGGAGTGGACATTACGAAGAAATTACTGTCTTACTCTGTTGTTTTCATATTAAATTTTCTCATTGAAGATGACTCATCCTTTTATCTTTTTAAAAATATATTTTAAAGATATATGTGTTTTCAAAATTTGCATCATATGAATAATAATATACATAGAAATGAGTCAAATTAACGTAATTCAATATATAAATCGATTAGAATAATTAAGATATATTTTTCTATGTATTAGCATTAGTAATGTTAACATTGTAAAAAGCCTGATAAAAAATGCTAAGCATGCAATATCATGAATGCAAGGGATCCTAATTTAATCTTTACATTCTATATACATGTAAATATCGATGTCAATTTAATTTAATCCCTAGCGTGATAAGATTAAGATTAAGTCAATCAATAAGTTGATTCAAATTTATGCATACGTGCATTTTGTCCTATAATTCGTATTGTGCTCATATAATTATGCCGAATGCTACATCAAGAAAAACTTGGGGAGTTATACTCGTATTAACCTGCATTGCGATAAAGACGATAGTCGATAAGTAGCCGTCAAGAGGAAACAAACGCCACGAAGATAATTCACAGCGATAAGTGAGCCGCGCGCAAGTCCGTTTATTTGTTGCAAACTTGTTGTCAACTTATTTCTATTATTGACAAAGTTTTATCCACTAATTAGTTGGACAATATGATGCAAGTGAGATCGAGTTGTGTGAAATATACTGTGACTTACAGGCGACGTTGATGTGACAGAGAAATGGACATTCGATAAAAGTCATTAAATTAGTGTACTACGATAGTGGTTCCCGTCTTGTGCAAAATCACTCGCGTAGTTGCTGCCGGCCGATTTCTCGACCATAGCATTCCGCGGCTTGTCGCAGAAAAACGACGATGAAGCGCCGTTTCTTTCGACAGCACGGGAACAAAGGAACAGCGAAAGATCGTGATTTCTGCTGGATAACACTATCATGCTTCGCGAATGTTCTCGAAGTACCACCACCGCGTGAACGATTTGTCGCAGGTGTATTTGCGCCAGCCCCTGATACGAGATGAGCCGTGAAATTCATCGGTTTCATTAAAAACGGAAACTTTTTTTAGAAATGCCATTCTTGAAGTGCCGCTATTAATGGAGAAAAAGATGCGATTTATACTTCTTCCGAGCTCAGCTCATTGCAAAGAAACGCAATGTATCACGATTTAAATAAGAACATGACGAGGAACATAACAGGAAGTTTTTATTTAATTAATTATAATTTTTCTTACCAATAACTTTCATTATCAACATAAATTAAATTAAAATATAATTATTATAAATAGTTATGATATAATTGTGAATTATTTATATTAGATGATTTTTATCAGACGCATAAGTGTAAATATCGGATTAAGATATTTTAGACTATCTTCTTTAATTATTTTTAAGTACGATATCACATTACAAGGGGTTCTTTAGTATGAAAGCATATTAAAGAATCTCCATTAAGGTGAACGGACCAAAGAAATGTCGCTTATAATTTAATCTTTCATTCAATGACATTTTCACAAATAAAATTCCCGTATTAAATTTCCACTTTTTGTATCGCTGAATGCTCATTCTGACAAGACGGGTTTTGTTTCTTAGAACGTTCGTCTGAAACCGAGTCGTCTGAAACCGAGTCTGATCGTGAGTCATTCTTACCTATCCACATTCTGCGTGTTCGATGTTAATTCACCTTGTCGACTACTTTGTACTCCTCGATCTCACGTGCCATAGGACGAGCACACATGTGTGACACGCACACGCGGGCGAGCTCAAAGCGGGTCACTCCAGTAATCAAGAGCTACGATCAGCGCACACTCCGTAAGGACACTCCCGCCGTATTAATGAATGACTAGACTGGAGTGGAACTATGAATGAACTCCGCATAGCACTAGAGTACTATATAACCGCGCAACTTGTGGGCGTCCTCCGCTCTCGGCCAATAAGAATAAGGCCCCCTGTGGTGACTTGCACGTCGCATTACGTCCGGGCGCCATAATTTTTTCCCTTTTTTTTCTTAGAAATTAACATCAAACCGATCGAGACGATTGGATAGAGGAATCCCTGTATCGACATTGTATCAAACATGTGCCACTTCGTTGGATCTTCCCTGGATCCTCCCCTACTGTTCTTTAATTGGTAGAAGTGCCAATTGATAATATACTGCGATTATACTAGAATTCATTCTAAATTAAACTTTAAGAAATGAAAATAAAACGTTAATAAAACTTGGTGATTTAACATTATAATAAATAAATATATATATAATTTTTATAAAAATAAATTTTATTTAATATTCTTTACATTTTATACATCTTATTCTTCTTTATATGTATCCTTCCTTATTTGTATTCTTAACGTTGTCGATTTATAATTCAATATGTAATACTTAATAACATTTGTTGTTTCGTACTCGAAAAAATAATTTTAATAATATCCTTTATTTTGTTTAAAAAAAATTTTCCATTATTTTTGCGCATTTTAATTTCGTACATATATTATTAAAATAAAAATGAGAGACACAGGGGAAATAAAAAAAAAAAAAAGATTATTAGAATTGAGAAAATGAAGTTTCTATTGTACTTATTTAAGTCTATGGTTATTAAACATTTGTACGTTGTTAATGAAGATTATATCAAATAAAAATATATTAAATAAAAAAATAGCAAATGTAAATCTGTAAGTCGTGTTCAAATTAATATAGTAATACTATACTATTGTAAATATAAACTGTTCTATAAAATTATTATTACATATACACATTTGTTGCAAAAACTTCAAAGTTAACATTTCTCGTATGAATCATGGGAATCTTTGTGCTTCAGCAGCGCGATATCTTGTTATCAGTTACATCATTACTTACGTACGCTAGGTCAACTTCCTGACAGTCGAGTGTCAGTATCTTGATTCATCTCATGGTATCATGTAAACTATTGATTACAAATAAATAAACATGTTATAGTGCAAAACTTGCATAAAATTATACATAATTTAATTTGTTCCAGACATTACTTAATCATGATGCTATTATTACGATGCTTACATAATGAACAATCAGAAAACGTGAAATGTGAGCATAATAGCATATTACCTGTAAAGATGACTGTATCACATTATGGATTTTACAGTAAATCATCGACATTTATTAACAAATTTTACTTGCTAAAATTATTTATTAATTAGTTAAGTAAAAGGAAAATTTCATTGCTTTTCATTTATAATATACGTACGTGCTTTGCATAATTTTTATCAAGTTATCACACACATATAAGTTTTGTGATATTGGATTGTAGAACATCCTGATCGAATAATCGAATATCGAATAATTAAATCTCTATAAATAATTTTAATATATTGCTCTGTAATATCAATACAATTAATATAAATATGATTGTACATTATTCATAAAATACGAAAATATAATTTTCCAAGTGCCATAGACAATAACTTGCTAAAAAAAATTTAGAAACGCATATACTCCTTTTGTAACTCAGTTAGTTTTAAATAATTAAAGTTTTTATTTATTGTTTAAGCTTTATTTGCATTATTAAATTTATTAAATATCACAATATAATAACGCAAATAGGATATTCGAATATTCTGTCAGTTTTTATCAATGTTTATTTTATTGATTGGTTATAACTTTGTTGTCTAAGCTCATTAAAAAATTCGCAGTTATCTCTGCCAGCATACTCTTGGGTCTCCATTGGGAATTTCCCTCTGAGCCACCGACGGTGAAAAGATAGGATATATACGTATAGTAAAGATGTAGTAGGTCGTTAGTTGTTAGGTTCGGTTTCTCAAACGTATCCCTTATCTGATCTGTGTGGTCCACCTATGCACAGAACTGACGACCTCGTTCTCAGTCTCTTCAGCGAATCTTCGATCCCCTGTGGTGTTTGTTCATTGTTATTTCGTTGGATTTTGTCCCTCAGATCTATCTGACAGAAAGAACGGCGATTGGTCTGCTATAACTTATATTAATATGTCTCTTCTTCTTCTTCGACTACATAAGCAAATCTTATAGCGCTAGCGTTAAATCTATCACTCCCGTGGGAATGGTTGCAAGCATTGATTGTTAACGAGGAACTGGAGGAGTGTGATTGGAAGATTCGAGCGTCCGAAACAAGAACATGGCGGACAGATTCTATTTTCTAAGAAAGGTACTCACCTTTTCATGAGAAATGAAGAAATTGTGCAAGAAAAATACCTGTACAAGAATATTTGCACATAAAATAGCGTGCCTGTACGGTACTAATGATATCAGCACTGATGAGGCAAAAAAAGTTGAAGTTGCATGAAGTTGACATATATTGCATGTTTTTCTAAACGCGACGCTTGTGTGGAAGCGTATGTATAAATTACATCTTGCTGATATGGTTGCTTGATTATCCACGCGTTAACTCGAAATGACGCGAGGCCACGGATTTTCTGTCGTGATTCACTAGAATTCAATTGCTCACGAAGACAAGATCGCAGGTTGTAATAGATTCCACGAACGGACGACAGAGGTATTGAGATAGTTTGCGAAAATGCGTGCGTCTCGCACGCACACGTATCGGTTTAGTTCGGTTAAGACATCGTCCGGTAGCTAGACAGATTGACAGGACTAAACCAATTACACTGAATATTATCCCGCCGACGATTTGCACTCCCCTGCAATCACCGTGATTAGTGTTGCGCCGACGCTCGTGTACACGCATCTCGTGTATCACGGTTAATTTGTAAACTCTCGCGCGTACATTACAAACAAACACACACACAAACAACACACACACACACACACACACACACACACACACACACACACACACACACACACACTCTCTCTCTCTCTCTCTCTCTCTCACGCGCACGCGCGCGCGCACATACACAGTGAATAACTTATATACTTAATTAGATCGTTCGGTCGGATGCGAAAGAGTCGCGGATCGTCGCGGATCGAGTGTGGTTGATGAGAAACGTAACTGTATGCAACGGGTGTCGTATTATGATACGTACTTATGAGTGTAAAATTTGATAAGAAAAGGCTTCGTCATTTATTTGAATTATTTATTTCTAGTCTTAATGTTTATTACTGACAATGCAAACTGAATTGTATATACGTGATTTAAGAATCACATTATACTTATGACAAGTTTGGAAAATATTTGTGTAATATCCACCTCGTTTAAATTGAATTTAGTTAATCGCAAAGAAACAGTAATTGTCATATATTTATAAACAATTGTATATATACAATACAAAACGATATGTGCAATACATATGTACAATTATATATTTATTTTATTTTATTATATTTTATATATTTTATATATGAAAGATCTATTGCAATTTAAAATGTCTAGTACACGATTTCTATATTTAATTTTAAACTGTTTTATGTTAAATATATATGAGAAGAGTAATTATATTTAATTAGAAAATTGTGCAAAATCTAAACAGGTTATATAGATCTTACACAGTTGCACAATAATTGCAATTTCTTAATATAATAAAATATAATAATATGATAAGATAAATATATACATATCTTCTATCGTAGATTTTTCAGTTGCGTGTTGAATTTCTGTCAAGTGATTTAAAATGGCACGTATGTCATTTTGATTTATCGGTACTCGACGTTTGTTGAATTCCGCACATAGCAAAAATCATATATCGCAAAATTAGTATCGCAGAGTCGTACCAATAATATTTCTACAATTGTACTGTCTTTCAGTTTGCGAGACGTTCCATGATAGACAAGCAGGCAGGTAGGTAGGTTCCTACCTGGAACAGGTAACTACTTATTGTCACCTCTAACGAGGCAACGGCAAAAACTGAGCTATTCGCAGGTGGGAATGCTGCCAGGTTATGAAAGTATCAATTACCTGCTACGTTCAGTTCCCTAATGAGGAGAAAAGAACTGATTACGAGGGTCTGCGAGAGTCGTACCATAGTTAAGGTTCATAGATCCGTTTCGATTTTTTTTCCGAAATTCCGTTTACAAACATTGAGAAGCGTGATAAAATGTATAATGATATTTTTAATTTGTACATTTCACAAACTATCTGATGTCTATTACCGTCATTTTCCTCTTGAGACATACGAGTGCCTGAATATAGCAAAATAAAATCTCTATTATATTCGATGATTTGCGAAGAATATTCGGATTTTCATATAGAATTATATGTAATATAAAGATTTTTACATAACTTTATCTCAATCGATGTAGGTACATAGTGTAAACTCTCGAGTTTGAAAACCATAGAAGGATTCGTTGTCGTATCCACCAGTGACGTCATTCACTTTTCTGGTCCCATTGTTCAGAGACAAGCGTATATCGTTAGACGAAGAAGAAGGAGCAAGAGTCATTGCAGTTCGAACAGTAGACCGGTAGGTTTCTGCGGAGGAAGGCGGTAGGTTGGAACACAACTTCTACGTTGGTCGCAAATTCAATAATATCATTAGTATCGGTAATAGTAAGTTAATGTTACATAGGCTATTAATAGAAAACGCGCGATATATTTTTTTAATAAATTATAATATATAAAAAATATTATTCTCGCTTTTAAATGATCTCGGGTATTTTAGTATTTCTGCAGAGTCAGGTGAGATAAAAAAGCTAATATTTTGATTGAATTTTTACTTTAATTAGAATTACTTTGATTAGAATTTTTCGTTTAAAAATTTAAAAGGTTATTGGAAAGTTCTAGGATTCGGCATGCGTCTCTGATCCAGAATCGACAGAGACCATGACCATGGTAGCGATGATGTCATCAGGGACTTTCTCTTCCGTGAACTTTCGTACGCGGGCGGTATCTCTTTGTAAGCATGAAGGTGTAGTGGCTCGAAGCCTTTCCATTCATGAATTCAGCCTGTCTTTAGAGGTGGGAATAGTTCAATAGTGTGTAGGAGATAAGAGAGAGCATCACGTGAGTGTGCAAATCGAGGATATGCAGATTTTCATCGTCATCACGTGCAATGTACTTTATATAGATAGAGGTAATTCTAATATTTTCCTGCTATTATCTCTGCTCCATTTGTAGTCGGAATATTGAGCACAGGATTTGCTGAGACCGATATATATGATTTATTGACATGCCGATTGATGCGCCAAAGAAGTGAGTCATTGTACTTGTGTGAGGCTTTACGATGTCTAGCAGATAAGAACCAGTGCATCAGCAAATAATGAACTGAGTCAACGTTTTAATTGTGGATGACATTTATGATCTAGTCTTTAACAGCCGAATTAATTTTGCGGTAATATACCGTGTTAACTTTCACTTCATGAGCGATATCAATTTGTTGCAACGAAAGTTTGAGCCCTTTATAGGTCTACAGATTGGAAGACGTCGACTTTTTCTCTCGCGAATGAAATCTTAAAAATACTTACATATCTAATCGTAAGTGAAAAACCGGTCGGAGTGCAGACCGCGGAACGAGCAATAACGTGTCGAGGTATATGGGACACGTGGGTCCTTTTGAATGCGAGTACTTAAAGTAAGAAATAATTTTCAGTGTTCTCGACTGCACAATACATCTGATACATCCTTCATTCGCGACATATGGAAGTGGAAGGTAGAGTTTTATGATGACAGAACGTTATCGGCGCAGGCACGGTGGTCACTGGTTTCGAGTGTCTTAAGTTGTTTCATTTTTTTCGATTATATCGAATGCCACCCGGTATCAGCCGTCATCCAACATTCTCGATACCTAATGGCTCGTATTAATCGACTGGTGCAACGATTATCTGCGTCACCGGTCGAAAGTTACTAAGGCACCGATTACGTGACTGAATTAGGTCGCCTGCGGCTGCAATTAATAACGGGATGACACGTCCATTAGCCGAGAGCCGATGCCGGTCTGTCTGAATGTCCTGCTGACAAACTTCTACCCTGTATGCATATATCTTCATAAATATTCCACGGTTGCGTATTACGAGGGCAGGGTGAAATATGTATCTTGAAATACTTTGCTACATCGCGTGATCTATTTCATTAACAGATAATCTTTAAAGAAGAGCATATCAGCTCAAGAATCGAGTATATAGTATCGAGAACGCGCGTTTGGAAATATTTTAATAATTAAAATAAATTTTTATAAATTTACATATGAAAGATTTAAGGTATTATATTCAAATTCTTTAAGTACGGTTAAGATGTTTCCATTCTCTAAAAACTGTGATAATAAAATTATTTTTTATTTGATTGGTGATATAAATTATGTGTAACAATTTTAAGACTTTTGCAATATTCTTACAATCTTAATATTGCAAGAAAATAAATTTATTACAATAAGAAATTTTATCGTACATTTATTATCAAGTTTATTATACATATAATACTTTTAATTGGCAGGAAATATTTTGTCCTATAACATTAATTAACATTCAGTATATCCCACACTGTGATAATAGAACAGCGATGATAATTGACGATCAGAAACGTGTCGTCTTAGGAGTCGAAAAGTTTATCTCCATCCAATTTTCTGTCTGCTAGAACACAAGTAATCTCATCATTTCACACTTTCTCGTCATAGCACACGAGACGAACGTGTGCTAAAAATAGAAGGAAATTAACACCGCCTCTGCAGGCTGCAAACATCCCTCATTGTATACTCCGAGTTGCTTACATGAACGAGCGACTCGTCACATCTCACCAAAGCGTTCTTGCGTCATCGTCAATACGACGTCACGATGACGTCGTGACGACGTTGTATGACAGCGTCTAAATATTTGCTCGCGATTGAATCGAATCCTTCCGGGAAGAGATCCACGCGCACCCACTTCGTATCGCTATAATTGGAAGAAAATCGACCGGAAGCAGTATGACACAGTATGGTACGTATATCTGTCATTTCCGACTTTTCGTGTAAGACGCAAATTATCGTTTATCCGATAATCTAGGAAATCCCCAGCTTCGTGCGCATAACGAAGAAATCTGTTAGCAGTGTTCTGTTTATATAATTTTTTTAAACTCGTACTTCACGTCATTTGCCTTCAAACACCTACTTGAATTATTGCTTTAGTATCCTAACGGGAATCATAATTACAATATTTAATTTTACTGGTTACACTTTATTAAGAAACATTTTTTTATAAAATCTTAATAAAATTTTTTTATAAAATGCACGTAGATTTGTATAAGTATGAGTATAAGTATGAAATCGTTTATTTATGATATGATTACTTGCTACGCAGCTCCTCACGCGTCAATGATCGCATTGCAAATGTAAGATTCATGGATGACAGTTGTACATACCGGCGTTGTTTTTGTTTTCGTGATTAAATGTGGACGAGGATAAACTATCCTATTGCTGATGGCACGTTTAAATGCGACAGCGAACGAAAGTCTACGATCAAAGCTATAATGGTTGCATTTAGATGTGTATAAGTTACTCGTAAAACTAGTCGGCGCTGTATCGTCGCCGTGACTGCATAAGAAATCTCGATGGCGATGTCTTCGTGAGGCACACGCTCTTGGAGAGCCTTTTACGAGATCGATAAAGCGATGGACGCGTGCGCGCGCGTTCACGCTGCGGAACGAATTAATTCTAGTCGCGCCGGCACCCACAGACTGGTTACGATACACCAGCGATCTTGGCAGTGCACTTGACAGTAGCCGCGATCCTTCACGATCTTCACAATTGATCGGAGCTTCCGTGAGACTCCTCTTCAGCACAACGGGCCGATTCTCCGCGAGGTAGAATACGAGTCATGGGCGCAGGGGCGCATTCACGTGCACATAATGCCGCGGATTTACGATGGGATACAGTATATATATTTATCCATTAAAGTTATTTCTTGTAATAAAAATAAGACACCGATATAATCTTTTGATATTTTTTTTTTATACAGATAATAATTTTTATGCAATAAAATATGATACGACATAAAATGTCAATAGCATACAAAATAAGATATGCATATCAAATAAGAAAAGAAAATTTGATCATTATGTTGAATAAACTGCTATTAATAATATTAAAAGACTTATACTTATTGTTAGTGTAGCAATGCTTGACGTAAACAAATTCCATTTCAAATTCTATATTGATATTATCAGAAAACACATTCTGTCCAGACTCTTATAGTAACTTGTATGATTTTCGAATGTGAGAATCCCGAAGTCGTATAATAGCCGACTTATAATAAGCCTGTGGCTTATTTTAACGAATTTTTGCAGTAACTCGCGTCGCGTATCGGTATCGGTATGATCAGGTCACCGGCATCTTCGCAAATGCATTATGATAATTGTAAAATAACGAATTTATAATTTGTACAAATGATACATGATGGTTGCGGCCCTGCAAATTATACGGCATGGCAAAACAATTTCTGTCTGTCATTTTCCCGCGCTCACCGCTCCGCGCGGTGGACCCCAGTTTTTTGCACTAATCGTCGAAATTATCCTCGTGAGAAAATCGCGAAAAACGCTGCGCTCTCGCCCTCCCTTCGCCGGTCAGGTATCTTTCTTTCTCCTTGACGACTCCTTTTCATCCTTACCTCAGTGCCGCTGTTATGAGAGCGAATACGCATAATGATACATCATTTTGCGGGGATTCCTGCTCGTCTTGTTACTCATCGTTTATTGGTGCAAATATTACAGACACCGGATACAAAAGCGACGGTAATGACTTTGGCCAAGAATGTTGATGACACGAAGATAACGTTTGTTTTCACATGATACTGACCCCTCCCTGATGTTATCTTTGCAATCTGTTCTTTTGTTTCCATCTTAATTGCACGATCGCCACATGTTGTCCACCGCGTTACTTCGACAATCAGGCTTCACTGACTGACAATGAAACAACCGAGTTCTCCAAACGAACCGAGACTTCAAACGAGAGTAAGATGGCACCAAACATCAAAGCTTGACAACCTCGTTACTTTTATTTTCGAGGCAGCCGGGCTTTTGTGCTGCTGCACGTTTTTTCGTTTCCTCCGCGGGTGTGGACCGGCTGTAATTATACAGGACTCACCGGCCGATTCTCATTTAAACACTGCGAATATTAAATATTAATACGTATTTAAATAAACCTGCAATGGAAGTCCCTTCAGTAGCGGACCTAATTTTCGGCCGCTGAGCATCGTTGCATCTTGAGTTCTGCTTGCAGAGTTTCGTAAATGCATATATATTTGTACTTTTCTCGTTACAGACATCACACCGTAGAAGTGATGTTTACGTCGTTTATTGGAGTTTTATATTTTTATTATACGGGATGGGATTTTGTGGTAAGCATGGTAAGTAATGGTGATAAAGAATGCGTGCATATTGAAACTTTCAAGGTAGGCGGATATACACCAGACATAACGAACAAATGAACTGGAGATATTTACGTCTATTGTGAAAAGAAAATGACGCGTATTTGTTTGCAATAATATTCTCTTCGAATTCGAAAGTACACGTTTTACGTGAAAAAAATCGACTAGTCATCCTTCGGTAGGACGATTGCACGCGATGTTGGGCACGAAAATTACGTTCTGCAGTGACGTTCTAGGAAAGAATGATGGTCTCATGGAATGACGTGCAATCGTGAACAATAAGTGAAATAATTTGCATTATGCAATGAATTCGAGATTTTATCTAAGGATTTCCCCTATTCTTGTTGCTGAGTTTAGAAATAGACAATATCGTTTGATCTTTAATCCTGTGACGTCAACGATGATTTATTAAATCTTATTAAATCATAATACCTCACAATACATATTTTCTGACACATTACACTTAAAACTTTCACAATTACATTCATACAGTTAGTTTGAACAATCATTCTTCAATGCGATCATTAGACTACTTTTTGTTGACTAAATATGAACAACATAATACAGTTTACTATTTAAATTGTGAGATAAACCGAAAAAAAAAGTTACGCACGTAATACATTGTCGATACTTGTGTGTGATTAATGAAGAAATAATTTCGTTTCTTTGTTATTAAAGATTGATCGAATGATAGCTATAATTACTAACGACGCGTCAAGTTCCAGACGCGGTTAAATCCATATGATGTCAGCACTTAGATCCGTATTCTCATCGCGCATTTAATGCTGAATAAGGTTGTCTGATTCCGAATCTGTCGAATATGAAGATAATAATTAATGTAAGCGGAACATAAGCAATCGAACAGTATTTAGCGTTGAATGCATGGCGGGAATGTAGATCTTACTATTTAGCTGAATGAGTGTGCGTCTGATTAATAACATAGGATTTCTCCTGGTCAACGGCCGTACGTTACGACTCGTTCGTGAGGAAGAAACGGAAACGTAAAGTCAGCTGGCGGATAATCGGAGAAAGCTGATCGGGAAATTTGCTGCGATAATAATTGGCACACTGGTGCTTTCTTCTACTACAACTGCACATTCGTAGGCACGACGAGCAACAAGAATAAATGTAATAACAGCAATTGAAAGTAAATGACACGTTGCCCGATTCGATCCAGGACTATTGATTTTCTATCTAGACGCAATTCTTGGTAGAATGTATCTATCAGGTTATCGACGTTCGACATGTTTGTTAATTGTGCTTCGTTCGGATTGAACGACTGATGCCGAATACTATTATTATTCTACAGGTACGAAGTAATAATGCGTAATGATTGTCAATGCAGACAAATCTCTTATTTACCGAGTAAAAATCTTTTTCGCAAATATCGTAATATGAAAATGTTAAAATATGTAGTTTATATAATAATTGTAAATATAAATTTTTATATTCTCTGAAGCAGAGGAAGAAAGAGAGAGAGACCACATTTCGCTTTTGTGAATCAAATACACAATTCCAATACAATATAAATATGGATTTTATTATGGAGAGAAAGTATAGTATAGTACATTAGAGAAGTTATAGTACATTAAAAATATTTTAATATTGATATTATAATTCTTAGGCTATGTTAATAATAATGTAGTATATTATTATTATTAATATAATATATTATTATTAAGAATTATATATAAAAACAGTTTCTCTTTTATATAATGTGATTTAAGTGTGACTACATTATACTCCAATAAATAAACTAGTCACTTTCTATCTGTCATTCGATAAATTTCACGGTAGAAGAGGAAGTAGGAATGTGTTGTGTGTGTAGTTACAACTCCCATAACATCTGGTGAACACAGTCAACATATTTATAAACGGCTACCACGGTATTCGAATACCTTTTCGTCGAAGATGACAGCCGTAGGATACGCGGATACTACGGTATACATCCGCATAAATGTTTTCAGCCAAGCTGATGACCAACAAAAGTGAAAATCTGAAGCCACCTACAATCCCGGTAACCTCTTTGCCATTGCGAGAATCCATAGTGGCAAACGATCGTGAAACGCGAACTGCTGCGTGTCGCTGAAAATATGCGCCTGGTGAAGCAAGGTAGTAGCGTTGATACAGAGATATGTAAATTAAGGTCGGCGTAGCGGAGTATATAACAGAATGGAAGGAGAAGAGAGGATGCGAAAGCTACGCGCGAATCGCTAGGTGCCTTCCTGGCGCGCGCAAGGACTAAAGGATGAGCTCGGATAAGCGCGCACTTTATTACCAGGACGCGCCCACACGACCTTATTAACCTGCTAACCATGACGTCACGTCATTAAAATATTTTCTCCCTTGCTAGGTAATTCCGTGCCATGTTCTACCATCTCCAGCAGCGACGATAACGTATTAATTTAGTACCCTGAAAATATGCACTTGTGCATTTATTTTTTATTACTCTATAAAGCATATATCTATACTTTATAAACTATCCACTTTAAACTAAAAAGTATATCTGACTTAACTGACTTTAAACTTTATAACTTTATGATTTTAGATTACACTGCTACCAGAAACGTGAATTAAAAAGATTGATATAATCTAAATGAGAACGAATTAAAAAATTAAACAAGTTATAAAAATATATTAATAAATAGCTTCGAACGCAATATGCATGGTTCCGTAGTTCTAAACAGGAATTTTGTAAAAAGCACATTCCCTGTTGCAGATAAAAGATACATAATTGAAAAAATCATTCTATCATTTATCATGTCGTTACGTGAGACCCGGGAACGGTGTGAGTATCGATCAATTAAACCGGCATCAAAATGTCAGGCCCAATGGCGGTATGCGCAAAAAGAGCACGCGTGCCAAGCCGGTACTCGCTGTCGCCGGCGTGAAATATCGTAGCGGCCGATTTTTACGCACCGGTAGAGCGTTTTTTGCCCCCGGCAGCGGCGACCTCGGGAGAACGGCAACGGCGAATCTCATTCTTATAACGAGGCAACCTCGACGATCGCCGATTGCCGCCGGAGGAATAGGTGTAACGCTTCTACCTCTCGAGTGTCGTAGCGGGAGTTTACGGGCGGACAGTTATTTGTGTGCGGCCCCCAAGGCGAGAGACGGTCGGCAGACGGCACGGAAGAAAGAGAGAAGATAGAGGAGGGTAAATGTGCAGCACGTGTGCACACCCCCTTACGGTACAGTACATGATATCCCCCCTGTCCGCATTCTAGAGATTCTGCAAAGAGTAAACACAGGCGTGCGCATGCAAGCGGCATTGTGCTCCTCGCCGCCGGCCGGATTTCTTCTCTTCCTTCGTCCTCTTTGCGAAGTTCCCTTGCTTTCTTCATCCCCCTGTAACACCAGTGCCTCTTGCTTCCTCCCCGACGTCGGCCACCAATCTCTTCTACGTTCGCTGCTTTTCGCGGTTTCTTTTTCTTCGCGTTGCCCTCGTCGCGATTACACGCAAAGGCAAACACGACGCTGATTTATCTGCTGGTCTCAGCGGGAACGTGCGTAATTTACTGCGACTTAATTGCATTTAATTCAAGCGGAGCAATTGTAAATCACAAAGCGTCGCGCATTGCGCGGGTCAGGCACGCCTGTTGTCGATACGATGTAATTACGTCCATCTGCGAGTCCGCGATGCGAATAGCGAATATCAGTGCCGCACGATGCTCGTTAACGGGTGACGTATGATTTTTTTCTACGATTTTTTTCTAACGTCAATCTGTCGTAGTCGGCGTCTTCAAGACGATTAAAATCTTGAAAGATATGCGAGCGTAATCTTCTACAGATAATATACGATAATATTTATTTTTATCGAAATGGTAGATAATATACGATGATTATAGACGTTTATTTTTACCGAAATGATAGGCAAGTCACATCATATTTTTGGAATACATTATTAATAAATTGGTATACGTTAGTTCATTCAGTGGAGACCAGATAAATTCTTTTGATACATTCGTAAATTCTATGTATTATTTTACGTATATGCTCAATATTTAAATGTCTTTGGGATAGTATTAATAGAAAAATGAGAAACAAAGATATATATGTAAGATAAATCGTCAATAGTTATAATCACTGCAGTATTTAAAAAAATATCTAAATATATATATATATATATATATATATAATAGGAATTCTATCTCTTCTGTATAACAATGCAAAGTTAAATAAAAAAAAATTAGATCTCTTGATTAATTTCGATTAACATGTTTTATGAAAAATAAAAATATTTTGTTTCTTTATAGAAAATTTAAAAAAATAGATTTATTTAACATATTATTGATACAGATTTTTTCAACAGACAAATTTCTCTTTTATACATCAACGATGCTCGTTCGTGACAAGATAGCGATACAGTCTCAGGAATCGTACGCAATGAAGATTCGCGCGATGAGCAACGACGTAGCTCAGCGCGCTTATTAAATTTGCATATTGCAATTTATAGCACGACGCACAGGCATCCACCTCCGATCACGATAGTATTGTCCTACCTCCCTAAAAAGAACACACATCGTCGTGACACTCGGCGCGAGCCCCGACGAAAATTTATCGTCGAAAGGAACACGCCGAGTTCTGGTTCCCGAGCGAGTTCGCGAATTTTGAACGTCTTATCGGTTGCTCGTGTCGGCGAATCGAGGTGAGCGCGCGACAATAATTTTAAGACAGTCTTCTCGTAAATCTAGTCAGCGAACTAGTACCGCACCTCCATTATGCGCCAATTTCTCTTATAGGCAAAAAGCGTTGGGATTGGCAACCAATAAGCGATCTCACGGGCGTTACCAAGCCCGAGCGTACACGCACGTGTCCTGGACACGCGCGGACGGCCACGCATGTGCATTTTCATTCGCATACACGTATAGCCGTCCGCCGATCTCGATTCGAACGTCACCTATGCCCGCGAGGGGTTCTAGAAGTAATTCCGTATCACCGCCAAACGCGGTATGGTGTGTCGCTTTAGATGGTGAGGTTGTTGACGGCGTGCCGGAACCGGGGTGACTTTCAATATGTTTTAACGAGTCTCAACAATTTTTTTTTTAGAGAATCTAAAATCAGATTACGCTTCCAGGAAAGATATATGTGCACGCTTGTAACTGTAATGACGTTATTTTTGCATAATAATTTTGCGGTGTTATAAGTACGTGTGCAACGAGCGTTACGTCTTATATCATCACGTTACTGTCTAATATATTTATTATAATTGTCTTGAATAAACTTTTCCATGGATTTTTGGTATACGTACGGTATACCACCAATCTTAAAAAATTGGCGGTAAAAATTACCATATAAACTGATACCTGTACGTATCAGAAAGTTATAGCCATGTAACTACTATGCTACATAATGTTAATTATAGTCCATACTATATAATAATTGATTTTTGATAATATCAGAATGTATAATAATAAAACGGTCCCACACAACATAATTAACTGAATATTGTCGCTAAATGTTCAGTCGTTAAAATATTTATGCATCAATTATTATCTTAAGATAAAGAATTTTTAATATCAACTAGGAGAGAGAACGTAAGATTTTTTTTTGTATAAATCAATATATTTGTCACGAGCTCTTATAAGGAATTATTGATATACATAGTAACGAGTGCGCGGAGTCGCAAAATATCATTAACGCGTGCAATGGCGTAGAACGGAAAGACGCGGCGGATAATTCGTTGGAAGCCGAGAGGGACGTAGGCGGCCGCCGGTACCATTTGTTTTGCTCGAATACTGCGCGTGCGATAGGACGCATACTATTCATCTTATCCTTTTCCTTCTCATCATTTATTCCTTAAGAAGACCGAACGAGATAGCTGCCGGCGTGTGGCAATACCTCGGTAAGATGCAGTATCACAAAGAGCAGAAAGTTAATCGCTGACGAATTAAAGGCACCAGCTTTCCTTTGTATACATACGATGAATCGTTTGAGAAACCTTTAGTTATCCGCGGACGGCTTACTCATCTGTTTTACGATGGAAAGTCGATGTATCGAATATAATGTTATCACGAATGAAATGCAATAAGATGATAAATTCAACTGATATGGTGACCAAGGTGACGCTAATCCCGTGTGATTATCTTTGTGTTTACTTTAGTACGATATGACGCACAAATTTGTATCCATTTATATTGCCTAATAATTTTATTAATACATGCAAATGTTTATCTCTCGTGTGATATTATTACGACAAAGGAGTTGTTCTCCGGCGTAACAAAGAAAATCTTTCAGCAAACTTAGATAGTACAAACCACGAGATGACTTTATCTTACTTTTACACCTGTTCGACAACAACCGGATGTCGGACAGACGACAGTAAAGATACTAAAGATAGAAATAAGGAGGAAGTCTGCTGAATCTTATATGGATCCGGAATTTATTGCAAAATACATTTTATATATATGTATATATATTTGTATACAAATATATACATGTATATACAATATGTATATATGTACATACATACATGTTAAACCTATGCGATATTATCTGTATACAATATTGAATTATCATTTTCGATAAATATGTAATTGAATATGGGAGATACAATTGTTTAATTTAAAAAAAATTAGACTTGCAATCAGTACCTTAAAATACTTTTTTTACTGTTTTTAGTTTAGGTAACAATATCGAATTAAAATTTATAAAATTAAGATAAATAACAAGGACTTTTCGATGACATAAATATAAAGGTAAATGAGCAATTTGCGTTACATGATTAATAATCTATTACTCTTATTCGTAACATTATAAATAAGGAGCAAATTGATAGCTCATAAATCAGAAATAAATTGGGTCATCGAGCAGCACCTTTCGCGTCAGCAGATTATTTTCACCGATCGTGTAGTGGCCTCGATCGAATCTTAGACCTTGGGCCAGATGTTACCCTCCAGGATCTCGCGATCGATCCTTCCGACGGATGCGACCTTGTTCGTAGGTGCTCCACGAGGTGTAAGACGGCTTGAGCTAAAAGGGTCGATGACGAGAGAGTTCGAAAATGCACATCCCACGTGAGTGAGTTAGTGCAAAGCCATCCTTCCTTGGCGAGTGCAGTCCTCACTCCGGGCTCGGTATCCAAAGCTGGAGGACTCAGTGCGATTCGATAGGTGCTGGCTGGCGAGGGGGCAGGAAGAGGCAGGAAGAAACGGCGAAGAGGTAAGGGAAAGGAAGGGTCAGGCTGGGACAGGACGAAAGCTCAGGTGTTCCGTTTCTCGTGCCCGACTCATCTGCGCGACGGTTTGGCGAACCCGTTGTCGGTGAACCGGCGGCTCACAGTACCCGTTCTCATCTTGCCCCACTGCTACATCTCACGTCCGTCTGCACGCCCACGCCCCAGGAGGAGTCCTTAAGGTCCTTTCTCACAGTCGTACGTTGAACCATTCGCTGCGTCATACGTTTCTGAGATTGTCAGTGTGGAAGTATCTCAATCAGAAAAACTCTTATAAGCGCAAACTGTACTAAACATAGAAAAATAATTTTTGAAACATTTATCTTTTTTTATTGTATTGAATTCTTTTCTCGATTCTTTTCCATTTAGGCATTAATTTGAATACATTGAAGCACGACTCAAAAATATTCAGATATAAAATGAGTACATCAATACTTAATAATTTTATAATATTTATCAATTTTCACTTTAAACGATTATATAGAATAAATATTGTAAAACTTAAACTTTTAATAACGCATTAAAATTGTTAATCGCATGAGGCTCTTTTACAGTCCGCTACAATCTCGAGAATATATGTAAGTTTTATAATAACAAGTACCAAACAAGTGTTACAAAAACTGTTGGCTGTGACCAGAATAAATGAAAATAAATAGCAAGCAGTTCTTGCAAAATCTTGTAGTACCTTCAACCAGTTCTTGCAAAATCAGTATGCCAAGTAAAGTCCCCATGGGATTTATTAGGTTTCAATCTTCAGTACCGGCACGCAGTGCTCTCTCATTGATATGGGCAACCATATTTCTGTCTTGACAAACGATTCTGGTGGACGTACTAATTACTCCCCACCATCAATAACGTCTTTCATATTGTGCTTTATACCGGATGTATCAGAGAACTGATTTCCTCGTCGAATCGAACCTTTCCTTTGTCCAACTGTCGCTCGTTAATTTCTTAGCGCGCGCACACTGCCGCGAGTCTTCCCGGGTGTATAATGTAATAAAATATATCTCTTGGTGTCGATCGGACCTTAGCCTCCAACAAATCGTACATACGCCATTGTCAACGCGTCCGTGGAATGTAGATTTACCGCACGGTGTGCGGTTCAATGCGGCCATAGGACATCTTCAAGAGAGGCATGGGCGATTACAACGACGACTGCTCTACATCATCCAACTAACGCTATACCTTTGCATGATATAACATAGTCCTGGACTAATACCGCAGGGAGACACGTATCGATAATATACACGTCTCGGCGAAGCTGACTGCCTTCGTACGCGTAACTTATTGCCGCGCTCGCGACAGATTCGCTGAAGCAAGCACCGTTCGAATATATCGTATGAACGAGATATGAAATATTAGTGAATAGGTGCTTAATGCTAACAAGGCGGCAAGCGAGATTACGCCGCTCCATATACGTTGAAACTTCATAAGGTAAATGCGTCATTTCAACGCGTCATGACTGGCGATCTGATAGAATGAAAGCGAAAGCGCCGTTGCATTAATTTGTTCTGCATTGAATAATCATTTGGATTATTATCTTTCTCAACTTTCTTTGATCTTTACATCAGCTAATTTTCTCAAGTTACAACGTAATTTTAAATTTATAATCTATAAAAAAATAGAATTTGTATGCCTGCATGTTTGTGAAATGTTATATGTGTACAGTTTCTTAAGAAATAGGGAACGTTAATTTTTTGTTTAATTGTTTTTTTGTTCTAATAATTTAATAATTTTAAATGCGATCAAATGTTTGAGGTGCTATCTACTGAATACTACCTAAACAAAATATAAATTACCATTGTTATTTATAATATGTATATTTTTTATTACTAATAGTTTCCAAAAAATATGAAGGTTCTCAAAATAAATATAAAAATGATGTCTCATAACATCTTCTGAAGACCGGGAAATTTAATCTTGCGTGCCATAACATCGTATCCTTCTACGAATATTTTTCTTTTTGGGACACTGTCAAATACGTTTCGGGCCATCGCGACTGCCCTTTTGTATGTGCGTGCAATCATTACGCGTCGAAATTGCCGGTAGGTGCTTATCCTTGCAAATTACATTGTAATACACACAAAAGTTTCGAGGCGGGTCTCTCGGGCGTAACCCGAAACCGCGCGCATCGAGAACGCTTAGAAGGCGTCCGTGAGTCGTCCGCATTTACGAGTCGTATGAATATAAGATGGTCGGGGCAGTTTGTTGGATGCATGCGACGAGGTATAATCTTTGTCCTGCACGCAAGGGGACTTTTGAAGGAATGAAGGGCGCGAGGTTCTGATGAAAGTCGAGGTTGGCGTCCCGCGTCATATATCTTGTGATTGATTCTGAACCATGTTTATCTTGTGAGTACATGTCAAACGCATATACGTCTTTTAGCTTTTAACTTAAAAAATTGCAATAATTTTTTTGAAAGAAATCATAAATAAATCTGTAAAAACTAAGGGTATTATACTTTTTTTTGCTTACTGTCATTTTCTGCAATTTTAATTTATTAAATTGCTTTATGTCGATGAGTTCATATATTCTCAGTTGATATTTATATAGCTCTTTTGCGATTTTATTGATGTCGATAACGTTCACCTAAGGCAGTTGAGCCATATATCACACTAGTGTCCAAAATAACATCTCGCTCGGGTTTATGTCCGATTTTAACTTATGTTTGTCATTTGACGCGTATTTTCTGCCGACCGATTCATACCCCCACGTATGTCTAAACGCTCACTCGCTTTTGGTTTTACGATCAATTGCGAGTTTATGTTGCCATTACAACGATCATATCACATGTACACGCGTCTCGATGCGCTACGCAGGTTGGTGAATCACGGTGTCCTATTAGCCCACGTGGTTGCTGCTGCTGGAAAAAGTTTTGTCGCTTCTTCGATGTTGAGAAAACCCTCGCAATCATGAGTAACGGGTCAATTTCAGCGCACTGGGAACGTTATGAAGATATCGATCGTTGATGCGAGTATTCCTTCTACAGGATAAGAGCACAGGTTGTGTCTGGAATTTACATGTTGTTGTCTGTTATGGTGTTCACTAGAGTGACAAAAGTAACACGGTTTCCCTGTGGTGCAAGGCTGAAGGCGGACGTAGATGTATCATCGGCCGATGAAGATCGCCAACGTGCCGTATCGGTACCTTGCATTAGGGCGCATCGAAAGTCGTGTGAAAAAAAGATCAATGAATTAACATAGCAATGAATTGATATTGATAGACAAGTAAATAGAATTCTCGTTTTTGGGCTATATGGGTTATTTCTAATATAAATTAATATAAAACTGCAGCAAATTAATATAATTTAATTTCCGAGTAATTTGAAAACATAGAATAATTTTATATCGTTACAATTAAGATGCCGACGAATATTATCATGAAATATTATCGATATTCCACAACATCCATTTATAAATGGAAACGACGAAGGGGAAACGGTGAGAGGAGCAGAAAAAGGAAGAACGGAAGAGAACGGTCCGGATCGCCGCGAAAGTTGCGACGCCGCGAAGGTACGTGATATCATGTCGAGGGAAATTATAATATCCTCGTTTAATATGGATACTTTCTACAGCCGACGACGCGTCCGACTGAAGTACAGAAATCGCAGTTATATGCGCTGATCCAATAACAGAAACGTCGTGAAAGTCCACCGCAAATCGCGGCGGCTCGTTTAATCGTCACTTTTCCCATGAGCAGTTGGTGCGTATGTCAGTAAGCGAGATAATCATTTGCCGTTATTAAGATGGGTAAGCGCGCAAAGTTGAGCGCGCTCTTGGGCGACGAACTGGCCCATATCCCCAGCGCCCACGACGACAATGCCGGTCCCCGCTTCGGCATTGTCGTCGCCGAGTTTTACGTTGGGCCATTAACACTTCTCCGACAAATGAAGACCCCCTTCTCTTCCTCGTGACGTGCACGCTATGTACCGGCATGAATGCAGCGAGCCGCGCTTGTTGCACCGCGAGAGGCAACCATAATGCGACGCCCCCGGAACGAGCAATTACGAGGACTTGCGTTCGCGGACACTTGGCCGCACGGCGAATTATGTCGCGGCAGCGGGGATACGTTACGCTCAAAATTCGCCGCAGTAATGAGCGACGCGGGCACGCGATCTTATGCGTATCTTATGACCCGATTTTATGGCTGGAGGGCCGTGCCCAAAGAGTGACGCTGCCCGTAGGTGGCGGTCTCGCACTATTGTATGCTTAAACGATGCTTAAAATTCCAAGGAGTTCGCTATACACCAAAGTCATTTGTAGCTTGGAGTGGTTCAGATAATAATAATATACATATAATGTTAATAATTTAGGAGTAGCTATAAAATTATAAATCTCAAAGTACCTATGCGTATTTTCACAGGTCATACTTTTTTGGGAAAGAAAATTAACTGTCAGAACAAAATTGTCCATCTAATTTGATGGGGAAACTTTATTTAAAACTTTATTTAAAAACTTTAAAAATATGATATATTATATAGTTTATACTTGTAATTTTAAGTTTTTTTTTCATCTTAGGAAATTGACGTCTCGCGATCAGATATCTCGCACTACATGCATCACTGTAGATATGTAAAATATTACTTTTTAACTATATATATAAAGATTACCAAGATTACAGTAGTTAAATAGATCATCGTTCATGATGTTAGGACTTTACTATATAGCATATTTCTGTACAGTGAATAATCACATTATGATTTCTTGGTAAAATATCGGTAATGTTATTACAGCGGCGGCTAACAAACATTATCCTGGATAAGTAGATATTAATTTGTTGATGAAGTCTATTAATTAAGGTTACGAAGATCCTTACAATAATTTGATTAAATAAATGATTGCTGCAATACTATAACAATAAGTTGTTTATTATCGCGATTATAAGTTAATGAAGATATAAATGAAGAGCGTTTTTTCAATTATAATCTACAATTGGATTCATACACGCAACTGATCGATTATCCGAACTATCTTTACCTTTTTGTACCTACTTTGTTTTATTCTATAATATACAATTCGCAAATACGATTAATTAAATAATTCGTTTGTAAAACCCTTAGATTATGAATTAACTCGCAAGATAAAAGCATTGAGTATCTTATTTTGAATATTTGTTGCTTTTTATTAATTTTTACATGTTAAAAAACCAATTTACATATTTTTTACGTATTACAACTACTTTGTTACATCTTTGTATTTTTGTTAAATATATTATAATTATTATTAATTAGTAATAATGCAAATTATTTTTTTTGCACGTTAATTCACGAATAATAAAAGTTCTGATTTCAATCTGAAGTTATTTCCATTTTGGAGTGCGAAAAGAAGAGAGTACTTATCTTTTTTAAATTTTATATTACAAACGATATTTCGATCACGTACAAGAAATTTTACTTTTGTTTATTTTTTCGATATTATATCGCGTATAAAATTATTACATCGTGTATCTTTATTTTTTTAATTGAGTTTGGAGTGTTCATGTCAAGAGAAACCGATACATATATTATTTGATGTCGTATAAAAAATATTTATTTGTGTATGGAATCGGAGCAGAAACTCATTTTGTTGCAGTATGTTATAGCTTTCTGAAAGCAGAGGAAAATACTTTCATCGGGTTTGTCGATAGTTGTATAATGACAAGGCGCTCTGGATGCTGCAGTTGATACATACCTGCGTAATAAGTAACAAGTGATCCGTGCACATTTTCTGTGCCAGAGAAACGTTAATAACGCAATGTAAGAGGGACCACCACGCCTTCATTTTCTACGATGCAATCGTTCGAGTAGCCAATTCCACTCTGAGAAAATAAAGCTATATTACGTAATTTATGCTAAAATAAACTGTGAATGAAAATATAAAACGCAAATTATTTAAAAATTTTTAAAGAATAGTAATAACTTATGCATACAATAAGCATATTAAATTTTGCATCTATGTACAAAGTCAGTTATTTTTTATATTTATTCGATTGTACTTTTCAAATTACAACTATTATTTTAGAAAATATCGCTCAATACTAAAAACATTTGCTAGAGAAGAATTGAAAAATTAGGAAGATCGATCCTAAATAAAATAATATTTAATTATCAATTTATAATGTGTAAACGCTCTCATAATCATTATCTGACTAAAATGTCGTTTAAAACGTTCTCAAACCCTATGAAAGATAAAGCCAGTTTGTCGCTATTATGTAAGTAATTATAACTTTCACTTCTGTTTATTAATTAGTAATTGCTGCCAGCTAGCAGATTACAATTAAGTTTGAAAAAAAAAATATGTAGAGATTTAGTTCTTATCAGTAATATTATTTATGAACTGTATTTGATTTAATCATTCTTATGAGGTGTTCGAATATACATTCATGGATATACTTCTTTAAATGTGACGGTTTTAAGCTTTATATTCATGCCTGGCTTATCTAAGCATATGCAATCGCTATTTCGGTTTGTGAAAATTTACAAATTCCATTACAATTATTGATTGCAGCTGATAATCGCGATTGCACCATCTATTTGTTCACGCTTGTATAGGAAGTGTCAATGATTTGAAACGACGGTTTAAACTTATATCCGTCTGATAGGATCACAGCAGTTTTTTTATGTTGAGGATTGCGACCGGCGACCTGACTAGACAGATTGGCAACACATATTCCCCTAAGCAAGTGACGTCACTTCTTGTGAACACACACTTTGTTCTGCTTTCTTTTAAGCGACAGTCAATCATGGCAACAATCACGCACTTCAGTGATCTTTGTACATCGTTTATCCATTAAATATTTCGATAATGAAAGAATACAGATTAATTTGGAAATAAGTTGTGATTTGCATGGTTAGCCCATGCGGTAATTTATTTTTTAGGGAAAGTTAATAGCTGCGAGCAGAGCGTAAAGTGGGTCCCGTAAAAAATAAAGTTAGTAGAAGAAACCTGTCAAAATACTTCATTATCGCGAGCTTGTAAAGCGGAATTGGAGGGACGCGTGTTGAAAACAAAGTTTTACTTAATACACGAGTATGCATTCTTGATTATTACAAATATATTTAAGCAAACGGTCAAAACATGAAATTAACATCAGCTAATGAAATAAAGAGACGTATGATAAAAAACCGAAATTCAAATGATCTTTTTTATGAAACAATGTTTTTTCGTTATGAACACAAGGATTTGCGCAGATTATCTATTGATCATGTTCACAATTCTTTCAAAAAGCCACTTTCTAATATTGGATATATTTTTATTATTCTATAAATAATATATAAACTATTGTTGATCAACATAAGTTTACTATCACGAATAATAATTATTTGACGAAAATAGTGTCAGTGTCCCCTAAAAATTCCAGTTTAATTAAATATGATTTTTCGATTAAGATATAATAATAATTATAATAATTATTTGATTAAGATTAAATTTTAAATAATAATTATTTAGTAGAGGATATTAATTTAGTGACATGTCGAGACGGTCGCAACACAACGAATTGACAGATCGAATAAATCGTGCGGATACAATCGTATGTGTCTACCAGCTACCTTTGATACCTCGTAAAATTAGAGCTGATCTAACCAGACAGGATCCCGGTGGCTCCGATGTGCCTACGCACAACGGAACTCGTAGCCGATCGCAACACAGTTATCGAGTGTATTGAGTATCAATGATTCACTCTCGGAATCCTCGGCGCGGTGGTCTCTCGATGAATCAACCGGTTGCAAAGCTGATTTACACATTCCCGAAAATACGGTCGATAAACTAATATTAGATTTCATTGTGACCTGCGCTATTCGCATGACGTTATCTCCCAATCGCTGCTACGTAGATCTCACGAATCCTTCTAGTCTAGCAATATTTTTTACGGGATCAGGAATTATTACTTCTTTGATCCTATCGCCCATCGATGCATATGTTGATGCTATCTAGTGTAATAATGTGCCTAAGTTTATTTTATTTAAAAAAATTTATTTGGTTAAGAATCAATTTAAATTGCATGGAGATTTGTGGATCCTAAAAAAAACCGATGGTTTAATAACACTGAAGGTACAAAGATGACTGAAACTATGGGTATTGTTATATAAGAAGCATTAAACACACAGAAAAATTAAAAAGAAATATTTTCTAAATCTACATTAAAATACAGTAAAATTGTTTTACATACTTATAAGTGTCTTCTTCAAATTTTATTTAAAAAATATCATGACATTCCAAATATTCCAATTGTTCATCATCTTGAACAACGTGGAAGAATTATTTTGTAAAAATAACTTAATTATTTCGTTTCGACAAGCTAAAAGTTCCGCAGATTTTAGCTTATTATTATGAATTTTCTGATTTTTAAAGCGATAATCGCGTATGCGCGTGTATGATGAATCATCCGATTGTAATTATTGTGGCAAGATCAGATATGGCTTTCTGCGCCGTTATTTATCTACGAAAACAAGATTCTGGTGCAACATGTGTTTACGAAACGGGCCGCGTCGAGCGCACCGTATTATATAGCCATGTCCTAATTGCAGCGATCGTCTCGTCTTCTCGGCGTTGACAGGTTACTGATACGGGAAATATCTAAGTGCTATCTATCTGGCGAGCGACGCGTGATGTGCTCAGCATGGCGAGAAATGAAAAACCTCAAGCCGGGTATCCCTGCCCGTTATTACTTGGAAAAGGGTCGACTTTTTGCCATGCATGCACTTGCGATGATAACGATCATGCAGGTGACATAGTTCGGACGTGCCGTGATTATGTCATCGGTCGCTCCAGGAACGTTGCTGCTATGGTTATACCGCATCAGACTTCCCGTGGATCAGCATCGAGACACCTGCAAGCGTTATCGTCTCAGTTTACCCTCTTCTCGCTTCCTCCTACCCTTCATGCATGAGCCCTTATCGGTGATGTTTACTTTAACTGCGTCATTCATAACGTTGCATCTTAGGCGTTTGCGAATAATCTTGCCAAGGGGAAACTCACTACCACATTCTCATCGTACTCATATACAATGTTACTAGGAAATCGGTCTGATAAGTTCGTGATTTATAAAGTATCGTTATCAACACTACTACAAAATGGATACTTTTATTATGACGTTTTATACAAGATTAACGCAATTTTCTGGGTGTTTCGATGAAATCCCCAGTATAAAGCGCTTCACAGAACGATAAAACGAATAGATTTATGACTCAATACTATCTATTACAAGATTGACGTAATAATAGAACGAGGTATCGACAGAAATAGATTTGATTAGTCACCCATTTAATGTACATTCCTACAACATAGACTGAATTGCAGGTTACTGTCAGTTTTATTTGTAGTATTTTTAGGTTGACCGTTTGGATTACTAGAACGGGCATATTTTATATTTGATAGCTCATCTTTAAATTGATTCATATTAATTCAACTATTATCAACTATTATCAAAATATAATTTTAATTTTTAAATTCTTATAATGATGATACGTAATATCAAATGTAATTCGACGAAAGTTTTATATCAAAAATGTTTATGTATTATTCCCTACTTTATAAAATACACAGTGCAATTATTACACAATTGCAACTGATACCATCAAAAATTCAAGACATTTCGAAATATCGAGATCACAGCTATATTGAATCTCTTCAATCTTATCAATATTTCGTATCGTAGCGATTGCTGTATAGACATTGTGCGATTATTATTTGTCAACCATCGAGCGAGACTTGGAATCGTCACTCTGGCGAGCGCCTGTCAATCACGGGGAATTTTCTTTATGGACTTGCAAACTCATTATTTATTTAGTCCCGGTAAGGTTCACGTTCGTAAGAGATCAAGCAGAGTTCGATGACAAGCGGCGGAAGTCGCGATTTCTTTCTCTCGACTCACCGCACGGATAATGACGTCGACATCGCGAGAACAGACGGCGAAATCCGCGCGGCATTAACGAGTTTATTCGCTCGCACCAAGAATAGATAGGAATGTGAAGAAGGGAGCTTCTGTGGCCCTGTTTCACCTGACAAGAGAGTTTACACGAAGACACCGTGGGCGGTTAACGAAAAGCCACCTGACGTGGTGCCAGCATGGTTATGCTCACGAAACGATACTCGATGTCGCTCTTTGTTTACTGTCTAAACATCTTAATATCACGTATAGGTGCTTCATCCTATCAGACTTTCTGTCTGTCTCTACATCTTGTCTTTTTCTACTTCTCTTATGTTTCTTTTCACGTACAAACAGAAGTTTATGTATCGCGATATTAATCTGGGCATATTTTCTATACTGATGACTAACAAAATGCATTTTTAACACAACTTTTAACATAAATACACACACGTAGCTTAAGAATATATAACGTAAGTATAGTCCAACTAATTCGGCTATATCGGATCCGACTACATCGTATCAAGTTGAAATAGAAGAACGCGAAAAAGAGTACTGAGGGAGCAATAAAATCTCGTTCTCCGTCTACCCACACCCAACAATACGCTACCACAGCCGTTATGACGTCATTGTCGTGACTGTATTCACCCATCCCACATTCCTCGTGTCTCTCGTCCCTTTTGAGTTCCCCCGTGAGTGATTATCAATATAAAAATGCGGGCCGAATTTTGCACGATAAATCTGGGGGGAAAGTGAGGAGCTGCGTACCGTCAGGAATACCAATCAGCCGGTCGGACTAGATGTTTGCTCCCGATCTGCATAAAGATCGAGGCACGCCGAAAATTATGCCGAAACACACCGGTTACGATGTGTTTCGTTGCAGCCTCGCGATTCATCTCACTGGACTCTCTCGCCCCTTTTCTTTTTATCCATCGAAGGGTCCACCAAAATCGTTTTATACAAGATTAATGAAGTTAAGTTAGCGCCCAAACTTTTGATATTTATACTTTTCTCATTGCCATAGAAAAAGGGAAAAATTTCTTTTCTTTTTATAGGCCTAAATATATCTGTAAATTTTTATTATTTGCAAATCTCTTTTAAAATGCATATACCGCAGTGTTATTTAATAAGAATAAATTTATGCAATTAACATGCAAACGAATACCATTGTATTCATTTGTATGTAAAAATACATTTAGCATGATTTATGTAATGGCGATGTATGTTAGTTACATAATTGTTTAATAATTTTGCATATTCGACTGTTCGCATTAATGTGCGCATTCACGGGGCGGTACGCACGAGACAGGCAACTGTAATTGCGAGTATTCGGAGGCGGTACCAAGCGGTTTGAACTCTTTCCTATAGGTATCTACCAATGTACAATTATCCAACAGTCATAGCATGACGCCGAAGGCGAACATCTGGAGCTAGCTGTTCGAGTCTATTTGTCACTGAACGGTCATTAAGCAACGCCGCAGAAGAGAAGTTGATTTGTAAGCAAAGAAATAATTCTCAGTCGGATAATTGTACAAGGGAAGAGCGAGCAAAACGGCAAGTTACTTCAAAAACATAATGCTCTTCTTAAGAAAACACTTTTTTATATTACAGAATGCTGAGCGTTATAAATAACTTTTGTCTTACGATCCATTAATGAAAAGAGACAGTGATTGCAACGAAGATAAACAATTTCGATTATTCAAAAGAGCATTTTGTAAAATGTCTTTTTTTCAAGCAAGATATCTGTTAATTATCTAATCGAATAAGGTCTTAGAGAAAAATGATAGGGCCGGAGGCAAAGTCATTAGAATGTATCAGATCGACATTATCGGATTGGAAAGGAACTCGTTGTAGGTGGAAAATTATCTTCTGCACACTACAGGGGTACAAAACATTAATTTATCTGGTTGACAAGAATTATTAATGTCTTATATTAGTAAGATCTAGAACAGGTATGATGCAATAAAACGGAATGTACCAGACACATTTTTTCGACTTCTTAAACTAGACATATTATGGCATTAATCGGATAGATAATTGAATAACATGTAGATTACAGCATATAGCTTATATTGAAGCTATAAAAACTGTTTAAAAAATTTAGTTATTACTTAAAAGATATAATAGAAATAAAAAAGGATACAAACCATACAGATCAACAGCAGCTTTTATGAAAAGACTTTTCGAGATTTTACAAGCCAGTCGTAACAGTATTTTATAGTTTTCTTCATTTTAATTCTCTTTTTAGTTTTCTAGATTTTATATGACACATTTATTAGTTCATATATATATTTTAGTTCGTATTTATATTAATTCATATTTATAATTTATAATTTAAAAGTGATAGCGTTGTTTTGCAAATATATATGAGTTGAGTCAGTTGCGGACCTTCGTTATGGAAAAGTGCAGCGTAAAGATGTCGATTTAGAATCTTCATAAATCATGTGCTACATAAAGAGAGAAGTGATATTTTTATAACCTATTTGAGGAGACCATCGTCATCAACGTTCGAACGGATTAACTTGATCATCGAAGAATTCATCTACCTGTGGTTTTTGAAAGTCGACACGACCATTCGCTAAATCCTCACAATTGACGCAACTGTCAAAGTATTTCTTCAATGGTACAAACATCCAACGAGCGACAAATCTAACGAAAAGATGCCAGTCACAAAATACAACCGTGAATAACCCCAGCTGCTACAATATCGATAAAATACAGTCCATTTTCGGTAGCAAGTCGTATCGTTTAAGTATCATGTGCCGTGCAATGAAAGTGGATTAGCATTACGTGTACATTGTCATCCTGAAAAATGTACAATCGTACATTCGACTTTTCGACGCATAAGAGATCGAGGTTGACTCAATGGTTCGCTGATTTTACTCTAATCTCTCTTTACGAAGTTCACTTACTTTTTTTGTATTACGAATAATCTTAAGATCGTTTTCTTTATAAAGTACTTTTCCTTGTACGAGCTTATAAGGTTAACTGCTACAATGGAAACGAAGTTGTAAAAAGTAAGTACGTAAAACGATGCGAACATTACGAACTCTTTATATCATACAATTTATACAATATTTTTTTTTAATATTTTATGCAGCTAAATTAGTTTATTCTGTTATCTATAGCATTACTAAAAGTGGAAGACAATTATTATTATATATATATATATATATATATATATATATATTAGTGAATAACTTCTTGTTACATTAGATTTGCTGTTAAAATGTTGCTATAATATTTTAATTTATCAAATTATCAAATTATCAAATTTATCAAATACATTAATTAAAAATTATAACTAAATTATATCTATTTTACGTCGTTTATGAAACAGAAAATTTCAATCTTCTTGTTCACAATCAGTTCAAACTCAATATCGTTGCATTCTTCAAATTTGAACGGACACGATTATTAGATTGAAAATTCATGCAAGTGTGTTAGTCATCAGCAGAAGCTAAAAGAACGATGTCGACCTGATTCTGGGGTAAAATTCGCTAAGCGGTAAAAAGTTGTTGATTAGAAAGCGGCGTCTTATAGGGCCAATTCCGAGTTCGGTCGGCGAGCTCTCGTTTCGATACGGAGAAGACTCAGTTCCGCGGGAGACCAACCGCAAAAGAAGACAAGACCGGACGACTACCTTGGTCCAAGGACCAAGGACACGGCGGAGTATGGCGTAGACGGCCACCCATACCGATCCATCCGTAGTCCGGGTTATGTTCCCACGTACGGCGCCCCGGGCAGCGGGTTCTGGCAAAACTTCCAAAGACCCAAATTAAAGCCGTTGGCTGCCTCCTACGAACTGTTCGTGGCCGGTCCATCGATGCTGCATAATTAAAGGAACGTCATGTAATTGGAAGCTACTACCTTTGTTCATCATTCTTCTGCTACTATTACGCACTTTGCTCTGAATTACGCGCATTCGCGATCTCTCGATGCATGTACGAAATTGTAAATTTATAGGTATATATGTATATCGCGAGTCAAAGTGAAATTATTTGAGTAAGATGAATTAAAATTTGCACGATACAAGAGAGAGATTGGTGAAATAGCTTATTTGAAAGTTAAAAATGCTTCTGATCTTACCGTCCCTTTGTCAAGTACAAGTCCGACTCATAACTGGTTAAGGTAGGAGCATCATCGTGTGTTCCAACGATTAAAAAGGAGCGCGAGAACATTCTACAAATCATAAAATGTGAAATATATCGTCAGGAGACTATTGAGTTAGGAATCTATTTGGTTGCGGACCGTTGGAAGACTCATGGAAGATTTTGTGTCGGTTTGACGGAGTTAGTACTGGCCGAAGCAGCAGAAAACGACGAGCTATCGGCTAGTAGAAAAGGACTCACCTACTAATATTTTTATTGACCGTAAAAATCGCGCTGTAACCGAGCATCGGACGTGCCATGAAACGGAGTTGAAAATGGGGATACTCTCGATCGTTATCCGTGACAAAGAAGATTGTCCAGAAATCGGTGATCCCCTTATCAACGAAGCGTAAGAATCAAGGTTACAGACTGTTGAGTGTCGACTGATCATCCATTCTGCAGTTTTCGTATTTTGAAGATATGTCGAATTTAATCGATTGCATTTTAATTGAAATATCAAAATTATTTTCTTCCCAAAATCTTGGGATTAAGATAATAAGATTTTTTATATGCTATAATTTCTTCTTGTCAGTGATGCGACGAAATGATTAGAAATAATTCTTTTTAACCAAAGGATAAAATCTTACTCGCAAAATCTTTAATTTTTAAATTTATATCTTTAATTGAAATAAACCAGATTATGTAGGTGTTTGTAATATGATTAAATACATTTTAGTGATCAATTTATCCTAACACTATTTAGATTCAACGCTGGCATTTAATCGCCTAAACATATATGACGGAACTGATGACTTGACGTTAGCATATTTGACTACATATGTGTATATCGTACGTTGTATACATGCCGTCAACGCCAGCGTTGAGCAACCGAGCACATTGAATCTACGTATTAGTATGTAAATTATGCAGATTCATGAGACTGCATTTTCGACGCATTCCTCGGAGGATTTGTCCTATTTTATTTGTTTTTGCTACACTTACATAAGAAAGCAGAATTTTGCTTCCTTATTTACTTCATTTCACAGTTACATTTTAGATTAATATGTAAAGTCATTTAAAAGTATTTGTATAACATAGTTTTAATTTACTTAATATTTTTCATGAAAGATTTATAAGAGTTTTAAAAAAATATATAAATAATCTTTTTATATCTTTTAATTTTTAAATTGGAATGAATATTTTTTGACATAAAGTTAATAATAAATATATAATTACGTTACAAGATATAAATTAATTTGCTCCTTTAAAACACCACTTATTCGAGAGAAATCCGAATTTACAAGAAACGTCAAAAGAAATCTCGGGCATTTCTGTAAAGTCTACAACAACACGGAGAACAACGCAAACGGAATCAACGCAATAAGTACTTACTTTAGTGATTACTTTTCGTGGAAATGAGTCGGCAAAGACTATCGACTTGCGACTCTGCGGCACAAGGAAACGATCGCCCATAAAAGTTCTAGGCAACGCGGACCTTTCCCACGATTTATTTAGGTGCTTGAACTGGCGGCTTCGCGGCTTCGTCGCGAAGAAGAGTTATATACATTGTGCGACTTCCCAACACTGGTCCGCGATCTTCTTTTATGAAATTTTAAATCATTCGATTCGGGAATTGCGCACACTATTTATTACCCATTCTGCGTGACGTATCCTATGGGAGATCGCGCCCAAGTCGGGCAACTCCGCCTGCACAAACCAATGTAAAATATCGTCCTCGACAGGATGCAGCGAGACGTTTACATGCATCCAACGCAATTTATTATATTATCATGAAATCTAACTTATATGTTTCATGGTGATGTACTACTGCATCCAACGCAATTTATTATATTATCATGAAATCTAACTTATATGTTTCATGGTGATGTACTACTGTACAAAATTCCGACTAAAAATGAACTTTGAATCATAACCACAATACATACATTTTATTCTTCTTTAACGAATTCACATATGCATTGACTTAATCAATTGACTTATCAATTTGATAAATATTAATACGTGTTATAAAACCAACGACACACTTTCTTCTTTTGATCTCCTGACTTTTCCAAGCTATACTTGAATAAGCTGTACTATAATTGAATTATAAAGCTTCTACTTAATATTTTATTTATTTATTTTTAAATAATATTGCAAATAAATTGCCATATAAAATTCAAAAAGTCTGAGAACACAGAAATCTTCATTATCGGTTAAGTAACCTCTGATAGTTGCTGCAGTTGTCACAGTGGAGACTCTTTCTTGTATGAAACTTATTTGTTATGTATTGTGAATTTAAAGAGAGAAAAAATTAAATATACTTATTTATTATACATTTCTTTCGCTAAAATGTAATTATACTAAGTAGAATTTTTTAGGAAAATTATATAAAATCTAATTTTACATAAAAATTAAATTTTGTTGCATTCATCAATAACTATATTTTATAAAAATGAGAATGAAATGAATGTATATCATAAATTGAAACAAGATGTTAAACAAATTTAGCTTGAATTAAATTAAACATGTAACTATTATAAAAATTTTTATTTAAAAATAATAGACAAATAAAACATATGCAATATATGGCGCCTGATAAACGCAACCTGATTCTCAAGACTGTTTTCTAGAAAACAAGTTTGAGGAGTGATTAAAATTTATAAAGTATAAAATTTACAAATCATGTCGTAAAACAAAATTAATTATATTTCAAGCAGCTATGATCAACACTTAGATGTTAAATTTTATATCGATTGATTTATAATTTTACATTGATTTAAAAATATATTTTTTAAATTTAAAAATTATTAAAAATTTGATATACGTCGAAAAGAGTACGAAATTTTGTAATCTATTTTTGTATTATTCCTAGTTATTTTCAGTTGTGAATATAATGTATATCACAACAAGCTATTTATTTTTATTTAAGATTCAACTCTAAGGGTCTTTCTACGACAATGAATGTGCATGAAGGTAGGCATCAGTTTCGAAATTTCTCACCGGTTACTATAAATCTCGATCGCGTCGGGCGTCTTGGGAAAGTATGCCTTATCTATATTCTTATTTGGTGTGTGCTCCGAATGCAAAGCCGCCGCCGCTGCCGCCGAGCTGCTATCGTCGCATAAGCATCTCCCGTGAGGCGGTTTGTTTTATACGCAATTACTTGATGAGTCATTTCTATAATTGGGATATATTTTTCCGGAATTTATTGACGACGGGACCTAGCAGCCAACGAGATTAGCATAAACCGAGGATGACTTACTCGGTCTGTCCGCCAGCGACGTTTTAACGAGCGTAAACTCGCTCAGCTTTATTTATCGTACGTGTTATCAGTCTTTTCTACCTCGCATTTTGCTCTGCGCTCCCACAAGCCTTTGTAACTAGAAGAAAACGCGGCGGCGCCTTCGTTTGACATTTGATCGCGCTTTTAACTGACCGAGGAATTTATATCGTAATTTCCCATTCATATGTAGTGGTTCAAGATCATAACGTGTAATTTACAAATTATATAAAATGTTTCTCTAGAAAAAAAATTATAAGAGATTATTGCAGTCATATATAAACTTCTTCAAATTTATAATTTTCTAAGCTACCTAAAAAATTACAAAAACTGCAGCAATGATATATATTTTTAGAAATTAATAATCTTTTGTAATTATTCCGGCTAGGAACTTTAACAATCCGTTAAAAGGACGAGAGGCTTATTATAGTGTGAATACATACTAGAAAAAAAAAAAAAAATAAATTGAATGAGGGAAAAACTTGATTTAAGAAGATTTCGACTGTGGGAGTTTCAAGTCGTTCGTAACAGCGACCGGTACTTAAGCACGGCACCTTTTCCTTCAGCAAAGTGCTCGTCGAATCCAGAGAGATAAATATTCATGTCTCGGGATCGTTTTCCGTTCGTCTTTTGCGGGACGTGCATTAGTAAATGGTCAATCTAGCCTCAGGTCGATATAAACGGGGCATGAGCACCCAAATGCGTACAAGGTCGTTATCTTAACGCGGCACCACTAAAAACGGGAAGGAGCGGTGTAAGAGAGGAAAGGGAGACTGTGAAGAGAGAAGGAAAAAAGAAGAAAAGAGAGAGGCAAATAAGAGGAGCGGAGGTTGTCGCGTTGGAGAAAAGAAGACTTGGGATTGAGTTGTCCCAAGGTGCCGGATGAATCCTCCGTGAGCTCCTCGGGTAGGTTAGGTATGTTAACAAGTTAGGCGATACTAAGATAAGAATCCTTCGCGATCCTTTGTGGCCTCCACATGGTAACGCGACACCAGAACAACCCAGACCAAAACCAGACCGCCGCGTCGGCTTCTCTCCGGCTTCGCTTTCTTCCATCTTTGTTTCTTCTACCTTGCTACCGCCATCGCCTTTCTCTGTTTCTCTCTTCGAGACAACTCTCAAAGAGCAGAACGATGTAGGAGCTCAATGAACACGACGCTGGTAGCCGTAGGCAAGCGCCATTCCTCTCATTCATCCCAACAATCGCGATCTGACCTCCACTTTTTCGCCACGCTGCTTTCTCACGTCAAAATTTTATCTCCCCTTTGATTACCACCACAGCGTGATATCATTATTACGATAATTCGAGATAAACTCTTTCAATTCTTTTTTTATCATTCTAATCGATTTGCTCTATTGTTATTACTTAATTAATAAGTATAAGATGTTACTATATTTGCGCAATTAGCAAGATTTTTGTTGTGCATTTGATTCTCCTGTATATCATCTTTCTCACTAATTCCGATTTTTTAAATATGTTTCATTGTCATGTTGAGTTTGTAATTGGAACTTGCGTAAGCATCGAGTATTTGATATGTTACGAAGTTTCTTTGGTGTGTCACAGGCGTGTACTTACAAGCAAGGCTTATGTTAAGTGTGTGCACGAGGTGCATAAAGGGTGTATAAAACTGCTTTTCAAATTTATAATTGTTTATAACAAGTTATGGTACCATGCTCCTTAACTTTTTACGATTTTTAAAACACTCTTAAATAACAAATGTAGAGAATAGTAGTATCGTAATTTATAAATGTTAAACATGGTACCAGAACTGCTATCTAAAGAAGGTACCGTATAAATCAATTTTACGACGTTTGTGGAAGTGTGATCTTTTAATGAATTATTGCGTGAATAGAATTTACTAATAAAAAATATCAGAGCGGCTCTTTATTAGCTAGCTTTGAACAGAATTCTTGTGGTAGAACCTCGTTTTCTAACTCCGGGAGCCTTGACCACCTTAGAGCTTTGTAGATCGCCACATTCTAAAGCTAACAACATTATGACTAATGATTAATCTTTCTTTCTCTTTTTTCTTTTTCTCTAACAATCATAAATTTAATTGTACTAATTAAAATGCATACTTTTGAAATCTCGTATAAAAGGCGGTGTTTGTTTACTGTGATTTACTTGAACATCGCTTTCTCGAGGCATGGAAAAAGGGTGGGATACCAAAGGAAAAGACATCCACGACAGGAAGACGACATAACTTCACGTCTCGCCCTTAACCTACCCCACTGGTGAGAGATCGTATAGGATTTTTAGAAGTTAAATCGGATCGAGATTATGTGGCTCGATATCGTTCACGACGGCGATGGAACGCGGGTCTATTCTTTGAGGGTTAACTGGTTTTGACAGCCGCCGTAGTTATCATGCTTTTATGCATACCGCTCCGTCATCGTCACTTCTACTTTCTCAGACACTCCTTTGTTAAACTCAGAATAGCACTGCGCAGTTTGCTTGCGACTATCGCAACTAATTTTTTATTACGAAGAAGCAACCGAAAATTAAATTTTTTTTTACAAAAAACGCGAGTATTGTATCGTATTCAAATTCATTACTGATTTTAATACAAAAAATATGAATAAATACGAATAAACGTGAAAAAAACTGAAGATATGAAATATTGTAATTCCTTAAAAAAGATACGTAAAAAAGAAGATTGCAAGATAAGAGTAGAGTGAGAATGAAGGAAGAAAGAGAAGATCAATCAGAATGCCGTTGCATACCTCCTCTCCTTCCCAATAAAAGAAGCCTAGTTCTATTTCTTGCGTGTTTGTGTGCATTCGTGTCTGATCGTGTTTCACGAGGTTTTAGTATATGTCCCTCGCGGGTCCGACAACTCAATAGCCACACACAACACCGAGGAACAAGACGCTCTCGGATTCGTCGTGTTTGGTCCCAACGAGTTCCTGAAGCTACTCAGGTAGGCCTCAACTAAATGACGAGGATAGTCTCCAACGTCCGTTCTCTCTCTTTCTCTCTTTGGCTTTTTCGTCTGACGAACTCTCTCACCTGAGAGTTAGAATCTTCTGTCGGACACCCCCTAGCTTCACTGGCAGTCGACATTCTCACGCTAATTGGCCGGCAGTGCCCTCCTTGTAATTTCATTAAGGGGGTCTCGTGCCCGCGGTGAGTTTAAGGCCCCGCCAACGCGCCTGTTTCCCCTCGTCTCTCTCTTTCTCCTTTCCTCTCCACACAGATCAAATATTTGCCAGGTTTGATGGCTTTACAGAGTCCAACAGAGAACCGAAGAATTGGAAGCCGGTATATACCTTGAACAGACTTATATTCTCATATATCTCCAATCCGTTCGGGCTAAACAACTCTTAACAACTTCCATTGTTTAATTTCCTTTATTTAATTTTATTAATTTCCATTTGTGTCAAACAATGGGGAACCTTATGTTTTAAAAATAGAATCTATTGTGTGAATCTATTGCGAAAATAATATGGATTGCTGATCATTAATAAGTTCAATGTCTGTTCATTATCTCATCAGCCGACAAAAAGATGTTTGCTTTGATGTCTTACATCCCTTTTAGGTAGATAATATATTGCGACAATGGGAGTTATAGAATCTAACTTTAAAAAGACACTTCGCAATATATTATTTACCTAAAAGAAGTCTCCTAGATTTCTTTGAGAATCCGGCTCCACGTGAGGTCCTGAATGGCATTGACATTGGCGGCAACAGGGACACATATTCGAATAATCGTTTGTATTGAAATTCTTAACTCTATTGTGTATCAACTTCTTATTTCTATTATTTTCGCTTATTAATATTTAACATATTTACAAATTTGCGATTATTGAAAGCAAAGATATAAGGGAAGAAAAATATACAAAAATATTATTAAATAAATAAATTTGCAATAATACTCGGTTTATAATTTATTTTTTATTATTATAATTTTTATTTTTCATCATTAATTAATATAATATATTGCTAAGAAAATTAGTTCTTTTGCTATAATAATAATATTTAATTGTCCATTTCATTAGTTTTCATGTTAAGATCGAATGGATCTTTGTGTTGGATCGTGTGAACTAACGATGACTGTGAATGTTGGTCGCCGCAAAAGGTCTCGCGAATGGGCAATATATGACTTCCTATCGACTTGACTTTGCCAACAGTCAGCGTCATCGCCAGGCTCACGAACCTCTTTACGGTTTCCCAAGAGAAGAACCACCAGCAAGGTCTCATGGGCGGTCATTTCGAATGCCCGTTGGTGAACAATGTGCCAAGGTGTGCATACAATTAACCGGCACGTTGTCGACTTTGCACGTCCTGTGTAATTGCATCGCGTTTTGCTACGTTGTATGACGTTCTCCATGTTCTTTTTCACGGTCTATGTGGCCCAAACGTGCCTGAGCATACGATCTGCTTGCTAGCGGAATCGCGAGTGACCATATTCTCACCCCGACAACTGGCGAACATGCATGGATAAGAATTCTCCGCTTAATCGTCGCGTTTCCTCTTTCACGTGACAGGGTTATAATCTTTAATAATTAACATATTTTGTATCACGCATAATTCATGAATTATTATATCGTTTTATACATTAATACACAAAAATAAAAAAGAAGTATTTAAATTAAATGTATATTTTTTGAAAAAATGTATATATATATAAACAGTTATTTTTAATATTTTTCTTTAACTTTAGATAGTTTGCGCAATGGTATTCGCAATTAATTTACTTTTATAATTTTAATTATTTAAATTCTATTTGTGCTAGATATATAAAAGAAAGAAATCATAAATCCGTTTACGTTATACGAGTAATTTTCTTTTTACTTTATTATACATATCGGTGACTCTCATCTTCAATTTCATTGAAGACCATTGCATTAGAATGCTTGTAAAAACATTTATTAATGTTAAATCTATTATGAGAACCGGAGATACCAAATTATTTTGATGATACGGAAGAAATCTTTTAGGGTATTAATTTCGTTCCATGTAATTTTATAAGTGGTTGGCGCCAGTGGATTGAGGCTTCTCAAATGACCGGTCGGCATTTTTTTTCACATTGTCGGCAAGTTAAAAATCGGGTACTGTTGTAGATCTCGTAGATCTTGGGAGAAGCATTCGTAGCTTCTAACGAACCATGAAATCACAATTTGCCCGCAGATTATTTTCGCTGATCGCCGAAGTTTGAGAAGCGTGAAACCGAGAGGGTGGAGCGTGACGCCACTTGATGTCGCTACTCAGGTAGCACGTGTATTTTCACACTATTAGGCTTGTTAAAAATGTTGTAAGATAAATCTAAGAATGCATCTGATTAAATAAAAATACAAGCGAATATATTGTGGCAAGGTTATTAGCATGATGCTGTTACAATTATTATATAAAACGGAAATTCTAATTATGTAATTTATTAATTATGTATATATATTAATGTAATTAATTATGTAATTTATTTTTTTAGATATTCAAATATTATTACTATTATAGATGTACATAATATAAAGAAATTTATGAATTTTAATGTATGGATAATTATATATTAAATCACACATATCATGTGAGATTTTTTGTGACATTTAATATTTATTATGTTATAGCCAAATAATTTTATTCAGTATTGTTATTTTCAAATTATTCTATTTATTGATCCTGGATAATTTAAAAATTTCTAAAATAAATCTGACTGATCATTATTGTTAATGATTAAAGCTTGTTATTTGTTATTTATAGAGCTTTAAATCTTACAAACTAACGTGAAACGAAATTCTCTCTCTATTTAAATATTGACCAACTAAAGTAATACATCTGTTATTATTGCGCATAGAATTGATTGTTGCCGTTTGATCTTTTTCAAAATTATCTTTGTATAATTGAGTTTATTTTTATTCATATATATGTTAAGTGCAATTTTATTTTAATTAACATTTTAACGGTGAAATAAATCATATGACAAATTAAAATTTGCAGCGAATTTCAGCTTGCCAGTTCAGTATATACGATTTTTACTATATCAATTTTTACAATTTATTAGAAAAATTAGGAGAGAGAGAAAAATATAGTATAAAGAAAACTACTATTTTAAAAGAGATTTAAAAGAGATATGATGTTTATATTCATATATATTGAGAGTTTTAGAGTATTAATGTCTTCGCAGTATAATATAGTAAGCTAATAATTGCAATGCAACTCAACATGTTAAGAAAAGATCAAATATCTACAGAAGTAGGTATTTGTGCATGAAAAGAAATGTTTAAATTACTACAAAAAACAGCATTACAATTTCTAATCATATAAGTTTTCAGAAAAAAATGGCAATGATAGATCTTCGTGTCAAAGTTCCGAGTGCATAACACGTTCGAATCTAGAAGAAAAAAGACTTTAATCTTTTCTACTGGGCCGCTTTATACTTTACTACTCAGACCGCTAATATATTATCACCGCAACTGTAATATATTTGACGTGAGTGTCGGGAAAATTAAAGCAATCCTTCTGCTGGTACTGCCGGTGGTCCAAGATCGCGAGCCGAAAGCAGGCTTCTTTCATGGTAATCGGAGATGCTTGGATACAAATATGTGCGTATTAATAGAGAACGGCTCCAACAAGGAACAGGTTTCAGGTCAGTTGAGAAAAAAGTATCAATTCACACGGATCTAGCACATCTTTCTCGCAAGTACGAGACAAATTAAAAATTGACTTATATCGGAGAGATGATTTCGACCGAGCGTATTAATTCTATATGTCATTTATCATAAATTTATTGAAATATATTGATTGTACAGAAATTATCTGTCACCTTAAAAACTCAAACTTAAAAAAAGTCATTCTATAATTGAAAATTTTTATTTGCTTGTTGATTAAACTGTGTGATAATGAAATATATATCTTACATTTCCATATATATATATATATATATATTGTATATACTGTTGGATGCTATTCAACTGTCGTTCTTCCATCGGAATAAGGATGCTATTTAGATTGTGTTAAGTGAATAAGCAAATCTAGCAGATAATTTTTGTAATAAAAATTAAATAGTAAATTACTTATAATTATTTCTACTCGCTTCATAATTTTTTTTAAAAGATTTTATTAATTTTATTTATAAAAACTCTGTTGACACTTGATTTATTATATTGTTTTTGAAACAAAATATTTTTTTTTTTTTAATTTCAATCTACTTATAACGGTGTCAACCGAGCAGTGAAGATGATAATAATTATGTATAATGAATGGTTGTCTTTTTAGAATGGTCTTGTATATCGCGACTAGTTGTTTATTTAGCGCTGTCATATAAAGGATTTTATATTTACTTATTGATTAGTTTGTACTTATATAACTGTATACTGAAAGAGAGATATGATTCCATATTGTAGAGAATACCTCAAAGAGCTCTATATTGGAGTGAGTTTTCTAGATGTAAGCCTACAGAGAGAATTGTAATTCCAAACAGATATATCAATGAAATCAATGAAATACTCTTTTTTTCTACTTTTTACAATCAACAAATGCCTGATAAAGATAGGTAACTGTCTTTATTATTTATTCTGTTTTTGGAAGATATTCTCACTCCTTGGAAAGGGACACTCACTCTGGTATAACATAGAGCTCACTGAACTTCCCGAAGTAAGGGGTGGGAGGATTGAAAAAAAAAGGATGAAAGAGAGCACAAGACGGGATAGGATAGAAGAGAACTAAGACGAGGACCCCCCACGGTAAAACCTCGCACTTTCCCACATGTGGGTGATCTCGTTTTATCCTGCCGACGAGGTCTCTCCTCACCTATGCATATTTTGTGTCATGCTTGTAGAAGATAAAACCGTTAAGAAAGTCTAAAAACTAAACCAGGAAATATTTAAATTTATACAGAATATAAGTTTATGTTTATAAATTTAAATTTATTTTGTGACACCTTTTTTCCATCATTGTTTTATCCGTATCCATTTATGCAATAGTAAAAAAATGGAGTTATTAATAAAAGAAGGAAATTTGAATCGATTATCATATCGACATTCCAAAATTTTTAACTAACAGAGTATTCATACGCTCGATGATCCGTTTAAGTAATACAAAACGTGATCTAGTTTCAATCAGAACTATATTTACGAACTATATTTGAAATAGCTTTCTTCTTTTAACTGGACCTAATGTGACTTTTTGGAATTTCTGTCGGTCGTTTCGCAGATGTTAACATCTGATAGTCGGCAAGATCAAAAGCTAGGCCGATTTATAACTTATAATGCGAGCCAAATAAAATATTCAAAGATACATTAGATAACAGATGTATAGTTATCTCTTTCTTAAGTTTTATTGTTTTATCTTGGGAAGCTTTCAAGTGTTTTATCATTGTGTGCTACTTTATCATTTTTACTTTATCATTTATTATTCTCTCTGTAGCTTTCTAATTCTAAGTTAAGTAGGGTGGACCTTACAATCTTTTTATAAATACCGTCATTCAATAATATCGAAACAATAATAATTTTTTCCTTATGTATTGTACTTTTTCTAAAAAAGATATAGATGAAAGATAACATAATATTGTAAAGAAAAGCAATTTAGCAATTACTTTTTAAAAATATAATTTTTTATTTTCAATGTGTAGGTATATTATTAAACTTAAGATACGAAGGTGCTAATAGGAATTATGAATAAAAATAGAAACATTAGGATACGTTTAAAATCAATTTCTACAAATTCAGACAAGTTTTATGATTCGTTTTTTGTTGAATCATTTTTATGATGAGAGATATATAAAAGTCTGCAAATTATTATCTTATACGATTATAGTTCTTTGTGAATAATTAATTTAACTATTTGATATAAGAAACAACAATATAAAAATGCTGCCAAAGTGAATATAGTATACTGTACAGTATAAAATTATGACAAATGGAAAAAAATCAAGATTTTAATATAGAATTTTCACATTATTTGCTCATATAGCTTGTTATGAATTCATATATTTGCCATTTCTATTTTGCGCTTTTCATAATTTTCAAGCCGTTATCGCAGAAAATCAGAAACACTTGGAAAGGAAAGAACGTTTTAATCAATGAAGAATCGTCGTAGTTGCACGTGTGCATTCGAGGGAACGGCAATAAGGGTGTCACCGTTCGAAAAATGAGAATGCATTACCTCGACGCCTTCTCTCAGAGTTCTCGACGAGATCGACGTTGGTGGTTCGACGGATAGCACGGCGTCTGGATCTCGACGCTATTACCAAGGCAGAAGCGATCGAGAGAGCGTCCCAGAAGCGCGATGGGGAAGAGGGTTTCTCTCCTCGCTCCCGGCAAGGCATTCCAAAACAAAGAGCCGCGATGCTGGTTCAACGGTGGACAATATGTAAATCAGTGGCTGGCCGTGGTCACGATGTCGCGACCTCGCCGTCCCGCTTCGAGCTACCTTCTTCGCCATCGCCGCCACTACCAAGCTCGACTACTTCCCCTAAGAATCTAGAAGATGTGCAACCGTGTGTAATGATTGCTGAAACTTTTGTTCGTGAGAACATTATGAAGATAATTGAGAAAAAATTAGGAAGGAAAAGAGTTAAAAATTAAAAATGTTTATTGTTTTATGTTAAATATAAGCTAATATAATATAATGTTAGCCGGAGGTCTTATTTATTCTTCTAATTAAATATACATATAATAAATATCCAATTAATACTTAAAATTAACTTATAAAAGTGAAAATTTAATGAATTTAATAAATTGATTATATAAGTTTAAATATGTGAAATTTAAAAAGCTACACTCTTCAAAATTACATTCTTAGTACGAATTATATTTCTATAAATGTTTTTTAACAGAATGAATTATATATATGAAACGAAAGTCTTGTTATAACGCAACGTTTGGCTTGATAAATCATTCTCTTGTAATGCACTTTACGCTGGCAATTTTCGAAGGTGAATGTTTAATCAATTTTGTATCGTTTGAATTGAAACCATCTCGCATGCGGATACGGCTGATGATGACGCATGCACCGGTCAGGATGGCTTTAGTTCCCATGCATTTTGCGAGAACGATGGACGATATACCACGACTCCATGGTCAACTTTTGGATCGTTCCTATCTACAGCAATTAGCTGTTAAAAGTGTTCGTGTGTTTCACCGGTTATCGCCGTCCCACCCACGTGCCCGAATCCGCATGTTATCTTGCGACAAAATGCATCTCGTTCGACCGGAACAACTTGCCGAAAACGATGGTCCCAAGCTGCCGTGGTAAAAACGTCGACCGCGTCGGCGATACCAATGTTGCGAAAGAGTGGTATTTCCATAATGTCGATCCCTCTTCATTCGACGGTCTTTCTTTTTCCTTTCTTTCGACCGATATCTGCGTCGTGTTCACTCTTCTAGGAAGCGGTCTCACAGTTCCCATGAACGCTACCTCTTTTCTCTGAAGCCATCTTGCCGTTGACCGACAGAAAACGCGTTGCAATCACTAGCACAGCAAATAATTCTAATTCACGTTTATGCTTCTAATGTATGTCTATTTCTCGTCTTTAACGCAGTAACATTCAAGAGATGATGCATTATCTTTTTTTTTTAAACTACTCATTTTGAACAGATAATAATTAATTTCCTCGCATCCATTAATATTTTTATGCGGAAAATGTCTAACTTTTTTAACCGTTAGAGTACATACCTCCAAAAAATTTTAGTACACAATTTGACCCCATGTGTACTCTAAGAGTTAATATTCTGTACGTACCTACATTTATATGTAATTGTATTTTATCTGAATCTTTTTTCAGTAAAAAAAGATTGAACCGATTATATGTAAATTTATTGATTGAGGAATTTATACACATATCATAATGTCAAATAATTTAATTTAGGATATATAACGAGAAAAATTATAAGTAACATTCGAAACATGAAAACATGCATATGAAAATGAAAACAAATAATTCTCAAACAGTTGTTATTAATATCTATTTAGCGTGATGAGGAACGTGCGTTTTGTTGACGAAATAAGGATAGGCTCCTTGTACTAATCTATCGGCTAACAAGGCAAAATTAGTCGTGAAATAAATCTAGACTGTTTCACATGGTGCCCATGGCAGGAGGGCGAGGGATGAAACCTATTAGTAGAGCACCGCCCCTCAATCAACAGCAGTTAAGAATGATCGTGTGCCATGCTTGTTGTGCCATCCTTAGGTTATTCTGATTGGCGACTACAAAAAATTCACTCTCTGCAGAGATTTTTGCCATTCAGAGAAAAAAGATCAATCAAGTATGATTATTTTATAAAAAGAATATTATACAAATGTGCAAGAGTATACGAACGAAGAGTATACGAAGTGTATATATATAATCGACTTCATATTTCTTCTTATGAATATTTTACAATTCTTTTAATAAATTCCTGTACTAATAATATATGTATTATAAGAGAGAGGCGCCAAGGTAAATAATTATATAATATATAATAATGAATATGTGCGATATGTATAGAAATAACTCAAACGAGACTTTTCTTGGCGTAGTCTATTGTCTGTCTGATCTTTGCAAAGATAACGTGCAGTAAGCATCGAGAACTACTCAATTTTTGAAATCTTTAGTTTAGTTACACAACATTATTGAAAATTGTGAAAATCTTGAAGGATTCCTAGGAATATAGCGGGAAGGTTCCTTCAGGTTTTTTCAGGAAAATAGCGATGAAGGCGAGGACAAAGAAGGACAAAACGAGTTACATAGCAGGTGATGAAAAAGAATGAATGGTGATGAAAGGGGGAGAGAGAGAGAGAGAGAGTCTCCTTGTAGCTCCATGCGGGCACACTATCCTAATTACAACGATGTCCAGTATATTTCTTTTTTTCGAGTTGAAAGGAGCCGAAGTATTTGCCCGAGGCAACGGCAGGAGGCTAGATTCCGAACCACTCTAAGGACTCATTTGGAGTAAAGTGCAAAAGGATCACAGTCGGCACAGATCGGCACATCGCCGTCGTTGATGGAGCAACTGAAAACCGTTCGCATAAAAAATGTTGCAGTTGTCCATTCATAGCGTTGAACGCTCTTTTTGACCTCTTCTCACATCTCATTCATATCTTGTCCTATGAGATTCGATTTTTACCTGAGCCACCAGCGAAGCCATTCTGGCGCACCATTCTTCTTTGCTCTTGCCGATGGTATGTGCGGACTTTTCGAATTCCATTGTAGGAGACTCATCGACCTCCATGAATGTCTTATGCGTAACGAATTAACTTTTGTGGACTTTGAAGTCGGTATTGTCTGATGTATTAATTACAATGTATTACTTATTACATTGTATAATTATTATAATGTTGTCTGCGATTGACATTGTTTTAAATATAATTTATATCTTGATGACTAAGTATATATATAAAATTATGGTATGTTATTACATATATGTATATAAAATGAACATACACATACATATGTTAGCTATACATATGTTAGTAGTAAAGAATGTTCAAAAAAATTATTTTTGAAAGAGAAACTCATAGCAAAAAAGGTTTCCTTGATATGGTATTACTACACACCGGAGAGAATTAGTTTTTTTTTTACACAAAGCTATTATCCCAACTTCTTATAAAATTCTATTCTAGAATCATATCGCTCTTCGGCTGTCAAACGCAGCGTAGATGGGCTAACGATCTTAATGGCTAGACAAAACATTGACACCTTGGCGGCGCTCGGAAGACCACCTGGATGAGGATACCTAAAGGAAGGCGGGTAGGGATTGTTAAACACAGAATCAGCATGAAAGAAGTGGAAATCCTTATGAGAAAGTAAGGTGGACGAACGATGACAATGAGCTAACAGCGTGCGCAAACATGGCGGCTTGGAACAGAGCGGTACCTCGGCCGATGATCATGTACTTATACGCGTTTCCTCTCAAACACCGACGACGTCAACAGCTTTAGAGACACGGCATCGGACACTGATCATGAGAAAAGACAAATTCCGTTTGGTCAGGTTGAAATATTTGAGCTGAATGCTCGGGCAACACGTGCGTGCCAATGATCGAAGAAGAATTGTTTTATTAATACATTTATTAACAACAAATTATGAAATGCACATAAAGTGGCGTAACTAGAATTATTTAGAGGCAAGTAGAACTTATTGTTGCATGTCAAATTAATCGATTGATTTTGTTATTAGTATACCTTTTTAGCAAGCTAATCTAATCTAGTATTTACTCTTCACCGAAGTGTTTTGAATTTATCTTTTTTTAGAGGAAATTGTATTGAGGGGAATGAAAAAAGCAGTTTTAAAATAATAATGACAAGATATCGAACGGTCTTTGGTTTAATATGCTACAACAGAACGGGATATCCAGATTACACATCCATACATAAAATTGTAATTTGCAGTTTATTACTATATTAAACTATATTAAACATTATCAGATCGTTTGTGTACAATATGAAGCGATCGCACTAGTTAATCCAAATTCAATTTATCTTGTGCCGCAATATATAGAACGCAATTATCTTATCACTAAAATAAATTTTAGTTTTACGGTCCTGCACAATATTTTTTTATTTACATACAATTATTGGAATCACTTAATTTTGTGAATGAAAACACTTGTAGACCGTATATAGCTTCTCACGCTGATAATTATTTGTGTGATCTATGCATTTTTGCATATAATCCAAATTGCAATAAAAGGAGACAGAGAGAGATGAGTTCGAAGCATATAAAAGTTATCAGACCTTTTTAGAAAAAATAAGTAATATCAATTTACTTTCGCATCTTCAACATTGCTATTTCTTGGAAAAACATATTTTTATAAAAATGAATAAAGTACCTTTTGCGATGATATTTTCAGCCGTTAAAAAAATAATAAAAATAAAATTATTAATTTATTGATATATATGGGCGAAGTCAATATTAATAAAAATCTATAAATTAACGTTACATCATTTTAAATAATGAATAATAAAATAGAAATAATGACCGAAGTTTGAGATAGAAATATTTAGCTGCTTCGTTCTCTTTTTTTTCTTCCACGTTTTATCTTTCTCTCTGTCTCTTTTCATCGTCAGAACGGAAGCAAGCGGATCGATTCAGAAATGAACAATTAGTCGCCTGAGGGGTGTTTTAGGATGCATATCACAGACGCGATGATAAGAAAATAAAAATATACTTTTATGCGATGCATATGTGCGTATAAATAATGATTTACGCATTAGATTTGCGTCGATGATATCTCTTGTATATATAATTTACATGTTGCTACTGATGTGGAAATTAAGTATGACAGTACACAACTTGATACGTTTTTATTTGCAAATGATCGCAGAGTAACTTTTTGGCGTGACCGATCTTTTAGAAAAGATAGTCACGCGACTATGGATCATAAGTACCAAAAAAATTCTTCTGGTATTGGGGGATTTTGAAGACTGCAATGGCGTAAGGTATATACATATTAGAATATGATTTAATTAATTTAAAAATTTATAAAAATATTTAAAATGTAGTAGATCATGATACAAAAATATATATCTCGTACGTTAAAAAATATTGATTGTCATAAAATAGCGTCATAGAATGAATAAAATTGTAAATTTGAAAAAAATGTTATATACTCTGTTGCCAATAGTCTTCAGCAGTCTCGCATATTATTAGTAAAAAAATTGATGCCAGCATAAAAAAAAAATTATGTAAAAGAATATTTTTTAAAAGAATAATAGCGAGTAAAATATACTAGAAGGATCTCACTTGCCGTGAAATAATTGCGATCAAAAGTGCAAAATTAACGAGCCTCCTTAAGTTTCTGATTAGAGTTCTTATACCCTGCAAAGGTACGTCAAGAAGAGAAGCGGTAGCAACAGCGCGACATAATGATGCACGGTCGCGGTGCATTCTTCTCCTTTTGAACAATGATAATAATATTATGATAATGAAACTCCGTACACACAGACAAAATAATTGCATGTTTGTACGCAGTTTAATTGTGATATAGCTTCTCTTTTTCGTATACTAGGCACTTTTAAGCTCAACTAGATACTTTAAATACAATTAATCGGAGTGTAAAATCTTTATAAAAATAAAATAAATAATCTGAATAAATACGGATATACTATTATTATATGTATATTGTTAGATATACTATGACATTATGTATATACATAATATCATATTATATACGAACACACATACATATATACATATACATATATACGTGTGTGTGTATGTGTGTGTGTGTGTGGGTCAATAAATTATTACATAAGATTATGAATCGCTCGAAGACAGGCCTTTTTAACAATGTTTTTACATTTGGGATTCTTGTACAATGTAATACACTTACTCACGAGAGATTTAAATTATTGCGAGGTTCAAAATATTGTGTTTCATTATGAACCTATAGCAAGATTAGATTTCTATCAGCTAACTTCTTTCTCAACTTATCACTTTTTATTTTACACATTGAGCGAAGAATACGTGTTAAATTCTAAATGTTCATATGTTCAAGCTAGTATGACAAGCAAAATATTACGTTGAAGAATCACGCTGAGAAACCAATTTAAAATTTTTTCGTGAAATTTTCGTGTGATAATTCTTACTTTTATCGACTGTTCTAATCTTATGTATATTCTTTATACTTTGAGTAACAATCGACAGTAGCAATTGTTATATTTATATTGAGAAATATCATAAATCTTAAGCTTTTACTTAAGATACTTTTACTTACTAAAAGCCAATTAAATATTAAAAGAAGAATGTAATGGATATCACGTTTTTAGATTGTAAGATAACCATGATATTTGATTATTATCTCGAGAGTTATTTTACGTTCAATGTTGAACGATTGAGCCATTGAATCTATTTATCCCTATTTTCTTTTTCGTATAAAATCAAATAGACACTTGCATATTGTACGGCATCTTCGCGCGAAATCATAGTTTGTGTGATATGTGAATATGCATGATTATATGTGTGTGGCTGTGAACTGAAACGGCGAAAGCCAATGGACCAATAATGATGCGGTGAAACGGCGAAAGCCAATGGACCAATAACGATGTGGTTTTTTAACCTTTGTTTTTCCTATTCTTTCTCACTTTGTTCTATGTAGCATCGCACAAAGAGGATGGTGAATATGATAAGATGTCAAAAGCATTTTAATGGCACTTTTCTCTCAAGATTATCATAGAAACTTGATATGGGCATTTTGACACGGTATATCAGTCGGTTCGACAATATCAGTCGGTTCTCATCGTCGATACCAACAAATAGCCCGATTCTCGTTTACAGAAACACATTTTGTTAAAATTGTGCTCTTCTGATAATCAGATATCATGATAATCAGAAGATGATCCTTTTCTGTTCCTTCTATCAAGAAGATAGAAGAGATAGGGAAGAACTATACATCTCCCATATCACCTCAAGAAAATGAAGCTATCAATGACTGCGTTAATTTTCTGAGATGACAGATGGACATTATTTGATAGTCCATCTTCGGCTTTCGCCGTACAGATCTCCAAAATTGCGCAGATTACAAATGTAAGCGTAGGTGCGAAAACACTTGTATCACGTATTCGAGGCCATTCATATATTCTCGGAAAATCAGCCAGTCACGCAGATCACGGAACGTCATATCCGTCATCGTTCGGAAATCAGGTGTCATGACATCTCGACTGACGTCTGGCCGTCGCGTTACGCTACGCTCTTCTAAAGCAACTTGGATCTCACAGAGAACCTGAGAAAAGAAAAGCATCAAATGTTAGAGATATTTAGATTTGATACTCTTAATGTGATAAAATTTTTGATTGTTATCAAAAACTGTCGTGACTTTCTTAATACACAAAATTTTTAAACTAAAAAACTATAAAAATATAAAGCAAAGATTTTTTAAATTGCAAACATTTTACAACCTTTAATATTTATAGAAGTTGCTCTAATCTTATAAATTTAATTTAAAGTTGGTTATTACAAAAGTAACGAATGTATCTTATAAATATGAGGATTGAGATAAACGTTATTAATAATTTTCAATAGACGATGACTGATTTCTGCAGTAATCTTTCAGAATCTGTATTCTCGAAGTCGACGATGGTCATTAAAAATAACTAAAAAACAGAAGAAACTTCATAGGAACTTGTGCGCACCCATTTGCCGGAATGGTCGATAAAATGGTAGTTAGCGACGATCTTTAACGTCTCAACCTTTACGTAAAACAATCGTAAAACTTGGCAAAACGTCTTTCATTGTGCTTGCGGCAACAGAAGGTAGAATAATTCAGGCTAATTGTACCGATGTTATTGTGAAAGTCGCGCACAGCAGCTTTTTTTATACCGCACGTCGTGAAAGAGCGACAGATCGAATACTCGCGGCTCAGCATAATTACTTAGGAAGATAACGGATTTGATCTTAACACTAAACTTACCGCTCGAAGTTTCCATTCGGCTTCTGTGAATTTCTGGTGATATTTAGGCTGATAATCTTTTTGATCCAAAACTACCTGCTCCAAACCTACCGCATACTTTTGCATATATTCGTACGCATCGACGAGAGATGTGTTAATCTGAAAATATATAAATTCGAACGTACTGTTAATCGTCTATTCGTAAGGCGTGTAGTTATTCACATATACATATATGTTATAAGAAAAAATATATATGTATATGTGTATGAAAGAAATATATATTTCTAAAAAATAAATTTCTAATAATATTTTAATAAATTATTAGTAATAATTATATATACGCAGATAGATAAAGCGGCACATGAATTAATATTATTGATATCGTCACGTACTTCTAACTTTTCAAGATGCTTCTTATCCAGTTCCTCTCCCAGTTCTTTAGGTATTTCAGATCGTGTAGGCAGCCAAGCATAATGATTTGTCCTCCACAAATTGTGAACGCTGGCGAAGTCCGTCTTGAAAGTTTGTCTGATCTGCAAAATCATAGAAGAAAAACGTGGGTATGATTAGATGCGTCGTTTCTCTCAAAAAAGGAGCCGTATCGTCGAAGAAAAATATGCAGGACTATCAAGTTTCCTCATCGTCGTCCTCTTAGCGCGTGCAATCTCGCGGAAATTTGAGAAAAATTATTCCGCGTGGGTATCACGTTATTGCTACATCATTTTGCATATCTTTCATATTGCGCACAGGAATTAAGATATATAAAACGATACGTGACATGCATGTGTAAAAATCATGTCGCTACCATTCTGTTACATGTTGTATCATGTTCATTTAATAGCAAGTCTAATAGTTTGCTTAATTAATATTTTTTTGTATCCAATACTCTTTGCGGTATTGTACAATTTTTTTTTACTAAAAATATATTCTTAAAGAAAGCATATGATTTAGCAAGAACACAATGTAGCAACCTTTGGCGCTCTTATATCTTGACAGCGGTGTCTCACTGCCACTTTATATTGTCACTTCGCGAAAGGATTATGGACTGGTACACCGCGCTGCTCTTATTGTATTTCCAGGTATTCGTCAATTGTACCAGCATTATTGCCAGTGCAAGTACCGATTCGCTCGCGTTAATTTCTCGCGGTAGTGTAGCGAAGCGACGCCACTGAATGTCAGTGAGTTTAGTCACCGATTATACGTCGTGCAACACCTCGTATACGATCAGTCTCCCGATATCCCTCGTTCCTGGTACGATGAAAACGCAGCCGGTCGTGCGAACTGCCGCGTGAGTAACGCATGGCGGTTCGTGTCTGTTCTCTATGTGAGAGAGCGCGTGCCACGACCAGTGGCGACGGGACGCTGACTTTTTGGGAATACCGAGATGGGTCAGCTAACAAAAGCCAGCTTAGTCCTTTACCCAGAAATTACTTGGAAACCCGGGCGCCGGCCGAGACACACTAATTGTCCCATCAGGGATCACTTACATCGGACGAGTCATTATGAATCACCCGTTGAGCCGGGAAGTGCCGCGAGAAATAGAGAGCGAGGGAAACGTACTATAGCTTGCGTAACATATTGGAAGTCACTTTTCATATTCCATTTTGATATCGTGATTTGATGTAGAAAATTATTCCGTTGCACTTGACATGATTGATTTTAAGAAATAATAAATGCTATTATAACAGTTAATCTATAAAATAAGATTACTATAAAATAAGATTATGTGTTGCATAATAATTACGTAATTCTTGTATAACATCTTGCATTTATGTATCACAATGCATTGACAGTCTTGTAAGCTTTCGAGGCTATGATGTAGTAGGTCATCGGCCTTATTATGAACAAACATTTGCGATATGGTTTGAAGACTCAAACAACTGTCTCACAAAAGAATTCCGATGTTTACATTTTACATTAATACATATTATTTATAAATATTGCTATATGCGCTCTCCCATGTGCATACGCGGAAAGATGATTTGATCTCATTGATCTCATATCTTGGATTGTTTTCAGTGCAGATAACGCATCGTATGTATCATTATCTCAAGCAGGAATGGAAATAATCATCGTACGATATTACTCTCACTACTCTCGTACGACCTGCAAGTGCGATAATACCTTCGATCGCAAACAACATTCCTGAGAACCACACTGCTAAGAACCATGATTGTGTAGCTTGATAAATCATATATCCTCAACTGTTGTATTTATCGTATGACACCGTGGAAAAATAAGTTTAAGTTAATTTAAGAAATTTGCGTGCAGGCTAATGAACAAAAATATCGGCATGGCCAACTGGAAAGTAAGTATACGTGACGACAAATGGATTTCGAAGACACGACAGCGGCGGAAATTCGTGGCTGGCAAGGGTAGCCCGTAGAAAGGCGGTATCGCGGTAGTCATTCATTAAATTCATTCCCTCGTTATAGCATGTTCGATCGTGTACCTGCGGACACTCGTGCGCCGATCAGTGATCGGCCCTTCTCACGCCCTGGTCGTTACGAAAGCGTCCAAAAGAATACAAAGATATCTTTTAGGCCCATCACTTTGTATCGAAAAATATTAAATACTCATAGTGGCTGGCCATCAATTGCGTCATCAACTGTTATTGCTAATAATAACGATATCTACCGCAAAGTTTCCTGGGCGTGTAGGTATGCGTAATGAGGAACCTGATGGGTAATTAAATGGAATTTTACGGTAATTTTGTGTCCTCTAATAAATACATTAGTGAGACCTACGCGTCTACCTACGAGTAGAGCTGTCTGCTAAGCCGCATCTACCTTTCCTCCTTTCAGATACCAAAAAAAACTCGTTTTCATCGTCGCGTTTTATGATGTGTTAGTTACATTCACGTGGTGGCTCTCAGTCCACTCAAGAATCGATACTTCGGTAATCTTTGTTTTAATGCGATACGGAAAACAGTGCTGGAAGTCACGAAGTTTCAAAACAATCATCGTGATCTTTGTTTCACGCTTCGAAGCGTTTGAATATTCCTCACACATTTTCGCCGCGGGAGATATATAAATACGAAGAGAGATTGCAAGAGCGCGAACGAGCACAGGAAAGGTGGTAAAGCGGAACAAAAAGGGTAGAATGAAAGGAATTGTCGCTAACAACCACTGGCGGCGGACAAATCTGTGGCGCGGGTCTTTTGTGCCTCGTAAAAGTCTCGTCGGCCACACTGGAGCACGAATAATCGTAAAACCGGGAAGCTGGCAGGAAGTAGGCTGGCAAGAATAGGTATGGTCTCTGCGCGGCGCTCTGCCGAGGACCCGTCAAAATCAATTAGCCTTTCAGTCTTTCTTCTAGCGCGGCTTCACCGCTGCACTGCTTATTAGAAGTTATAAAATTTTGATGTAACGGCTTCGAGAACCGATCGAATGGTTCGCGATATCGATACATCCTATGAAACTAGATTTCTTGATATAGAGACAGATTCTATAAATGTTATTGATAAACTCTAAGTAGTATTATATTGATCGTGCAGATTCTGAGATTTCTCCTGATATAGAAACATTGTTTCAAGTTAATTCCGATCTCTTTGTGATAATATTTATTTTTATATGATTTTATAAGAATAAATGAAGAATTCACGATCGTGATGGTCACACGGTCACATCCGGAAAATATGTCACTGCGCAAAGAAACGACGCAAGTGAACATAGAAATACAGCAGTAGCTCCATGATAGGAGATATATGTCGTATATATCGAGGCAAGTACATGCAGGTTGTATATCCGGTCTGGACTTTAGTATGCAGGCAGCGTGCCAGTGTAGCGTATAGGTGTCCATACGCGATGGAGAGGGGCAGCTTCCGATTCTGATTTATTGGAATCCTCCGCTTCCGATATTTTATCCGATTCCTTCACGTACTGGCGTCTGCACGCGTGAAAACGTAGACGTCGTCCGTGGCTATCGCGATTTGCAAATTGCAGACGGTTGAACTCGATTTATAAATTATTCACAGACGGCGAATAAAAACGATAAACCGTCGTCCATTGTCACAAAATAATAAAAGTTTAAAAGAGATAAAGTGAATATATGGACAACAGAAAGATCAAATGCAACAGATATTATCTTGTGATCGCGTTGACGATTGTGCTCTAAAGATTTTCAATTATCCCGGAAGCCTCTTGGAAAAATAGTTGTATCAGTTGCAAGAAATTGCGAGGTTGCTGCAAACTTTCCTCAGCGTTTGTGCCACGCGCGCGAAAGATACATTAGCCGTGAGAGTTCCGCCGTTCTCAGTATCCTTGGCTAATCTACTCCTTTCTCTCCCTGCCGGTAGACGGCCTACGTTGAACCGATAACGAGTGTTGGACGGTGAAGACACTGGACCACCAGACAGTGTGTCGCCGACAAGTCGATATCAGTGGAGGAAGGCCCCTGGAGCTCTTAGCCTCGCCGCGAGCATAGAGCCAAGCGAAGAGGAGAGAAACTTGATTCTTGCCTGTCATCATGTTCAACTGTGACTTCATTCCTTTTCTATGCCATCTTTTATATGTCGCAAGTGGCGAGGTATTTACACGTGCGCGATTTATTGTCTTTCTTGTCAAGGGTAGCAACGAGTTGCAGTCGGTATGATATCGGATTATGCGCTGACTTAGAAAACATCGGTATCCAGTATCGCCGCGCAATGATGTAACGGGAACACTTTTTAACCGCCTTCAACCGGAGCCCCAGGGCGAAACGGACCCTATAATGCGAAGAGGCAGAAACACATACCCTTTACATACATATATACTCTTTCTCGATGCACGCGACGAATGCTAATTTACTCGGTCACATGCTCACTTCACCTAGGTAAACATCGTTCGCACGAGTAGAGGACGGTCTTTGTCCGGTCTTAACTGATGTTCGGCGATCAATCATGGATGTTTTCTGGGTACCATTATTTGGCAAACGCAGTCATTTAAGAGTTAAGAATGATTGACGCTTTCCCGCTTCTTGCTTTTTTAAAAGTTTAAATTTTCTTTGAAATCACCATTGCGTTTAAAACAACACATAAAAATACAGGACAATCTTTCTTGAAAAACGAATGAAATTTGGAATGCGAAACCTATGTTTCTGCGGTTTTCGAGTCGATCTCTTTTTTTGGATTGGTTCTAGAGAGAAACCTTGAAAAACCGCTCGGGTCTGGTGCGTGATTTATTGTCCTTGGCCATAGATAATAAGGTACGATTAGTTGAGAAGATTCTTTCGAAACAAAAATTTCTCGTTACGTATCTATTTGCCTCATAAAAATCGATTATTTTTACAATTCAAAACACAGTCACAACTTTAAAAAGCATAATAGCTGAATAGATAGTTGAAACTAAAGAATAGATAATCATTAAATTGTTAGATAAAATATAATGTAAAAATAAAAACTGTTTAGTTTAATACATTTAATTTAATGTAAATTTATTGTAATATGAAATAGGAACCGTATTGACATCGAATCCATACAGTTTTTTTTACATTTTGCAAATTTAAGGTAAATTATAATTGACGATAGACGTTCATTATTATATATGTTATATACAGTAAGCAAAAATAAAATTGATTTATAATGAGATATTCGAATAAATACGTGGCACGATTTACAAGATTGGGAGCTTCTTCAAAGATCTATATGACTCGTGGAACTGTGATCGAACGTTTGGATGACCGGAAGTACTACCATAACTGCCTTCCGCTCGAAGTTCCCTCACTCTATCCAATCCCCTTCCAGAGGTCATACCAGTAATTATCGAAGAATTGATAAACTTAATTTTTCAATAAAACCACCAATATCGTATCGATATGAATTACAACAATACGCACGGAAAGAAGATACGCAGCTAAAACTCTCAAAGAGAACGACAACGGGAAAGAGAGAGATAAATGTATTCTGTTACTTACAAATTCATCTTTAAAAAGTTGCGCATGCTTCAAAGCCGTTCTCGCTTGGAGTACTATTTGGTTGAGGAGATCATGGTCCTCCAATTGAGCAATGTCCGGATTTGAGCCGTTTGTTCGTAATTTGGTAGAGACGCCACACGGATTCACCCATTTCATATCATCCATTTTGTTCTGGGAATTCATTACCGGGGCACTTTGCACCGACAGCACTAGCAGAATTAGCAACGCACTACCTAACCCTGGAAATAAAAATAGTAACATTACATCTCTTAATAGTCTTTGTTATACATTATAATTAAATTATCGATTACAATATGGAATTCGCTTTTACTTTATGCTATTAAAATGTTATTTCAATAACTAGTTAATTAACTATTTGTGCTTAAGTGAAATTGCAATTGACATTATATCAAAGAGTGTTTCCATTTATGCTTTGAATAATCGAAACGCATCGCAACGAGGCGCATTTCTCTTTCGTATATCTTATAGCTTCCTTTGCGGTACATTGTATATACAACAGTAAAGTTCTATATATATAAAGATTGCGGAGACAGTTACGTTAATATAGTTCCATCGAAGGTCCGTAGCGAGTGTTATCGGGATTGGAATCGCGATGAAGATTAACTTGTGTAGGGGCATCATTAACGGAATTGTCTGAGTCTTAAAAAAGGAAAAAGCTGCTCAATGTTCGGCGGTAATCATGATTTGACGTGAGAACCGCGAGATGCTTGCGTGAAATTAACATTGAGCTTCCGGCTCATTGGCCCTTCATGTCCACCCTCGGGGACTCACTCGTCGATAGTAAGCGCCTAAATGGTAGATTCCGATCGGGACCGTCTTATGATCATCCGGCAGTTTCAAGATCACCGCACGTCGAATTACGTCCGCGCGAATTCGTCGTCGCATTATTACGCGAGTTACGACCCTTGATGAGGGGCCTCAGATCACGTGCAGCGGTACGACGACAAACCATCAACAGTTGTGCGTACGTATTTGAAGGATGTATAACGACGGAAGGCCACCGCATACGACGTGTTGTCTGCATTTAATCCATATTCCTCCTCTCTCCCTTCACTGCCGTTTCGAAGAGGTCTCAAAAATCGAACGATGTATACATTGAACGTATATTGTTAAGTGTAATGGTTAATTTAAAAAATTGATTTTCATAAAATATGGTATTCTACATTTGTCAATGTTATACATTTTTTGCTTATATATATGTGTATTTATATCGGTCTTATGTCCTCTTTCTCTTTTCTAAAGTCAATCGCGAAGAAAATTATGCAATAAAAAATTGGTTTCTTTTGTCGATTTACTTTATTACTTGACAATATTTATCGCGTTTTAAACATTGATTTGAGTAATTTCCCAGTAAAAAATATTTCATATCATCACATTGAAGAGTTAAAGTTTTAAACAAAAAAAGTTCAGCTCTTTGATTTATCATTATACAATATATTAATTGAACTGGAACAAGTGTGTGACCACCGAAAATTGGAGGTACGTCGAACCATCCATAGGCGCTAACGAATTTAATTTTAATGTGCATGAACGCATGATGGAATCGACGGACGCACCGTAAACGAAAGGAGACAGAAATGCAGACGGAAAAAGAGCGAGATGTAGAGAAAACGAGGAGTGTGGGATGGGGCATGGGGAGACGCCTCGAACACTTAACGCATATTAATGAGCGGCTCTTAAGTGCGTTCTGCGTTGCGATGAGAGAGCAATTTGCCGCAGGTTTGCGCCCCAAAGTGACGACGCAAAACCGTGCCAATGGCGGTGCCATAATTTTTAAGGCGAACACGTTACAATTCGCTACTAGTTTATAAAATCAATCGCAAAGACGTGATAAATCACTAATTGTATCTCTAATATATACTGGAATATACGTTGTATTTTAATATAATAGTATAATTTTTAATATAAGTCACATAATCACTTATAATACATAAAATAAGAAATAAACGGAAAGCTAAATCATGTGAATTTTCGTACATATTACCGTCACGATAGCATGTGTTATAAAAACATATTGCTCTTCTCTTTTTTTCGTATCGTATAATCGTCTAATTGTATAATATACGAAGGCGTATTGATAAAAATATATTTTTGCACTTTATTTTTACACTAGATATATTATACTACAGCACGGAAAGAATAGTAGAAGAGAAGAAGAAATATCCACGGGCAACAATCCGGAAAGTGTCCAATTAATGTCTGCTAATGATGATAGGAGAAATACGTGTGTACTTGCAATATACTTTTTGTCCATATACGAAAAGATCATATCTCGAGAAATAACCATTCGCAAATATTTTTATCACGCCGCAAAACTCGCAGTGATCCTCATAATTGATCTCGGCTATCCACGAGTATTTCCTTACTCGTCGTTCAAAGACATCGTTTACTTTCTCTTATTTCTTTAATTACCTCGCCTTCTTTTTTCTCTCTAGCATTTAATTGCTATGCGATTAGTGTTCCATGATCGGTCAAATTTGCCAGAGAAGAAAGGGATACGATGATATAGGCATACTTTCAGACGAGTTCTCATTCTCGAGAAGAAAGGAATTCAAAAGCCGAGTGCGCGATCTTGACGCTCAAAACTTATATTCTCGTACTTATCTAATCCAGGAATTATGTGGCAGGAAATACGTCAATACATATCCTACAGTAGCAAAATATTGCTCTCGACATGCTATTACTAGTAAACGTTACTTTTTTATTATATTTATGTATACGTGTATATTTCTCAATCTATCATATAAGAAATATTCCCTTAATTTTTGCTCGCTCTCTAAAGAGAAAAAGGATTAAACATAAATATAGTAAATATATAATCTTTTTATCGCACAATTTCTATTTTGTCGAGTATTCGATTGAGAATAGTCAATCCTCGAAACATTCAGATGATAGACTTTGGCGCCATTTTATTTCTCTTTTATACTTTCCCTGCTACGTGTACATATCGTCGATACTGCGAGGGCCTACCTCAACGACGACTCTCAACGACGGCGTTCCATCGAAATTCCTAAGAACCCGCGGCCACGTTGAAAAAAGTATGGCGCGCAAAGCCGGTGAACACCGGTGCAAAGCGCATCTCTACTGTCGGCCAACAAGAAAGACGGTGAAAAATGCGGTAATGACGCACTGTCCTCGCATTGCTTGCGACAATTATACCCCATTACGCCCGACCCGCTACTCCCTTTTCTTCCGTTCGTGTCTACGGACCAAAGCACGTTGCGGTAGGTCGCAATACGCGACGCGCATATACATTTAACAATTTATTATAGATTATTTTCTGTCAATTCCTTGTCGTAGAAAGAATAGTACGTGAAGTTACTGCTATTGTAAATATGAAGTTGTATTACTGTCGGCTCTTGTTTCTAAAAGGTTTTGCTTTGCTTATAAATGAGAGTGATAAAGTGCTATACATCTGATTTCAAAGTATAAAAGTATCTAGCCAAGATTTCTAAAAGATGAACTTGCAGGTTCATCTTTTCACGGTTCATAGAACGAACCGTGAGGATTTAAACCACCTGTAGGGCCCTCGCTGTTCAACAGGTGGGCGGACGGAGGCAAATATACCGCACGTTCTGGCACGTGCCATGTTTTGAATTCATTCTGGGAAATCCAGAGCTCCCTATACAGCCTTCTTGATTTTACTGAGAATTTAGAAGAACCAGATAAGACAGTAAATGAAAACGCGTATAGACTTAAGATTCGCAAACTTGTAAACGAAGAATCGATAAGGAGGACCGTTACAAGGCGGATGACTAATACGTTCATCGGCATGCTCGAAAATGACGTCAAAGTCGCAAGAGAGAATGACATGAGCGACAATAAACCGAATAAAAAAAAGTGTAATATCATGTTTACACTGCACATCCTTTATCTTACTTGCATTCTTTATCTTACTAATACATGAAAAAAATATTCAGTTTCTACATATTTCTTATTAAAAAATTCAAATCAAAGCATTGTTTACTTAAAGAAATAAAAATCAAATTTATGCAATGTATTCTTTGTACAGTTTACGAATCAGAAGCATTATATAATACATACAGTAGATTTTAATGTTATAAAACAATGACATTGATATTCTATAAAAAAGTTGTTAAAAGTTGTTATAATTTTCATAAGTTAATATGGAAAGTCATAAGTTAATATAAAAAGTCCAAGATTTCCATTGACAATTAAAGAAAATAAAACCACGCATACTTGTAGACCAATGAGTATACTTAAAGCCCAGTATTTTCTAATGATACTTATCACGAGATCAGCGCCGTTCAATGATTAAGGTCCCGAGACACACGCGGGTTTTACCGTCAGGTCATAATCCACTCCGGGTGCAGATTTACGAGTCATAATCAAGTTTATCGATGTTAGCCAAGTAATAGGATTCCTCGAGTTCTACTTTCACACATGAATCGGCATTTCGGATCATGACTAACATATGGAAATTCATGGAAAATTTGACTGAATCCTAGAGGTATATAACGTTTACATTTGATAAACTACTACTACTTGCGAAGTCAGTTTATATATTTTCGCGTCAATGTTACGAAAGGTTAATAAGGAGTGAGGGATATAAACAACTGGCTTGATGCAAATGAAGCAAATCCTGATATGATTTCTAAATCAATTCGGAGAAAGTCTTGCAACCGGAAAGAGGATGCAACTTTTATATTGACAACGACCACGCTGCAAAGATAGAACCGTGCGATGCAACAGCCGAAATATTATTAAAATAATTACGTAATGCATTTTTCTGTATTATTACAACTTCAAATCAATCGATAATGTTTGTATAAAAACATGATAAAAGTAAAAAATTAAAATATGTAAAATACACGATAAAAGTATTTTTTTCAAGTGACACTCAATGTTGCACCTACTTTGACCTTATGTCATTATATAAAGTACTCCAATATATATATATATACATATATGATGCTTCGATTTGTAATCAATCAGCAATTTTTGGGTAAAAAATATTAATTTATTTTCTGTTTAATTATAATGAATAATATTAATTTTGCAATATCGATGTTTATTTGTACAATAATTTGTACAACAATCGTAATTATCGTTGCTAGTATTAAATGCTTCTATGTAATTTGATGTGTGTGTGTGTGTGTGTTTGCGCGCGCGTGCGCACGATGATAACTTCGACTTACTTAAAGATCTGAAGGATGCGTTAGAACGTCGTGTTCTTCGGTTGTGATAAAATGTTGGCATGAGGTGCGAATCACTCTTTTTTTCTCGTTTAAACATTTTTTCAGTTATCGTTTTGATGCAATGATGTCTTGTGACTTGTGTGTTCTGATATTTGGTCTGTTGCAACGATGAGATCGCAGACTTCGATGTCAATATGTTGACTCGCATGGCATGGTCATGGACCCGATGGGACGTAGTCCTCTGATCGCGGGTGAGTATAATCTCCATTGGCATTGATTGTTCTTCTATCTTCACAGTCATCATGATCGGATAACACTATCATGCGGGCACTCGCGAACGCACAGCCTTAAGGCAGAAGTGTAACGCTAGTGTATCCCTCGCGGATGTCTTCACGTTAGCGATGTATGTATGTAAGTAATAGGTACACGTGCGTTATGTACATATATACATATCTACATATGTATATATGTAGATATGGATACCATAGACGGTGCGTGTGTGCTTCAACGTTCTTTCATGATACGGCACCGATTCTGATCTCACCTGAGGGGTTGTCACAATCGAAAAACAGTCTGCACAGATTCACAATCCGTTTGGCACTGGTCCCAGCACACGCGATGCACTGATTCTTATATGAGGGGGGTAGAGGGGTTGTGGGATCCTGAGAGAGAAAGAGGGGAGGGGGGGTGGGTGCTTGATAAGATGGCGGGAGTACTGAAGAAGAAGAGAAAGAATCAGAGGGATACCACTGTTAAGGGTAGCCTTCACGTCCGTTTTCCTCTATTTTCCACGGTTCTTCTCTTTAGGATTTTTTCTCTCTCTATTTCTTTCACTGTTATTTCCTCGCTCCCAATTGCCTGTTTCCTTTCTCTATCGTTTCCCACGCCTTAATAGGGCTGTGTTTCACTTTCTAATTGAAAAAGTAAGTTTACTTTCAAAAGATGCTGGACGGTCACTGAATGATTATCTAAGGAAAAAAAGAGACGCGGCCAATCAAACGAATAGACGGGATAAGAAGGCGGGCGAAACAAATTGTTCGTTTGTGTTATAGTAGGAGTGAACTCGTCTAAAAGGAAACGATAATGGAGGTCCCGTCTTCCTTGGACATACGTAGATCACCTCTCACTGTCGTATCGTCTTTATCTATTGTATTCTCTTTCGTCTCCTTTCTTCCTTCTTTTTCCCTTTCTTTCTTCCTTCTTCCCTTTTTCTTCTTGTTCGAACGCAGCTCTTTCACTCTTATTATCACCTCGTGCGCCCCCGGTGTATGACTGTCAGTGTATGGTACTGGCCACTCCGTCGACCGGTGCCTATATACGATTGTAAAGTCACTGAAGCACGTGGTCCGCACCCCGCTTTCGGCTTCCTCCCACCATTCCCGCTCTTCCTCGATCACCCGCACTTGATTGCTTACCTCTTCTCGTCTTCTATTCTTCCTCCTTCTCTTCACCGTCAACGTCACCACCACCGCCACCTCCTTCGTCCATCATCTCTTCCCTTCTCCTGCACGTTAGTCCTCCAACGCGGCTTCCACCTCCCACCTTTAAGATCTGGTGGTTCAAGACTTTGCGACTCATTCATAAGTCTCCGGGACCAACTTGGTACCCCCTCTTAATCTGCCCCCACTATGAGTACGTAGTAGGCGATAGTCACCCAACGATGTTAACGTCGACTCTCGGTCGATCTGCTGTATATTGTAGTTTCATCTCTCGAGCCTTTCTGGTGATCTTAAGTATCACGAATGGATACTGAGATTTATTGTATTTAATAATTAATATTTGCAAAACTGATTTTGATCCAAGTATGACGAGTGAAGAGATGACAATTTTGCTAATTTATAATTAGCTCTAACAAAATTATATTTAATTTAATAAATTATTTTTCTTTATAATTCTTCTTTATCATTTATATTTTTGTTTGCTTTATTTCATTTTGTTTGCTTTCATTTTATTTAATGAGAGTAAAAAGAATAAAAAATTCTTAACGTAGATTTTTAATTGGAGGAAGGAAAATTTAATTCAAAAGAAATATGTGAAGTATTTAGATAAATTAGTTGAATAATTTTAATATGTTAATAAATAAAAATACAATTAAAATAAAAATTTAATTTAGTTGTTATATTGAAATTGTAATAATTACTCGACAAATATTCTCGTACGTAAATGTTTTTTCAGTCCTTATATCGTAGAAATGTAGTTGATTCATCGTAGTTGATTCTTCGTAAAAAGTGTAACATATAAATGTATTGTTATAGATAAAATGAATCTGTCGATAAAGATAATTATAGCATAGGAACATTCCGCCTGCAAGGATGAATGTGTGCTTCAGTAGTGCGACCGTACGCGCGATTCCGCTAATTGTCGAGGAAGGCGTGACACCATTCGTTATCCCCGGTCGAGAATCTCGTGCGTCTGCAGCATCTTCGTTATCATTGCGAAAAAAGTTCATGACATTAATGAACGATGTTAATAATGGTAAATCGCGTTTCTTCGTCACGACAACGTCAGTACGTGCACATACGTTTCTCTAGACACAACAATGATGCTGATAATACTCATGATGACGTTAATAGTAATTATTACGCTGTTTTCACGCAACAGTGTCGTTGTTAGATCTTGACATTGTTAGATTAAAAAGATTTTCAGAATCGAAGATACTCTTACTAAGAGTATATACGAAATATTACTTTTATATATGTACTTATATAAAAGTTTCTTTTATCTTGTTTAACAAAATAGGAATATCTTATACACTTATTGAAAATGTTTAATCTGATATTAGCATTTATTATAAACTTGATTTATGATTTTTGTATACTGTAAGTTTTTTTTCCATATTGTGTAGCCAATTGATCATTAACTTTAAAAATTGATTTAATTCAACTTAAAAACGAATCAAAGTCCATACGGATAAAACTTTTTTGCAGAACTGGAAGATTTCCACCTGATCTAAGTTCCCCTCTTGCGCTTCGAATTTTTCCAATGCGGCGCACACACTCCCCACTGAAAACTGCGTTCATATTCTCTTTTACCTCCCACTTAAAGTCAGTGATGACGTCTCCTTTCACTAACTCTTGAATGCTTACGTACATTCGTACCTCCATATTACTGAAGTTGGAAATATATACGTCTGTGACAAATCGGTTATACTTCCGAAAGGATTTTCTCAGAATGAACACCGAATCCTCGGTGCAAGATAAGATTCTGACAAACATTTTCGGGGAATCTAGTTTAATGGTCCGGATGCGGTTAATCGTAGTTAATTATAGACGAAAAGATTTCGGGGAGATTTTTAATTAACTATTGGGATGAAGTCAATTACATATAACGCATGCACTTGACGCTGCGTAACATGATAAATTAATTATAATATTTATATGATCATCTTCGAGACAATGATATAGAATGTATGATATGTATGTTTCCACTCCGATTACGATATCATTAAGGGTAAAATAAAAATGCTATTAATGAAAATAACTTCACAAAAATTTAAGCGGTTAATTAGTCGATTCAATTGACAAATTTATTTCTTAAAATTTAAATTACGACGTTTCGACCTACAATTTAGGCCTTTTTCAAATAATCTGTGAAGTTACATTATTATAAATATGGAATTTCGCCATTGATATAACATATAATTGAAATTAAAACAAAGCCTCAATACAATTCACAAAAGACAAAGGGAAGTTTTAAAATCAGAAGTAATGCAAATCTACGAGTCTGTGCCAACAAGACCATAGAATGGGCACTAAAATTAAATAAAGAGATAGAATAAAAAGAAGAAAAATCTCAAACTCACAAACTTGCATGTTTTATTCGCGTCACTTTTTTAAAATAGAACCGGGCTTCATTCGTCACTTTCTTTAAAATTAAAAACGGACAATAGTAATTATAAGTGCCAGCACTAAATAAAAGACAAACTGACATTTTCAAGAGAGGAGAGCAACGAGCCAAGCTCCGAAATAAACGAACCTATGTGGATTTAATGACAGAGCTGTGAACCTGGTTTACATGGTTTAAATTCTCTGTGTCTTTCTGTAAATTGATGTTATTTTGTATATTTTTTGATAAAAAACATCTCAGCGATCTCCCTTTTAAAAGTGTGATTTTCTAAGCAAAATTATAGGTGTCGACCACTTACATTCATGATCGTTCAAGCGGTGTTGACTTAACCACTGAATGATGTGCACTCTCATGTTTTTTCAAATCGTTTCTTATGCTCTTTAAGTCGAGTATTTAAATGACGTTTGATCTGTCCAATGTACGAACCATTACAATCATTACAATCAATTTTATATACAACTTGGGTTGTTTTTTTCCAATTAAGTGTATCTTTACTTCTTTTGATGAAATAATCTAATTTCTTAGGAACAGTAAAAAGCATTCTAAAACCTAATTTACTTAATGTACGACTAATGTTGTCACTAACTCCTTAATATAAGGAAGTGTTATACAGTTTTTTGTGTCGAAGTGCACATTCTATGTTATGTCAGTATTTGAGTGTTTTAAGTTCATTCAATCTAATATTAATGATTAATTGAAAGGAAATAAGAAGGCCGTATAGGTTTCGCAATCGAGCAAACACAAAGATGTCGTTTTAAAAATTCATCGAAATTTAACTAGACTTTATTCAAAGTAAAAATATATTGAACGTTTCGACTACACTGAGTCTTCATCAGCCTTTTGAAACAATGTGTAATAGACGCATTAAACCAAACCGTCTTTGTTTAAAATATATATACGTTACATGACTTTATATAAATAAATGTGTATAATATTAATGTATTTGTCTAATATTAATGTATTTGTCAATCAATTTTCTTAGGAAAGCAGTTATTTGATAAAATAGACTTAACACTTTTGATGTGTGTTACATAAAATCTCTTATCTTATAATAAAATAGTGCGGCTAAGCTGATAATTGTGTTTATTTTGTATTTTAATGAATGGCTTGAGAAAAAATTAACGTAACACCCAGAAAAAATGTTTCTTGTACCAATTGGTAATTAAGTTATTATTTTTGATTATGATGATTGTATTATTTTTGATTTTAAAACTTCTCTTTGTTATGCGAATTGTGAGACTTTGTTTTCACTTCAATCATATGTTACATCAGTGGCGAAACTTCATATTTATAATAATGTAACTTTACAGATTACTTGAAAAGAACCTAAATAAAATTGTTATTAATGAAGGTTGAAACCGTAATTTAAATTGTAATTCTTTTAAAGAATAAATTTGCCAATTAAGTCGACTAATTAATCGCTTAAATTTTTGTGAATTATCATTAGCGACAATAAATGATATGTATTTGTTTGAAAGAGAGAAAGAGAGAGAGAGAGAAAATTATTTCGTTGATATAAAATAGTTTTGAAAAGAATTTTTTAATAAATATATATTGTATATGTATAATAATAGTAGTGTCTGACTTGCATCAGCAATCACTCAAAAAGCGGCGAGTGAAAAACTACGTGAAGCTTGTGGATTTGAACGCAACTGATTGCGTCATGTAACGTAATCAGTGAGTAATGCAATGAAACTTCTTTCTCAAAGTCTCTTAAAATCGTATTGGATTTATTTTCATTAGTTCCCCTTTAATCAAATTTTTCATATTATCCTCTTTTAATAAATGATTTCAATTATTGGCTCTTTTTATATCTATTGTCTTATTAAAAATTCGCTAAGATAATGAATAATTTTATATATAATTTCACGAATCATAATAAATTATAAAAAGATTTTCATACTATACTCAAGAAGAGATCACATTTCACGATCAATTTTGAAAAGTGTCTATGAATGGAATACTAGAATGCTCGACATAACTATGCAATTAAGAATACATCGTGACAAAATATTATACAACTGTCGTTGCTTGACTAATTTTGGTAAAAAGCACCTGTCAATACTAACTATTGTTTACATAGATAGAATGGCAAAAATCAGTCATTATTGATAAAGTGCATGGCACGGAGACATTAATGTCGAAAAAAACGTTATCAATAAACGACCTAGATTAACAAGGCGACATATACTATTATAGACAAGTTAAATCGATGAGAAGAGAATATAGAATTTCTCGAGATTTGTTATGCACGTGCGCGATGTGACTACCTAATACTGTCACTTTAGAATTGCGAAAAATAAAATTCTTATATTTTATATTCTTTTTAAATCTTTTTTATGTTAATATGCTTATAAATATATATAAAATTAATTAAAAATATTAAAAATTTTAATAACAATAAGAATAATATTGCATTTTTCTGTTATTATTTAAAGCTGAATGTTTTAATGTATATGTGTGTGTGTGCGCGTGTGTGCGTGTGCGCGCGCGCGCGCGTGCGTGTGTGTGTATTCTGTTGAACGATTTAAATAATATAATGTACAAATATTGAAAAATATATAATTGTAATAATATAATAATGTATAATTTAATGATAATTTTCCTTCACATGTAATTTATATTCAAAGAGTTTACGAGTATCTTGCAGATTATTTTGCGTATTTAGTTAGACAAAGCGTACACGAATGAGACATTGGGAGACGCATTTTAATTTAAAGAATGGTCTACGTGACTGCCCTCATGGTTTCGTCTATCAATTTCACATAAGAGATCACGCATTATGCAAAGCCACTACGCGCTCATCATACGATGTGATAGAGAATAATGTAGAATAGTGTAGAGAAAGATGATGTGATTAACAACTGCGTGGATAACTATATAAGACTTTCGAGTGTACGCGTCGTATCATGTGTAAAGGAGTGATTGTAGAAAATTATAATTATAATAACTTAATAATCTAGAGAAAACTGGGTTTTTATATTCTTAAAATACAATATCAAAGCTTTTAAAATTTGGTTTTTTATTTGTTCGTAATACTAATACTAATCGATGTACATACATTTGTACATCGATGTACATTTTATATTTTAGCTCTAACTTCATTGATTATAAAATTTTTTAGTGTCATCATATGGAATAACAAGTGTTCCACTTCAATACCATTAGAATGAAAAAATTTACAAAAATCAACCTATTATATTATGATGAAATGTGATTTCAAACGGACGTTATTTTAAATTTATTTGGTGGCATTGAAGATGGCCAAGACCTATGTGTCGAAACGTATGTACATTAGTATGTACATCGATTAGTATTAGTATTATGAGCAAATAAAAAACCCAACTCTGGCTTTAAAAGCTTTGATTTTATATGTATTGTACTATAGACAATTATCTTCGATAAATGCCATGCTGAAATTACTTTTCTCTTGCTTAAACTCAAATAATTTTCATTAATAAATAACAAATAAAAACTTGGAGCTCAAAAGACGTTTAATCCACATAAAACTTCTTTTATATTTTGCCTACATAAAATGTATTATTGCACCTTGCTCTATCATTTTTTATTTATCGCATGTGATACGGCGCCGGCGCGTTTCCTTCTTCGAACGTACGTGATTTCCTAATGAGAATGTAAGAATAACATCATTCCGTATATCGAAAATATAGATAATGTACTTGAGGAATTTTCAGATGAAAATATTTTTCGCAGTAGTTTACGATCTCTTTTGAATTTTGATATTATTATCATCCTGAGAATCACAATGTTTAAACAACAAAAATTCTGCATTCCAAAGTAATTACTTTTATTGCTGATCTTCTACTGACATTTGTTTTTATATTCTATATCGTATAGAATTTTTAAAAATAAATACAGCAAATATATTTTTCAATTTTAGAAATATTACGCAAATATTTATTATTAGGTAAATAATACGCATGAAAATGGTAAATGATTGAAAATTTTATTATTCAAATTGATGATTTTATTCTCTTCGCATAAATCATATTTGTCCTAAGTTTGCAGTTCCAAAAGTGGCGCTAATCGTCTAAGATGGATGGGTTCATGTTAAGAAATCGACTGTGATTCGTGACGACAATACCATGTATATTTCCTCTTAATAATATGCATTGTGTTTTCTTCCGACGGGGCATGAAAGATTAAGTGATGACTAGACCGAGTTTACGCAGAAATCGCACGCAGTCGCGTGGCTCGCAAGAAAAAAGTAAAACGAGAGCCAAGCGGAAGGTCCTGTTTAATTAATGAGTCAATGTGATCATCGTTTCGTTGGAAACGCACGCATTTTCCGCCGAAAATGGAATGCGCGATGCGTACGCAGGCTGCGTGTGACAAATTTATCCTTGCCCGCTTCTACAAGATTGACACATAGGACTAGTTACTTATGGAAATTAGTCTAATTTCGTATCGCGGTTGGCCATTATGTTCGTAGTCACGCATCAACGCGTAATGCCCATCATCATAACCGATAATCACTTCGATGGAAATACAAGAGGAGAATCGCGGGAATTGCGCACATGAACACGTGCGCAACGCTGTAGAATGGATATCGAGATATTGTATTTCAAGGTAAAAGGGCTCAAAATTGTGTAATGTAAGTATATATTGGTTACAGGCATATGTACTCTAATCGCTTGATATGAAAAAGAAGAAAGTTTTCCTCAATGCAATCTGAAGATTATGATTAATATTGCAATTACATTATCTATTTTACTAATTAAAGTTATCTGTGCATGTATTTGTTGGCGCGCGCGCGCGCGTGTGTGTGTGTAAAACATTAATTGGTATTGTGAAATATTTGCGGAATATAAAAAACTTTATATTTAAATAAAAAAAGTATCTAAAATATGATAGTAACAAGATAGTAAATGCTTTGCAATATTTAGGTTTGCAAAAAATTGTTCTGCCAATTCCGTTTGAGATTGTAATTATATTACGCAGAGTTTATTTGCATAATATAATTAACATTATCTAAAGGTAATGACATATTTGTTCGCGCATTTTTTATTAGATATCTAACCGAATAACAAAATCTTAATATTATACACAATTAGTATTATTTACGTAATTAAAAGAAAATAATAAGAAGAAAAGAATGAATGAGAAGAAAACTGCCAATTATACCAATCATCAGGATCTTTTGTGTGCAATAATTATTTGTGTAATGTACACTTCGTCAATGGACTATACGCTGTTACTTTCGGACTTTAAACGCAATCTCAAACCAGAAATGTATGATAGCATATTATAAATTATCAATTTAATAATAACGAATTTAATAATAACTAATAATACATATCTATCGAAATGATATATATCTATCGAATCCCCTCTTTCTTCCCCGCGACATAGCAAAGAGAATATGTTGTGAAAAATATCATCTCAGCTAGGATTCAAACCTTAGACCTTCTCGATTACCTAAGTGTTAATATGATCAATGAAGTGTAAAGGGAATAAAAGATCTCTCGAAATTCTTCAATCGTATAATTTATTGTTTTTTACATCTTATTTTAGATTATAATAGGTAAAGTCTAAATTCAAAGCAACTTCTCAGGTATTCGAGTTTTAAAAAGTGAATGCATTTGAATAGATTCTATGACAATAGTGTTTATAAACATAAATTTATAAATACTATTGTGCTTTTTATATTACCTACTTTGAAAGGAATTATGCTTCAAAAGATTCTTTGCTCACAATGTAGTGTAAAATTTGTAGCGTGAAATTAAAAGCTAGACTAGAACACAAAAATGTAATGAGCTGAATGGGAGTTACAATGGGAAATATAATAATTTTTGAACATTTTTAGCTTGATCCATCTATGTCTAAGGATGGAAGACGATGTCACACTGAGATACACAAAGACAAAATGAAATATTGTCTTAATAGTTATATATAGTTTTATATATAAAAATAAGTTTTTAAAGTGTTTTCTGGAAATCTTGTCTCTTTCTATCCGTTCTATTATAATTTAAACGAATAGACGAGTAGGTATCTTTAAAACACGAAAGTCGAAGAGGATGGCAATGACTGAAGAAAATATTTCTAGTCAAGAAAATTTTCGTATTATCTACAATGATATTGAAGCTTTTCCCCATACATTTTAATTCGTATACTATTTCAACTATCCTCATTTTTTAATCAAGAAAATTTCGTCTCAGTTTAAGCAAAAAACAACCTGTCAAAAGCAAATTCTACCAACAAAACTCTACTAAGAAAAAACTCTATTTCGCCAATTACAAATGGTGATTCTAATTCGATTCTAATTTACAAGGGTGAGATTTGGATTTATTAATATCATCCAGAAACTGGATCTTAATTTGAGTTTTTCCTGATAAAATTTTATTAGTGAAGGTGAAATAAAATTGAACTTTACAATTACAATTTGAAAACCGTGATGCTTTTAGAAATGGTTTGTGAAAACAAAAATGTACAGGATGTTAGAAAAGTCTGGAAACGGTCAAATATCTCAAAAAGGAGAAGTTTTTCCAAAAAATGTTTCAAATAAAAGTTTTATGGCTTGAAGGGGGCCATCAGATGGTGGCAATGATTTGATCTTGGAGAGTCATTTGAATGTCACGTGAAGATCACCGTTAATTTTTTAAATAAAACCCTCTATTTTTATTGCATATTCTTATAGCTTATCTCGAGAGCTTTCCAAAACACTATAACAAAATATTTTTTCATTAAGTATTTTTCGAATTATAAGGCTTAAAATAATTTTTTAATTTTACATAAACTATAAAATATCTCGTAAAATATTCACCTTTCGATGACCTTACCTCAATACTTTTATGCACAGAATAATGAGAGAAATCAATTGGTGTAAAAAAAAACACATAGTTGTTTTTAACAAAAAATATGCAATTTGTAACTAACAATTACATATTTTTTCTTAAAAACAACTATGTGTTTTCTTTACATAAATTGATTTCTCTCATTATTCTGTGCATAAAAGTATTGAGGTAAGGTCATCGAAAAATGAATATTTTACGAGATATTTTACAGTTTATGTAAAATTAAGAAATTATTTTAAGTCTCAAAACTCGGAAAATATTTAATGAAAAAATACTTTATTATAGTGTTTTGGAAAGCTCTCGAGATAAGTTATAAAAATATGAAATAAAAAATAGGGAGTTTAATTTAAGAAATTAACGATGATCTTCACGTGACCTTCAAATGACTTTCCAAGGTCAAATCATTGCCACCATCTGATGCCCCCCTTCAAGCCATAAAACTTTTATTTGAAACATTTTTTGGAAAAACTTTTTTTCGAGATATTTGATCGTTTCCAGATTTTTCTAACACCTGTATAAAGTAAAAGGGAATACTTCAAAACAATATATGATTAAAGATATAATTTTTCATTGATTTGTGTTTCAAAACTTTACTATAATGATTCTACTTTGCTAATAATCCAAGATCTATTGTAGTTAGATTTTCATAGTGTGATATGACATGTAATTATTGATATGTTGAATTATAAAAACAAACATATTCTTGAATATTTATTTATGTATTTATATATGCAAATTTCTTAATTTTAATTTTTTAATTATTGTCGAATGTATACACAATGGATATATTTCCGAAAGAAATAAACCATAAAAATGTAGTGAGTAACTGTTCAATAATGGCTAGATTCCTGAAAAATTTAGGTAAAAAATTAAAAACTTAAAATTAGAAGTAAAAAAATTAAAATTAAGAAATCTGTATAAACACACACAGTAAATATTCAAGTAAGAATATATATTTATAATTGTTTCTATAATTGCAAAACATAAGTAACATAAAATAATTCCATGTTATAATACACGATAAAAATCTGTCGGAGCAAAATTTAATGTGCTGCATCTTTTTTAATTAGTGTCACAAATTTTCAGTTTAGTGTTCAGCCCTAGTTATAAAATATGTGAGACATATTTAGAATTATATCCTATTTTTATTTAAGTTAAAATTGTTCTGTGTAATATTAATATTTTATTTTTATTTCCAAATGTTTATAACAGTGAGCTAAAGTAAAAGTGGCTTATGTCACGTTTACGATTATTTACATATTTGGTGTGACGCTCTGGATCTCACATATGAATCATTAATTCTGAAAGCAACGAGGCTTTGCAAAATTTTGAGTCATTAACAAAACAACTAATAGGATAACATATATTAGAATCATGACGTGATTATACTTAGTATATTTTACATACATTTTAAATTACAATAATTTTGAACATGTGGTTCTAGAATAAATTCATTTATTCTATTGTAATATTCAAATTTCTGTTTTAAGATTTCTAAAATAGTTGCAAATTAAAGTATATTATTTTTGATATATAAATATTTTTTTAACTGATGGTATAATATAAAAGGAAAAGTATAAAAATGTCTTTTAAATTTATCACTTAATATTAAATATTATAGATTTTGCTCATAGGCTTTAAATTACCGATTGAAAAAAATCCGTTACATTTGATGAAGAAGTAACAAATGTTATGTCAGAGGTAATATGCACATTGTGACGTTTGCAGTTCATTGTATCGTACTCAATATCGAGTATGGTAACCTCGTGAAGGAGAATCAAGAGGATCTCAAGCCGCAACCGGTTAGAATTTTGCGCGCGGCGTTACGCGAGCAAGTGCATTCGAAGCGCGTACGAATGCGCGCGCTAAAAAACGGCATTTAACCGTCCGAAGTAGAAAAGACGGTTGTAATTTTTTGAAAGAGGTAATTATCGATTCGTGTGGTCCTCGAGATGGCTGTAGGTACAAAAAGCGGATAGAGACATCACATTCCATTGGTACAAAAGACGCGCCGGAATATTGATAGGGACTGCGTCCTTGATTTTCGTTACCTTGTTCTTTCTGTTAACATTTAATTGTGTAAGGACCACCCACATATTTCTCCATTGTAATAGTAATATTTAACTCTTGTTTGTGAAGGTGTGATTTGTGAAAGTCCAGAAAATATAAATTTAAAAAAGTTGTAGCAAATTCTATTCTATTTTACGACTTCAAGTATAACTCTTTGTCAACAATCTTTATGTCTTAAAACCCGTAAAATAGGCGTGAAGAAACCTATGGTGAAGGGTTTAAAATTATTACATAAAAAAATACAAATCCCTAACGACTAAAATACTTTAAAAGATATAAATGACAAAATAAAATGTAAAATTGTTGTCTCTTGCAAAATGTTCATCAATTATTAACTTATAAATTTTATACGGCCAACAATCTTGAAATATATCATCAGAAATAACGAAACGAAAGTTTTCTGTATCTGATATATTTTTTTATTTTACTGCGTATATCAAAAGAAATATCTTACCATTCTGAAGAGTGTGGGATTTGACAATTTCTCGACACGCTATATCAGCAGTCATTTATCCCAGCATTCACAGCAATGAGTTTGTCTCATCTCAGGAGGTGCTGGTTATCGCGACTACTGACGAAGCACTGAGTATATTCCAACAAAATACAAGAGGCCACGAGATGCCACCTTAATCGACATGCCACCTTATCGTGAATTTTGTGGCGATGTAGTAGCACAGTTTGAAAAACCGGAGTTCAAAGATTGACAAGGAGGTTCGTTCGCTTTCACGAATCAACGATGTTACGATACGCATCAAGAAAAACAAAAGGGTGTGCATGACGCGATACATCGGGGTATAAATTCTTTTTGATGTTTTGCATTGACAGGTCTCTTAATGTTCGATTGTTGCACAATTCAAACATATAATTACTTATTATAATTTGATAATATATTTGACATGATAGAGCAATTTTGTAATATGTTATTATAATTTCAATAACATCTATAAACGAAAGACAAGTAATGATTGAATATGACTTACTTGACAAAGAAATTAGCATAGTGCAAATTTTAGCAACTAAAATTATTGAATAATAATAATGACAATGAAATTAAAAAAATAATAATTATTTTCTCTCTCTTTCTCTTAGTCTAATCAATTGATGAATAAAGTTTATATAAAGTTATGCAGATCAATTGATTCTACTGCTCGTTTGTAATACTATCTACAAAACATTAAATCGACTATTGCCGAAATAATCTCATACTTCTGTTGACACGATATATTGAATAACAGGAGGCATTTACCGCGCGTCACTATGCACGAAATTTTTCTGTAAGTATAAACCAGTATATTTTCTCAAACAACAAATTGTTACATACATTAATAGCATGCCTTGTAAAATGTTTGACGTCTTATAACGCGATAACGTTCGTTAATATGCATCTAATATCAATCACAAAATTGCAAAATGTACTTTGTTTGAAACTTATATTTTTAACATATTATAATGCAAACCTTTAAGAAATCTCAATGACATTCCTTAAAGTCTCATGACAGCAATTACATGGCTCGTGATTATCGGCCACTTAACTTTTTGCATTTTTATATACCTTAAATATCAATAGCACTATCATACATTCGGTTGTATACGTATCACATCTTCACACAGAATTTATCATTAAGCAACTGACAATTATTAATGTGAAGTGTTAAAGTGTGAAATGATGCAACGATTTAGATGTTGATATAATAATAACTCAACCACAGATTTTATTCTAACTTAAGAACAAGGTCTGAGTTGTTATAAACACATCTATAAATATTATATTATATTTGAATTTGGCCATTATTATATTTTTACAGATTAATAAAATTATTTCAGAGTTATAAATAAATGTTTCTTTAAATAACGATAGCATTTGTACAAGATTTCGTACACCCTGAAAATGAAACACCCATTTATTATTTAAAAATATTGCTTATGTTTGAGAAACACCTTTTAAATATTTCGCAAATGGAAATAAATTTGTTAATAAATTGTACTAAAATTAATTATGTACTAAACAATTGTACTAAATAATTAAGAATATAATATTACTATATTAAATATTAATTATATTAAATATTAATTAGGAGCACAAGACTAAGACTAATGTGTGTATACAAAAAATAATTTATTGCTTTATATATTCAAAAAATATCTTAAAAATGTTAAGAAATTTAATTTTGTAATTAAATATGAAATTTAATATTTGTTGTAATTTAATAAAACTCTATGATAACGAATTTTATTTATCACAATTTTCAATTATTAATAATATTCTCAATTATTGGTGCCTTTTTTGCATTAAATATGAAAGACAATTATTCTGTTGATAGAAAAAAATTCATATTTCTCGGAGGTTGCCAATACTGGTATGTATGATAAATCTCATTAACGCTATTGATTACTAATTTTCTTAAAATACTTAAAATACTTAACATTGTAAATAACATTATAAATAAATTCATCTTTTCACATTATCATTGCTTCAAGAAAAATATTTAACTTTTCATTAATCAGTATTTTTTACTTGAGGAGGGGAGACACTAGGTAATTTTATATTTAACCATTTACATTTTTTAAAGATAATCCTGAAATTATTTTGAGTACTACAATATATAATGAGGAAATAATAGTCTCATAACAATCAAGATTAAGTAAAAAGAAATAAGCAATTTTAATTGAGTCATTTTTCTTCGTTAGTAAAAAGGCGGAAACAAATTTTAAATGAACGAACTTAAATATAATATTTAATCGTCAAAGTGATATTGGCACTACGCTTACTATGTTATTGCAAAAACAGGAAATACATTCTCGACATGATGATCGGTTCTTATCTTACTCTGGTTCCAGTCGAAATCATTTGACTTTTGGATTGAATTCCGGCTCTCGAAACTGCACTGTCGGTTTGACAACGAACTGATGCCCTGATGCGCTATTTTTGATTTCAAGTATACCGTAGCAGGAGGGACGTATCTTAAACTTAAAGTGCACCCGCAGCCGTGATTGCCAGACATTGAATTATGAAGAAATGTTTGCATTTAGTTAGATACGATACGGTAATATAGACGGTAAATATCTTTTAATTTGAATAAAAATATTTGGTAAAAGAGATGTTCTATTTTCCATGTAAACAGTTCAATGTTCTCAGTTGATTAGAAGTTAAAGCCTGTATTGTATAATTAGCATGGAATGATATCTCTCAATAATAGATTAATCGAATAGAAAATATTTTCTAAGTAATTTCGCACAAACATATGATCTTCGTATACAATGGAAAAGAATCAGATTTATTTATATATAATTCAAATGCGAATGACCTTACAGATTTATTCGAATAATCCAGATGTGAATCAACTCATACTTCCTCCAATCTTTGATTCACGCACGCCTTCGTCTTGTCTGGTTGTAACCGTCTGCTATTATTTTTAGCGCATGATCACTACGCTGCGGGAACACAAAAAGAAAGAGGGAGAGATCGTTTGCAAGACGCGGTTCTAATGCCGACCGAGTATATTAGGTCATCCCGCGGGCTTGGCTTGCATAATTATCGGCTCTTCTGTCACCAAAGGCCGACCCGCGTATAACACCGTTGCGTTGCTCTTACCGCACCTTCAACTGCGGCATTCATCAATGTGGTATGCGTAAAAATAAACACTGTGTATGTGTATAAATTGAAAATTTCCATTTTGTCAAACAATTAAGAGCTCAGTCAAACTGCGTAATCACAATTTACGAATTACGATACCAAAATTATAAAGGTTTTTGAATAAATAATATTGAATTTAGAAAGATATTAATTTTACGTAGATCGTATAAGTATTTTTCTTAACAGATCGTAATAGACGGTACACTTACGTTATTTTTTCTTATTGATCGATAAGGTTCACCGATTTAAACGTGTGTCCAATGACACATGTGGAAACTCCTAGTAACATAGATCATTGAACACTTTCTTAAGTCTCGTAAGTTACGAGGAAAGATCCTTCGCTATTCGCGGGTAAATACAATGTGTTATAAGAAAGTCTTGCCAGGATTTTCCAATTGTGTCACGATGCAGGTGTATTTTTTGTTAATGAATGTTAAAGAGCTTAGTGTAAAAAATACAATGTAAAAAATTAAATTAATTAATTGTCAAATTAGCACTTTGTCAATGCTAAAAAATATTGATTATTGATGATAGTTTTTATATACGTTAAGCAAAGATCACTATATCATAATATCGTAGTATCTAAAACTAGTATATCGATGAGTAAGACGAATTTACTCATGAAGCTTTCCTTGAATCGTGGAAAAAATGCGGGAAAACAGTTGAGTTGTGCTATCGGAGCTTCAGAAACTTTCTATTCACACAGACGACAACAGTATCTTTCCGTATACCACAAAGTCAAGCACGGATTTTACTACTGCTTTACTGAGTTATGTTCAATAACTGTATTTTATTGAAAATACATCAAATTACATTATCTTATATATACAAGAAGTTTAGTTCAGCTTCATGAATTTTCAGTTTTAATAGTGCATTTTATTTTAGTAATGTAACACGTTGTTCTTGAATATAGAAGGAACGAATCTCTGCAAAGCATTAAATAATCTTATAATTCGGATAGTGAAGAAATTTGTGCAAGGTACTAGAAAGGTAAGAAAAATTTTTGAATGCTAAAACAAAAATTAAATTTTTATAAAAGTACAGAATGATGAGCCAACGCAATAATGTCACGCGTACGTAACTCTATTTTGATTCCCACATATTAAATAAGTAATACTTTAATTATTATTCTTGCAAGCTTATAAATATAAAATAATATTAATTGTATAAATATAATATAGTGTTATTAGTAATATATAGTGTTATTAGTAAGAGTATATGGAATCAAATAATTTTTGTTTAAATATTTAACAGCTACATGTGAATTATAGATATTATATATATATATATATATATATATATATATATATATATATATATATTGCTATGACAAATTTTAAAATATAACTGGATATTAACAAAACGTTAATATAAAGTAAAATTTCACAAATGTGTTTTATACACGAATGTATTTTTTCATAATAAGTAAAATGTAAAGAAGTATACAATTTCTTTACGTAAAACTTTTGTATGTACAACCTGCCGTTGATTTTCAACTAGCTTAAACTAGTTTTTACACACGCAATTTATTATTTAACAAATATATTTTATCTCAAGATAGATTGTGTGAAGAAACTAGTGAAGCATATGGATGACTTATATTCAATTATTCACGCGAAGTATACGTAATATTAACCTATTGTGGCTAGTGAGAGTCAATGCAAATAATACATGTGACGCTGTCGCCTGGACAATATCCTTATTTTCACACTTCTTTCTAAGAAAACAATCTTATGGGTCAATTTCGTGTGGCAGTTGCCCGAGCACACACTTTCACTTCTCTCTCTCTCTCTCTCTCTCTCTCTCTCTCTACCGGACGCATAATATCCGCCAAGCACATAGTAAAACAATTTCATAAAGATTCTCTGAAGTACATATGACTAATCAATTAGATATTTCGTTCTTCAAAAAACTTCGCTGTAATAAAGAGAGTGATCTTTTTAACATCTTTTATATTTCATTAATTATTTTGATAATAGAAAATATACACACATACACAATTTAATATAAGGAAAACAAAAAATATGTAACAATTTAAGATATATATATAAATATTTATTTGGGGGGGTACAAAATTTTTTTGATTCAATTACTATTGAACATTATTACTAAGTATATTTATGTGAAATACTACATGAAATATAAAGAGTACAACAACCTATCACGATATGTATATTTTTCTATTTGTGCAAGACGATGAAAGGGAATCGATTAACGAAGATACGTAATGGATTTGCAGCGATATACTATTGTTTTCTCGCAGTGAAGAAATTATCGGCATCAAGGCAAACAACTCACGAGGAAAATTAAATGAACAATACGCGGCTCGTGTATTCCCTAATCGTTGAAGCTTGACTTTGATGTCACGGTAATAATACACATATGCAGCATGTTTTTTACGCACTCCTTGGATTGTTTTATCGAATCTTTCTGTCATTTAATATGTTCATTTTACAGTTCTCAACGATTTTAATCAATGTCACTCATGTAACAGAAGATATTATTTTTCTTAGCTCTAAGTAGCGTCTCATTAAAACGCTGTTAAATAATAAAGTAGATTGTATTTGATTACATCGATTATCACATAGATGACCTTTCCGCAAAGTTTGATGTCAATATGATACTACTTATGACGATGTTGTGTGAAAAACTAAATTATCTTACACCGCGGAAATTCTCGTAAAGTTATAATTTCTTAATTTAATACACAATAGAATGCAAATAATTTTCTATCGATTTGTCAAGCATGATGCTTTTGCTTTTCGCCGAATATTGACACCAAATTTCGTGACCGTAACATCGGCCACCCACGTCATTTTAATGTCACGAATGACACGTCTCCTTTCTTAGACTTCAAGAAGTATCTTGTTGCCCCTATCGCGTAATATTTCTCGTCGCAAGAATGTCATCACTTAGTTAATTTGGTAACGGATATAACACTAAGTCGATTCACTGTCGAAACAGGATGTATCAATGTATCGCAAGAATTTAATATCAAAGATAAGCGACAATGTATTGAGCTATCATAAACTCAGTTGGCATCGGTTTCACGTATCGTCTATCATGACGTAATATATCTCGTGGAGATAAAGTTTAAATCTACGCGTATGCAACTTTGATAAGCATAAGAACATATAAACAGGTGAAGTTCAAGTCATAACAAATTAATGAAGAAATGTTTTTATTAAAATTTTTATTTTATTTTTTTATTGAATTATAAATTTTTGTTTTTTTTATTTAAGAAATGATTAATACGCGTAAATCAAACTTTACGGATGTGTTATATCTCACTAGATAATTATAAAATATAGTTTCAAAATATTCAATTAACTCACCTTATTTCGCGATGAAACTTGACCGGGAAAGAGTTTGACCTGCAACAGAAAAAAATGAGAATTAACATCTTTGGAAAGTTTTATAATAAATTTTTTTTTGTAATGTACGCGACACTTTCGTATGGTACTTGATATGTCGATTCATTGTACTTCCTCATTGCGTAAAATTTTGACGTCTAGCGGGGATGAACGCGCGAGACAGGATGCGAAGTCCAAGATATTTTAAAACTTTATGCAACGATCATGTTACGCCGAGCAGGATATTCTCTTGGAATATCCCTCGTGTATCCTGCGGTCAACTTCGTTAGTCCGTAAGTCAGATTTACCGCTGCTGTAATAGTTGCTTGGCGGAAGAAAAAAAAGTAGTCATCCTTCAAGTATGCGGGTATTGTTTCTTAATAACATGCTTTGAATCATGCTCGCTTGGTAGACGAGTCTTCGAGATACATCGCATTCGATTGTTGTGCCGCGCAATGTATTTACATTTATGTCGTAGCAAAGGTCAGCTTGCTTTTGTGCAATTTCATGTCACGTTTCGAAAAATGTATGTTGAGTATTAGTTGAGTATTACATATATTGAGTATTAGTTATCTTAATATAACATATAATTTTCTATCGTACATATTTATAGATATATGTATTTAAAAAACAAAGCTATATGTGTATACACATTTTTATATTTTAAAGAAAATATTAATTTTTGAACCAATTTTAACCAATAAGCTTCATATTATTCATATTAATGAATAAGCTTATTGGTTAAAATTGGTATCAAGAAGTTACTGTAACAGGTGCAATCCATCTACGAAGCTGATAAAGTCCATTACAATGTCCATATCATTCCACCTGGTTCTCGCTCGCGTGAGAAAAATTAACGTAACAGAAAGCTATGTATGCAACGTCGTCTGCTTCCAAATAAAAAACAAGATAATATTATTGACAAATTTTTATCTGCTTAATATTTTTTATTTTGGCATTTTATATTGCGTAATACGATATTAATTAGATAATTTAATTAATTAAATATCGTATTACGCAATAAAAAATATTAAGAATAGATAAGAATTTGTCGATAATATTATCTTGTTTTTTTATTTGGACGCGGAAGACATACATAGCATGCATAGCTTTCTGTTACGTTAATTTTTCTCACGCGAGCGAGACCAGGTGGGATGATATGGACATTGCAATGGACTTTATCAGCTTCGTAGATGGATTGCACCTGTTACAGTAACTTCTTGGTAATCACCACAGATTTCTTCAGAGGAGAGACCAGTTATGCTTGCCAGTGCAAGCAGCAGGCATAAAGTTGTGTATCATTTGTACTTTCCTGACATCGCATACTAAGAACTGAACTTCTTCTCGGATCATCCGACTTGATATTAACTTACAATGTGTCTTAAAGACTTAAAAAATTAATATTCATCTTTGCAATAAAATTCAATATAATGTACGATAAGTGTATATTCGCCGATAGTATTCTCAAATCAGATTCGTTTTTATATATTTTATTTAAATCAAAAGAATTGGTAGAGAGAAAGCATGCACAGAACTATGTGTGGGTACACACAAATTGCAGTCACACGGTGGCACGTGGTCGGAGCAGCCGGTGTACACTTGTCGCTCGTAACGCGTTGGTATGTAAGATTATTTCCTCCGAATGATTCATCATCGTACTGGTGCCCTTCAGGGTCGGGACAGTGGATCTTTACTTGGGGTCGGAAGCTCGCACGATATCGTTTTACCCTCTCAGCGTGCACCTGTGCAATTCTCGTCTCAGCTGCCATCGTGCCATGTGCGTTTACTTGAGATATACCTCACACGTTGGTCGCTTCATCCTTTACTTCCGATAATTGTCTCTACTTCATCTCCTTTGAGTATTCATTTCTTCTGATAAGATTTCTGATACATCCTAGGAGCTTATACCGCCGTTAACAACAGAACCGCCTTCAGCTTCTTACGTTCATTCATGCTTTCATTCAGAATATCGATTAACTTAGTAGTGTGACGCGTAGACATTCGTATCGCATTAAAATTGTAAATCACGTTTGTTCGTCTTATATTTTTAAATTTATATATATAATTTTATAAAATCCGCCTCACTATATATTTAGTATGTATTTGAGTAGAGATTTATAAATAAAATTTATCACTTTCACATATCTCGTACTCGATATCTTATTAATAAAAGAACTTGCATTATACAATCTTAGCGTTCAGTATTTAATCTTTAATTAACGTTATGGATACTCTGACTCTACAATTTGTTATCATCGAAGATCATTTTACGCGACCATCCGTCAGCTATCCATTTCGATACAAAACGCAAACAGAACTGAGGAGAGATTGCATACCATCGATAGTCATGCGATGTATTATGTGATCAAGCCGTTCATTCACGTATGCGTTTATGTGACCTCTTTGCCATAAGTATTCTTTTGCTATTTGAATAAAAATGTGTATTTCTCAGATGAAGATAATTATTTACCGACTTATTTATTATCAGTTTTTATAATGTACTCCACGAATTTAGAATCAAAATAAATGTGAAGAACATTAAAAAAAAATACTTAGAATTTAAGAATCAAATAAAAAAATTAATTTAATAATTGATTCTTAAGCCTTTTGAAAAAATATATATATATTTGTCTTATTCCTATTAAAAAATTGGAAGGATTAATTTTAACTTTCATAAACAAGATCTTCAAAGTTTAAACTCTTTTTCCAAGATAAGTGTTGCATATTCAGTTATGAAGAAGTTATGGTATTTCCGGAATGCTTATTGGGTGGGCGCAATTTTTGTGAGACGCCTATTCGCTTCGTCATACACGCAATCTTCGAAGGCAATTTCTAAGAGGATTGAGCGCGCGTAGGATCGTCGAGACTGTTCGTTGAATCATCGCGACTCGATTCCAGGAATGCTCCATTCATCTCGGAGCAATGTCTTCGTAAAGGACGCATAAACCGAAGGTCTTGCGGAATCGACGAACCTGCTTGCGGAAGATACACATTCTGACCCCATTCCGCGCGCGGTCGTGACTTTGAGAACGTGTCTTTCCGAATAATTACACGACAAATTTCAAGAATACACATATCATATAAAAATTGTCACTACGATTGGAATATCGAATTATTTCTAAAATTTTTCATAATTTTCATTGTCAGTTTTAATAATCACGATACATTAATAATTGTTAAAAATATAAACAATACATTTTGTATGATGAAATCTACAAAAAATTGCTATTTGTCTTCAAAAACTACCGAAATTAAATTATTATTTGATTTAATCGCAATATAATATATATAATATATGTATAAAATATATTTATTTATTTGCACTATTAAAAAGAAAGTGGATCCTCAGTAGAATTATTGTACTTTGTAATGCTTACGTTGCACAATATGATGCACATTTCTGATCCGATAGACATATATTTGCACATTACACAACGAAGTTACGGGTTTCCCCTAACTTCAGGTACACGAACTCATTTATGCTCATGCTGACGTGTATACTATTTTTACGAATTAGTTAGTACTCCCTCACAACTTTGCAGATTCTCTATTCAATAGAGTTTAAACTCGATTACGTGTCATAGTATCTTCTACAGTAAGCGCGCATTCAAATTATTGCGTGTAATGTTTCTACGAATTTGCACCTGCGTCAGTGATTTGCAGAGTTTCCAACAATCTAGGCAGTTACACGCTCTGCTTAAGTAGTCACGTAAAACTCACAGCAAGGTGCTAAGAATCATGGGGGGTCTGGTTGGCATTCGTACGCCCTGGGATGCTGCTCGTGTTCTGAATCACTGGGGGGGGTGAATTCTTTGGCGGTAAAAGCCACCAAGGTATTGGACCACCTTGGTCCATCGTTTAGTCACGATTTAGTCCGTTGTTTGGGGATTTTATGTAAAATTGAATCCCGTTACAAAACACCTCGTTTCACGATCGTCGCGCCGGCTTTTATGCAAATCTTTTTCTCGTTCGTGCAACTGTACATTCCGTCATTCCCGGATATAGAATTTCACTATTGCAAAGTGTTGTGTAAATTGGAGATGTATATTATCCATTCCGTCATTCCCGGATATAGAATTTCACTTTGCAAAGTGTTGTGTAAATTGGAGATGTATATTATCCATACCGTAATATTTAATAAGTGTAAAAATGACAATTGGAATTTTTTTAATTGTATTCTTCGGAATGTATATATACGATTATTTTCAAGATTGATCAAAATATAAAGAATATTATATATTATATAAAATTAATATTTATATATTAGCATTATTTTTTAAATATATGTAATGTTTGAAGGTCATGTTTAATTCGCAATTGCGCGATCTCACGATCTCACCATTTATGCATATCGTTACAATACATCGCAAGGTCTCTTTTTATGCTTATTATTCATAAAGGGGGAAGCACACTACGTAATATGCATATACGACAGGCGATCGGTCTTTGCGATTAAGACGTCCAGACAACCAAAGCACAATAATTATTATTCACTCGGCACCGCAAATACGTCGTTTGTTGCTCTGAGTCGTTTGTTGCGTTTTAATCTGAGTATCGGAGATCATTTTCGCGGAACTTGTCTTTGACTTTTGATCGAGGTCGTTAGAGGAATTTCACACCGGCCGTTTGTAATTTCTGGATCAATAATTGCCTCGAAGGCGAAACTGATGCGACAAAGACTATTCACGTTATTTCATAATGCGATACGAAGCGAGACCTTTTTCTTTTTTTTTCAAATCGGTTTCGCACTGTGAAAAGACATATATAAATGATTAGCATGCGATTTTCACACTCGGTGTGTCAACTTGGATCGTCGTCTTTCTAATCTTTAGGTTGACAGGTACATACTGTTTCGTACAACTAAACGGTCAGTGACGCGTGACGATACCAACCTTAGCATACCGACTCACGTGACAAATTAGCATACCTGTATTGTTATTTTCACGCGACCATAAAGTTCATTGCAAACGTGCGCAAGCTCACGTTTCGCTTAAGGACGAGGATATTTTGGGAAAGAAAGAATTACGATCGATCTCTGACAACATAGAGCCACTTTGTATGTATATCTTTCAAATAGATAAAAAATGTGTCAACCAGTTTTACAAAAATTTTTACAATAGTTGTGACGTGTGTTATACTCAGCAAGAAGTATTAAGAAAATAAAGTTTATTTCTGTGAGAAGGTTTAATTTTATTCTAGCTACATTGTAGTTGACTGAATTATTACGATAAATAGATTAGAATAAATAAGCTGAGCATTTGAATCGTAGCAATTAAATGATATTTAATCTTAATCATCAATTAAATATAAAAGTTAATAATAATTTTCTTTAATGATTTTAATTATAGATTATTATTATGATAATGTCCTGCTATGTTTACAAACTAAATTGATTCTAAAATTTATGGTTTTATCGTGATTTAGGGTAATAATGTAGTGAGATAATCACAGGTAAACTCGATTGCTGAGTCATTTCGCAACTCCGAGAAATGAACGAGAGAAGTTTCCCAGTAACCAGATCATCCTTCTTCTAAATCGAAATATTAAATGCAATCAAGTGATTGTGGCTTATCATCAGTCATTATGTTATCACCGAAAGACCGAAAGAGCAAAAAATATAACTTCGCGGGAATAAATAGAAGCATCGTTTACACCGTGATATAGCATGCAGGAAGATTTTGATCGAAAGACTTGGTCTCACAAAATTTGTATCTGATAAATATAACTTTTTTTAGTTGGTCAGCATTACGAGTTCTTATTTTATATGGCAATTTGAACACCAACAACGGTAATTAAATTTATATTCATTAATAATTATGCCACATATGTATTACATACATAAAAACAATATACGATATAAAAAATACGTAAATACTTAGACTATTTCAATAACTATTAATAACTATCATTCGGTACGAGTCAATATGAAGTCATCATTCTGGAGGACACTCTCTAAATAAAATCGACCCACTTTAATGAGATGCCGACTTTAGCTCCTTTTTTGTTCGTACGTCTCTTGTTTATGCATGTTGGACTTATTCTCTCGTATCACCTCGGACAAATAAATGGCTATAAGTGTATCTACGTTTCAGAAATTCAAGAAACTTAATTGTTTTTTCTCTCTGAGGCTTTCTTTATCTGTATATTCAATTGTTCCTGTTAAATTGTATTGTAAGAATACAATTTTTTGTATTATTATTATTATTATTACCATATTATAACTAAATGTTTTGTATTGTAACTAGGTTTTGCGCGCGCTGTGCGTGCGTGCGTGCGCGCGCGCGCGCGTGTGTGTGTGTGTGTTATATAAAATTATTGTATATAAATCAGTTATGAAATTGGATCATTTTTTCAACTTTTATATTAAATTAAAACATATAAAATATATCTGATAAACGAAACATTTAAGTACGATGAATTATAAAAATGGGCTTTTTATGAATTCAAGTAATAGTGTTAGAATAAACATTTGACAATTATGATTTGACACGTCGAATAAAGACGACGGCACTTTCTCTTTTACTAGCATGCGCTTACCTTCAATGGCGTTTCTGTCTACAATCTGCGTATGATCCGCGTATGTAGCTTCGCGCAAAGTACAGGTGCAACTTACACGCATCGATCTCTACTGACCAAACGATCGTGCACCACTATAAATCCGCGGCCTTGTAGCTTACGCGCACACGCGCGCGACGGCGCAAAAGTTGGATAATACGTTGGATAAATCGTTATGTTAACGGCGTCCGTGAGCACGTTATCTTGCAGTACTGACCTGTTTTTCGTAACGATCCGTATCAAGGAAGAACTAATGTTTCCTAGTCTGCAAGCTTATCGTTCGCATTTTTTTGCTCGATCACGAACATGGGATCAATGCATATTGGATGCACTTGGATTAATATGATTACCAAAATAAAATGCAGCTAACATCTAGAATCAGGAAATTAATAAATAATACTATTTGTACATTTTGGTCTAATCACCGTTTTCTCTACCCTAAATTTAAAACAAGGATTATATAAAAATTTAACTGAGAATTTAGATCCTATTGGTAAGGATCTCCATTTTCTTTTTTTTTCTTGCAATAATGAAAAAATTTAAATACTTTATAAAAAATACAAACATCTGTATTATATTAAATATATTATATTAAATATAAAAAACATTAAAGTATATTTTCTAAAATTAAATTAAATATGTAATTGAACATTTATCGATTTTTACTATGTGAACATAATGTGATTATGTTCATGTTTTAAGATTCAATCAGCCCAACTATCGCCTCCATATTTAATGTGGCCATTCAAGTATCACAAATATTGTATAAGTATCATAGAAAGATATAAGTAGATATGATTTATTTCAGTTACGAACTAAATCGCCAGTCAATAAAAATGCTTTCCTGTCACTGCAGGAAAGACATAAAAGTACGATCTTGTGCGATACATACTCGCGTGACGAGCGAAGAGAATACTAAGCGGCGCTCAAGCCTGTGAGTTGTATGAATCAGTCGTAAGCAAGTGTAACGACCGAGTGACGTCAAGAAGATTGCACAACGAAGCGCGCCGGTAATCCCAACCGTTAGTTCGTTTGATCAACTCCTCGATCTCCCGATGAGAGCGATCGAGAAAGCGGTGCAAGACTTGAAATACCGAATTCATGGTTTCAATTTATCATGTCCACCCTTCAAAGGCTAATACAAAAGTGCTAAATGAATGTTAGTTCGATCTATGACTAATCTCACATGATTCACATGCTTGCTTAAACTAATATATTTAATATATTAAAGTTTCATATATACCTCTTACTTTATAAAATAAAAGACAAGAATAGGGAATTATATTCATATTTTGACAACATATTTCGCGATATATATACTGTGTTTTCTTGCTTTCTGTGACAATAAAATGAACATTTCATTAAAAATATATAGTTGATTAATCGAGAACCCTAAACATCTAAGATTCACGTAAACTCTAAATATAAATAAATTTAACTTAGCGCACTTTTATTTGCTTGTAACTTCCGGAAAAATAAAATTCAATGCTTTCTTTTTAAATCGGTGTGAAAAACGTTGAGAAAGCTAATTCTGTTAATATTATTAACTCTATTCTTTGTAATCAAGTAAAGTTGAAAAAGTTATAATAAAAAAATAAAACACATGTTTGTTTTAAATTTACTTTACCTAAAAAAAGGTAGTTTGGATAAATTTTACTCATGTTTAGGATTCTAGGGTTAAATTAATTATTTTTAATCTAATTGTATTTAATGGTAGTATTTTAGGTTTTTTGTTAAAATTTTTTGCCAGTATAAAACATGTTCTTCAATACAAAACATTATTTAGAACTTCTGAGAAATACAATAATATCGAGCTTCAACGAGATGGAGCCATTGAGTTATTTTAGAAGTAGGTTTTGTAATTCAGAGATCGTGCATCGCGTGAAACCCCGTAGCAAGGCTGGAGATAATTTACAAGAACTGTTCTTTGATTCCAATAAACGAACGTCAGATTCTGATATCTCGGTATTTCCTGTTCGCGAAGTCGGAAGTTTCCTACTAGAATTATTATATAAAACATTCATGTATTAGTCATAAATTACCGCCTTGCTGCCCACGTTTTCAGTAAGATTCAAATGCAAAATTTTCAGGAATCCTTTTTCCGTAGGAGATATCGTACTATAACGTAAGCGATAAGAAAATTGTTCTGACGTCATTACAAGATCCGCCTTCGTGCTGATTGCATCGTTGCACTTGGCTCACTCGACGAGAAAGCGAATGGAGATAGTCACGAAATGAGTGAAAGTACAGAAATAAGACTAGTACGAATTATTAACTTCCGAAATCCGTATTCTATAACCGGCTATAACGTTTCGAATATTTTAATAAATACATAAAGACTATATAAAAGTACATTTAATTTTATATATGTAAATTTTTTTACATAAGTTATAAATTGTAGCATAAATTATATTGAATATTTACAAATTAAAACATATAACAAATTTTTATTAAATTTTAATAAGAATAACATATTTTAATATATTGTTTAAAGATGTATATAATTCATACATATATGCATATAATTAATTTTATATATAGATATATTAATTAATAAATTTATATAATTTTCAATTTGTAAATATTATAATTAGTTTATATCGTCGTATTAACTTATATCGTTAATCGTGGAATTTATTAAAAGTTGCTCTTTTTTACCAAGATTGTGTACAAGATTAGGACAGTTCCGTAGAAGAAAAAAAGTTAAATTAATAAACGCTCTTTGAAGAGACGGATATTGACACACGATCAAAGTTCGGGGATTCTTATGACGTCTTAGAAGATAATGATCCATAATTGTGTCACTTCCGTAAATGTTCGAAGAACTTCGGAAGATTTTGCATCGCGGTGTGTCATACGTAAAAAATTCCTTCAAGATGTTTAATTATACAGTGTCTTCGCAATGGAATACATTATTCATCAGTTTACATAATTAGAGTTCTGTATGTAACGCAGAATCATTCATCTTAATCGATGTTACTAAGCCTGTCGACATTAAATATTGTAGCTGTAATATAAATGCGCTAAAATTTAAACTTCTGACTGAAGATTAGAAAACTACCATGTTTTTTATCTTCTTCAATTATCCAGAAAATTGGTTCTTCATCTCTCTGTTTTCTTCTTAGCTAATCTACGTTAATTTCCTGGATCTTCTACAAGAATTGTCTTAACTACGTCATTTGTGACATCTTAGAGAGTAATAGCTGCATAGCAAACGTCATAGCATTGATAAACGCACGATAATTGAACTGCTGTTCTAATCTCGCATCATTTTCTTTAAGTACGAAAATATTTTTTTTTGTTTACACATTTACACTTCTATTAGATTAAATTAGAAATTATTAATAGATATGAAAGACATCCGGATTAATTAGAATTTCTTGTATTATGTATATCTGCTATGACATCACGAAACATCTGCAGGAAAAATTACGGGGCCAAAAGATTATAGCAGAGATAGATGCACGATTATATTGACTACTAAGGTCGTTCGAATTGTATCATATGATACGTAACGACATACGTAGCATATAATTAATATATCACTAATTTTGTACATAAGGACAAGTGCTCTTCTTTATCTTGGAATGTTAATTTTTAAGGAATTTAAAATATTTTTAAAAAATTAAAAATTGACATTCCTCGTTTTGATGAAGATGATTATATTTTTAAAATCTTCGTGTTTCGAATCACATGTTACAAAATATTTGAATCCATGTTTAAATCAAATATTCATTTATTAATATAATTCATCGAACACCAGAAATGTGATAGACGCTAACCGATATATATATAATACCGATAATATCTTATTATTAAATATTATTGTTAAACTTTTTAAATTAAAAAAACAATAAAAATAATAAAAATTCACTTCATTGTTCTCTAAAGAATATAACAATATTTATATTTATTTAAAATACTTCAAAATATAATTTTCGTTTTTTCCCATGGTTCTTTTCTGCTAAAACGAGCTGAAAACTCGCGCGACTCGAACAATTTCCGTGATCATTTATCTGTTGACACCAACAGTCGGCCCAGTGCCAAATGAAACTGGATACAAAACAATGTATCTACTATGTACAGATATAACCGCATTATCTCATCGGACGGCACTTGCCAGCGGCGCAAAATGAACGTGCAGATCCGGGCACAACGCATGGTATCATGCCGTGCGCTCAGCGAACGTGCACGCGGAAAGTTTAAGCGTTCGGACGCGTGTGCGTTGCACGCGTATACGAACGGCGACGAGAAGCGCACACTCTGCACGTGTGCGCACTTTCTTGCACATGCGAACGTGCAAGAGTGTGCGCGTCCGCGAATCGCTCTTTCCTTCTGTCAGTGAGGACCGACGACCTTGGCCTCGTGACCATGAGCGCCAGTTGATTAGGTATATTAGCGCGAGAGCGTTACGGTTTTCACACTTCTCTTATATATTCGCATTCATGAGCTTTCTCTGCGATAGAGAATGTTCTAAGTACATCGGTCAGAAAAGGATTGGATTAAGAAAGCTCTTAAAGGACATTGTAGTTGAATTTCTCACTAATTAATATTAATAATTAATTTATTGACATACGTGAGATTGACAAAGAAAAGGATTTTAAAGGACAGAATATTTTGTACTTGAAAAATAAAACGAAAAGTTATTCATTTTATCCTTTTAAAAGAAAAACTTTATACTTTTACACATTTTGATATATTGACTTCTATCAGTGCACGTGTATGGAATATTTCTACAAGAACAAGAAATTACAGAAAAAGTTGCAGTAAATAAATGCTACAGTAAATTATTGCAGTGATGTGTAATTTTTTTATAAAATATAATTATATGATAATAAATTACAAGCCTGATTATGATCGTGTATTAGAATTAAATCAGTTAATGTGTTAAACGTGTTACTATGCAAATTTCCCATTGGAAATTTTCTTAGAATTTCTTAGAATTTATTATCGAACATGAAAATCAATTCAATTTATTCAATTTACAAAGATATACAATAGAGTCGAATAATAAAAAAAGAAGACTTAGAAGGTTTAAAAGTATCACATCAAGTGTTAATGAGTTACACATTTGCAACTGATGAATAATTCCCTCGATTTCAATAGCACTAAAAATACATGCGTTTAGTAATAAACGGAATGCGATGATCGAGAAAAAACATGATCCATCATTCTTGTAGGTGGCGATTAGCATGACATGATCGCGGGATCGTAATATCAGGCCGCACATTAAATTAGGATGAAGCAGGTACAAACTGAGAGCGGCTGGAACTTGAACACGACTGCATGAGTCACGCTCACGAGCCATGACTCATGAGAAAATCGCCGGTGGAATCTGTGAAAACGTGAAACTAATCGCGCATCGACAAGTATTATATATGCGTAATATGTAATAAACTGTGTTAGCAGGTACAAACTTATACTTGGCTCTCCGCGCGATGCACGCCGATAATCTGATGTTATGCTAAACGAGATATCAACTTGGTAACAAATTAACGACAAGAAAATTTCTAGGTTACCCGAGATATTAAAAATGCTGCTGAGAACAATAAAAATACGGAAGATTTTCTAAATATGTAAAAAACTATGCGATGATATCACCAATTTCATTAAGTAATGGTAACACGACGAGCGCATTACACGGATCATTTTCTCAACGCAAGGTCTTCAGATGATTGTTATTTGTATTTTGCAACGGTTTACGCAAATGCTTCATCACGAAAAAAACCTCTGGAGACGATAATGATTTGTTTTACACTTTATACGAGCGTTAGCTGAATAATTTTACTTGCTCGCTGCGGATGTTCAGATATTTGCGCGGCGCACAAATATCAAATCTGCATGAATCACATAATCGTTTATTCGTATATTATTAATCATGTACCGCGTAACCATGTACAGATAGGTTTAAGCGTATTATCGATACAATTTATTAACTGATAAAAAAGAATTATTACTTTACACATCTATCGATGTTTGATACATGAGTATTACGTTGTAAGAAAAGAATACGTAAATGAAAAATATATATATATATAAAAAAAGCCGTTTCTTGAGACTACGTGGCACCAAATATATGTAAATTCATCAAATCAACTAGCTCGTTTTTTTCTGCATTATATGCTTTTTTGTGTGATACATCATATATTCTTTATCCTTTATCTATAAAGAAAATTCAATTAAAGTTCAGCGACGATCGTGTGAGGGTCTTTTAAAAATAATAAAGTTTCAATAAGTAATTTAAAATAACTTAAAAGCACATACATGTAAATAACGTAAAAGCACATACATGTATGTATAAATTCATAGAATGAAGATCTTATAATTCAGAAGGGTTGGATCATCGCATAGAATGCTTGCTCTTGCAACTCTTAATCGCGCATTATACGTTTTGTTCTTTACAATACTTTGTCATTTCAATTTCAATTCTCATGACAACCGTGTTTTTTGCAACGCAAAATAGAAAATATATTTTTTCATGTAATGAAAACACGCAGCGACTTTTCCTGTGATTTTTTTTTATGTTCTTTCATAAAATACATATAGCAATAAATAATATAGTAATAAATAATAATTTAGACTATTTACAAAAAGATTATGTAATATAAATATGAATTTATGAAATCTACGAATTATTTTGTATTATCATATCTTTTTACAATATCAATGGAGACATCTGTAGAACAGACGATTAACTCGTTTGCACGCCCACGCAGAAATAGTGAGTCAGATTTTATGCCAGAAGATCACGCGTTTAACATAAATAGAAAACGCTCGTGTGTGTATGTGTTTCTGTATTTGTGTGTAAATTATGCATAGTAAACTTCTTTACCGATTGACAGATTCTTCTCTATCGACCGTGGAAAAAATATGAGTATATGAAAGCACATGAAATGCAGCACGGATTTATACGTTAGAAGGTATATAGATTTGTAGTTGTTAACACATTAGAGTTATTATTTAATTTTATTCTTATTCTATATCATGATGTGACAGTCCGCAATAAAAGTCCTAGTAGCTGATAAGCTGTTTTAAAAATAGCTTATCAGTTGTAAAGTAAAATTACGACACGAATAGCATCAAACAATACGTGCATTGTATTGATCTCGGAAATTTCGTTAAAGTCACATTTTACTAATAGAGAGGAAATATATACCTTTACCTCTCTTAAAATGACTGATACACGAAATAATGATCTTGAATGTTATATTGCGCAAATAAATGCGCGAAGAATAAGAAATATCGCACTTCTCACTACTCAGGCGAAAAGAAAATATGAACGCGAATAAATGCGTCCTTACGGCGCCAACACGACGGACTAACTGTGTGACATTACTTCAGGGCGGGTATGACTTATCGATTTTACTCTTGGCGTAGACCTCCGGAAGAATCTGTCCCAATTATCGGTCACGATACTATTTATGATCGCGATTATTTATTTTGCAAATTACAATTTAAGTGATATTAGAATCATTATGCACAATCGAATAGAATTCTCATTCTCGTTATGATCTGTTTTATGTTAGAGAAGTGACACATGAAATAAAATATCATTCTTTTTTTTTATAAAAATTGGAAATATACCTAGTTCAAAACTAGACATTAAATAAATATATTAATAAAAACATTTATTTTCCCACATAATTTTTAAAAAATAATGATAGCAGTTTTTCAGAAATAAAAAATTAGAGATAACATTAGGAAGAATACATTCCGCTTCGAATAATTCATTTTTCTTACGTGTAAATATCAAAGAGGCAATTAAGAAGCTTTATTTATAAAGTTATAATAAGAATTATTTATAGAAATAACACCTTACAGATATATTGACATTTATCATAATGTTGCTTGTTGTTATTCTTTAAAAAGTTATTCATTTTTATTTTTAAATATGTCGTAATTAGTCGACGCGTATATCCGATTTATGTTTTTCAGTTGCCCATACAACGTTATTAATCACACACACTCTATTAGAGAAAGTATTCCGGCTGCACAGAATCTTTTCTCGTCATATATTAAAATAGAACGCAGAATTAATTTGAGATAAAAGATGCGGTTATCGTATCTTTATAAATTCCAACTTGTTGTATGTGTCACTTTACTTACGTAAATAGACCAGAATCAAAATGAAAACTTTTTATTTTAAATAGTAATTTATTATATATAATTTTATACAATTTATTTTATATTTATATTTATTTTATATATATATTTTTTTAATTATCTGTCATAAATTGCATTTGAAAAGATGCATAATTAAAATTGTGTATCTTTTTAATAACTTCAATTATTTAATTCAATATTTCTTACATTATATTATATCTCTTTTTTAAACAATCGATAAATAATCGTTGATAAATTGTTTTATATGACTGTTATTTTTAAAACACTCCACATATAAGTATAACCATATACACTGCATGAATTAATTGTCTTAAAACCATCTGCTTGATAAGCGATGTTTGCTCATAATTTGCAAATAAGTAGAAATATTTGAATTACATAATTAAAATTTGATTTATGATTAGTATGTACCTACTGTGAATGAAATAAGCTTCTGTCTTGTTTGTTTTACGTTAAATAGAACTTAAAAATTTTTAGTAAACAAAGTAGAGTGCAAAATTGCTAGACTTGTTCTTACATTGTTATCTGACATTTTAGAGATAAACAAAATATGTTCTGAATTTACAAGAGTATAATAACAATGAAATCGTGTTAATAATGAATATTATAAAATATAAATGAGAGAGAGAGAGACAAATTTACTTTATGCTCATTAAAAAAATCTGTTTTACTTAATATAAGCTGGTGTCGCTTATTCTTTTAGTTTTGATTATATCTATTGCAAATATATTTCTTAACATTCAATGTGTTTATCTAACGGAATTTAGGTCATTCTTATTTATGTGAGATATTGTCATAATAGGATTCGTTTAACATCACCCTAAGATTAATAAGTAAGTGGCAGTTGAAATTTTGAGCATATTATTTATAAACCAGCTTTATGTAAACTTAATTAAAGAGTAATTTTGCAAATAAATAATTATTTATATATTTATTAAACTTTCGGAAAAAACCTATTGTTTTAAATACTTACTTTGTACTTAAAAAAATTAAAAAATATATATTATTAATTCAAGAAATTATATTTTTAATTATTTTGTTTTTGTGCACGCGCACACACACATACACACACACACAAACACACACACAATTCATATTAAAAGTGCTTTTCTGTTTGGGGTCTCTCTCTTTCTCTCAAACTTTAAAAATTTTTTAGATTATGTACAAATCTAAAATTTAACTCTTTTAAGTTATTTTTAACTGTATATTTTATATTAAATGCTTGAAAATATATTATATTATATGCTTGAAAATATTCGACAAAATGTTTATGACGGTTATCCAAATTAATTATAAAAAATGTAATATAATAGACTTTATTTCTAAGAAATGGTTTACTAGAGAAATCAATAATGCTGACAACATTGGAAATTAATCGCATGCAGATCAATTTCCATTATTTCCCTTCCCATTAACTTTCTCTTACATAATAACTTTATGCAAGAGCAATAAGATCAAACGTAATATCTGCAAATAATAATTACTCAATTGACATAGTAAAGATATGTAACATTTTAATTAATAACAATTTACGGCATTTTATAATAGATATAAATATCTACATCGACATAAACATACCAAAATGTACTTTAAAAAATGTAAATTATAACGAAAAAATTAAAAGTTTAAATTACTTTTTTAATATTATTGAATTGTGATTTTGACAGCATCTTTTTATTTGAATATTTCATTATTTCACAGTAATAATCTTATGAAAAGAACAGATTGTTTAATAATAAAATTAAACACATGGAATTATAAACAATTTAACAGCCTGATTAAATCGGTGCATAGAAGCAGAACGTATGTTGCATATTCAGTTAAAATTCCAAAAATCTTACTTTTTCTTTCCTCTTCGTCTTTCTCTGTCTTTTTGTCTCTTTCTTTCTCTCGAAGGCTTACGTTCTTTGCAGTTCTCCTTGAAACCAACGGACTATCTTCATCCGACTAAAGTGAATTTTCTCGTACGCAGTTTGGAATCTTCCACAGCGATACGTGCAGACAGGAAGCAACCTGACAAACGTAAACGTACTGCGACTTCGCGGCGCAGCTTGAGGTATTCTTCACGCGACTAGTATCTCTTCAAGGACGGAATAACGGTGTCACCAGCGCAAATGACACCGTAGCGGCACGGCAGGGCCGAGATGCCTTCCTTTACCTTGACCGACACCTTAAAATTATTCCCGGTGATTTTTTCACGGGGAAACGTGCTTCGGATGCGCGAAGGCAAACGATACGCAGAATTTTTCTTTCCACGAAAACGCAAGATAACGTTAATCAGGAAGCCCGCGAGAAGCGAACGGAACGATCGTGGCGAGGAATAGACTGCCGTGGCGAGAGGCCGTGGAGAACAACGCGGTTGAATATATCAGTCTAGCATGTTTGTCGGTATTGGTACGAGCGTGTAGGTGCCTCCTCCGCACTAGTATGTAGATATGTAGGTTCAACTACAGTCTTGTGGTGGGGCCTTCGCACATGTTCCTTCTCTCTCCTTCTTCTTTCGTCATACCTCTCTTTTTCTTTCAATCTTCATATACATGGAAAATAGCGTACGGACGTATTCACGAACACGCAATATACGCGCACGAGACTTGGAGAGTGAAGTAATCAATGACAGTGAATGCACCAAATTTCTGACAGTGATAAAATGACGTAAATTCAGCTTTGGTATTTGATACATATACACATACACACATACGCATTTTATATTTATATAATTTATATATAGATACTTATAGAGCTTATTTTTGTAAAATATTGAGAAGAATGTAAATGTAGAATGTAATTCAGATATAAATTTTAATGTGCAATTTATATCTAAACGTAAAAAACGTATATTGACAAACTAAAATATAATATTTTGTATTTTAATCTTTTAATTATACTAATTATTTAATTATGTTAATTGAAGCAATTTGAACGTGTTGGATATGTTTATAAAAAATTTAAAGAAAGAGAGAGATTTTCGAAGTTTTAGTTTTTTACTCTACAACGCTTACAAAATTTATTATACAAAAATAAATGTTTTTTTTAATCTTTTTTTCTGTACCATAAATGTTGTTATCTGTACCATGATTAGAATTCTGAAGATAGCAAATATTTATTTTTATATATTGTAATGAGTTCAGTATGCAAGCGGAACTGGTCGCATAGGAAATGATGATTACATAGAGATTTACGTAATAACTACTAATTGGAAGTTTACTAACCATTCTAAAAACATCATTATCATTTTTTAAAACTTATTTTCTGTTTATATGAATATTTTTGTAATTAGTTTTTAAAAGTTTTATGTATGCGTTATATATACATTTATGTTATAATTTTTCATTTACCATTTACATATACTACATATACATATACGCATACGTATACATGTGTACACGTGTATACATATTGTGTATACGTTATACTTACAAAATACTTTCTTCAGTTTAAATTTATTAAAAATTTTTAATTAAATTAATTCAGCATGGTAATGTTGTAATTTTCAATAAAATAATTAACATCTTATAGTACAAAGTGCGATTATTCCAATTTCTAATTTCTAAATACAAATGATTTTCTTTGCATTTAATAATTTTTTGTTCTGTTAAAGATTAGATATTTTTTAATAATTAACTATATATAGTGCTATTTTTGTTTTTAATTTATGGACAGAAATTACGTATAGATACAAGAAAACTAATATTACATTAATTATCATTAACTAACTTACATTAATTCATTGCAAAGAAATATTGTAAAAGGAATAATTCACGTATAAGCGACTTAAATTTAGAAGTCCATGAATTTAGTTTCTATGCAATAGATATGTGCGGAAGCAGCGACTAACAGAAACTAAATTCATGGACTTCTAAATTTAAGTCGCTTATACGTGAATTATTCCTTTTACAATATTTCTTTGCAATGAATTAATGTAAGTTAGTTAATGATAATTAATGTAATATTAGTTTTCTTGTGACAGTAAAGCATTGGTTGGTACTGTCACCAATGCTTTACTGTCACAAGAAAACTAATATTACATTAATTATCATTAACTAACTTACATTAATTCATTGCAAAGAAATATTGTAAAAGGAATAATTCACGTATAAGCGACTTAAATTTAGAAGTCCATGAATTTAGTTTCTGTTAGTCGCTGCTTCCGCACATATCTATTGCATAGATCTAAAATTAAACGTCCGCCATTTTCGAACATATAAGTCGTACACTTAGAGTGTATTATGAAACACACGTTTGAAAGTGTTGAAGTTCTAAAACGAAAGTTTTTATTTAATTTACCCAAATAGAAATTTGATAGATTTTTTGTTAATTTATAATCTTTTCTGGCGGATATACATAATATACATGTTACAAAACACTGTATGTATATATTATAGCTAACGATAATAATATCTTACTTAACCATGATTTCTACATGACGCATTTTTATGAAATAGAAATCTATAACGTTTGTATTATATAGAATTAATTCATATATATGTATACATACCTATACTAGTGAGACTAGGGATTTACCCGACAACTTATTCGGCCTGAGAAATCCCGTCGTATTGATTGTCAATAAGCATAAGAATTGACTCCACATTTTTTGCGTAATCTCACCCAATATTACATCATGAAGCCGTGCAATTATTCACACACAATAGAATACTAAACAACCTAAGTTAATAAATTGACCACTATTTTAGTAATTAATGCATTAACTATTAAAATTGTGAGATTTAAGCACACGAAATTTCTTATTTGAAATGCAACAGTTTAATATTTAAATTTTTTATCTTATAAATAATATAAATAAAAAACGGTATAGCTTTATTAGCAGGTTTATTGGTAAAATTTATATATATATATATATATATATATATATATATTGATAAATTTTATACATATATGTATTTATCAACTATGTATTTGTATTAATTTTTATTTATTTAATTGACATTGAAATTCAAATATAATTTTATTTTAATTGTAATTAGATTTTAACTTAATTTTGTAACTCTTTATTTCAGTCACTCACTCCCTTAAAGTTATTAAAATTAATTTAAAAATTAATTTTTAGGTTTCAAATTTTTGACTTTTAAATAATTAAAGATCAGAAATCTTATTTTTAAAGATAGAAATAAACTTCACATATGTTTCAAAAAGCCATTTTATAAAAATTTATTATTCACAGTGAGAAAAAATACATTTTCTTAATCTTATCGATGAAGTAAGAATATAAACTGCGCACATGCTGTGTAAATTATTGATGTTGAACATCTTTTTTCTTCAACAGTGCTGAACTGTAATCGCACGTGTGGCATAGATCTAAGTTTATCTGCCGATCATTATCGGAAAATGCACGCGCTACACGTACATAATTTATTTAGTGCCACTCAGAACCTACCTTGTGAGGTATCCGTCGAAGAGCAGTTCAGTTGGTTTTGGTTCGTTAAGTTCCGTCACTTCGTAGAAAAGCTACGAGGTCGTAACACGATCCCGGGAAGCGATTCCTATGAATTTTCATGATTTGTTAGAATTGACGGTAGTTTACGCGGAAGCGGTTTACGTTTTCCACGAGTCCGTTCTCGGACACAGCGAGAGATATCTCATGAGGGGGTACACCTTACCCTAGAAAAACTAGTAACGGTATATTATTCTATATCTGCATGTATGCAATGCATATGCAACATATAATGACTGTGTTACGTGTTACAATATCTTATCGTATTATCTTTACTTGTTATGTTGCCTTAGCGTGTCGTGTTATTACATTATATGATAATTTATATCACGTGCAAAAAATGTATATTATTATACAAGCAAATATAATTCTATATAATTTTTTGGCTTTGCATATTTGTCAATGAATTATAATATATTTAATTAATTGTCAAGATTTTTCTTTCACTTTTTTATTTATATCTCTTTCTATTTTTGTTCCACATTTTAGAAATAAAATATATAAATATATATATTATTCCGTCTTTTAGATGTAGAACTTAATATTATTACGTTCTACGTCTAAAAAATACATGTAACATATTTGGATGCTACACTGTATGCTACAAGTCTTCAATTACTCTGTCGTTGGGACGATCGATAATAAGTCTACTGGATAAGCTTGTTAATGTAAAGCATATTGATGTCCGTGAATGGTTTAAAAGATATGAATCAATGGTAGAACTGGTATCTAACAACGCCACGCCCCGATAACAGTATCTGGATCAATAGGATACTGTTAAGACAGAAATTGTCTTGTTAACTTATGCTGATGTCCAAACTGTTCATATCAATAAAATTGCGTTTGAAACGGTTTGGATAGGATTGCGGTTATATAAAATATACATATACATTAATAATTATATTAATTAAATTATACATACACACATGTATACATATATGTATAAATTCTCTCTCTGTATATATAATTTACATATAATATTAAAGATTATTTTTTAAAGAGATATACATATTAATATTTTATATTGAAGACAGACAGTAGACTACACATACACATGCAGCTGTTTTAGATGGAATAATGTCTGCTACAATACTTACTTTAAAAAAAAAGTAATGATGAAATAGACCATAGAATATTTTTAACTTCTTCTTTAAAAAGAATATATATATATATATATATATATATATACTTTTTAAAAAAGAAATAATAACAAATTATTCCAAAAATTATTTATTTTGGGAAGATGATATTTATTTAAAACATTATCTGTAAAATGCATGAAAGAAATTCTGCAGCAGATAACCATTATTATAATATAATGGTAAACTATATGAGACAAAGAAAATAAAAATGAGGTATTAAATAATTTGAAATTGAAATAATAGACAAAGGAAATGAAAGAATGGTTGAAGAATATAAAAGTTTTAAAATCCTGCAAAAAAGTTGTAGGCGACATGATAGAGCATATAAAGAGCTAATTAGAATATTGCTATTATGGTTTAGTATATCTATATTTCTTAAATTGCAGATAATTACTCGAAAGTGTTAAAAAATTAAATCCTCGTATTTTGACAGACATACCATTAACTGATTTTGCAATAACAATACAGACTTCACAATGTTGCAATCAGCATAGTAAGCACTGATTAGTGTCAACAAAGCGATGCTATTCTCTCCATTGAAATCATGTTTAAAGCTTCATGTTACGCGAGTCATAATTGCTGACTCGAAAATTTCAACGCTTTTAGATGCACAAAATGTTTCTTTCGAGTAAAGTAATAAATACAAACGAAAAGAAGAGAAAGATAAACATAATATTGTAAACATTTAATATTGTAACATATGATATATATATATATATATATATGTATATATATATATATATATATATATATATATATATATATATATATATATCATATGTTACAATATTTAAAATATTAACTCTATATATATATATATATATAATTCTGAAATATAAAGTTTTGTTGTAAATGTATATTTTTGTTTTATAAACAAAATAAATTTAAAATAATAATATTAAATTCTCATATTTAACGTGATTAGTTTTATTCATAATAAATTTCTCAGTAAATGTAAATTAAAACCAAATACATATGAGAGTTTTTTATTTTTGTTTTTACAACTTTTGTTAAAATAACATTTCTTACGCTTTTCCGACATAATCACTAACCGCCATACTTTTCAAGCCCACTCATGCGATTCTAATAACTATCACAAAGAACGAATGGTATCAAAATGGCGGCTGAGGTGAACCGTTTATGATTAATATGGCGGACTAACCCGACAGGTTGCATGGACTCTGTGTAATCTGGCAGGATTTTCGCCGAGAACCAGACGCCTTTCTGGTTCGATACGGAAACATTCGATGTCTGGAACCGCAACATCTTGAAAGGCACGCACAACGGAGTCTGAGAAAGAAAGTATCGACTACCGGTAGGGTCGATGTCCGGCGAAGGCCGCTAACGACGCCTAATCTTTTCCAAGAAGCTGTCACAACTTGCCGCTCTTCTGGTATCGGGCTGCGCGTTCACAATTTTTCGATACAATTACTTATACCCAATGAAAATTTGAAACACAGATCAATATTATTGCGTCAGTATCTTTAATAATATCTTAAAAAATATATATATTTTGTTTTTTTCAAAATAAGGTTTTTGCAAATACAATTTTGTACTGTTTCGTTTTTATCAATAATTTTATTTTTATTTTATTGTTTGACTAAAAAGAAAATTTATTATTTTTACATATTACAACTTTTTATATGTATCTCATGTAAAAAAAGATATTGATTGAAGCAACATTTTATTATAGATGTTTATATCTGCAACAATAATCTTAAAATTTGACGAGTGATGTCTATTCTTTTATGGTTAAATATGATTTTACTTGGTATCAAAGACAAAATTTGAAATTTGAATCTTGAAGAAGATAAATGTATTTTTCTTGACCTTAAGTGATAAGTTCATTAATCAGTTGACACTGTGTACAAGGTGTATAATTTATTATTTTAACAAGAGACATCAAAGAAATCTTACACTTCTGCTGACTGTTGTTCTTATTTTCATTTCTTAAAAAATATTTAATAAATTTTACAAGTATTTGAAACTTATATCCAGATCCTAATCATTCACAAATTGTTGGTAAAATTTAGTAATTATTTTTTTATTTATTGCAAAGCAATTGCTGTATTCAGAAAAAATTAATAATAATCATAAATATGATCTTTTGGGGATACAATTATATAAAGTATTTTAAAAATAAAAATTATGTCGCGCGACGTTAAATCGTGATAAATTGTCGCGTTTGTCATATTTAAACGGAGACATTAACGACGCACTATCTGCGTCGCCTAGTTAATTAGACGAATTAATTAGCATTGACAAGTAGCATAATTAATATGCGCAAGCGAGGTGTCTTCCTCCGGATGTTGGTGTACTGTCAAAGATGTTGTGATTTTCGGCATCGCCCAATACGCCACACCTTCTTCGACCACCTACAGCGACGTTGAATTAATGAAACATCAAATATGGTGTGTGTGTGTGTGTGTGTGTGTTTGAAACACGATATTAAGCGTTGTCATCGGCATTCATTAACCTAATCAATTGAATCATTATTCATTCTTTAACGGATTTCTCATTCAGTTCCTAAAATTGTATCGCTATTGCGAGGTAATACAAGAACATTTATACAATGTGTAAGACTCCGCTGTCTGATGTCACAGACATATTGTATTCATGATTCAAGACAGTTCTCAATGACATTCCATTTGATCTATTCATTCAGCGTCTTACAACGATTCTTTTTCTCTTGCTTTGTCTGATTGTTATCCAGTATATATTTTTTGATAAAATTATGGTGTATATAATCTACTTTATACATATGTGCGTGTGTGTGTGTGTGTGTGTGTGGGGAGGTGTAATATGCAAACATAATTAAGTAAACATAATGAAGTAGATTAATAAAAAAATTAGATTAAACATAATAAAGTAGATTAATAAAAAAATTATATTATAAAATTATATCATATTCTTTATATAATCATCTTATCATCATGTTTTTAAAAATCTTGCAGAGTTGTGTTTATTACATTTGATTCTATATTTCTTAATTTAATTTTTAATTATATCGAATATCTTTAGATTTTCAGGTGTGGACACGCGACATTAAATCACGTCACTGGAATGAGCACTTACCTTGTGTAAATCTCGACGATCGTTTCCGACAGGAAGTCTGGCTAAAGAGGAAGCCCTGGACTGCGTCAGCAGACCGCTCTCTGCCATATACCTTTCCATGCCAGCTCGTGCTGTTTCAACTACACTCATACCTTTTGCATTTGCTCGCACGAGTTCGCCGACAAAGACCGTCGGCATAGGACTCGCGTTGCATTTTTGATCACCCGCTCGACCATACTTTTCGCCCACACTGCTTCGCTGTGTTGTTTACTGTCACCTACGAGTCACTTGCAACTTAAATGACTCAAATAACAAATCAAAAATTTACGAATTTATATTATAATAACTTTGCGTGCTTCTTTCAACACGATAATAGCAACCGTAAAAAAAGTTTAATTAGTGTTATCAATCTTAAGATACGTTATATTGAATTGTGAAAAAAATTCCTCTGTTTAAGGTGAGTTATTTTTTTATGGATCCCAGTAAAATTGCAAGTTTCCGTAGAATTGGCGTCACGACATAAAGGGTAACAAGCCATATATACGTACGGTCTTTCACGCTCTTAAAGGATTCCGTGCAAAGTCGGGATAGCCACGCGATTCGCGATCGGCGAATACCGCCACACCCTTCCGTGCCGCTTCCGCCCTTCGTTGAGAGATGTTTACAACAAATTGGAACCTCCTTGCCCTTCCTTTCAGTAATTGGCAAGCGATGCGCTGGGCGTTTTTCTCGGTCCGGCCCCGATCCATAATTGCAACTGAATGACGACCAAACACGCCGTATACACGCATAGATGGAAGTCATCCTAACATTAAAACGATCAGTAACATTCTAAACATATTACTTCTTTTCTACTGGTACTGTGAAGTTACATATAATTGAAGAGTTTCTTTCCTTTTTTTTGTCTACCCTCACTATTCATCACTAACACACTAAAACTCGTTGATTAATACTCAAATAGTAAGTGACATTGATTTATTTAAAAACATTTTTTTAATTATTTGTGTTCATAAAATAATATTTCTTTGCAATATTTCTTTTCAGTTGGATATAAAATAACGATTACAAAATAATCTCGAGTTGATCTGATGATCATATGAATGATCGTATTCGCGTCCGTATTATCACTCAAGTTCTCAAAAAGTTTCATTCATCCTCTTTACTTAATAAATTCTCTTAATAAAGCCTCTCACACGTTATATCTGGTTAATATGAAAATTCTAAATTTTTATATATATGTAATAAGATTATACACAAATCATATAGTTATCTTATCTTTTACCGGATTTATTTTAATATGTTTTAATGCCACGTATGACCGACGCTTGATCTTCTTTCTGGTGCTTACGCGTATTACTGTATATGAACATTTATATGTATATTTACTCAACATGTTCCGTAACAATCTGTTTGCGACATAGAGACATATTACAAAATGTGCACAAAAAAATTATACGGAGATAGAGAACAATAACTGAGCGATGAAAAAATGCTAACCGGAAGTTGGCGCTCGCCGTTGCGCTCTGTCATCTCGTGGCTCGTAAAAGCTGCTCCTTCTTCACCTCTTTCCTCTCTATTCGGCTGTTTCTTTGCTCCTGAATCATCGACCGATGACAGATGGAGCGAAGACGATCGAGCACGATCCACTCGACCGGATATAATTGCTCGACTACTGATTGACTTTTGCCGAGTGGCCTTTTGTGCAAACTCTTTACCGCCTACTTATATCCTATCGTCGCGACCGAGTTCTCGTATATACCTTAGTGTATAACCACTAATTCGAAGAATTGTTCAAGTTCAAGCTCAAACAGATACCGCACTTAATATTTTATTACAAAATAGCATACACACTATAATTAAATACAATTGAGACAATAGATGATAAATAGACGATAATGGTAATTATTTACAGTGATAATTGTACATTAAAATATACTTGAAGGTCAATATATAACATAAGATTTGATGAATTTTTATCAATAGATGACAAAACTTTACATATCTGCTTTAACAACAGATATGTGGAGTACAAGCGAACACTATACAGTCGCGAGTATTGATAATCATACCAGTTTTATAGATTCCAAAACTTTCACGTTTCTAATTTGCGTTTTCCCAGCAATTTAACGCCGGCAGTTTATTCAGATTGATCGACATATGATATTGCCCCGCGGCTAGCAATCGCAATGACAAAAAACTCGATAGGCTCCAAGTAAAAAGATCACGCACGTGATCGTGTGTGTTGTGCCGTCGTGTATTATTAGCAGGTAGCTTGTTAGGCGGTCGGTTTGTGGATAATGGTAGGTATTACAACACGCGACCGTTATTAACCCCTGTATGTCTCTTTCGGTTGCGCACCGTCGCCATAAGTCCATCTTTATCTCGCCTTCTCGTTTATTCGCTCTCTAAAGAAACACCCCGATACTGGCACAGACAAAACATAAATCATTATTCATAATAAGCTCTCGCGACAAAAAACCTGTACCGACAGATCTTAGCTACGCTAAATAATCGCGGTCGTAGTTCTCGCTCCACCGGACGTCTCTCCTCCTCTGGTTCTTTGGAAGGTCTCGAGATGATCATTCCGCAATTAAAGGATGCCTCTGTGAGGATTCGGATGATTTCTTTTCAACTCATTTTCGAATCTTCGTAAAAAAGCACACCCACTTTATAGAAATATTTAGAAAAAAATAAAACATTTATTGAATACATTTGAGAGAATGTGACGGGTGTTATACACGACTTAATAGTTTATTCATTTACTTGGTATAATACAGTATTTGCAACATCAAATAATCTATTCGGAAGAAATTACAAAAAGTTACAAATTTTAACAATTTTTATTAGCTCTTATTTTAATTTTAAATATTATCATATCAGTTTTCTTAATAAAGATTTTTAAGGGGATAATTGCATTAAAACTTAAAACTGGATTATTATATTTGGTGTGAAATTACATTAAGCTCTTTATCAAAATGAAAATATGATTTATTTGGCTCCTCGTAATAATTTGTCGATTTAATAATGATACTTTCTTCATCATCGATATGTCTCTAAGTATTTTTTGCGGCATTCTTGTTTTTTAGGAGACTATAGAACCCGCTAGAAAGGATTTCGTTCGTGTGATAGGCATGGTGAAGAACACGTCTTCATTTTAGCGGTCAGGAGGTGCTGGTGACATTCCAGGGATCTGCAACGCGAACTGAACGGAAAGGACGCGACCCCGTCTCCGGCCACAATGGCACGAGGGGATCGACGTCCTGGAGGGCGTCGCCGTCCTCGCCGTCTTCGCAGTCCTCGTTGTCCACGTCGTGTGGGTCCAAGCGTTCCAAACATAGCACCGCGTCTCCGCGATCATCGGGGTTTTGCTGCCGCGCGACCCGAGTTTTTCGTGCGACTCTTCTCTGGCGGTAACTCGAGGCCAAGCAAGTCAGAAGTGCATTACACGCAATTAGACGCCAGGGTGGCCCCAAGGTATGTCCGACAAACGGCTCTCCTCCTCATCTCCCCCTATTACATTGCGTCGCACCGTTTTCCTTCTCGTTTCTCTCTTCGTCGCTTCCATGTTACACAGTTCATTCTACGCTTGTTACTCTTCGGTGACCCTTATCGGGCCATCTTTCCTTTTTGTATTATGATACCTCGAGGGTATGTCTTGAGAGATCGATTTCATACACACAGATTCTTACTTCTTCATCAGGCTGATCATATTGTCATCAGTGTGACTCGTAATACTCGTAAATAAATACACGCTCCTCAAATTGTTATTTTAAGCTAGTGAGATAAACAATATGTTAGTTTTTTCTATTATAAGTGACCTGACAGTCTATTATAAGTGAAGTCACAGCAAAATCACGGATTGAAGCGTAATTATTACTAATCATTGAAATTGAATAATAAATCGGTCGAAGGATGATTTAAAAAAACGAAAGCTATTACGTTCAACTAATATTTAATAAATGCGGAGAGAAATAGCAGTGCAAACATTTAATAATTTTATGTTATAGATTTTTATTAACTGTGCTATAGATTTCTGTTTATATCATGGATCTATATTATTTTCTACATATTTTTATATTGTTTATCACATTGAATTTTATAATAAAAGATATACATTTAAACGATATGTTTCGAAAATTCCTTCTAAAAAATAAACATCATCTCTTTATTTTTGTAAAGTTTACTGTAAAAGTTTACTGTACACACATACACACACGTAATATCCGTTATTAAATTAAATGATAGCAGGCATTCAATAGTTCTAATGCAATAGCTCTAACGACAAATAAGGGTGTGGTATGCATGTCGGTCACTTCTGCGTCTGCAAAAATGAACGTCTAATTAAATTTGTCTGTGTGCGAACACGTGTTTCACGCTCTTACAAATAGTCAATGGAGGTTGCGACTATCATCAAACCGCATGGCGCACCGCTGTCGTCGCGTAAGAGTGAGATACGGTCTATGTTGAAAGGGAAGAAGAAGAAGAGAATGAATGGGGAGGGTAGTGAAGGGGGAAAAAGACTTACGCACATAAGAAACGGTGGCACCGTTTAACACAGGATGCACTGGCGCGTTTTAAGTGTAATTACCATTGGTGTAATTAATTTAGCTAAAGAGCCGACATTAATTTACTGCGCTTGTTTGATTTTTCTTCCTTTCGGATGCTCTTCTTTTCTTTGTTTGTGCTTAAAGTGTAGTTGCGTCAAGTTTCCTTCTTCCGGAACTCGCATCTCTATATGTTTCTTTGCACTTCTTTTGTTTTAGTGCTTTCTCAACTTGTTATGTTCAAATGCACCAGATAGATTTTGGAAAAAATTATTACACACACACACACTCACACACATAGGTATATGTATGATGTAGAATATAATCCAAAAGTTTAATGTGTATTGTGTATTGTATATGTTGTTTTGTTAATATATTCTTGTAAATATATCTTGTAGATATATCTAAAGATATATAATATTATAAATCATAGAGAGAGAGAAAATACAAAATAATTACATAAATAATGCATCCAAAATACAGATTACATTATGCGATAATTGTGTTGACCGATAATTTGTTTCGCAATTTGATTTCTACAATTGGTTTGATAATTGAGGTCGAGATAACCGAAACCTTCATTATTAAACGCTTGTATACACTTTACTTTGGTAGAAACTGAAGCAATTGCAGACCGCACAGCATGCGATACACCGACAAAAAACATGTTTGAATGACGTGAAATTACGATTCAAATACGAGACCGTGAAACGTATGGTGTATTACGGCGTGTCAACCTATTGACAGGAGAGAGAATTGATGAAAACTCATCTTTTATTAACATTTTCTATCTACTGCGTGAAAACTTAAGAAAAAATTAATAAAAATTAAGAAAAATTAAGAAAAAAAAAAGAAACTTACTTTAAAAGTTTACGTTACTAGAGTTAAGTCATATTATTTTTTTCATTGATATGACAAGTAATAGTAAAATTTACAATGTTAAATACAATCTTAACATATTACATTTATCTTAACATATTACATTTATCTTAACATTTTATTAATTAAATTCTATTAACATATTAATATTCTATAAATGAAGTCAATCATCTTAGATTTTTGGATGCACTTATAGTGGTTCTTGCTGTTTGTTGAAGAACATCATATCTCTTGCGTAACGAATTGAAAGATTTATTGTCGTATGTATTTAAAAAAGGAAAAAGGGGTGAAAACTTAAGAAAAAATTAAGAAGGTCCTTGTACCTTCTGTAGACAATATATATTTTTACATTTATTATCTTCCCTTGTGAGAAATAAATCAATATCAACATATTCTATACATGAAGTCAACTATCTTAGATTTTTGGGTGTGTAATGGTTCTTATTGTTTGTTAAAGAATATCACATCTCTTGTGTGTAACGAATTGGAAGCTATATTGTATGTATTTAAAAAAGAAAAATGGGATCCTTGTATCTTTTGCAGACAACATATATTTTTACATTTTAAAATAAATAGGCTAAGAGATGAATGGGACACGTACTGCGAATGAACGACGATGAAGCAACAAAAAAACTGACAAAAGGTATATGGACTGACGAAGAGAGGACGGTCAAAGATACGCTACCTGGATGATAAAGAGGAAGATATCAGCGCGTGAAAGAGAAGGGCACTTGATAGGGACGAATAGATGGATGTACTCATAGAAGCCAAGGCCCACTTAAGGGCTGTTGAGCTAATATAATAATAAATAAAATAATTTTTCTTAGTGAGAAATGATTAGTCGTAAAACATCGATCGACATCTTTTCAATCGACATTTCTTATTGTGTTTGTTAATTAGCTTACAGGTATCTATGAAAAACTTTCTGAATAATGTTACTTATACATATATTTCAAAAAGAAAATAATTTTGATATGCATAAAAAATCTGTGAAAAGACATTTTAGGGTTCAAGGTGAATCTTTCAACGAAAATGTCGTTTAGAATGAAAAATATAAGTTCTCGTTCAAAATTTCTTTTTTAATAAGATTCTATTATACTACTCTTTTATATTATTCTTCTGTTATACTTTACTTTTAGTGATTCGTTCTCGCCGAGACGAGACGAGACTAGCAAGTCTTGTCTCGATTTAGTCTCGAAATTTTCGGCCTCGTCTCGGTGTCGACTTAATGGTCTCGACAATGACAATCTCGTCTCGGTATCATCCAAAACTCTATTTGCTCTATTATTATTTCTTCTTTTATTTTTTCGTACAATTACATATTTTATTTTCATTATTCTAATTAAATCCTCCTCGTTATTCTCCTTTTTGTTGCATTTTTTTGTTGCCTAATTTATCAAATGTCATTTTTTAAATTCTTAACTTATATTCCTTTTTAAAATTCTGCTGTTTTTTTTCTACGCTTTATCTATTATATGTTTTGTTTATTGTATTCTGTTTTATGTTCTGTTTATTATTTTACATTCTGATTATTATGTTTTTATTACAGGTACGCATGATAGCAGATTTTGCTTATGTTTCATATTTTGTGTGTGTGTGTGTGTGTGTGTGTGTGTGTGTGTGTGTGTGTATGTGTGTCTTTCCTTCATGTTCTTTGTAATTATCTATCCTGTTAAAAACTTTTTAATAGAATTTGCAAGCACCTATTCTCTCTTTTTAAAGAAATGTCCTATAATAAGTGTTTGCTTAAGAAAAAAGTATATGTAAATACTATTTGACCTAATTTATATACTTTTCTTTAAAAAAATGTTTGTTTTTTCAAACGTAATCAATAAAAAACATGATAGAACTAATCAACACTATATGTTTAAATGGTCGCGCGCGCAGAGTCCATTGGCATTGGTTGGTGGTCCAATTAGTGCAGCATCCGAACGTACGCGGGGTGGCTGAGCAATTGTCGCAGTTGAGCCACCATATAAATTTCTCAGTACGAGCCGGTACAACCATCGGTAGGCCGGTCGACTGGGTTAACTGTGCACACACAGTGAACTTTCTTGCGTGGTCGCGCGGTGCTTACCGCCGGCGCGGTCGCTAAAGGATATTAAACGCCTTCCTTGTAGACTGACCGATGATTGCACTGACGACAGTTACTATCTGGAAACTGTCTCGTGCAAAACGGCAGGGACACAGAACGGCTATACAGTTAAACGTCGCCTAGCAACAAGGTTGCCTTTAGAGTGACGTTGAACGCGACGCACCCCATGTTCTCACGTCTTTGTTACCTACTTAAATGATAGTGCTGATAGTACTTACAAGCAAGAACTGCTTATTGAAAAGAACTTATTATACAACTTATTATACAATTATGATGAGTATGATACAGCTAATTGAGTTTTGGAAACAGCAAACTCTAAACTAATGATGGTTCGAAGCACGTATTTTTTGTATATTATTTTATATAGATATAAATCTTTGAATTTTTTTTTAAATCAAATATGTTGTGTTATTACTTTCGAGTGATCGCGTGCTTAACGTACATATACTAAATATATAAAAGATTTTTTCTGTTATAAATATGTATTTTAAAATCAAGAACTTAATTTATGTTTATATGTGCATCATATAATCTAATGGTATTGAATGTTTCTCTTATATAACTGCGCCATTAAACTTTGTTTTGAAATAATGAAAATAGTATAGCAAGATCTGTCAAGGTAAGAATTTTCTTGGCAACGTGCGATGAATGGCTATGTATAGAAGATAATCTTGTATCTATGTATTTTTGATATCAGATACCATTTGTTATACCAGTCTTTTATCACAATAAAAGTAAATTATGTAGTTAATAAATGATAGTTATAAACATATAACTATTATTTATTAACTACATAATTCATCACTGAAATCAATGACGTCAGTAAAGAAACATAGGTGAGAATAGTACTCTGACCTCTTCTGAGCAGAAAAAATGTAAATTCACGTAGGAGCGTCTGGCTTTTGGCCAAAGATCGCTTTTCTGTCGGCTACTTGGCTAGTCATTTCGAACTGATTCGCTGAGTTGCTTTGGTTAGTTTTGGTGGTCCTACAACCACCTATCGTGAAAAGTTATACTTGCAAGTTTGACTTTGATGTGAGCTTTACGATAGGTGACGATAATTCGTGTACGGTGCTAAGCTGCTAATTGATCCTCTAATTTCACGATCTCGTGATTTGGTATGTAAATGCAATATTTCTATTAAAAATAGAGATTTGATCGCTGCACCGCTGCATCGTAACTTATGAACACTAACGATGCAATGTACACTAATGTACTGCATATTCACATATCAGTTGAATTTAACAAAAATTAACTCACAGTTTATCATAATATTAAACTACACCGCGATGTTGGGGATCTCTAAAAATACTTGATAATTTAATGCTGCGAGTTTTCCGAATTGAATAATGATTAAGTATATGCATGATACAATCAAAAATAAATGATAAATTGATTCATTATAAAAAAATGAATAATAATATTTTACAAATATATAATAGTTTATTATAACATTTCTAATATTACATGCGCTGACACAATAAGCGTTTGAAATTGCGTCAATGATACTAATGCAATATATAAGCCTTGTGCTAAATATATTCTCCCGATTGTGATACATGGAGTGAACATGAAGAGAAACATAGAAGAACGAATATTAATAAAAAAGATGATTTTCTTAATTTTTCTTAATTTTCATAATGACATATAATTTATTATTACATTATAGTACATAATATAATAACAAATATTCTCTTATTATATTAAGAATCTTCTTATTCTAAAATATTAAAAATATCTCTTTATTTGTAGATATTAATTTTCATATTTATTCATAATTTATTTGTTTTAAAGAAATTTGTTTTTATATTATTAATATGAAATATATTATTCGTTTTTTAAAGATACTTCGTATACCATGGAAGAAGATGTTAACTCAGTAAAAAAATACAATCATCAAAGTAGAAGCAAAGAAAAACCTGGTATAAGGAAATTTTTCAGGAATGGTAAAGAATGTACAATGTATAATGTATAATATAATAGAAATATGAATATCTTTTTATCATATTTTAAACGTTTTATTATTGTAGCTTGGCGTAGAATAAAGATAGTGAGTGGTGGAAGCAATTACAGAGAATCAGATAATGATAACTTATACCGTACGTATAATATATTTTTACTTATTTGCAAAGACGTGATTGTTTTATTGATATTTTAAAAATGTGCACATTAAAATGCTTTTATATATTTAAAACAGTACAATGTCATGCCATTTGCTAATATTTTATCAACTGTTGGCATGTAGAACATGTAACGTAAGATAATTTTAGTTAAATTATAATTCTTAATCTTTCCATTCATAATTTTATGAAATCCAATGCAGTATATATTAATATATACTGCAATATATTTATTAATAACATTATAAATATTATAACAAATTTTTTAAATATTTAGGAATTCTCTAAATAGCATTAAACACATTGCTAGATGTCAGCACAAATCATTTTCTCGCACTATCCATTCTTTATCAACGAATGGTAGTTAAGATAGTAATGGTAGTTAAGATAGTAATAAATGTAATAAAGGATTCTAAATTCTTAATGCGATTATATAACAATTTAGAAATAATATGTAAAAACTATTATATATAAATTAGCACAATTTGTTTTAAATTATCAAATTTATATAAAATACATCTTAAAAAAGAAAATGAATAAATTCTAATCTATTCTCTAAAAAAATATAAATATAAGATATGAATTATTATATTGTTAAAAATAAATTATTATTAGATATATAAATAGAGAAACTATAAATAGAGAAATATAGTTAATAATACTAAACAATATTTTTTAATGTCTGAATGTTTTATTAATTATATTTTTCATTTATATAATGATAATCTCTCTCCCTCCCTCCTTTTCCCTCTCTATCTCCTCGTCTCTCTCACTCTTTTGTACAAGATTACGCTGTACTGAAAATATCTTTAAAACAATATAACATTTAATTAGATAATAAAAGAAAATTTGTACACATTAATTGTATATTTATTCTAATTAAAAATAATGGAAATGCAAAAGAGGGTGTCGACAGATAGTTTTGAAACATATCTAGCTATGAATATTTAACAAAATTTTTTACTAAATATTTTACATTAATTCTCATGAATCATGTAAAGTTGTTTCTACAACATCTTAAAACAATTTGTAAATTCATAATATGTATAATTGTATGAATCATATTAATCATATAAATGCAGTTTTTTTAATTTAATAATTTACAAGCGCAAATGTGATATTCATGCATATATTATATTGTTAAACATACAACTTTTACAAAAATTTGTAATATATTGATTTATCTTTGTGTATCTGTATAATATACATGAAATATTTACATGTGTCCTAGAACTTTAACATCGGAGTTGAGAGTCTCTTGGTTGAAGTTTGCAGTTATACTTAGAGTAAACTGTTAAATTTGTTTAGGAAAATTTAATGTAAATATATGCATAAATTGTTATTACAATACTCATACAATACTCATAGTGTTCCAAATTAGCTTATTTTCTTTACAATTAATATTATTATTGTTTTATATACTTGTCAAATAAATATGAAAAATAATTAATATATAATAAATAAATAACAAATGAGAGTAGAACCGCAATTGCATCAAACAACGAGTTGGAATAGCCATATTCGATTCGTACTAGGATCTTGATTAGCTTATTAATTTTATCTATTATTAATATTATCCATGTGAATATTATATACTGTCTTACACTTGATAGACTACGCGCCGACTCTTTGAGTGTATGTGTCGGTCTTAAAACACACCACGTTTGAGAAGTAAAATCCTCAGTTTATCGAGTTGTGAGAAAGTATATGTATAATACTCACATGGATAATATTAATAAGCTAACCAAGCCAAGATCCTAGTACGGACTGAATATGGCTATCCTATTCTAATTTGTTATTAACAATAATTATCTTTTAAAGCAAAATACAGTAGGCTACAAATATTTTAATTTTGACATTTTAATAACTTAATCTTTATAAATTCTGTCAGTAAGAGGATCTGTTATTAAATTTTATGGTCAATATTTGTTAGTTTACATTTGTTGATCATAAAATTTTATATACGTTTTGTTGGAAATAATTTATAATTACCCAGAGAAGCTGATCTTGAAGATATTTTCTTAATTATTTAAACGTTGTAATCTACTGATACAGCTTTAAAAACTTCAAAGTAACGTTGAATTTTTACTTCAAAGTAATGTTGAATTTTTACTTTATGCAGGTTGAAATTTTGTTTAAAACGTGTTAGAGTGGTTTTTTACAGTTATTTATCTTTTTAAGAGAATTACATCAAGTAATATATTCACGAGACAACTTGCTGAGCTTTACGAATAAAATCGCGAATAATAACGTGCAAGGTAAAACTGTTCTCTTGTTTGCAAATTCGCATCAGACTATGCACAAATTTATTTTTAGAATTTATATCGTGATTATCTGCTGACTTCTTTTATTTGTTAAAAATATTTGTTTTATAAATTAATTCATTAATAGACATGAATATTTTTCTCCTTTTCATCTTATACAACTTTGAGAGTTGAAAATTCAATACTCTTAAACAGTCAATATTAATATTAAAAATATAATAGTAATTTTATGTAATTATATACATATAACATGTTTCTCTAAATTAGTTAATTATAATATATAAGTGAATTTTTCCTTAAGTACATATATTGACGAAAAACTGTTATTAATTAATATAAATATCTTTACCTTTTCTCGTTCTCTAATTACATTTTACTTTTATCATTTCTTGAGTCGCGAATGATTACCTTTCAATACATGATAGAAATACATCATCTTCTTTCTGTTATCTCAATGAATATACTAACATACTATATTTATGCTTGTTCACTATCTTCAAGTCTTTTGAAAGAAATAAGATCGCGTAAGGATATTCCACGGTTTTCTCAGCTTTTCTTAGCTTCTCCCTCCTCTCCTTCCTCGATATCTTTTCCTTGCCCTAAGACGTCTGAATCACCAGCGAGCAGAGGCGTTGTCGTGGTACTATTTATCTCCATCCTGACGGTCTCCTTATCTAACTGAAACTTCCACGTCTTGCCATTAATTCCTGCCGGGAGCCACAATTAACTTCACTTCTGGAGCGAAAATGAAAAAAATCATGCTGATCCTTAACTGTCTATAGTCATGCTCTTCGTTTTTTTTTTATCATTTTAGCTGGTATAACCATAAATAATGCAGAACACACCATCTGAGAAATTACATTGCTGGAATCCTTTATGGAATGTCTAATATAGTCTCCGAAAAATATTTTACCTTTCATAATTTTATATCAATTTGCATAATTAAATGCAGGATGAAATTGTGCCTCATATAATTTACATTATATCGTTGACATTATTATTTTAGTACATTTGTCAATTTTAAAAACCCTAATCTGATGTCATTTCTTACATAGACTATTCGTCTTTTATATTTTGATATTTCCAATTTTTTTTAATTATTTAAAATATATATTAATTTTGAATACGTGTTTCCATTCTCGTATTTTTTCATTTTCAAGCATCAATAAAAGTAGATAAGAAAGATAATGCGTAAGATGATTATAATATAATCAATACACATATAATTCCAAAAGCATTCGTGGAAGTCAGCTTTGATTACGCTAATTAAAGTAGAGAATAGTAGCGATAGTGGGACGATATTTAATGTTTCCTGAAAAAATTCTTAAGAGTGTTCACGATCACCCCGTATCAATTCTGTTTAGATCAAGTGCTATGAATAAACAAGAATTATGTTATATATTCAGGGTTGGTAGAATTTTATTCAAAATTGTCTTTACGCTACAATTATTGGAACAATTACAATGTAAACATATCATAATTATGTACATCCACAGCCGTTTGTGCACTAAATTATGAAGAGCATCTGTCATTTAAAGAGTTTTCGTCGGCTGAAGCAACCGTGAATAATGTGTATTTGAGTAAAAGAGCGTTCTCTGATGCTTACTGGCACTCGACACAAATTTGCATGCAATAAATTAGTTTACAATATTTAAAAGAGTTATAAAATATATTGTCAAAGAGTACAAAAATAAAATTTTTTTAAAAATAAATTAAATAAAAACTCTTTAATTAAAATAATTGCACAAAACACTTTAATTGTTTAATTATTTTATATTTAAATAATAATTACAATTAATTATTATATAATAATCTATAAAAGTGCTTTTAAGAATAATATAAAATCATTTGAATAAACTGTCATATTACAGCAAAAAAATTATAAAAAGTTAATATTAATTAAATTTAAAATTATCCAAATGTTAATAAATTATATATATAAATTATATATATTATAATAAATTATTATGCTAAACATGATATACTTTTCAACTTTCTATAATCCATCAAATAAATCTAAAGTCAATATTTGATAGAAGTAAAGATTATGTTCTAAAGTCCTTCTTTCACGTTTCACAGATTTCAATTTCTTTGCTTCGTTAGCGTCAATAATTCTGAAGGAGCATGCTATAGTTGACAGGAGCCAAATCAAGGGTTGCAAAAGAAGATAAGCCATTCATCCGTTTCCCTCAAAGTTTAAGGAATATAAATGTGTGAAAATATATTAGCATAGTAATCCACTTTTCTTAAGTGGTTTGAAATTGAAAGCTTTCGCGAAATTAAGAAAAATATTTTTCTACGGTCACAAGCGTTTATGACTATTTTCAATATTTTTACTGATAAGCTGCGGTAATATAAATTTTATAATAAAACTTTACTATATAGCGTGTACGCTTCCGTGTTCTCTGATGCTTTCATGTCAGAAACACCCGTGGTCAATATGTATATTACAACTTTGAAAAAAAGTTTATTGGAAATATACTGCAGTGTTTGGGAAATAAATTAAATATTTAATATTAATATTAAATATTAAATAAAGAGAAATTATCTTAATTATACTTAATATAAATTAGCTTAATTACATAATTATATTTTATTACATAAAATAGCAAATAATACATGCACACGTATATATTTTATACAATGATAAAAATTTAATAATAAACTAATAATAAATAATAACATAATAAACACTTAAACACTTAAACACTTTAAGTAAATAATGATAAATAAATAATGACGCAACAAAAATCACGTCATATTCTTCATTACCCATTACTACTTTATGTGTTAATTTATTTCATTATCAAGAGTACTTTAATTAATTAATTTGTATACAAATTTTAAAAAATCAGAAAACATATACGAAAAATGATTTTAAGTTTTGACACGACAACAATTCTTGAATTGTTAACTTACTATGACTTATAATACAAATATCTATATTAATTTATCGCGTTAAGTTACTTTAATTCTATTTTAATTCTAATTTAAAAGAATAATATTTGGAAAGTAGAATAGCATTTTGATGTGCTATAAAATAGTAACGCTATTTATTTGATTCTAACATCACAAAAAAATAAACCCATTCTATAATAATAACACTATTATTCAGCTTCAATATATTTTATATTCTTACATTTCTTACAGAAATGTAGATTCTCAAAGTGTTTTTAGTATTATTTAATATAATCTAATACAACAAAATGCAGTTAGTTTTTAGGGCCTCTCAATGTTATTAAATTCTTATTATATATACGATCTTAGGTTGCTCCAATTGTGTCTAAATTCTGAATCAAACAGAGAAGTATTTTGATATACTGTGGTCTAAATCGGTCTCGTAATTGCTTTGCCATTGCCACAATTTTCACTGGTAACCGGTAGCTTTCGCATTAAAGCCACTGTGGTTATCGTAAATTGGAGCAGACTTGAGAGCGTATGCAGCGGTCACAGATTTTGCCACTTGGGAACTTCCGGTGTGGTGATACAATTTGAGAGGCAGATTAAAACTGACTCTGGAAGCTTAGAGCATCGACCTCCAAAATGCTTTAATCTTTGCTACTTGCACATTCCACCATAAATCGCGATAGAAACTTGTGCGATAATGTGATGCTGTAATATAAACAGCATCACATATTATAGTTTACTATTGTTATTTTTACAATTGTTATTACTGATGTTGTTTTAATACAGAGTGTAGTTTTAACAAAAATAGTTTGTATGCTAATAATAGTTTCCCCCAAAAATTACATTCTAAATGCATTCTCCAGTATTTTCAGTCTTTTTCCAACGCGGAAGGTAGATAACGTTACTTAACCGAGTCAATGTTGTTATCGTCGGCTTGATACATTTTATTGCAGCGAGCATATTTCTACGATACACGACAACGAGCCCTGCCCTACGTCTATTCTGTACTTCGTACTCGACTGTCTATACAACTGTTTGGCTTTAGTCAGCACTTTATCACCTTCATCTCCCGAGAACTTTTGCAATTAACGCTGTGACAACTAGAGAATGTTAATTTGAGCAAGTTACCGTCAACCATTCATGATAACGAAAACTATCCTTTTGTTCGTGACATCGGCAATATGATTACTTTTCTCTTCCATATAAGACAGACTTCACAAAATTGTTAGAAAATGCTTCGGAGCGACCCTCGTAATTATCGGAAATTGACTTTAAAGTTGTCAAGGTCTTTTTTGCTCTTGTCTGAAATTGCGATATTAGGCAACTCGAGGTATATCCGTACCGGAGTTAAGTGGGCGAATTTCCGTAACGCCACTTTATACCGTATCTTAGTGCCAAATGTTCCTGGAAGTTCCCCTTTAATCGAGGCGTAGAATTTCACTCCATATTTTTGGCGAGCGCTAACATTGCGCATTAGCGGGCTCGACATGATGTATTCTAAGCACGAACAAGTGGACGTATCATCGATTTCTCGATGAGAATAAAATCCATGTACATAACGACTACGGCGGCATATGCTCTCGATATGCAGCATATCCAGGATTGCACATCTCCGGAAATTGGCGGATGAAGCGAGTAAAATGGATCGCGCGCATGATTTTATAGGAAATCCTGTAGTTATTCCTACTTATCTTTTAGTCAGACGCAGAATCGCGGTTTGGTTTCACGGGTGCTCTTATGTTTGTCACCGCAAATTGCAACGTGCCGTCTGACGCTTGTGAAACGAATGTACGTGCAATGATGTACTTGTTAACAATGAAGCAAAGTAAATAACGAAAAATGTACAAAAAATATTCTTTCTAGCATTCTCACGAATACTAAAGCACTTAAAAAATCGAAAAAGCAAAAACTAATGTACATGATTAAAATTGCTGATTAATAAATTAATAAATATTTTTTTATTTATAATGTTATGATATAAGTTTTTGAATATTGCATATGTAATGAAATGTATATTGTATTGAATTATTATCTTTATTGTCCTTGTATGATAAATTATCAGATCTGACGTTTTATTTCTTAGTAAAAAATATTAATGCAATTTTTGAAAATTAAGATACAGAATTAAGTCATAGAAATATACTTTCATAACTACGTTATTCTACTATCTATTAATTATTCTATTTATAAAAAGACATTTTGTTTTATTATTATTTTTTACAATAAGATTATACTAGATTATTTTAGGTAAATAAGCAATATAATTAATAAGTTTTGTTATATTTTTATTATGTAACAAATATAAAATTCTGCATTGTGTCCTTGATCATGTCGCATTGCGCAATTTCATAATGCATGTAGTTTTGAAAATATTTATGTTCTTTTGCATGTATGTATGTAAAAATTAATATTTTTGCACGTTTTTCAAACTTCTCTTGATACCTCTACAAAAACTGAACCAATAAAATTTAATCAATAGATTTTATTAGATAATACCTCTATCTCACATAAAAAATATTTGTAAAAAATCTGTTTTGTGCAAAGCGAAAAAAGTGGATAGCGTCATGTGAAATATATTTTATACATTTTTATGCTTACATATGTCTCTTATCTTTCAGATTTCAAGAAAACTGATTGTAATCTTAATATTTGACAACGACATAAAGTATTATAAAATGCTATATACACAACCATGATAGACTATTTCAATGTTACAAATTGACACACTAGAAAAAATATATTTATATTTAATTTCTATACAGTGATTGGCCTGATACAATAATATCGCAATATCTCAACTATCTCAATTGGTGTAACTAGAATTTATTAAATCTTTAAAGCATTTTAATATCTTTTAAAGTCATATTATGTATTCGTAAAGTATCCACATTAATTTCTTGTTTCAAAATTTATGAAAACTTTTTAATATATAAAGATTAGGTGCTTAATATTATACACGATACAAAACTTTTATTGTAATATGTGTGTGTGTGTGTGTGTGTGTGTTGTGTGTGTGTACATAATTTTTATAAAATATAATTTAATTATATATTATTATACACAAATATATATTAATAATTAAATGTGCGCGCGCACATTTAAATGTATATAATAAAGATAATAGATTGTAGCATATTAAATAAAATAAAAAGATTTTAGTACATTAAATGAAGTAATAATAAGAGAAACGTTAATATATTTATTTGCATATCGAGTTTTCATCATGTAGGCTCCTGGATGAATAATGTCATGGGATTGCCAAAATGATTACCAACATTCTGTAAGATGTTGCAAACTGAATATCGTGCACACGTCCATGTTATAGTACAAACCAATCCAACTTCGTGTCGCAGGGAAGATAGAACCGGAAATAGACGCAGTTTCACGAGAAAGGTTTTTTCTCGTTTGGCGAGCTGAAAAAAACAAATCTTGTGACCAAAGGAGTGACTCACACGAGACCCAGGAAATAAAAGCGGAAATTGTAGAGTTCAATAAAATTCCGGCGAAAAAAATTCGCACGTATGTGAATTCAAAGTACTCAAGAGACATTTGACGACTACTCGTTCAAATATTCGATTTAGAATACAATTTTTTAATATTTTAATTTAAAGTTAAGAAATTTGAATTTTATTATAGCAAAAAATTCAATATTTTGACTTTGCAATCATAAAAGACTAAAATTTTTATGTAACTATTTATATTAATCAAGGAATACAAATTACATAACTTTTATGGAATGTCAATAATGCATTTTTGCGATGAGACGAAATATCGATTTATTTAAAGACAAATGAGACTTTATTGTTGTGATTGAATAACTTTATTAAACTAAAATTTAAAATTGTATATACATATACATTTGTCAATATTTTTATTTTTAATTTAACTATGGTTTAAAAAAAGAAAGATGTGAGAATGATAAAAACAAGAAAATATTTTGAAAACGATATTATATTGTAAAATAATAGAGGTGATCTTTAATTCGATAAAACATCACGTTTTCATCAAATGAACAGAACAGCCTTGAAACAGCAAGCTTCGTAGACTTATCTTTTAAAAGCTGCACGGAGCAAACTTTCATCGTGTCATTACTGTTAAATGACGTAAATGAAAATGGCGAAGTTTGATTTTGATGCTTTGCAGAGTCTCGTAATTAATTAATTACTTCTTTCTCTATCTTTATGTGCCTTTTTTTCGCTTTTATATTTACTCTTTAACATATTAACAGACATTGAAATACGTAAATAATTTTATGTAATATTATTTTATAAACTCAAATTAAGTAATTTCTAAAATGTGAATAAAAATCTTTGATCGCTATATGCGTCGAAAGCAAGAGCAAAATAATAACTGTGTCTATAGTAGTATCGGAAATCGGGTTGGATTAAACATGGTTTCACATTTCAGTTCAAAGATACAGCTACAAATCAGATATTTTACTCACTGAGATTTTATTGACATAATATCTATCGTGATACTCCTCTATAAATCACGAAATATCATTGAAAGAATTATTGTTCTTTTAAAATATTTATCAATGAAGAATTTATGCTAAAAATATACATATTTTATTACGAACATTAAATTTTACTAAAATATAACAACATAAGATACATTATATAGAGATATTCTAGATATTTATCGTAAATTTACGCTAAAAAGTAATTATTATTGTTGAATATAGTATATTAATTTTACATTATTTTTATTTTTCGCTTTTTGTATATATATTTTTTACAATTTGTTTTATTATCACATTGACATCATATTATCGCATCGACACTTGAACAACGAATAGATGGCTGATTTCTTATTATATCAGATAATTGAATTTCTCCTTGTTTGGTTCAGTCCTTGAGAAAATTATCGACATAGATTCCAATAAATTACTCGATCTTTAGATTCACTCCTATTTTTCCTCAGAGTTCTATCTTTTGTGTGAGATTTCGCATACCAATAATAATTGGATCATTTTATCGGCCATGGAAAATCGGAGAGAAATGTCAAGTTAAATCGTGATAATTATTTTTGAACTCGTTAAACTTATAAAGTTGTAATTTCCACGAAATTTGATCACAAAAGATTATTGTGTTGATTCATTTTCTATTTCAATACTATCAGTAATTTAAGTACAAATGTTTTATATATACAGGATGACCCATTTTAACTTCCCCACCGGATTATCTTGAAAGGAATGCACTTTCTGAAAAAAAGTTTCAGATATAAGTTTTAGTATTTTTCCCTGGCTATTGAATGGCGATATTGAATTTGACCTCGATTGTGAATGTGAAGGTCATTTAAAGGTCAAGTTAATTTTTTTAAATGGGAACCACTATTTTTTATTACATATTCTTGTAGCTGACTTCAAGAGCTTTCCAAAACACTATAATAAAGTATTTTTTTATTAAGTATTTTCCGAGTTATAAAGCTTGAAATAATTTCATAATTTTACATAAACTGTAAAATATCTCGTAAAATATTTACTTTTCGATGACCTTACCTCAATACTTTTATGCACAGAATAATGAGAGGAACCAATTGGTGTCAAGAAAACACATAGTTGTTTTTAAGAAAAAATATGCAATTTGTAACTAACAATTACATATTTTTTCTTAAAAACAACTATGTGTTTTCTTTACACCAATTGATTCCTCTCATTATTCTGTGCATAAAAGTATTGAGATAAGGTCATCGAAAAGTAAATATTTTACGAGATATTTTACAGTTTATGTAAAATTATGAAATTATTTCAAGCTTTATAACTCGGAAAATACTTAATAAAAAAATACTTTATTATAGTGTTTTGGAAAGCTCTAAGTCAGCTACAAGAATATGTAATAAAAAATAGTGGTTCCCATTTAAAAAAATTAACTTGACCTTTAAATGACCTTCACATTCACAATCGAGGTCAAATTCAATATCGCCATTCAATAGCCAGGGAAAAATACTAAAACTTATATCTGAAACTTTTTTTCAGAAAGTGCATTCCTATAATCCGGTGAGGAAGTTAAAATGGGTCACCCTGTATATGAGACGTTCATAAAAATCATAAATTTTTTAAAACTTCTTTAGTTAATATATAAACTGATTTTTTTTTTATATCTATGAAATTTATAAAATAGAGAAAAAAGATATATATTCTACACAATCCAATATAATAAAAGTAATAGAATTGTAAGAATTGTTAGAGATATTAGCGTATTAGTTTTACGATTTTATCGCAAAAGTTTATGCAATCTCTGCGTGAAAATGTGGAACATACTGGTCTTGATGTATGAAAATCTGCATTACAACGGGCCAATTATCACGTTTTTTGCACTACCTTTGTTTTCCGCGTTTTTGTGTTCACATTCAGTGCAGCTGTGTGAGCCGAAAGTAAATTGTAGTTTTTACTGGCAGATAAATATTGTTCTCGCCAACTGCAGATAGGTATGCAATCGAACACTACACTTCAAACAATTTGATTACCAATTATTGTTGTGCATACGCGCTGCGATAAAAATTCTATTTGCTATTACAAAGTTAAAAAACTTTTGTAAATACTTTATGATAACTATGCAAATATCCTGGTTGCATATTGTTCTCTTTTTGAATTTGAATTTTTATTGTTTATGTGTATGTAAATTTTATTTGTCACTTATATAAAAGATATTTTTTACATACGTATATGTTCGTCAGTAATAAATGTGTATGATGTCAATAATCTATTTTCAGACTGAGGAATTTCAACTGGCATTACATGTCACGAGCGTAGATTTATCGAGATGGTTTATTGCTGTCGTCTAATAAATGATATTTATATGAATGTGATGTTATGGAGCTATATTTTTCGTAAATGTGATTTGCGTAATGTATTAGAAGATTAATTGTATATGCTTGTTAGTAGATTCCCTGCACTTTATATGTCGTAGTCGCGAATGAATATTTTACAGGATGACATAGATCTCTCAAATAAACAATAAAATAAAGGTATCGTTTAAAAGATCTCATGCATGTGTCGATGTCATGATGTTAAACTTTTCAGCAAGAATGAATCACGGTTTCATAAGTTTTAACGAAAATCATGTGTGCAAACATGCATTCATGCGTAACATCGAGAGTTAAAGTTTTGTCACTATAATGGACAATCGATACTTGCGCGTCATATCATGCTGGATACGCCGCCTAGCTTTGTATTCAACGAGTTACTTAACCGTATCCAAGATTACGTGAACGTGATAAGATTGTCGAGCACTGTTGATTGTTCGTAAAACCTTGTATGAGACCATGGGATTTTCACCTCATCTCAGACCACTAGAGAGTAGAGTAGTTCTCAAGAATATGGTTTTGTTACGAAGGATTATAATAGAAGTGATGCTATCGAGATGTACTCTGACAATTTAAATAAGAAATACTTGTTTCCGCGTTTTAAGAGCATGAAGCAATAATATAGACTTAATATATTAAACTTAATTAGACTTAATATATTTATTAATATATTAAACTTTTACTTTTATTCTCTTCACATAAGTACATATACAATTATTGTATTCTCACATTAAATAGTTATATCGTACAAATATTTTCTTTGTTTTTTAACTTTATATTTGTCTACTCTTCAATTTTGTTTTGATTTTAAATGTATAACTTAATTAGAGTTTAGTAATGTTTAAATAAAATTTCAATGAAACACTGCTAGAGATTTAAAGCCAAAATTGTATTACACTAAAGATTTGTTTGAAGGACAGATTGGAGACAAGAGAGTTGCTCTGGTCATTAGTATACCAATCACGATTTCTAAACAATGGAGATCCTTAATTTGATCTACACTACTGAAATGTTATTACTGAAATGTTATTATTATGTACAAGAGAAAGTTACTAATGATTTAATTATTTTGGAAATAATGCAAGCCAATTGGAAATCTTGTTGAACTCGACACACTTCATTAGTGTATATCCTCACTTTGCACACTAAACTTTAAAGTGTTTTAAAAACTTATATAATTCGACTATTAATCTATTAAATATATATTAATTAGAAATCTCTTATATTTATCAATTTAATTATTTGATTAGCATATTGTTTTTATAATTTTCTGAATGGAAATCATTTGAAAATCGATCAAAACATATTCTAACATATATCATAATTATTTATGTATATCTAGTTAATCACTCAATATTATATTTCTTATATCCAAGGAATATTATAATTTATATTTTATCCAAGGAAAATCAAGTTACAAGGACATAAGTGACTTAAAATATCGTTCTTAAATATCAACACTGTCATCAGATAATGTAAAAATAATTGGTCTTCTTAAATAAATGTTGTTGAATTGCACAAAAAAACTTCTGTATCGATATATCAGCCAGTTAAAAATACAGTCATTACTTTTTGAAAATAACTATCAATGTATGTGTAATTGGAAATGCGTGTAATCTTCTGTTTGTACGAATGTATTTTACGTATCATTGCTTATATATATAATTATTGAAAATTTAGAACAATTCCGAAGAATTCTATTTAAAGTAAAAGAAGAAAAAATGAGAATGAGAGAATGTGTGTGTGTGTGTATGTGTGAGTGAGAAAGATTTCTAAATTATAAAAAAATAATAAAATTTGATTTGGCTCTGACTTAGTATTGAAATTACAGATTTCGACAGAGAATTCGATTTTCCCTTTAATCTTGTAAATGGAAGCAGTCTGTGTAGCTGACAGTGCTGCAATATAGGTTCTACTAAACTGTTCGTAGATCAAGCATCGTATGAGATGGATGCGGAGGGTCTATTGTCTCACCCGACTTTGATGGTAGTATTTCATAGGTCACAAATTGACGTATACGCATCTCGTTAAATGTTACCGTTCTCGGGAAATGTTACGTTTCATGAGCCCATTAGCCACGCTTTCGACATTTCAAAGTATAGGACAGAATTAAGCCCATGTTCACGCATTTTCGTCGCGCTCGATGCAAATTGGACGACCGCTTGCTAACAAATTCGCTAGCCACACAGGGCTGACCACACGTTGAGTTTCTCTACTAGACCCGATTCACATGTTACGTAGCTTCTCGCTTGAATCAAGAAACGTTCATTAATCCTGTGTGACAGGATTAATTGATATTTAATTTATACGTGAAAATCTAGACTAATTAAAGATAAATTCTGCAGAAAACTTTACACATTGTCTCTTTTTCCTGCAAAACTTCTATTTGATTTTTTATTTACCTTTAAATTTTTTAAACATTTTTAATCAATTTATTTGTTAAATGTTAACTTAAATTATATTATTATATTTAATTATTATAATAATCATGTTATAGGAGATATGTTAAATTTATATTTATGTATACTATAAGCCAAAGTCATAAATATATATAGAATCGAAAAATTGTATAGGTATAAACTTCACCGTAGAGCACTTCATTCACTATAAAATATGTATATAAAATATTGGAATCCATTATTTATTATAAAAAATAAATAGCTTATAACATGACTATATATTATATATTTGTTACTTGATATGTTTTCTAATAATATAGCAACATTCAATTATTTTATTACAAGTTACTAATATATGTGCTCTTGTTATAAATACTTATTACACGATCTTAAAGTATATCCTCTTATAAAGAAAATGAATCATGTTTATAATATAAAAAGTCATAAGAATCAAAATAACATTTTTTCACATATATTCCAACTAATCTATCTTTTATAATAAAAATAGATTTTTTTCTTTTTTTTCCTTTCTTCTCTCCTCTTCTCTCTCTTTTCAGAAATTTAATTATTAGTAATAAACTGTTACAAAGTTTACTCGATAAAACTTACCGAATTCTTTTTTTCTATCTACATATTTTGCTCCTGCAGTTATATGTACAGCATTACGATAAGAATCTTTCTTCATTCTTGTGACTTTTATTATTTCAAACTATTTTCTCTAATTCTGTCACTCTTCTCGCCTCGGTTACAGTATCATGATGTAGTGGGCTTTTTCTCCCATCATATCATACGAGCACCCGTGGCAACAGGTTGCCTAGCAACAGCGCTTACCTTTTCTGGTTAGCCACCAGAACGATTGCTGACGCCGGCGATAGCACTTTCGTTCCCATTTGCTCTCGTGGCCTTCCTTCGGTTATTTTGCGCAATTTACACTTCTTACCCTACCTTTCTCCGACGTAAGCTTCCAGTTAATGTGCTCTCAGTCGACGGAACTGTGCTAACAGACCTTATCACTCTCCGAAATTTACTGTCTCGGAGAGCAGAATGGCTCTGATGATCCACAGAAACTATATCTAGATATTACTGGGATGGATAAGAAGCGGTCTCGCCTAGTTGAGTATGATTCCTCTGGGGATTTTTATGCGCTGGCATGAAGGAAAAGAGTTATTTAAGGATCCTTTTTTCTCTACAGCAGTTTCGCAGAATAAAATTTTTATTCAGCTGTTTTTACTCGCGAACTTTACACGCTAATGATAACTAATACTTAACAATAACTTTACACGCTTATTTGACTTTTTAGATTTCTACGTAGAGACGCTATAGAAATTATGTGATATTTGATTAAATTCTTAAATATTTGTAATATGACTATTTACAATTAATTAATTATTATAAATTAGTAAAATATCTAACTTTATAAGATTAAATATATAAACATAAGTAGAATTACAAAATAATTATTATATTTAAGTAAGTTTTGGGTTTCATGTAGAAGAATATATACTAGATATAAGATAAGAATTGGCATTTTTACTGAAAAAGGAAATTGAATTATCAACGAACATTTCTTCTAATACTAATACAACTATCCTTATATGCTTATTTTTCCTTTCAGTTCTTCTATAGAACTTATTTCTTAAATCTATTCTTGACTTCTTTTTATCTTATAAGGAAAGGTTTTTGTCATTTTGATTGAATGGTCAAATGTTCACATTTTCTTCACCGCATTGTTCACTCTCTCAAGAAATTTATTTTGATATGTTAGAAGCAGTCTATTCATAATAGAAACGCAATGTAATATTGATGGACAATCAGAATTATATCGACATAGATATCTTATTATGTACAAAAATTATGAATCTATTGTAAGAGAATGAATGTGTGAGAATCTATAGAAGACCTGAAAAATTTGTCTACTGTGAAGTTATTACAAAGACGAATTATTCCTCAAATTTAAAACAGATAACAAAATATTATTGATATACATATGTATTTTAATCTCTTCTGACATTTGAACAATGAATATTTAGGAATTTTAATATAATTTAATAATTTTTTACAAATACCGATAAAGATTGCACTATATTGCTAAAATTTATTTGTTCTAAGTCTTGGGAATTATTTTATAAAATTGATAAATTTTTTAATCAAGAATCAAATGTGTACATTAATCCATATTTAATAATGATTTAATACCTAACAAAAATTTTCTATTATATTAATCATTTATCTCAATTAATCTTAACAGACTGTGAAAGTTTAATAAATTGAAGCAACAGATCGATTGATTGATTGCTGCCGTCCGCGTGTTTTCTAAAAATCATTAGAAAATATTCGAAAATGGAGCGCCTGTTATCTGGTTTGTAATATATATATAAGATAATGAAATAGTACGGTTAAATACATTTAACTTTTGACCTTCTTTCATATCATGCATTATCTATGCAAAAGCTAATCTCTGACGTATCAAGTACGAAATGCACCAAAAGTATTCTTCCGAATGAATTTTACTTAACAGCTCCCGATCCTATCAACGTTCAAATCTTCTTATTTTCGCATGTACGTAACGGCGACTATCTTTATTGTTATGTTAAAATTTAATAGAAAATTGAAGAAAGAAAGCCGTTCTCTCTTTGTATGCCATTGACATAAAAAATATACTCGTATTTTGTGTAAGTCTCTGTACCTTATCTACTATTTTATGTACCTAATATCTTATTTCATCCTATGTAATTGTGAAAAGTTAACAGCACAAAAGTATAATTTAATTTCTTACACTAATTATATTCTCTTTTATAATAAAATACATTAAAATATAATAAAATGATATTTTTATCACACAATCGATATTATAGATTATATTTATGTCGATTTTTTTAAAGTGTCACGTTATCGTTGTGTTTATGCATGAGCATAGCACATTTTACTTCGTTAAATATGAAGAATGTATAATTACGATAATGGCATTTTATAGAGCATGTGAATTTTAGAAAATGCGTTGATGCCAGTCTTTTCACCATATCTAATCGAATTATATTGGATTGTTGATGTTATTGCTCATACATCATCATGAAAGGAAGTAATTTTTATGACACATAATATATCATCACATATATTGTAATGAAATTTGCATAATATCTGTTTTGTGTAAGTTTTTATTTTTATTTTATTGCACATAGACTCTACAATAAACGAGATACATAAACATTTTTTTAGGCAGAAAGAGAGAGAATTATGTATTATATCAGTAAAATATATAATTTATGCAAGTCAATTATATAAATGTAAGTTAATTATATAAATTTATCTTTGCAAAACTTTAAATCTATTTCATGTCTAAAATGCTCAGAAAAATTTGTATTACGTTTATATATATTTTTTTTTTATATTTTATATTGCTTTTACATAATTAATTAAATAGAAAATATATAATACTATATACGATGTATAATCTAATATAGTAAGACGAAAACGAATAATGTCATGAATATTTTATAAAAAATACTAAAAATTAAAAATCAGTAATAGCAATATATTTTCGGATATCTTAGGACAACACTGGTATCTAAGACATTGTGTTGCATGCTATCACTTTGAGTAAATAAAAAATGTTTGCAGACTCATTTATATGCTAATCATCATGGAAAACTTAATGCATTCCAATACCCATGGTATTAAAGACATTTGGAAGGCTCTTTTACTTACAAGAAATATACATGCATTAAAGAGCAGTCACTTTGATAAGATTTTAATTTTTACTTGGCTTTATTAGGACATTAAAAAAATATCTAAATGGTTAAAATAAATAACGCATAGCAATATACGTATACATATAATAATAATTTTTTCCGAGAAATAATAACAATTATATAATAAATAATAATAAAGTAGAAAAGTTTTTACTGCTCAACTGAATTATTTTTTCTTTTAAATTCTGTATATAGATATTTTATTGCAAAAATATATATAAAGATAAATTTTATTCTTTGATTCAACATGCGATAATAATTTAGTTAATGAAATTAATTTAAAATAGAATATATTAAACCGAATCTAAATCAGGCATCTAAATAAGTACGAATAAATAAACAAATAACTTACATTCATTAAAGCAAGTTGTTCATTTGTATTTGTCATACTTGTTCCTTCCTCACACACTTAGTTTGGATTTTAAATACGCTATTTCACAGAATTCGTTGATAAACAAGCTGTTCGTCCTTGTTTGATTTTAATTTTATTTTTGACTTACGACGCGTACTGTATACACATGCGGTATCATTCGCACGGTGATAGACTCGAACTAGCAGATATCGGCACGTACCGCTTCCTATTATAATACTTCTCGAAATAATTCACTACGATTGTTTCTGCTTGTATGTATAACGATTACCAGTTTATGTAATTAATTCATGCGATTAACAGCTCATAAAGTCGTATCCCAATAATCTAAAACTACAACTATTTTAGATAACCTTTTTATCTTCAGTAAGACTTGAGGAGGACGTGAATTATAGAATTTTTAAATTTCATAGTTTCACTCACACAACACACATTAAAAATACGGATAATTATGATCACGCGTGCGCTAATTACCGATAACAGTGTCGCACGGTATTTTGTACGACACTCCTTACGTGACTGTGTGTGTCCTGTACACATTTACTTCGTAATATTTGTAGACGATTATTATTTCACGATTTTTAATATTTAGATTGAAATATATTTCTCCTGTATCAAGTTTAAATTTTTCGATATATGTATAACCTGTTGACTTTTTTCGGATTAAAGATATATGTGAATATGTGATTGATTTGGGTAACAAAAACCATAGTACAATTATCATCATCAATTATTATTATTTAATTATTAATTCAATATCAATTATATTATTATTTAATAAATAATAAGTTTTAAGTATATAAAATAATTTATTCAATACGCATTTATTATATTAAATATTTAGCATAACATACTTTTTTTCGACGTATGTGTGTATATGAGTATATGTATGAATGGTCTTGGATTGTTTTCTTGACATTCACGCAGCTCGAGCGGAGAGGAGGCGTCAACGAGCTGCTCCGTTAGAGACGGACACAATTACTTCGAAACGTCTTCTTCTCTTTTCTTTTAAAAAAGAAAGAAAAAAATGAAAAACATTTTGGAGCAACGTAACGTCAAGTGGACCGCATAGTCGCATTACTTTTTAATAGTTATTGCGCGAGCGCGAGAACCAAGAGAATACGATCATTATAATGGTCAGCATTCATTTTTAAAAATTCTCTACTAAAAAATCGAGATTTGTTTTTTAAGATAATTTATGAAATGTAAATTCAGTAAATTGTGTTATTATTACTTTGTATACTTTTTTTCGGTAGTCTTCCGACGAGATATAATGAAGTATGTGTTGTACGCGACAGGGGTCGGAAGTATGTGTTGTACAGAATAGTCGCGCTAAAAGTGTCGTACAAAATACTGTGCAACGCTGTTATCGGTAATTAGTGCGCGCGTGTACCGTGATCCTAATTACCCGTATTTTGAATGTGTGTTGTGTGAGTACTATGAAGAAACAGCAATGGGAAATTAAAAGAAGTGGAGAGGAGAAGTGGAAATTAAGAGAAAGACTTTGGAGGTATCGAACGACAATGGAATAGCTATAGATTTGTTTTCTTGTTGCACTGGTGAATTGGTGGATTCTAGTGCAGTAGGTTAGATTGAAAAAAGATATACTTGTCTCACTCTAACTTATTGCACTAGTGTGCACTAGTTCAGCCAGTGCAGTAATAGAAAACAAATCTTATGTATAAAGTAAGTTATTCATTATTTATTAATTATTTATATTATTTATATTATTTATTATATTTATATTATTATTTATTATATAGATTTTTATGTAGAAGTTCACATATCTAAAAATATATTTTTTTGAAAGTATTTGCCAAATATTTATGGAAAAAATAATGGAATAAAAATTCTATACGCGCAATAATCACTTTTTAGAACATTAATTATTTTGAGCAATATTATAATTTGTATTTTATGATGTTTGTATAAACTTTGCTGCTGCGCATTGTGTGTGTGTGTGTGTGTGCGTGCGTGCGTGCGTGCGTGCGTGCGTGAGTGCGTCCGTCCGTGCGTGCGTGCGTGTGTGTGTGTGTGTGTGTGTGTGTGTCGGCGAATTTTAAATTATTTTTTATCTCTTAATCTGAAAATCATGGATTTGTGAAAATCATACTTATAAAATGTATATAAAATGAGTTATATTACAGAAAAGAATCGAAGATTCTTAATGTTAATTATTAATGTAAATTATATTATTATAATTATTACCATATAAAAAATTAAGTTTGCAATAATAACAGATGCAATAATAAAATATTTTGTATTATCTATTTTAATAAGTTATCCGATGTTTGAATTTATTATTTATTCTTATAGTTATTATCATATTTAAAGAGAAGTCAATAATTTAATAATTTAATTAATAAGGTTAAGAGTTTGTATACATTTACATAAAATCCAAGATATAATGATAAATGGAAAAAATATAAAAAATATTATAGATAAATATCTTTTTCTTTTTCTTCTTCTTCTTCTTCTTCTGTTAGGACTTGGTCCTGTCATTTCCAACATATACTTTTTTCTCTTCATTCCTGGAAGGTGGATAGATAAATATAATTTCTCATAAATTATTACGTTTGTGAAATCCCTTTTTCTCTCTTGAAATACATAGGATTAAAATAGATTAGAGCAAAACCCTTGGTTATGTATAATTATCCATTGATTTATTGCACGCATAACACAAGAAAGCACACATAAATCGAATAGAGCTTATTAATGTCGGTATGTTATTAATCGATTTGATATTTAGTAATTTATTATGGTATGTAATGCATGACTCATTTAATATTTATAACAAATTTGGAAAGCACGAAGAAAACTTGAATATAAAAAGCGATAAACAGTGATAAATTGTATTCTATATAGTTTTATAGTATAATTTTATAGACATTAATTGAGATATGTAACTGATTGGTGTTTGAATAATTAATAGGCGAATATGATTGTAATATTACAGCATGTACACTAATTTGCATAAGATATAAAGCTTAGATGCACAAGCACGATAGCCAATCACAGAGACACGGATTTCCCTTATGAAAGCTTCCTGATTGCTCCATTCGGCTATCCGTTATACCTCGGGTTTTATGCAAATAGCTGCAACTCCTACTCTTGCTAGCTCCCTGAACTAGTTACTTCGTCTTAAATGTTTCGTAAGTAACTAAATTGTTAAGCTGTCACCGTTACACTCAATTTATCTCTTATATAGCACAATATTTTATTGCATTTATTTTAAGAGAATTATATGAACAAATTTAGTTATCTCTTATGTAGCACAATATTTTATTGTATTTATTTTAAGAATTATATGAACAAATAGTTAAATATTTACAGACTGCTTTAAAACATAATCTCAAAAGATTTCGGGAATATGTTAACAATATGTACAACATATTTTTTAAAACATAAATGAAATTGAAACCTTACATACAAAATATTAAAATACACTTAAATTATTCTTTATTTAAAAAATTAGAAATATTTAATAATTTTTTATATATATTTGTGTGTGTAAAACATCTATTTGCGTGATACACATTTAAGTATAACATGAATTATTACATTTATAATAATTTACTTTTCCTAATCAATTTTCATAGACTTAATATAGTATTTAACAAAATCTGATTTATGTTGCAAGATTTGAGTAGATTATGTAGCAGTAAAATTACAAACATAGTACTGCTCGAAACATTTAAATTGAGTTTTCAAACAACAATATTATCTATCTCATTTGCCGGAATAAAAGGATGAACTCAATCTCTCCTTACTCCCGAGCGAGTAATCCGAAATGAATTTTTCGAGATGATTTCACTATGAATCTGTATAATGTATATAAATTTTTCAAATAACAACTTATTAGAATTAAATAATATATATGATTTAAATAAACAATTTTTGTGTTAAATATGTTGTATGTATAATTAACGGATTTGATATCGCAAACAAGTTCGGATACAAATTCATCGTTTCTTATAGTAAGGTCAAACGTTTACTTCAAATGTCTTTATATGTTCTAACTTTTATGAAGATGTATATTTATTTCTGATAAAGTTTAAAATCCATGTCATCGAAATATCATACGTATACACTATATTTTTATAATTTCATTACAATGATTTTAATTCAATAATTTTAAGCTGGCACTTTGTGTTGCAGCTGTCAAATATTGGCGTTTCTTCGATGTTTCTGTATGTCGCGTTTTAAAGTACCGTGTTGATTTCTCAACGATTGTATATTATATATAGCGTAATATAATATATAATATAAAATAAAATTATGATTTTTAACATAAAAAACTAATAATTTAGTTTATTCTTAAAAAGATTTTTATTTTACATATCAATTTTGACTTGAATTTAAATTTATCTGTATAAAATTTTTTAAATAATTTCTATAATTTAATTTTAATTAAGTTTATTCATTTTACGATTAAAACATGTAAAAGTGCAAATAAATACTGGGATCATTTTTGTGTTTTTTCATAGTTAAAAATGGAGACTCGACAGACAAATCTCACTGGGAACATATTAGTAAAGCAAGAAACGATGAACGATAAATCTTTTTGACAGTCGAAATCTTCTATGAAAAACATTGAAGAGCTCGTTTCATAGGTCATTTATCTCTCGTTATACTGTGAAAATTGGACGTCGACACGAAATGCATTTTGTAATTTTTAGTAAAAGTAATATATTTTATTATATATCTCACATAAAATTATCTTTACCATGGCGTTTTATTATTCGTTTGTTCTCTTTTTCATCTTTTGTGTTTTACAATCCTTTTTATTGATTAATATATTCCTTTTAGAATGACACGGTAATTGGACTATTTAACTTATTGAATTTGAAAAGCTACCTTACCGTAAGTCCATTTTTATATTTATTCGTCTAATTAGCATTTATTCTTTTCCGTAAATTAAAATTTTTCTTATGTTTACCACAAAATCTGTATTCTTTTACGATTCTGGTTAGAGATAACTATCTTGATTTTGCAGCGAGATATCGTGATATTGATGCGATGGTATTAAAGCGCACATGGTACCAAGGTGACGCCTCTATTTATATGTCATGTTCCAAAATTGCTAGATATTATCGATGAAGCACTATTCGTTTCAACGATTTGAAGAATTCTGGCAGCTTGTTATTCTTAATTTTTATTTTCATAAATAAAAATATAATATCTATAAAAAATATAATATCAATAAAATATAATATCTATAAGAATAAACTTAAAACGCCTATACGGTCAAACCTGGATCTAGGATTGGCCAAACAATAATCTGCGCAAAGGCAGTATATAATTAAATACGTTGCGCGCCGACACAGTCGAACTTTTAAACGCAACACAATCACCAACTTGGAATCTATATGATTTCACATGTTAGATTTTTATAATACCCCCCAACCCCTTCAGATAAATAAAAATCTATAAATTGTAACATATATAAATTAATTATATATTACATACCGTAATTATATAACGACATAAAATAAACTCCGAAGTAAACTGTAGAAATCTGTGCTATTCGAAGCAGTGTCATCGCTCTGTTTTTATAGATAAAAAAGTATTTTTTATGAAAAGTTAATATTTAATAGTTTAATAATTCATTGTCCTGGATTAGTGACTTTTTCTTTGTTGAATGAAAACTCTTTCTGTTCCTAATCTTAAATATATTCAAATATATTACAGGTATTTTTAAAGAAAAGCCGATAGTTTACAAGATTTTTACAAATCACATTAGGTACATAATACGAATTAATATATGTGTATCTCTTTTTAAAATAAAATACAAAATTTCATTAAAAAATAAATTTAACAAGAGGAGAGAAATCATAAATCCTTTTATTAAATTTCTACTTTATATTCCTATCTTTTCGTAAATACGGAGATATTGATCGTGACTCTTTCAAACCAATATTTGTATCATTAAAGTACTTTTGCGCAGTCTTTGAGCGAATCTTCAACTCGAACTTCGAGCAACTTCCTTCTAGAAAGGTTTGAACTTCAAGGCAACTATGAGAATGAAAAACAAGTCCAACAGAGGAAACATCCGATAAATTACGGAGTTAGGGGCAGGTCACACATCTTCTAGATCTGAACTTTAATGATATTAATAGGGTTTGTGGGTACTATTAATTTCTAGGGATGTCACAAAAACGGGAAGACTAAATTTCACATTGTCGTATACATTCTATATGTCGCATGTTGTCACGATTCAATGGAATTTTCCAACTAAATTTTTTTTCTCAAGTAATACCAAATAATAGTTTTTTACTTGAAGTGAACAAAAAGTAAAATTTGTATAAAGTTCTTAAAGATTGCAATTATTTCATTTTTGTTTAATGTATTTTGAACCATTACAAAATGCAATTATCTTAAATATACAATTTCGTGTTTGTAATTTTTATCAAATTATTTTAAGAATTCGATTATTTAGACAAATACAAATTTATTTGAGCGATTTATTTTGAAATTCTTAAAATTGTTTTAAATAAAACTACATTTTAAAGAAACAATTTTCTTTATATTTTTTTTAACAATAAAATTAATTTTATTAAGAAAACTTTCTCGAAACGGCTGCTAATGTATTGTACAATTGAATTATATTCTCCATGTGCTAAAAGTGACAATTTTTTAAGAAAGCAGGCTTTTAAGCAATGAATCTTGACATAAAATTAGGATATCTAAGAATAAACATTTACAATAAGAATTGCACAGTCTTACATCAACGAGATCTATAAAGTCTTTGACGGGTATTCATAGCACAATATAACTTTGAGAAAATACTATGCTAAAAGTTTGGTAAATACAATAGAAAAAGAGCAAAAAAGAAAATTTTATGATAAATATAAGTGCATCTGAACTAATGTATTTTTTCGTTAAATAATTGACGTTTAGAGACTACTTATCATTAATTAAATTTAATAAATCTGCACTAAATAATCATAACCAATAAGAAATATTTTGTATGTTTTTAAATTTATGACAAATGCTTGCTCGCGCGCGCGCGTGTGTGTGTGTTTAGTTCTTCTTCTGTAAAAGAGCATTTTAATAATTCACGAAACTACAATACACGTATTATTTATGCAATAGCACAGCATAAAACATAGTATTAAAAATCGATAGTTGTTTTTAAACTTTAAAATGCGACTATAACAGCACAACAGAACAATAAATAAAACAAAAATAAAACGAAAGAAATTTCAACTAGAATTAAAACAAAATGTGAAAAGCTAATGCCACTTCGAAATTCTCAAGTGCAGGCGTTAGTCACAAATTCTCTCAAAGTTCCACAGTAACTTACTATCATGTCTCTACGTAGACACTTACCGCACATGCCGATCCAACTGCACTCACTGTCGCATTACAGGCCTTATTCGATCGTACTTGCTCGCTTTGGCTTTTCACTGTCGACAAATCCGATGGTCCACAACTTTGGGAACATACTAAATCTATGGACGAATATTCTTGTATCTATCCTCCTATCGTTCATATGCACGGACAACCTAAGTGCTGTTTTAGCGTATGCGATATTGAAGGATTCAATGTCCTCATACAGAATAAATAATTAGTTCCATATGAAAAGAGCAATGAATTAGAATTAATGTACTGTTTTTTTACATTAATAATCTTTAGGTGTATATTCGTTTGTATAATTCAAAATTAAATTAATTCTGTAGAAAAATATTGTTATTAAAAATAGTGTGTTAGTCTGTTTTGACAAATAACTTGTTTTAACAAATATTATTAATTATTTACATAAATTTATTTTGAAAATGTGAAAATAAGATCTCTCTAATAAGATATATAAAATAGAATAAATACTTAAAAAAAAAATGTTAGTAATATTGATTTTCTACAGATATTTATTGAAAGATACAATTTTGATTTTTTTTTCTTCATATTTTAGGGTCTTACAGAAATGTTCAGTATTTTTTTTGACGTTTATGACAAATAGCCGATAAAATTTATTAAGTTCTTGACATGGAAAAATTTCATTTACTAATTTTTAGCAATTTCTATTTTTACCGTCGACGAGTTCTTACGCATAGATCATTTATTCGTTCTCTTTCAGTCATGAACAATTTAGTCGTTGCGAGTAGTAGTTTCGTCAACACACAGTTGCTAGCTTTCTCTTGCTTCCTGTTTCTGGCATTTGCATCGTAACTAACGGATTAAATCTTTACATGCGCAACACCTGCTATATAACAATTCAGTCAAACGAAATCTTGGTATTGCCAGTTTTAAAGATAACTCGCAATATGTCAACAAACAGTTGCAGTTATTGATGATTTTTTATTAGTGTGTTTATAACATAATTTGTTGAAATTTATCCATTTTGCAATAATAGTATTTGATTTTCTTCTCTCTTTCTTTATTTATTTAAAATGTATAGATTATAATTATATGTGTTTAAATAAAATTACTATTACACATACAAGTGTTATATAATTTGTTCGGTCAATATTATAAACTATGAAAGATACAGATTAGTAACTACACAAATAAATATACACGTACAATTGATCGGATTAATATAACAATTACGGCATTATCAAGTGTAAAATAATTTATTGAATAAAATTTATAGTCAATAATGATTGAAACTTATAGTTAATAAATTATAGTCATTTACGTTATAATCATTTAATCTTTTGAAAGTAGATCTAAAAAAATGGTTAATTTTTATGCAAGAGACAATAATTGTCATACAAGACATGTATGGTATCGAAAGAGTACTAAAACAATAAAACAAACAAGAGATTTTACGAGATCTATTTTAGATAAACAAAAAAGTATCTTGGTACTGGTATCCAAAACATGGATCTAATAAGTTCCATGTTGCACTGGACAGTACAATTATATTCAACAACTGTGTACAACTTTATGTCCTCATTAATTAGAGAAATTTTGGAATATCATAAACATTCTGCCAGAATTTATTTGTGAAATTCCGTGCACAATATGATTTTATCTTAACAATAAACACAACAAGTTTTACAAATAATCGCTTTGGTATTGTAAAAACAAATGTATTTGAAGCGAAGTAGAAGATTTGTAATCCATGCAGAAAATTTTAAAATTTAAAAAAGATTATATTAAGTTTATATTACTCCTATTTTATTTTTATATTAGAGACATTTATATTTGATTTTAATAAGAGAAATGTAAGAAAGAATTTTTTTCTATTTGATTAGAATTTCTACATTCTACATCAATATTTAGTCTCCATTCAGAAATGAAATTACTCGGCTGCTATTGGCAAGTGTGCTTCTGGACGTGATCCGATTTGTATTGATCGATTATACGATACGCGCCATTTCTGAATCTCGATTTATAAATACTCCGATCTGCTTGATAAAATCGAAAATTCCTTTTCTTTTTAGCCACGCGTGACCATGATCTCGATGTCGGAGAGCTACGAAATAAAGTTTTAATGGAGATTTGATTTTTGTTCAACACTTTTGCAGTGGACGAGAACGAAAGAGAGCCGCGAATTGTTTCGGAAAAACGAGCGTTCGATTTCGTGTATCACTTTGTTCAATCAGATATCGATTTGATTTTATTTCTATTGCAGCTTTCGATGTTGTGATGCGATAAAATGGACCGTATAATATTCTACATTATATATATGGCAATAAGCATTAAATTGCTTGTTACGATGATAATAACACCTATCGCATATTTGCATATATGTATATATTAGAATATTATTTTTACAGCAGTAACAACATTTAACTTCTTAATTTCTCTAACATAGAAGAAAATTAAGTTTTACATATTGTTTTGAACACATTACCACTAAATCGATAAAACGTCCCTTCTACAGTTTCCAATTACTTCGAACCTCTATCATGAGATAAGATGTTTATTAATAGATTAATACAATATTCGTAAATGCTGTCTATGCAATTAAACGTCTCTCGTGCGAGAGATTTTTGGTATCTCTTGCATGGACAACGACAAAATAAACTGTATAGTGCTTATGTGCATAATGATTTTATTTAAACATGTATAATTATAACTAATATATTTTAAATAAATTTAGAAAACATTTTTTATTTTTAAACAAAAATTAAAAACGCTTTGAAGATACTTAGATCGTGAGATATCAAAGACGTGTATGTAGTATAGTTTAAAATAAAATTGTACATCAGTAATTAAATATAATTAAATATAATCATAGTTCCATGGGTAATGTAAATGTAAATAATAGATATTCTCTGAAAAGAATAATAATAATAAGAATAAGAATAATTTCTTAATCGTCAATCAATTTTACATTATTTTTATTACTTTATATTATAGTTTGATAATGTCTATTATACATAATTTATATCCTTGATCTGATAATAATCAATGCATTCACTTTAGAATTATTGCTTGTAAATTTCTAACTAACTTCTATCTGTATCATCCACGAAGCCTGTATGGAAATATGAAACCGTAGCATATATCACTAGCAATTGTATCCAAAATTACAAACTACAGTAACGTATTAATAGCTATTAAAATGATCTGTTATGTAGTAATCTAAATATGAAAATATATACTAGTTCGAGTATGATATCAATGTAAACTTTATATAATATTGTAAGGAGAGAGAAATGTTATTAATATTTTTATATACTTATTAAAAATAATGTATAAACATTTAAGTTAAAGAATTGATATTTTTGTTAGGTAAAAAGAATTTGCTTTTTTCCATTAGTAACATTAAATTTATCTAAATAAAATAAGTTTGCGATGTAGGAATACGATGTGGGAATCATAATTCAAAGATTGATGAAAGAATTAGACTTCTAACGTAGTACATATAGTACATATATTCTAACATATATGTAGTTATTTACGTAATTACAGCAGTTACGTAGTTACTTTAGATAGTATTTTTTCAATTTTTCTTTACTAATAATTTTTGTTTTTTTTTTTTCACGGAAGTTAAAAATGCACCAAGAAAGAAGATCTATTCGGTAGATTCGCCAAATAAAAACATATTATCCCAGGATTGGTAAATTGTATGGCTTTTATAACTTGATCCTCTTCCTGGCAGGACAAGTTCACTGTTCTATGAACATACTGTAATGTATGGTATACGCTATGGTATACAAAGCACTGTGAATATGAAAGAGCCTTCGATTGGCCACGAATGAAATCAACAACAAACTCAGCGCGTGAAGGGGATAGCTGTTGAAAAGATCCTATTATCAGAAAAGTTTATGTGAAGTTTATGCTCAAGAGAATAACGCGTTAAACTGTAAAAAAATACCGAAAAAGCGTCGTTCTAAAAGCAATTGCAAACTTTTAATATTTTTTTCACGTTTAAGTCTTGTATTATGGGAGACTCTACAAACTTGAGATGCAAATTAGCGACAAAATAAAAGTGAATTTTGAACAAAAAGTATGCGCAGCTAGTTAAAAAGTGTAGGATAATGTTGAAACTATAGCTAAGAGATTGTACATTGAAATTCTTTGAATTTGAGTAAAGTGATATTTAATATGAGCTGAAAAACAATTTGCGATCGTAAGTAATCTTTATAAATTTAATGGTAAAATACGTGTACCGTATATTTCTTATAATAAAATAATCAAATTGTCAGATAATTAGACACTCAAATTATCAGATAATTAAATTAGATTACTATTATTACCTATAAACATTTATGTTAATCATTTCCATGTTACTCACAAAATTTTATATTATAGTTACTGTGTGCGTGCGTGCATGCGTGCGTGTGTGCGTGTGTGTGTTATAATAAGAATAGAAAACAAACTGAATAGATATGTATATAAGATATTAGAATATATAGTAATAATCTAAATATACATATAGATCATGATTGTAACTTTATATATATACGTTTCTTTTTAACATTCTTCATGATGCATTGATGAATATATAATGCACTCTGAATATTTTAAATAAGAGGAAATACGATATATAAAAGCATTGATGTGGCTTCCAACGAATAAAATGTGCCTTTTTACTCGAGTTAAATTTGACCAAAGATAGAAGGACGGAATATGTTTAAATTTTATTACTTTTTTCATATGATGCGTTCACTGATAATACCTGTTTTATTTCATTAAAATGACGATGGTTTATTGACATTTATTATTATAATTATTAAATAAAATTCTATTTTTTTTTTTTATATTTGTGTTTATTATCTTATATTTGGAAGTAAAATACATATTTGTATGTATCTTTTAATAGATGCTCTTGTTTCAATTTTATATTATTTCTATTAATTATTTATATTATTTCTATTATAAAAAAGAAGAAAAAGGAATTTTGTACAATCAATGTAAGGAAAAATTTGTATAATTAATATATCAAAATAAATACCTTTTATTCTAAGATCAGCTCTAAAATTTTATCTTTGAAAAAATATTAAGATAAATATCGTAGGTATTATCTCGGGAGATAATTTTTTTCTTAACACTAGAACTACCGAAATTAAGACGAAACTATTTCTATCAAAACCAGTCAAAATGACTGGTTTTTAAAAAATACGTAATAATAGAATATTTTTATATTTATTGATTTATTACTTTCTTACAAAAAGAATTCCATGTTATGTAGTACATTTTTGGTATTATTAACCCATCTAGGATTATGATCCCTAAATGAGGATTGGCACATGAAGTAAGAATTTTAAAATAAAATTGTAAAACCAGTCATTTTGACTGGTGTGGTAGTTCTAGTGTTAATTCTTATTTCCTTGCAAGTTTATAAGAAATAAAAACGTGGTTGCGAAATTAATTTGAGTAAATCTAATACATCTTATTACAAAGCTTAAGATTCGTTATCACATTTTTTCGTTAAAATTGGAAGCTTGAATAAGACGAGAGCTAAATAAAACATTAAATAAAAAATATAAAATAAAATCAGTGGCAGAAAGCTGCACGCTAGAATAACTTACAGGAAATTGATAAAAGTGAACCATACTGGTATTTGATCTACACCCTAGATAACCATGTAATTTTAATATAAAAAATTTTTTTAAAATATTAATTTTAGATAATTACAATCTTCAGAAGAATTAAATTTAATCCGTGGTAATGCTAATGATGGCAAAGGATTTTATTTTACCGTGAAAAATAAAACTATTTAAATCTATAACAGAATTATTATAGTAAAATCTAAATTTTATATTTTATTTATAATATTTTTGCTGTTTCTAAAGACATAACGTAAAATGTATGCTTATATTAATTTTAATTTTATCTTTGTAATAACGGTACGTCTTATAACGATATTATATTCAATATTTGATATCTAATTGAAAATTATTTGTTTGCATTTAATAATACTAAGTAGTTAATGCATAATTTTTTGAAATATCATTAAATATTATATTCAAACATATATATGTTCAATTATTTTATATGAATTTATTTGAATTATTAATAATGCATTTTTATAGTTTTATGTTTTAATTAAAATTTAATCATATTTTCTCATATGAGTTTTATCAGTAACAGTTTCTCTTGAATCTAAATGCTGTAGAAGTTCTCCGAATCCTTTCTTGGCAGCAATTTCCTGTGATTCCCCACATTCTACTCTTTTGCTTCGTCTCATGTAACGAAACGTTTTATTCCTTGCACGCCTGCTCTAGTAACCCTTAACTAACATCCGGAATACCAACTGATTCTTCTTGTTTGAATGTTGTTAGATACGTTGATACACGTGAAAATGCGGTCCTTTTTTCCAAAATTCCTTGATTAAAGAATCTAAATTGATTAAAAAAAACTTGATTAAAAAAAATACATACAATTTATTATTTTATAATTTATATTATAAAAATATCTTATTTTTTTCCAAAAGTAATCATAATTAAATTTATTCCATTTTCTTTTTAAAATAAAAACAAATTTGATTTTTCTTCATAGCTTTTGAGAGAATTTTTAACCTTATTTCGCAAGGTAAAGTCTCAACACATTCTTCATATATAAAAATGATATAATACTTTCGTTTGACCCAGTATATGCCAAGCCAATCCTTTGTGAGGAAGAATTGCGCATTCATAGAAAAAGTGGAGTATGCCTTATGGAAGATATAAGTTGATATGTCGAATATTTTTTTTGTGGACGTATTTACAAATTTATTCGATGGATCAGAAAAATAGTATAGCTTTCATACTTAAAAATCAATAACACTGTAATATTTTGCTACTTTGTACAAGCTTTCAAATATTTGTTTATTATAAATGCTTTAAAGATAAGACCGTATAACAGTATAAATGCTTCACTTGTTATACTTATGTATATATAACGGCCGCATTGAAATTAATTATGCATTTATTTCGAAATAATTGCAATAAAGGTTTAATTGTAATTGTCCTTAGATATCTCTGCGTTCATACTAATTTAAAGAAAAGCAATCCTTAACAAGTTTCAATCAAGTTTATTGTGCTACAAAGACGTCATTACGTTTCGAAATACGTAGATTTTCAATTATAGACAAAGTGTTTCACTTGATCGCGCAACAAAATTTCCTCTCGTCCTTATTTCCAAATTACCGTCGAGCGCCTAGTGATTTCGAAGTGTCTCGTTGACGACATAAATAGCATAATGCATTTATACGACGATAAGGAATGAAAGGATTTTTATTTCACACATTTTGAGGGAGGTTAAACAGGATTTTCTAGATATTTGCATATATCCAAGGTATCCAATTACTGATATGAGATTGCAAGAGCATATTTATATATGAACTTTTAAAAAAGTTAGTATTTAAAAGAAATGTTTATGATTTGTTTTCTCATTTGCATATATACCTAAATTGTCATTATCTTAATACACACACAATCGTAAGCATTCTCTTTTAAAGACACGTTAAATTTCATGTATTCTTGAAATATTAAAGACGAAAATGCGAATAGCAATTGGCATTTCTTAACGCCGTTTTTAGATTATATCTCGACGAAACGCGAAAAAGAAATGTTTAGAGTATTCAGTTGCAAGAAACGCAAAAAAGAAGTGTTTGGTATATTATGCCAAAACCCAATTCAGTCAGCTCCTGCGGAGTGCCCCGGGAATATGTGTATGCATCTTACGATAAAACGCCATTCTCAGGCATTGCAAGTGCACTCTGCCACTTTTCGTAGATGCTAGAGAATAAGGAAAGTGCTTTATACATTGAGATATAAATCTTATACGCATTTTCTCTAATGTAACAATGAGATAATATAACTATGTAATAACTATAATATAACTATGTCGGCTTTTATCTGTTACCTTAAAATGTCATTTATGGCACCATATCTGTTCGAATAAGCCATTAAAATTAAATATATGTATATAAAATTTACGATAGCAAATTTTTATGTTTGGATGTTATTATTTAAATTTCACATCGATGCTGTATGATTGACAAATCATGATAGAATTACTTTGTGGTTAACTGTGATACAAGAAGCTTCATTAAGCTAAGATGGAAATAATTTCAAGTGAAGTCTGAGTAAAATTATTAAAAACCATTTTTTAATTAACCGTTTTATTAAGACTAAATATCCACATAGCTTAGAAATATCATAGTTTTAGATTTTTTATCACGGAAAAATTTGTTTGAGAAAATCAGCTGTCAATTACTTCGAGTTTCGTAGAAACAAAGTCTAAAGAAATATATTCAATATTCCTATTTTCACATTTACTATTGAATAAAATTTGTTGTAAAGTACATTAATTAAAGAAACCCAAGATATATTAAAACACACAAATTAAAATTTTATAGTTTGAAAGATATATATATATATATATATATATATATATATATATATATATATATATATATATAAGAGAGAGAATCATCTCAACATCTGCGAAGTTATAGCTTATTCCAATAATAAATTCGATTTTATAGAATCGTGATATCTTTTTAACTTTTAACCCTTTCGTTATTCTTCTTTTCTTTGAAAGAATCCAGCCTAACTTGCGTCCAATGGACCATTTTATTCTCTTCGTTCATTTTCGACACTCTACTAACTTTGAATCATCTTAGCTATCAGTAATTTTGAACAGAAAATAAGCGCAGACACATTTTTCAGTTTTTAAATGATATAAAATTGTATAACTGCCGTTTTGTTATTTTTTAAATAAAATTTTTTAATAAAATGTTTAATAAAATTTTAAAAACTTATTGTCTATAAGTTTTTCGATAATTATGAAAGAATTCAGAATGCAAAAAAATTAGTGGAGATTTATTAATAATTAATTTTATTAAAAGAAAAAGAAAGAAAAAGAGAGAAAGATCTATATACTTCAGTAATATAAAGTATATTTGCCGTATAATATATATTTCTCCGTAATATAATAATAATATTTGCGTAAATATATAAAAAACAAATATTATTTTAAAAGAGAAAATACGAAGGGCGAATGGAATTGGATGGAAATTGCGGCTGATTTGAGAAATAAATTGAAAATAAAATTGAAGTAGAGAACTATAGGTCGAGAGATAAGTCAGATGAAAGCTTGCACTAGCTGTAAGATAATGACATTTGGAATAACTAAAAATGGAAGTCAAAAAATCTGTTTATGAGATCATAAATGATTGGATATGTTTCTCACAATTCCATTTTTTCAGTATTACAGACTAATTAATTTAAAAATTAACTTATATCTAAATAAAATTGCAAATATTACATTATTATAGCTAAATTATTAAAAATGTGAATTTTATTGATTCTGTAAAAGTCAGATATAATAAAAAAGTCAGCAATAATAAGAACAATAAAATAGAATAAAATCGGTCATACGTACATATATTAAGTGTTTCTCATTCTGTATTTTGTATATAAAAAAATCACTTTTTGAAAAACTGAAATATACGAGAAATAAGATTTCATTAACGATTATTAGTTTTAGAATTAGTTTTACAATAATTGTTTATAAAACAATTTTATTTGCAGTTTACTTGAATTTAGTAATAAAGAGACAGATCTCTGAATGATTTCGGAAACTTTAAGTCAACATCGTTGCCAGCATCTGTGCTAAAAATTTGTACGTTACTTTAAGTAACTACTGTTTGTGAACTATCGTTTAAATTACCGGCATATTGCATTTTAAATCGAAACTGTGCCATTCGATATTTCAAGCATTTCAAACTGGAAAATTTTTACAACATGATTCAAATTACAGATCGATGCTGTAGCTGTTTCGTAGCAAGTAGTAGTAGTAGTAGTATATAGACACGTATTCCGTCGACTATTACGTGGTGCCATGAGACTCCGTTCTCGACAAGTGCTTCGCGGCAACCTGAAGAGAGGATTAAATTTGGAAAAAAGGAACAGGTGTTGGCGAAAGTAGACATGGCAGGTGAAAACGTGGAGTAAATTCGAGAATGAATGCCAAGAGAGAGAATACAATTTTAGGTGTCGAATGCCAAAGGACCGATCGGAGGTGCCACGCTTCGCAGACGTCCCTAGTGCGCAAGGGCGTTGGCGCTGACGACGGACGATACTGGAAGTGTGTTGGGGGTGTGGGGTCTGGGAGCTTTAGAGCTTCATGGCGGGGGTGAAAGCATGAGGGGGATGAACCGAGTAGGGGATGGTGTTGAGGAAACCGTGGGGTGGGACAACCGGAGACGACTGTGCTCCCAGTCGCTCAGTCCGCGCCCCGACACGCAATCACACGCACACTTCTTGTTCAAAAGACGACGAGTTTTCGTCGTTTCGCGCTCGGGAATTTTCAAATTGATTCGTAATTCCCGCTGCCGCGTCTTAATTCAGTTCGGGAACTCTTCTCTATCGATTTCCTCATCGATCTTCGACGGTATACCACGTTTTCGTTGGTGAGTATAATGGCTGATAAATAGTGTAGTATCTGATCTGATCCACGCAGAGAAAGTGAAATTCTTGCGATGCGTTTTGTGCGACAGCATGTACGTAGTTCAGGAAAAACTTTCTAACTTTCGTAGTATTTCTTTGTTACACCGCTCAGATGGTCGCGTTTATCTTCAATGTAGTCTAGAAATGTTGCGTCGTATTAGTGAGAAAATTCATCGCACAACGCGATAAAGTACATGTAATCCGCTTCTCTTTCATCTTTGTCAAAATTTGGTTTTATCCTAAGAATTATCTTCGTAATTACAATTGCCATATGTCCTTTCCGGCTTTCATTCTGCTAATGGAAAGCCGGCATGTTTGTTTTATCCTTGAAAGAAAGAAATAAGATTTTATGTTATTATTTATATTAGTAAAACTCTTCCAATTTTGTGCGTAACAAGATTTTAATAAAAATTGCTAAACAAAATAATTAAGGTTTAATGACAGTTTTTTCGTAACACTGCACTAATAAGTTATAAAATTTTGATAAGAAGTACTCACTTTATTGCAAGAATTAATTGAATCGTCTCATTAATTTATAATCTATAGTAAATATAGTAATTTATAGTAATTATTTTAAAAATTTGTAACAGTTAAAAGATATTTATTACTTTCTATAGAAATGTAAAATAGTTTTTAGAAAGACTATAGTTTAAAAAAAATGATTTTTGTGATTGATGTTTTTCTTATGTTAAATATTGATATTACAAATTATACAAACTTTTTTGATAATTTTATTCGATATAACTTCCTTGGAAATATCAGAAAATAAAGATATTACTTATTACACAAACGCACGTCCATAACTTTATACGCGCATCTATATCATATCTTTCGTACTGTACATGTTGCTGTAATCTTAAGAGGAAAGCTTAATTCTAAGAAGGATTAATCTGCTTCCAATTTAGTAGACCTTTGAAGATTGAAGTTAATAAGTTCACGATAATACGCGTCTTTTATTAAGTATTTACAATATAAAAATAGAATAGAAGATAATTCAATATATGGTTATTTAAGATGTTTTATTATGTTTTGTTATAAATATTTATAATTTTTATATAAAAATTAAACTTCTTACTGAATGTAGTTAGCATTAAGAAGATAATAAATTTTGTAACATAAAAAAAGAACCATTTATTGACAAGCAATAAAAATTATGTTAAATAAATATAAAGCAATGTTAATGAAATGAAATATGTTAATTTTTGTTTATAATTAAAAACAATTATCAGATTGTATTAAAAATTATTTAATATTAATTCTTTTTACAATACATATGATTTGTTTAAAAAATAAATTCTAATAAATAAGCAATAAATTAACAATACGTATCAGAATTTGTTCATTTGAATGGATTTAATTTAATAATGTAGGAAAACATGTGTTTGATTGAAAATTTTTCATTATAATTTATTATTAGGAATTAAAAATCTATACATATACATGAGAGATAAGAAACTTTTTTTTATATAATTACGTTATTTAGAAAAACCGCTTAAAAAGAATTGCTTAAAAATACAGAAAAAACTGTAAAAAGAGTAAAAAGAGTGTTGAGTGTAAATTGAAAAGATAAGAAAAATGGAATAAACAAACATAGCTGATAAAAAAGTTGTGATAATCATAATTATAATTAAATCGTTCTGGATTTAAATATAATACTAATGTTTTTTAAGTAGCTTCTTAATTATGCAGAGATGGAGAGTTTTCTATCGAAGGATCAACCATTACTAAAATTGAAATTTCTTATATTTATGACTTCATGTACAATATAGTAACGCAATATTTATGCTTATGCTATTTATTGTATTTATTTGTGTACTTCATGATCATTCCAAGTTTGAGAATATTATTAATAAGCTAGTTTGCCCACGCATTAGCATGAAAAGTTTCTGCCGGTTTATGGCTTCACACAGTCGTATTCACTGCAGAAAATCCATTTGCTAATTGGAGAATTCTGACATTTACGAAATCAAACATGAATGGCGGGTAAGATTGGTTTACAAATTAGCATTTTGCCACTAAAGCACATTAACGAAGTACTCTTATGCATCATAAATCAGACCTAGATTGATATATGTTGTATAATTACCATATTTCCATGTATATGCAGGATGCTCTACTTTTTATATCATATAGAATTTCTACTTTATATACGAAAAATTAATGTATAGTAAAACTTGTATGTATAGTAAAAAAAAACTTTTATTTTATAATAAATCTCTTATGTCTTATGTAATCCTTAATAATCTTGTTAATAATTAATTTTACGTTTTTATTATATTTATCTATCTATCGATAATTTAAGAAATATTCCCTTACACTTTTAAATACCTTTACCAAAGTTCTTACTATTTTACTTACATTCTTAAAGTGCAAATGTCCAGTCTTGACTCATTTTTATGAGTTGGCTTTAATTTTATGAACGGTTGGCAAGCACGATCCCAAGAGTAAGCCAGAACTTTCTTGAAGCTGCTTTGGACCGCTCATCTCCCTGCTGTCCAAACTTGATTCATCTAACTTTGCTCGATGAAGTTTGTCATCGGAAAAGATATGAATTTCGCTATCGAATGCAAAAATTTGAAGAAATCGTCTAGCACGTTCACAGTTTGTTATTTCAATCGAAAGTTTGTGATAGGACGTGACAGTTGTTTCAAAAACGTGATGTTGCCAATGGATGACGTCAGCTTGTTGACCGAAAGAAAAAAACGGGGATTTTCTGGTCAAAGGCCACGAGCATCAAAGCAAATCGGAGAATGAATTGACTGGTTATTATTGAAAAAGTTATAATTCATCCACGCGCCATTAACAAAGCTAATTCGTACTTCTTCCCCTACTTTGATTGAATATTTTAATTGTCAGCAGCCCTTGTTCGCTACTTCATTGTGCTTTCCTTTGCGCTAGTAAACTGGCTTAATTGAACTCCCCACTTGTTCTTTGTTCACGCAAAAAAATCCACAAAAAGTAGTGAATTGCAAGTTCGATGACTTCGAAGATTTTATTGTTTGCATTGACTTTAATAGAAAGCCGTAGAGATTGTTATTAATGTGTATAATATTATTCTATATATAGCTGATTCACAAGATAGAAGTTGTTTATCGCTGCATAATTTATCGATTTGGAAGTTTATGATGATCGGTTTGGATGTTTGGACTGATGAAGAAGAAACAGAGCCAGAATTATCTTAAAGCAATGTATACTTAGTCTTTACTTATGATCAAATCGATGAAGAAAACGAATCGGATCGGGGCCAGGTCTGAAAGCGGTATTGCAAATTTAATTTTTAATAGCAAGTCTGAATTTGTCCAATCTCTTCTATATATCCTCTGCTCGTCTTCTGTATATCACTACTTGAACGATTCCCAACAAAAAAAGATTATTATCGTATGACCCAGATCGCTTTAGTATGCAGGTGACATTACTTGGGTAAAGAGAAATTCAATTTCTGAAGAATACGTTCGAGCATGATAATCTGTAAACTATTTCCCGAAATAAGACCCTATATTTAGGGTCTCGATTAATACTTGAAGTACTTAAACAGTAAAATATTTCAACTTTAAAAAGTTATGAAAAAAATATTAGAAGGTAATTTAGAGAGCACAGATATATTTATTTATAATATTTTATTTTAAACATTATGATATACTTGCGCAATTGTATTTATGTTTAAGTTAAATATATAATAATAAATTATAACATGGGTTTTAAATGTTATGTTCTAACATTTAAAAAATTAATATAAGAATAATTCGATTTGTTAATTAATTTTTTAAATCAAAAATTTTATAAAGCTTTATCTAGTATCTAACACGTTTAGTCTGAGTTATTGATAATAGCTGATCCGCTTTTCAAGTTTCTCCTAGGTTATCAATTTGGATTATGTAATCTAAAGTAATAATTTAACGTTATCGAAGGATTGGAAATTAGCCAAGGGAAATGAACTACCTACTTTATATGAGATTTACCGTATTAATAAACGAGGGATTAAAAATTAACCATAGATGCAAATGAATTTGCATCATTTAACCGAAAATATTGCGCAGTTTGTGTTAATCATGCTTTTTTAATTATTATTTTGCGATTTTTTTCTCGACCTAGCCAATTGTTGAACTTTTATTTTTGACTATTTACTATTCTTCCTTTAGGCATAATTAAATTTGTCTTATTTTTGGAATCAATCTGCACATATAAAGTATTTTCCATTATCGCGTTCTCGTGAATATGTGTACATTGATCAAATTTTGTTTTATATTTGGAAAGCTGACAAGTTTACACGCAATTCGTATTTACGTATTTCACGTTTACGTGTATCGAATATTAAAAGATATCTTGTATCAAGTTTATTTAGAAATAATATAGCATTTTATTCCTGTAACAACTATGTGTATTAAATACATTGAATAAATTTTTATTTTGGATTGTATAGCTTTAAACGTAAAGGATTACAACAGCTTTATTTTCAAGAAAAAATGAATATGCTTATTTTCAAAAACATTTGTTTTTTTTAAATTTGATACGGAATATAAATTGATTTAAAATTAATAAAAGATAAAAATAAAAAGTATAACAATAGATTTTATGTGAAAGTATAGCTTTACTCGAGTTATAAATAGAATAACATATTAATTTTGTAGTATATTTTCTCTATAATAAAATTGTAAATACTTAGCAGAGTATCCTTTATTCCAATTTCTACAAAATACTAAAGATATAAAGCAATATCTTCTTCTGGAGCGAAATAAGGACGTTATTACTACAGTTGTTACTCTTCAATATCCTATCGACATTCAGCATGGCTACTCGATGAAGACATTGCCGAGACGTATTTACGATCTTGTTTTCCTGAAAAACAAGAAATTTATATGTTGGAGAAAATGTTTACCGCCTCACGATAAGACGAGAATTGTGAAAGTTTCTGTGCGAACCCTTTTTCTACGCAAACCGTTGTCCTTTGCTACGTCTTTTGCATATATTGTGTTAGTTAAATGTTCCGGACTTCACCGTGTTGCATAATGCATAGCCGTCACGCTCCTTGATCGGCTTGCTTTGCTTCTATTTCAATTAATGCCTATTGATTTGATTGGGTCGTGTCATTACGTCGTATAGTAATTTACATGAAAATTCGTCAGCCTGGCACAAAATCATCGATTGACAAAACAATGAATTATGAGATACATATACATATTGTATATATGTATAGTCTGAATATTAAATAGATTAATATACGGTTCCGTTAAGATCAGAATATGCAATAAGAAAAAGTAATGCCCGTGTGCAATGCCCTTTTATTACTGTGACTATTTTTACTTAGAAAAAGTAAAGTGTTAAATACATGTATGTTTTAAGTAAATTTTAGATATAATCTCTTTTTTCTACAGGAAAAGCACAATTATGTGCAATAACTATACATTAAGCAATTTCTGACTAAATCAACATCAATAGATTCCTCGATATGCATTTATGTTGAAACTACATCCAAATAAAGTATTGCCTGTGCGATAATATTTTTATTAAAATATTGTAAATAAAAGAAAAATAATATAACAAAACATTGAAATAAATGTTTGAAAATTAAATTTCAATATTTTTTAAACGATTAGATTAAGTTTCATGCCTTCATATCTCGATACACGGAAATGATCGTATTTGCCATTCGAGCAGTCTGCGAATTACCAATTAAAGCTTTTATAAGCTATGGCATAAAGTCAGCGAGACAATGGAGAACATGTCTGCGTTGCTTGTCTGCGCCGTAAAACAAAAATAACAAAATATAAGAACAGTAAAAATGCGGCAAAGCACGTATCCCTCATTCGAGTAAATGATCCATAAAAGCTTCGTACTTCTGACAAAGCGCTCCATGCGCGACGCATTATCGCGTCGTCTTTCGTAAAAAGTTTGCTTGAAACTGATGACGGTTAGTCTACGACTAACTACGGTCTGCTCCAGAAATTAGTAAGCCTCGATAAGAACGATACGAAGCGAATCTATTGATCTTATGGTCTTTGTTTGGTTACATTGGCTGCTCCATTCGTGCAACATCGTTAAGACATCGAAGTTTCCGAAGGATCTTAAAGATTTAAAGGGATTCTCGTAGACGATTCTATACAGGATACCGTTTCGATAAGAAAAAGAAACAACAGGCAGAAGCGGAAGAAAGTAAAGCAAAATGGAGGACAAATGGAGGGAAGTGAATAAAACGAAAAATGGACGAATCGAGAGAGAAAAGAAAAATAGAGAAAGCATAACAGAAATGTGAACCACTAGCAGAGATTTTATCTGCTGCATCTCGGACGTTGTTCTCCCGTTTATTTCCTTGCAACTACGGCGTTCTTTTTTTTTTGCTTACTGACGCGTGTGTTTTATTTATAACTCACTGTTGGCTTGGGCATTAGCAGTGTTTAATTATCTATGCATGCTACGCTCGGAGACTATCGCGATTATTTGCGCTCGTCGTTCCAACATAATTTTGTCAAGTCAAGGAAAAAAATGTGTACACACGTCAGCGGATGCTTTTTATCATCTTCTGGAGTTTTCATCGACGTGCATAAATCTCTGCGGAACATATGAAGCATTATCAACGTCAAGGCATGGTTACTCGAATGTACGTACATGCATATTCATCGTTCTTCGTCTGGTATTGGTACACATCATTAATATTTCCGATTAAACATCGTTTTAGTAGGCTGTCACGTGCATTGCGTTCACGTCATGTAATTAAACTCTGTAACGAGGTACTTCGGCGGTTTTATGTAATTAATAACACACCTCACAGCGTACATCTCATTTCTTGCGAGGTCGATCGGTGCATTTCTGATTAGTCCCATCAGATGGATTTCTTTTTCTTCTTGTTTTTCTCCAGCAACCTTCGTGAGCAGCTGTGAGAAGTAAAGGCCAATATTTCAGGTCTTTATGAATCTCGTTTGTTACGGGAGCCTCTTTGAAACTGAAAATCTTGAGGATTTCATGAGAATATTTTCGCCGTATACTCTGTTTCTTTCCAGACGCTCGGCCATTTATATCTGTCAATGACATTTATGCTTTGCAAATTGATACGTAATTTTTTCATATGCTGTAAATAGGTCGTCCTTTTACTTTTTCATGTGAGGGAATGCTAAACTATGTTCTATAATGTTTTCTGTACATAAGTGTAAATTCTTATGTTCTCGTTTATTAAAATATTAAAAATTTAATGTTTTGTAATATTTTGAAACTACAAAAAAACCTATTTTAATATATACATTATTGTAAAAGTCATTAATTTAACGATTCTATAAAACTTCTGCAATTCTGTAAAATTGTTATGTTGTATCCATATCAACGATATTTTACGTTTTATGTCAGAATCATTAGTAATGTATTCTATGAAGATATTAATTAGCCACTGTCATTACAATATATGTGTAGATTATAGATTACAGTTATACTTTAGAAAGAAAGCTTTCATTCTAAATATACTACAATGGAAATATAGAATTGAATTACAAATGATGATAAATTTACCTTTTATGCAGATGAAAAGTACATACACATGGCATTATTTATCTCAATATATTATAGACAATACAAAATAACTGAAAAGATATACAAAACAAGTCGACACATTTGAATTCAATGTAAAATGCCAAAAAGTAATAGATTATGATAAATTTAGACCATTCGGTTTTAATGTGTTAGCACAGATTGGAAAAAGAAACTTATAAATACATGGAGGAATAACGTAACAGGTGGTCCAGCCTAACTTGACTAAACAGATGCATGCACCACTTTCTCGTATACAGAAAGTTCTCTAAGAGCTTCGTGTTGTGATAAGATTCAATAAGCTGCGATAACACGTTTATAGATCTATTTCTAATATTTAATTCTAATATTTATTTCTAATATTAATTCTAATATATATTTAATCAACATTAATCATCGCATGCGTGAAGATTTAATTAATAAAATATAGATTTTGTTTATATTTTAGTGTGTGCGTTATGATCTTTATAAAAATTTAATTTTTTGTTTATATGTAATTTGTAAGTTATTTATTAGTTAAAATAATTTTTTCTGTAAGATATCAGGACTTTTCCATTAATATTCTGGAAGAGTATGATAACATCTAATAAATAAAAAAAATGTTTTTATATGTATGTTTGTATAATAAAATGCAATGGTAAACAAGCATGAGAAATGCATTACGAAGATAAGATCAGTGAAAGGGCATGTGTACATATGGAAGTAAACCTACTCTCTCCAAAAGCGATTTCCACAAAAGATTTCATTAAGGCAATTTCATCAGAAATCTACAAAAGTATGATTGATTGCATACACACATACATTCATTCTCTAAACAAATATGCATATATGCATATACGAACGCGCAAAATCTTTTTCTTTGTTTTTATATATGTATATGTATTATAAATAATGAATGAAAATAAGTTTTTACCACAAAATATTATATCGGTGTAAAGATGATTGTAAATTATAGCTATGATTTTTTGAGATTAATGTTCATTAATTTGATTATCTTAAATAAAAAAGTATTCTTTAAATTCAATAATATGATTAATTGCATTTACATGATATTTAGTTTGTATAGTTTGTATAGGTTATTATATACACATAAAATTAGAACATTTTTTTACTGAAAATTTACTTTTTGTACGATTATATTATATGTATAAATATAATTGTTTGAGTTACATTTATATAACAAAAATTATTAAAATAAAAACTAAAATTTGTCTTAATTTCACAAAGTTTTGATTTATTAATTTCAAACTTTGACACATTTCTGTACACAAATAATAGTAACCATTAAAAGTCTTATTGTTAACATAGTTTTAAGATTTGAAGGGAATCGTATTTATTCATGGAATTCTCGGCGGTAAAGGCATAAGTTATACATATACATATACATATACAAGACAAAGTTAGAAACAATAAATGACGTTACAAGTTTTCTGTATTTTACCGTACTTAGTAGGAAGATAAGGGTTTGTTCGCTGATGAGTAAAGAAAGGGACGATAAAGCGGGGGTGGGCAACAGTGAGAGGAATTTTCATAAGTCAGAGAAATATCGTTTTGGTTTAAGATCAGAATTCCAAACTATGTAAATGCGCATGTGGTACATCGCCGATGATACGTTGCCGTCACGCTCGTGTATCGGAAAGGTGTTATTCAAAATAGCAGGTTACACATATTGAATCGCGACGCCTATTAATTACCAAGGCAACCTATAAATCTTAAACTTTTTTAATAGTCGCGTAAATTTCGTATGATATATCACACATGGTCCTATCAATTTCGAATGGTTCGCTTTGAGAAAATGATGGATTGCATTCTTTTCCTCTTACACGAAACTTTCCATAGATTTTAACATTTCACCGATCGAAAGTTTAATTAAGTATGGAACGTAATTGAAATTTCGTCTCGTGAATCTTTTGCGGATTGCTCATGATAAATTGAATTTATCAGCTGAAATGCACAGTTTTCTATTGTTCATTTATTTGAAATGCTACCTTACCGCTTGAAAGATTGATTCATTTAACTTTTACAAAACTACTCAGGAACATTTATTCAAAACTCTATTTAATTTAAATAACAGATTTTGTTTTTCAACGTGAGACGTTGAACGTACGTACGTACGTCTTTTCATTTTTATTTGGACATCATAATAATTCCGAGTGTAATAAAAAATGTAATAAAATTGAAATATTTTATTGAATTTTAATTACCTAGTAAGAAATTTTTACACACTCAATTATTATATACCATATATACTGAGGGCTTAAAACCAAAATGGTAAAACTTAAATCTTGATACATTTATAACATTGTAATATCACACTGAAAATTCCAGTTTTGTTACAAAAAGTTTGGATTTCACAGAAGTTTACTAAAGCTTGTCTTGTCCTACATTTGGACTTTTACATATTTGACATTATATTTTTTATCATAAATTCGGTGAATATGATCGTTAAGAAAGAAAATACAGGTGTACATGTGATACTGCATTCTCATAGAATCATTTACGCGAAACAAAATTCTTTTACCATCGTAAACGAAGAACTACGTAACATTTGCTCTAAAATATTCAAAAAATATTTTATGCAAAATACTTCATCGACTTATAGAAAGAAAATTAGAATAGTTAGACAATAGAAATATATTACATTGCTTAATAGAAAGATCAAGAGAAATTATTTAGATATTATTTGGCACAAAGTATCATAGTCATAAAACAGTGTCTTTAATTAAAACTTCAATATTTCAGTTATAGCATTAATATAAAAGAATGATAGAAATATATTTGTTTCTAATTTAAGTTTAGTTTAAACATCACAAAAGTCTTTGCTTTAAATTTTTAATTGATGATAGGATTAATGTTGAATAGAGATTATTATTTTCACACAAAGTATACACACAATATACATATATATAATTATAAATGTGAAAATAATAATCTCTATTCAACATTAATCCTATCATCAATTAAAAATTTAAAGCAAAGACTTTTGTGATGTTTAAACTAAACTTAAATTAGAAACAAATATATTTCTATCATTCTTTTATATTAATGCTATAACTGAAATATTGAAGTTTTAATTAAAGACACTGTTTTATGACTATGATACTTTGTGCCAAATAATATCTAAATAATTTCTCTTGATCTTTCTATTAAGCATAATACAAAATTATAAAGAAAAATTATAATAAGTATAAAATATAATATAATTTCTTTGTGAAAGTTTATAAGTGGTTATTGGGTTTTTATCTTTGTCAATGTTTGTATATTTTTTCAAACAATCCCTCTGAATGGATATCGCTATGCAAACGATTAAGTGGAAATACAGGAAATACGGTTTTAATGACCACACTTTTATAAAGGTAAATGTATAAACATTTCTCAGTCTCGCGAATAAACTTTGAAAAGAACGATAAAATGAAAGTTTTTACTTGCAATCCGTATTGCTCAAAATGCGTCGACAATTACATACCCCTATTATATTTATTGTAACTTATACGTGTGTAACTTCAACTTTAGCCACATTGCAACCTTATCTGCTGTAACAAAACTCCGGGTCGATTATTTACGACAACACACAAAATGGCTCCAGATGGTGTTTTCATTACACTGGTAACCATCATCAGCAGGCAGAACGGCGCGATAGTATACGTGCTTCAAATAAAAAATCAGTCCGAGATCGTGATACTCATAAACAAACAATCGATGACCACTGTAATTTTCGCTAATTTACTGTGGTGTTGTGTATTATCAGATTTGATTTATAGCCACCCACAAGAGAATGAGCTGTATACCATAACAATTAGTTTATCAATATAGTGAAGCACGAATGGTATTGATTTTATATCCATTCTTTTATTCACATTGACGACTGTTGTTGTAAACTACGAGCACATAACATCAAGTAAATATTATTTGATAGAGCAGTGTGTAGGACCTATCCCAAACAATATTTAAAAAATAAGCTCTCAAAAGATACTTTATATTTGCGTAATTTTATATTGTAAAGAATTAAGAAATTAAAACATTTCGGTAAATTAAATGATCTGCAAACTATTTTCGTAACACGAGATGATATACAACACATTAAAAATCTTATAATATAATCTATAAAATCTATAAAACGTGAAGACATTTTATTTCATTGAAAAAAATTTTTTGAAAACAGAATATAATTACGCGAAATGTGATAGAATAAAGACAAACGTAAAAAGATATTCTGTTTCATATTTTGCATATAACAGATTTCTTATTTACTTCACAATAGTAGCAAATCAAGTAGCAAATATATTTTATGCTAGCAAAATATTATTTAAATATATAATAAAATTATTAATATTAGTAATATTATTAATATTATACGTCAGATTTGAATGGTCATATCATAAAGACAGCACAATACATCCAAACGAAATTTTTGCATATGCCGCATAACTGCGAAGCAAAACTTGAGCAGACTTACACTCACGTAAATGTCGTGCCGTGAATGTTGGGAATTTATGAGAAGCCGGGATGAGCCGTGTTCCCTCCAGACCTTGGAAACGTTCTCGATTTATCGAGCTTATGGGGAATTCAAGCATCGCCAAGGTGTCGTTTTGACGCTCTACTTTCACTTATATGTAAAACTAGCAATCAATTTTGTTTAATTGACAGATTTAAATGAATGTCTTTTCTTTTCTTTTTTCTTTTTGTAATATTTCTGTAAAGACAGTAATTAAGATTTTTATTTTAGACGTTTACAATCTCCTTTTAGTTTTTACAAAAACAATAGTAAAGTTTAACATTAGACTAAAATAGACAATATAATAACAATGATCAAATTATCTAAATTGTAAAAACACATCCGATCTTCAATTATTAGAAGTTGAGTAGTTCTTTGTACGTGTCTGTGTATTTATGTTAAGTTTAGTTAATATAATATTTCCACATATAATGCGTGGTTATATGATTGAACAATTGTGTTTACAATTATAGATTAAATTTATTAATGAATGCTATAAGTTTAATTAATGTTTAAATTATTAATATATTATTTAACGATGCGTTTCAATTTCTGTTAAGTAGTAATATCTCGATATGCAATTAGAATTACAGTATTAAGTTTAAATTAGCATTAGCACTTAGTTTACTTTTAAAATTATTTATTTAACACCAAAACAATATTACTTATTTACTAAGATTACAATGATCAAACTTCTGATTCTCAATTATCTTAGAAATTGCTCAATTTGTAAAATTAATTACTTAATAATTAATAAGTGGCAAAATAAGTGTTACATATCTTCGTGTCAAATATGTTTTGGTATTTGATTGATATGGCAAAGTAGATTATAAACATTTTTTGAAATGTTACTTTTTCCAATATAAAGAAAAACTCATTCTAATCTGCATAAAACTACCAAACAAGAAATAAATCTTTTGTTGAGCTTATGCAGATTCTGAAATTAAACTGCAGGTTCTTGAATAAATTCTTGAGTAAATAAACTACCGGTTTAAAAATGGCAAATGTGCAATGATAATAAGTAAGTATGTACCAATAAACGTGAAGTAATAATATTATTACGTAGAACAAAGAAAAAATATAAATTCTTCAACAATCTTTCTATAATTGAAACTAATATGCCTCTTAGTGTGTGAAACGATACGTTGTTTGCATTGTATTTAATTTTCCCTTCGTTTCTAGACAACACAAAAACGAGCTTTTAGTTCATTTCAATCAGTTCCCGCTGCAGATAAAATGGGGTCGATCGCACGACTGATAGTATGATTGGGTTTGCGTACCATAGAATGAAACCGATCGATGATTGATTGGTCGATTTTTCTATAATAGATTTCATTACGAAATTGCGTAAAGTCTGAAAAGTATTAGTGAAAATATGATCCTTTAAAATATAATGTGTATTTTCCGGAAAAATAATAAAAACCGCGAGTTGTTAATTATGACAGCTGTATTATATTGTTTCGTGGATATAATTATTTATTTTTTAGCTGGAACAACAGTTTTTCTGAGGTATTTAATAACTTATTCTTAGCTAGATACATATCTAAAAATAATTATATGTGTTGGACTATCTAAATAACCATATTAAATACTCAAAACTGATTATTTGAATATTCTGCATAATTATTTTAGTGGTCCAATATGATTATTCTCAGATCTGTATTTAGCTTTATTTTTATATATTTCAGCAAAAATGTGCATAAAAACAGATGTTTTCTTATTAAACAGTTTCTATGAATAAAACTATAACAATGATACGTAATTCTGATTCTCTACACAAATGTTTAAAATCATAGAATAAACAATCTTGTTTAGTTGTATCAAATGTCTCAGGTGCCGTGTCAAAATTCGCCAAGATATTGCCGTTGACATCGTGATACGTCAAAGTTTTTCAATTTCGTTTTCTTATTTGTGTTAAAAATATTGCGACGAGAATGTACGTCTGAAAAGAAACAAACGACATTGTTACAGGGTATAGACGAACGAGACGATACATCACTACGACGGATATGATAGAAAAATACGCATTACATTTTCTGTTATAACGGACAAAGTTAGCAAAACCGCGGAATGAGAATTAAACATAGGGCCTGATAAAGTGACAAGTCTGGCGACAATAATGGATCGCGGCAAGCGAGAAATGAGTCATTGTCGTTCGCTTTTCTTCTACATTTGATAAAGCTCGCCCGTACACGTGACTATACGTAACACTCCCATTTTCGTTAGGGCTGCTAACGTGCCGATGGTTATCGGTAATGGATGAAACGTCACTGTTATGCGCCACATCGCTTGATACCACACGTCCAACAATGCGACGGATCTGACGAAATCCAAATATTTCACGGGTTAAACCACGGATATTTATACGTTCTCCGATAAATTTCGCAATGCGCCAGGATTCTGCTATATGGAGCTATATGAGAAAAAAACCTGGGGAAAAAAATCGGGTTCCAGTGTCTGTAGTCGAGAAAAGCTTTCATATTTTTATTGTATTTATTTTACGTACGACAGAGATTGCGACTTTATGGTTATATGAGTTGAGTGTGAGTTTAGCCATATTTTCCAATATTTTTTATAATGTAGAAATTAAACTCGGACAAAGGATATATTTTCACAATTTTTAAATTTCCAATATGACCAAAAGTTAACAATTCAAAATTGAGATAATTTTGATTTAGGATCAATTTTTATTTGATCGATTGAAATTGAACGTAATTTTATAACATTAAATAACGAATATATATTGCACGTTCTACTTTTCTTTCTCATTTTTAAATCTTCGTTAGAGTTAAGTTGATTAATTAAGACACGTTTATGTTCTTCTATAAATCAACATTCTTGCATCGTGTATACACAGAAAAAAATATCGACATGAGAAGAACGATTGTAAATTTTAATATAGCAATATCTCGCGAAATTAGAAGAGATGTTAAATTCTTTGTTGTAAAATATAATACATAGAAAGAAAACAAGCAGAGCTTCGGAAAAATGCGGACTTAGCAACATGAAAGATGTATTTTATAATGTAGCTAGTTTGCCGCTCACATAAATTTTACGCTTGTGATAAAAGATAATAACTATGTTATTGTTTATGAGCAAAGTTTGCTACATTGTTACTAAATGAATACATATAGTTTTATAGTGGTAACATCATTATGCTGACAAATTCGTAATCGAATTGTATTGAACCAATAGCATTTACGATACTCAGTCAGCAGAACAAGCTATAATAAAGAGAGGCGGTATGATTCGATTTATGCGCTGTTTTTGTGTCAAATATTTGTAAGGCAAATGTTTTGTTTATTTATCAATTCAACAACGTTCCACGTGTATAACTCAGAATAGTGACGACTATATTTTAGTTTTGAATTGGTAGTATCGTCCTTTTCTGATCGAAATTGATGTAAATTATTTTTGTCTGTACAAATTGTAATGTGACTAGGAATTAAGAATTCAATTTAGCATTCATAAAAATAACTTATTTTAAAATAAATGTTGGAAATTTGTTACAAGGTGTAAAATGATTTAAACTATTTTTTTTATCGTATTCACAAAAATATTGAAGTTAATAACAATTGAATTATTACAATTTTTAATATTTTTAGTTTGGTGACAATTCGCACGAGATATTATGAAATACTATTGTTTTTACTATGTTTCTCTATTATTTTGCGTTGATCTGAAATTTTCCTTCGGGGCAAACTTTTTGTTCAGTTGAAAAAACATCGACACTACAGATAAATATACATATAATACAAAGTAAAACAGCGTCAATTTCAGTTAATTAAATTTATAGAATTCTCAATGCTTGGATCTAAGCATTATTTCGAAGATTATATTTTGATGTATTAAATAAAACAAATTTTATATTTTAAAATAAATACAAAATGGCGGCGTGACAGTATTTTCAATAATAATATATATGTAATATATTTTTCCAAATACTGCATATAAAGTATTTTGTCATATTATTTTTAAAGAGCTATTTATTTTTATAGGAATATTTTTATAGGAATGACTTTTTCTTTCAAGTTGTATTGCCAATTTAATAATATCAGTAAAATAAAAGTAGTACATGATACATGTGTTTTGAGAGTAGTTTATAGTACTGCGTACAATGTCCTACTGAGGGTCCTCGAGCAGTTTCGTATGATTAACTTTGAAATTTAGTGGTCGCTCTGCTCGAAATACATAGAAATTACGAAGTTTCTGCGGTATGGGTACCTGGTAGAAATTCATCTACTCGGCAGCAGTATATTATGTTCGTCACATCATTTGCAATAATATGAAATGTATCTCTATCTCTCTAATATACATCTATTTATACCTTACGCTATTGCTATGTATTAGCATAGTTCGAAAGTTACTGCTACTACTAGTTAATTCGTTATAAAATGAAAGTACTTATTTGAGGACATCTTGTGTGCACAATTTGTTCAAAGTAAGCACGCACACAGAAAAATCTTTTATAACCCATTTTAAAAAAATTTTTTTCAATAAATTTTATAGCTATAAATTTGCATCATATTTTTAAGGGTTTATAGGATTTTTTAAAGTCAAAAAAAAAAAATCGATTTTTTGAAAATTTCACAGTGGTGTTCTCCCTTAAGAATCTTCTATCCATCAAAAAATGATTAATTTAAAATCTTTTACCACTTGGTGTTATAATAAATTTGATAATAGAAAGATTTTAGAAGTAAAAATAAGTGTAAATAAAAGTTAATAAACATAAAAATATTTAATATATTAGTAAGAATAATATTTTTTAATACTCACACATTGTGTTTTTCTTTATATTTTAGGTAAGTATTCCAGACGTATAATAATGCTGTTTTTGGACTCAAAAGTACGTAAAATAATAAATACATATTTTAAAATTGCACGTAGAATATTATATAAAAATATTAATATTTATAAATATAACATTCTTCTCTCTAACATTTTTCGCAAAGTTATCAACGTCAAAAGCACAGATAATATAGCATCACTCTCATTTTCAAAACTTTCTAAGTAAACCAAAGTTCATTGAAATGATCGATAAGAATTCGTCGGCCTGGTATTATACAGTGAACGTACGATCCTATAAGTCTGTCAGAGGAATGTCTTGGCTTGTTTCCAAATCCAAAATGCACCTCGTACAGTAAAACCAACAAAGGATTCAAGATCGAGCCAAGACGATTGTTCTTTTCTTCCGGGTCGACTATCATTACTGGTAATAGTGAGATTGTAATGTTTTGGCGAGATATTTAAATGTCTTGCGTATTTAGCAATTTGTACTATCTAAGATCTCAATGCAAATTTCGCCTGGAATGTTCTCCAAAGTAATTAAACATTCTATACAAATGTATTATGTATATAAATATATATGCGCGCGGGTGTATTTTTATTTACTATTTTGCCATTCTTCTTCAAGCTATATTAAAGATAAAGAATATAACTTTTAATCAAATTTTCGTACATGCTATAAGATTACAGTAATTTATATACAATACAATATAGACATATGTATATATAATATTATATTACTATTTTCACAAATAACTATTTAAAAAGTTATCTAGAAATTAAAAGTTTATTTTTTTATAATGAAAAGAAAGAAACTTATGTCAGTGTAATATCAGCAAACTACTTCTAGTAGTAGAGTAAACCTTTAGTATATAAATGTCCTATCATTAGTGCAATGTACCATATTACTAACACTGTGCAACTGGCGAAATGGCGAGTTTTAACGAAGCAAAACGAAAAGCTTTTATCTGAAAGCTTTTCGTTGAAAGCTTAGAGATACACAAATTTTCTTATCTAAAAACTATCTATTCCATAATTGTGTCTTAATTCAGAAAACAGTCTCGAGAATGTAATCTTTTAAATATAATATTGAATATATTTTTGAATATATTAATGATGTAAAATGAAATGTATATGATGAAAGTACTAAAATTTCATTATTATTTTTCTTAAATATATATATTTTTTAAATACATAATATTCATTATGTTCTTTTTATTAAACAGGCTATTTGTTTATTATATTTATATTATTATAGAAACATAATAAATTTTGATATTTTTATAAATTTTAAATACAAATATACGAGTATGTTTAACAATAATACAAATTACAAATTAAAAGATAGAAATAAAAATATACAATTAAATGTTACCTAATTCTTTGATAGTTTAACTATGCACTACAAATTCCTAAAAAAGGAATGTATAAGCGATTTATCATCAATCATAAGAATATATAAAATATATGAAATATAAAATATATGAAATATATGAAAATATATTAGTAAAGCAAAACAATGTAGTGAAACAGATTTTATTTTACATTACGGATTAAAAGAGTTAGATGAAAGATAGAAATACGGCAAGTCACCCGTTAGAAATGCATATCGAACGAATATGCAATGTCATCAATCAAACGGGGTTTCGGCTTCGACGGACAACAACGAGAATGGCGTCATATGATCCGTAAAATCATTGGTGCAGGATGGATGATCTCTCTCATCTCATATGACAGATTGATAAGATGACTTCACTCTTTTATGTCGCATCAGTAACTTTGAATATATCCAATTAAGTTTTTGATATTTACTTATAAGAGTACTCGAGAATTATATAACACATTACGTTTCTAGTACGTAAGTAATCTATTACAACCGCTTTTGAATGCGTACGAGTGTTTCATCACTTTCATTAAAGAATTTCTATGCATTCGTGAGCAACTACGAAGTTGAATTGAAGTACCAGAATTTGTTTCATACATTGCATTACTATACATAATTTTTAAGTGACGAGATATTCTTTTACAATATAAATAATTAACGTTGTATTATGCTATTTACGAAATTATTTACAAATTCCTCGCATTAGCACCTTTGTTCTGCTTGTGTATTTTGTTTCTATTTGACATAATTATATTTATAAATTTTATAAACATTTAACTAAGTTAAAATAATGACTAGAATAACAACTTCATCAAACAGATTAATATCTTTATATTATTTTAAGGACATGTTTACTTAAATAGTAATTAATATGATAAAACAATAAAAGCTATATCTTTTCTTTTTCTCTTTTCCTCTAATTTATCTTTATTGCGTAATAAGATCGGCTTCATATAATACGTGATATTTTTATTTTTTCTGAAGGACGTGTTTTCAGTGAAATTAATCAATAAGCTTATACGTCACTTTATCTCTTCCACAATGCAAAGATGTATCAAAAGCTCTTTTTATGTTATTAATTCTTGAGAATTATCTATACAATCTTTATCTTTTGTTTCTTTCATAATTAAAGTCTAAAATCAGAAAGTAGCTAAACTAAATTTATTTTTATCTACAATATAATAACATTTATGAATAAATATATTAGTAAGACATTGATATTTTGTACATATATTTATTGTACATATGTATATCTATTTTAGCATACAAAATTAATTACAAATGTACTCAAATTCTATTACGCTCTAATAAATTATTTGACTGTTATTTAACTAATTATTTAACTGCTTTTTTCTTTATAACTGCAATATATTTGTTTTATTTGTTAAATTTTATTAAAGCACTAAAATACATAAATTAAAACACATAAATTTAACTACAATATTTTTAGCATCTAAATACTTTTACATGGAATTGAAAAAATTTTTTATATTAATAAAAATCAATAAAATAGAATTTTTTATATTAATTATGTACGTATTGAATGAAAAAACATACATTTAGAGAAAATGAATACTATATACATATAACTTAACTGCAAACTTTTATATATAATTAAATATTACGGATTTTTAATTAGATATTATGGATTGAAGATATATATATATATATATATATATATATATATGTATAAGTTCATCTTGTTTGCCTTACAACTCGCTAATCAGAGAGAACCTGAGGTGTTTATTAGAATTAAGCGTTACTGTTACATAGATGCCAACAGATGGGCGCTTAGCGCTGTATCTCTATCGTAATTAAGGAACATGTTGCGCCCAGGAAGTACACTTCACTAGAGATAAAATTGGCTGTGTCGCAGCATGCTGTGCCTAGCTACATGCACGCATAGTGTTCGCGTCCATGTTACCTTGTAATTTTCTAGTTTGGTTCGAGCAAAGACATGAAAAAACAAAATTCCGCAAGATGAAAGAATAATAACATTAGCAAGTATAAGAAGTAAAAGCAACAGAATTTTATATAAAAAAGAAAATTTTACGTGCTTCTTCAATTTTCTAATTATACTTATGTAATTATACTTATATCTTGATTAATTATTATTTGTCCATTATTATTTCATTTTTCAGCTTTTATTTTAATTCGAGATTTGTGATTGTTTTTAAATACCTGAATTTTTTTAATGGAATTTACATCGGATAAAAAGGATTTAATTTTTCTTAATTTATATATTTATCTACATTTTGAGAAGCGCATACACTTACACATACATGTAATGCAAAAAATAAAAGAAATTAATCGCGAATGTGTTAAAAAAATGGACAAAGCTTAGTAAGAAAAGCAAATGCTAGTAGATCCAGTCGACGGGAAAATTTATTTAAACGAAGCCATTCTATAACGACACGTCGAGCAAAACTCGCGGTACTGTCCTTTGAATTCCCCACACCCGAGTCGACTCAACCCGACACTCGACCCATTAATTTTTCAACCAGTCAGCAATCCACCTTTCGTCACTTCCTTTTCCTTCTTCACGACTCTCTCCATTCGTTCGTCCCTACAAGAGGCTTCGTCCACTCAGGGTGTCCCGGAGCACCACTTAGCCGACCGCCATCGTTGCAGAAATGAATAAAATCGCACCGTCTTGGTCTCATCGTTGGACATGATCGATCCATCGCTAAATATTCTTGTCACAACAAAAAGGATTTTAACAGTCTATTTTGTGGATCTAATTAACAAATATCTTATTGTGTTCAAATTTAGAATTCAGCAAAAATGTATTTCATATTCTATATATTTAAGAAAAACACTATTCGTAAAAAAGGATCGTTTGACAGCTTTTTATATTTAACTTTAATATATTTTGAAGAATTTATTATATTTTTCAACAATCTTCTTAATAAATATAGCGTCTGTAAAATTTTCAGACATGATACTGAAATGTTATATAATATTTACATAATATTTACAAAATCTAAAAAATTAAAAATTTTTTTATTTCAACGTCAAAGAATGAAAAAATTATTTAAACTAGAAGAAATTCCATCGTTTATGGAACATATTGCATATTTGCGGTAAATAAATTTTTGCCGATAAACGCAAAAATTAGTAAAAATGTAGATGTTTCACATTTTTGCAGAAGTACATAAATTAATGTCAACAGAAAAGATAGTATTCAAAACGTGCTGAAAGCATTAATAGCGTAGTATTCTGTTGCACATTTTTTATCCAAGTACAAACCTTAACACGATAGCATGTTGATTAACTATATTATTAATCTATTATATTATATTATTAACTATATCATGCATACTTATATTATTGATGATAAATAGTACTCTAAATGAATTTTTTATTTACCTGTACTTACTCGTATTTTCTCACTCTTATTTCTTTACTTCGTATTTTTTTATGTTTCCACGAGGCTTACTTCTGCGATATTTATTTTTGAACACCACTTAACCAGTTACTATATATTTTCAAATTAGTAAAATAAAACTGTTATGCAGATAGCATGTAATTTTCCATCCATCTTTCATCAACTTTGTGTATTTTCATTTAAAAAATATGATAAAATATTATAAAATAATTTTTATTAATAAATTAAAACATATGTAGATGATCTAAAATGTAATTGTATATTAGTTTAATTTTAAAGTAAGAAATACCATTTAAGAAACGATGAAACGGTATTTTGAAAGCATTGAAACGCATCTCCATCTACCTTTTCACTCTTTTTTTCCCTACCAATCAGTAGTACTTGGCAACAACTGAACTAACATCGACTGTGAAAACGTTGGCACGTATTCAAACTATTCCTTCTTCTGGCAATAGCTCATTCTCTCTTTGTCGAGTCCTTTTATCAACCATTTTGCCGACTTCTCACATTTAAGTAAATTGTAGACTCGGGTTAGTAAGTACTCTGCGACATATAAAGGTGCTACTAGCACAATACCAATACATGTCGCACAATATCTGAAACAGCAATTTGATCTTTTTAACATTCAATTAAATAGTTCCAATGTCTAAAGACATGTAATTTCTCTTATTATCATTGTGTGTCTTATAATTTAAGTCTAATTCAGATTTTTATTTTAAGAAAACAATTTTGGATATTATTTATTTATTACAGAATTCTTTGTTTAACTGTATGTATTTATAACCAAATATATTGTATTTAATAATGTTGTTTATATTGTCCAATTTATGTTATAAGAATTAGTTATCAAAAATTATAAATTATAAAAACATTTCTTTAAAAGTAGTAAAAGAATTTTTTAAAAAGTATATTATTTTATAAAATATTAAAATTGTCTTTTCTCAAATGAGTTAATATAGAGTCTTCTTTTTAACACACATAAAATCTTTAAAATGATAGAATTTTAAGTAACGTATACAACACAATAGTATAATATAGAAACGTATTATCTTTTAAATTCTAATATAACTCATTGTCAGTTTTGACGCATTTGTATAACAACACAAGGAAAATAATAGTGTAGCATTCTCCACTATCTACGAATAATATCCGGTGAATTCGAAATGATAATCTTTCCCCAGAAAAGAATTCCAGAGATAAAAGGTGATTCATTCTCCGGGAGAATTGCAACGGGAGATAATCTAGTCAATCCGAACGACGCTTTCGTTTGTTCCAATCTCTCGTTTCATTTAAATATGCCGCTAAAATGGAATTATCAATTTTATCGTACTACACGAATTTATATCAAAATAATGAATAATTAAAGCTAAATCGATGGAGGTGTTAAAGCAGGTGTTTTACATATTATTTCACATAAAATATATATCTAGGTTAAGTATAGGAAATATATATCTAGGTTAAGTATAGGAAAATTCTTTATAAATACACAGAAGTTAGATTAGATACAAATAGTAATATAATTAATATTTACATACATATATAAATAATGTATATAACGTATATATATCTTTTTTGTTTTAACTTTTAAATTATTTATTATACACATTATTAAACCAAATAAAACAACAATTGTTGACGGCAACCTGGCAATATTGATAGCTTTATTCGCTACGTTTTGACCCTTGGTTTGGGTCCTCTTCAGACAAAAATTACAGATCAACAGCGCATGTATAAATGCGTTGTGCGTCGAAAAGAGTCTAAATATGAGCTAGTTAACCAGAGTGCGGTGTCAATGCGTGAAACACAGAATGCCCGTCTTAAATCCATGACAGCAAATTCAACACACATTATTAAACTTAACAAAAAATTTGTTTAGTTTATTAACCAAAATTAACCCTACATGAAACATTACTGATATTTCACACTGATACAATATAAACGTACTTTTTGGTTTGATATTATTCTATCGTGATCAGTTAATCGAACACAATTTATTTATGTTTAATTAGAATTATTAATTTTGTTTATATTTACCAAGATTTTACAATATGTAATTTATCAATAATAATTTGTTTTCTATAAAAATTTTAAAATGTCTTTTTTTCAAAATATAGTAACTATGTTACTTATTATTAATTGCGTATGAACGATAAGATAATAAGAGATACAAAGTTTCTTAAATGTTATAGAAAAATTGGACCATTGCGTGCCCACGCTTCTAATAGCATTAATTCTTTTGCATATTATAATATAAATTATAAATATAAATATAAATTCTTGTTAATTATTTTAGTAATTACAGTTCAATAAATTCAATCAATATTTATAATATTACAATACATATAATAAGATATCTATAATATAGAACTTTTGTTTTTGATCAAAACAATCAAGTTAGATATTAACAATCAAGTAGATAAGTCAAAATCAAGTTAGATATTTATAACATAAAATTAATAATATTTATAACATAAAATCTTAATTAATATTGTATAACAATCTCATTGAATTTTTTGACATAAAATATAATAAATTTAATCTTTTTAAACAATTGTTGGCTATTGTTATTATTTAAAAAATAATAAGCAGTGCAAAATGAAAAATATGGTTATTTATTTTTGTTCGTGTCGACTTGCATGAAAAAGTAGACAGATAAAAAAAGTAGGACTTTATATATATGTTAGGCTCAAAGACTGAAAACGCTCAGTGAGCGAAAAAACCGATCACAACGCGTTCTGACTTCTCAGATTCAGCCACAACACGAAATTTGTGTCGTGGCACTTTCAAAAACGCTCGTAACGCGTTCTGACAATGTGAAAATGCCACAACGCGTTGTGGACACCTATTGATGCAGCCATGATGCGATGCAAGACAAATGCAAGTATTTTTTTAATAATAAACATTGTTCATAATATATATTGGTCTCTTTGTGGGAATTATTAACAAATTATTTATTTTTGCAAGAACTATTATTGTGACATTTGAAATTGCACTTTATATTTTTAGAAAGATATTTGCATTTTTTGTCAATGCAGTATCTTTTACAGTGGAAAGTTGTAAACCCATGTGGAACCTCACTTCGCATTAAAAAGTGTATACGTGGAGACAGTGTGTTATAAAGTGCAATTCTAAATGTCACAATAATAGTTCTTGCAAAAATAAATAATTTATTAATAATTCCCACAAAGGAACCAATATATGTATATTATGAACAATGTTTATTATTCAAAAAATACTGATTAATGAAGATTTCCATCACAAAATCTTCTTTGATTAAAGGAGCCATAGTATCAATAAAGATAACTGTTCATTTTCTTTTACAAACAACGTCCACACTCTAGCAATACGTTATTTCTAAATGAAATAACGAACAAGAATGTACATAAATCCGTTGATAGATTGCATTTGTCTTGCATCGCGTCATGGCTGCATCAATAGGTGTCCACAACGCGTTGGCATTTTCACATTACCAAAACGCGTTACGAGCGTTTTTGAAAGTGCCACGACACAAATTTCGCGTTGTGGCTGAATCTGAGAAGTCAGAACGCGTTGTGATCGGTTTTTTCGTTCACTGAGCGTTTTCGGCCTTTGAGCCTAACATATATACGAATTAATCTTCGTCGGGAAACTTTTTTACAAAACTTTTACTTTTCAATGGATAATCTTAAATCAGAAAGCATAACATTTTAAGCAATTATCGTATCTTCGGCTTCTCAACTAGGGAAGGAAAAATATAGGCGAGCCGAAATATTAAATCCAATATTTTTGCAAAACCTTTAGACGATTTCCAATGTGAATACTGTGTCATTTGTGAAATCTGTATCATTTGTACGAATCTATTTCAGATTAGTAAGAATGCGAGCCATACCACTCTTCTTTTGTTCCCATTTTCTTTTCCTTTGTTTCCATTTTCTATCGTAACGCAAAGATCTTTTCTTTTTCTTCTACAATGAAGAAACAAGTTGAAAGACAGAATTGAACATTTTCAAAGCCGCCATGTTCACGATTCGATGAGAAACGAAGATTGGAGGCGCGAAAACAGAACGAAGGTGGGCTCCATTTGTCGAAACCGAAAAAAACTGGAAAAAACGGACGAGACTGATGTCCTCTCGCCGAAACGTCGATGAAAAATAGTGGAAGCAGTTCGTTATGTGCAGTCGTTGTCGAACAGAAGTGACGAATTGCGATGAATCGATGCTTTTCCGATCATTACTCTGTTGTCAAGACAATCGAACTTTCTTAAAAGTGCTGTTTCAAAGCATAAAACAACTCGCAACAGTGTGTTTATCTCACATGTTATACGTTATATTTAAGCTATGTTGTCTTATTACATTGCATAATAATATTACATTGCATAATAATTTAATGAATTTAAAATGTTATGATTGTATTGATTGTTTATTGTTTAAAATGTTACATATTGAATATAAGTGAATATAACATGTGATACAACTATTTTTATTTTTTATTCAATTAATTACTTTTTAGTTTTATAACGTTAAGAATTTATGTGGAATTTATAATTGTGCCTCTGTCGTTGCAGAAAAAAATCGATCATTTGTAAATAAACGGCGAAAATCCTGAGCGGATTTTCGTGATGGTAAAGTTTGACTTTCATTTTGCAGAGTTTATTGGATATGCTTTTATCATCGTATACTGTTTTTACTGTACAGTAAAAACAAATCACAGTGTGTATTGGACAATGGTATGGAAAGGTGGATATTACGTTGACAGTTTAGATTTTATTTCCTTGCATCATGATTGAAATCTTGGTCGGTTAACTATGTAATAAGCACATTATAAGATGTATGATACAACGATTCACAAAGACGACTGGTCTTTCGATCGTGAAAGCAGTATAATAGGATATGAATAGAAGCTCCGATAAACTTATAATCGTGCAAACGGGAAGCGAAGTTTATCTCTTTATAGCAAAAAATCTCTGTGTCACATGCTAAGGAATATTTTATTTAAGATAGTTTCAGATAAAATCTCTCTCTGAGATTGTGCTACTTAATATTTATAATAGTGTTTTTTACGAAATATTGGTATTGATTCAATTATGATTGACGTTTTAGAAAACAAATGTTTCCCTGAGAGAAATTTCAATTCAACAAAATAGAGAAACAAGCATTTCTTTTATTCATTTGTTTTACAGGCTAAAAGATAAATGGCGATAGTTACGTTATTAATATGTTTTGTCAATAATAAAATCTTAAATAATTGTGCAAGCAATTACTTTTAAACGTAAATTGTTGTAACCAATTGAAAAACGTTTTTTAACAAATTTTCTAATAATTACTGTTGTTTTATTATATTTTATTTAATTTTATTATATTAAAATATTTTAATATTTTGCTGAAAGCTGTAAAAACTATTGATTTAAACATCTAATGAGAATTTGTCATTATGTGGATGTATATTTCAGTAAACTATCTTATTATTCTTATTAATATTATTTCTTGTTACCAGCGTATACACATGTTGATGGGTAAATAATGCAATGTACTTCAGAGTCTACTGTCGTTTCTCCTTTTGACACAACTTCCACACTTTCTGCTGTTTAATCATACGAACGAATAATTTATAGCTTAATGCTAGCAAATGTGTCGTTCCATTGTATGACAAATGCTTACACAATGTCACGGCATATTGCAAAACGTGCATCGCGTGCCAAGAAACTGTGTAATATGAGTGTAATAATTTCATTTTTTATACAATCATTAACTGCGTGAGCATATTTCAAGCATATGAACTTTTAGATCAGTTTTCCAAGTATGGGACATGTCAAACGTTTGCCATACATAGCCGGGACAGAGCGCCATAGATTCCAATCATTTTCCCAAATTCTGGGTCAATGCATCAGAATGTTCACATAATTCCTGTCGTTCATACCATTTTTATCGACTTTTGTTGATATCTATTCTTATCTTAAGGAACGGCACGCATAAACTTATGTGTTCAACACGATGCCCAGGATTATCTCTTTAACCTATTAAGTATTGTATCTATAATGTATATATAAAACAGGCTAGTATAACTATATGGACGATTAAAGTACGCTTGACTTCATGAAAAATAATAAGCTAGCGTGATACTTCAAGAATTAATCGAGCATTTATAATAGATCATTTATCAATTTCGTTCAAACACAACTTTCATTAAATTTGATGTGTGTTATCATTTGAGAAATATTTTAAGAAAAGATAAATATCTCTTATATAATATAACGATTTAGAAATTGACAATATATTTTATTGTATGTGCATTATGCATTTACTATGTAATAAAATGTATGACAAAAAAGATTTTATTTTATATTACATATAAATATAATGTATGAGAATTTTATATTATATATATATATATATATATATATATATATATATATATATATATATATGAGAATATAATCATCTTCTTTTATCTATATAAGACAGTCTGTAATCTTACTACTTATTGTTAGAACATGTGCTACTACGAATTTTGTAATTGAATTGAGATAGATTTTCATATCAATCTCGTTTACGTCGATATCGTGCCATGCATTCTATTGACACTCGTAATACTTGAAATCAAGATGCTTTTATTCATGGATGGAATATCTGTCTGTAATATTGACAGGCGATCGCTGTAAAATCCGTTCTTTCTATGAATTTTCCATGGACAAATAAATCATTAATTAAGGAAGTTAATTTAAGTTATATTTAATCTCACGTTATTTTAAGAAAAAGCATATAGTAAACGTATAAAAACAAATATTTTAATATCAATATCAATATTAATATTAATAATATAAATATTGTGTAATAATTTAACAATTTTTGAAAAACAATAATCAATTAATAATATTGTTAAAAATGATTTATAAATTGTTTGTATTGATGTTATATAGCATCAAAATGCATTGTTTGCATTTTGATGCTATATAACATCAATATAAAAAGCATGTCATGAGCAGCTGTTGGGAATTTTTGGTTGTCATATATATAGTTATAGACAGCAATCTCAATTTACGAATTGCTCGGTTTTCAAAATAAAAGTGCTCTTTAGTTGAATGCATTTCATGCAATGCATTTTAACCCGGACAATTAACATTCACGTTCATTGCATTCAGTACGGTATGACCTACGTTTAACTTATCTTTTGCAAATCCAGTTCAAATCTGACCCACCCCTTATATATATATATATATATATATATATATATTATAGATTAAAATTCAGATTATAAATCAATTTTCCTGTAAATATATATATATATATATATATATATATATATATATATATATATATATACACAATATATATAGCAATAGTTATTTAGAAAACAAATAATTTCCAACAAAATAAAATCGTGAACATTTTGTTTGTATTGAGCAAAATGTGTTAACATGTTAATTATATATCAAATTGTGTTCGTCGATCAATTTGATTTCTTGAATGTTATTCAGTAATAATGAATAATCAACGCATATATTTTTGGACAAAAAAATTGATGTTTTATTGCTCCAGAAAAATTGTACATACATGTCATCATCAATTAATACCTTTACTCGAGTGTATCTTGCATGGTTCTTTATTTACAAACCAATGAAACTACGTTTTGGGGATGTTTGTAAAATTCAATGACTCCAAAAGCCAATCGACAAGTTCAGTGTATATTTATCAAATGATATTGCGCAGAGATCCGAAATTGCATCGCACGCGGACGACTGCTTTTCGGTTATTCGTCCGTATAATATATTCTAATAGAAACTCAGGCGAAAACGCCACACAAACAGGCGGCAAAATTACATCTCGTCCAGTAGAATACAGACCGTAATGAAAGGGCGTTTAACATCACAAATTAGTTTATATAGATGCGAGAAGTTCAAGAGCGTTCAATCGTATAAATTACATTATTTTATGCGTGAAGAATACATAGATATAGTATGTTGACTTGTATGACTTGCTGTAATTCCACAGATACTTGCGCATGGTAAACATACAAGAATATAAGTAATTAAAATTCAACAAATATAATGTGTTATCTGGATAGTGCAATACCTTTAAGATTAATATTTAAAAAAAATTTAAATAGAAGAATTGACAAAACGTAACCCTGTTTACATAATTTTAAATGAATTAGTATTAAAATTTTATTTTATAAATATTATAAAAATAATACGATATAAGATATGTGTGTGTTGGTGTGTGTGTGTGTGTGTGTGTCGTCTCATATACGGTATGTTTTAAATATGTTACTGTTTACAGAAAAAAATATTACATTTTATGAAATTTTACAAAAATTGTCAAGTGCCAGAAAGATTATTTACTCATTTAATTTTTTTGCAGTCGTGAGATTAATTTTGCTTTCACTGAGTGTTCTACACGAGTCAAAGCGCAATTAGTTAACATTAACTTTATTAATGTTTTTTAAATATATTTATATTAATTGTGTAATAATAATTTTATTAACACAAATTTGAGCCATAAAAAATTTTAAAACAAAATTTATTTATATTGGTTTTTTACAATTTTATTTTATTAGATAATAGTTTTAACAGAACCTCAAATATATTTTAACCTTAAGCATTTGTAATAAAATCTATTTGTGGAAAATAAATACAATCTCTAATAACCTCTAATAAATACAAATAAATATTATCTTAGTTAAAAAGTACCAGAGCATTTTTAATAAAAAATATTTTGTAATAAATTATATAATTTTAGCACACATATGTACACAGACAAATTAAAATTTACAGCAAATTTTTTAAATTCTTAAATTCTTAAAGTAATTAGTAATTAATAATTAATATAAGAGTATATATCTCAATACCTTTATTAAAATTTAACATGAAATGATCTCTTTACTTTATGTGAACATCGTCTAATTTAACTCACTACATTTATTCAAGAAAATTTATACTCTTGGTTTTAGCTTGATATGTACCTGCTGCTAGATGGAACAGGACAGAGTAGAACAGAGTTATATAAATGTGCGAGATAGGGTAGCGAAATTTAGTATTTAATATACATATCAAAAGCTAATGCTTGTTATGCGAAAAACCTCTTTATTACGAGCACAGAATTTTCGTTCAGAGGACCCTTTGCAATTTACAGCGCTCTTTCCTGTACTATAAATTTCATCTGTTCAATGCTTTATGTAGAAAAGAGGATAACTATGACGACATCGAGAAATTTTAGTGCCTGCTTTCACTTATGCGTTATACGAAAGTCCATTAAAATCCACATGTTGCTTATGTATACATATGTTCAGGAATACTCTGACATTTCTACCATGTCGATTTATGACTTCCCTAATGTCAGAAGCAAGCTGCTTGCTTAAGTGGTTATCGATAACCATAAACGATCGAGGCTCTATGAGAGTTTTCGTTGTAAACATATCTGAATAATATTTCTCTAATGACAATATATAGAACTATGGAGCAATAAAATATCAATATCATATATTAACAGATATATTAATAATTTGTATCGTCTTTCTTTTTCATAAAAATATGTACTTATACAACACAAAAATTAATTTTGCTATTAACAAAATAAAATTATTCAGAATTTATTAGATTATGGTAGTAAATAATATTTAAGAGTTAAATTTATACTTATCTTTTTTTTTTTTAATGTAATACGTAAATTTATAAATACGTGTTTATTAATATTTTCTGCAAAAAGATTGGCAAAAAAAATTTAATATGAAATGATCATAAATAATTTCATCTGCCGTGATTAATATACATATATTGTGTGTTAAATATTTCTTGTATATTTAACTTTTAACTTTGGCTTATTGCTTTAACTCAATTTGCAATTAGTTTGCAAGACACGTTCTTACAACAAAAAGTATTTAACTTCATTCACTATTCAGACGATGGACAATGCTCTCGCTATTACAATTAAACTACAATACGATAAAAGAAAGAATCTCATTTTCGGCTAATTATTTCCTCCAGCATACTTTTGACTAGTAAGTAGTTGCGAAACTTTTAGACGCAAATAATTGATGAGAACATCATTTAATTTATTAATTAAGTGTTTAAGTAATATTACTAATTATTATTAGCTATAAATTTTTATATTAATTAAAGATAGATTGTTATAAAAAAAATACTTTAGCAATTTTTCTCACATAACATATAATACACAAGTATTAATAGTCATAAACAATATAATTTTTAAAAATAAGGTTTTTTAGTTTTTTCTATAAATTCTATATTATAATTAAAGAAAAACGTAAAAGAAAAATGTAGATTTTGATTTTTAGATTAAATTAAATTTTAATGTTGATTGAAATTCACGGTATGCTAATAATTCTCGCGATTTCCGCCAATTCTATTTGAAACGAGCGAATTCTTAACAAAACAGTTTAATCCGACATTGTGCGTGAACAAACTGACCTCGGAATTTCGTGCGCCAAACACTTAATAGCATTTCGCAACCTTCAAAAACAAACACTCAATCGAAATCACATTGCTAACGGTCGATGGACAATGTGCACCGAACCCGAAGAGTCGTTTCACGATTCGCACTATACGAATTTTGTACATACTCTACCGTGACAATGCAACGATATTACTTCGATCGATGGGACAATTACTGACGTAATTGTATATCTAGTACACAATGAGTACACTGACCGGTATCAATTGGCGACGGAATCGTGCAATACGGAGTTATCTATTAGTTAGTCGAGGTATCAACGCCACTCGACCACATTGGTACATGTTGGTTTAGATTCTGCTGTTGCCACATTCCAGCAATATATTATCAATGTCCAGGGAATACTATTGACTGTTCACACCGCGAAGTACAATACTATATATTTTACACTAGGTTGGTCTTATACTTAAAACTATCTCACATATAAAAAGTGAGTGAAGTACTTTATTCATAAAATGCAATTTTGACGTGTATTTAATTTACTATAACTTCTGTGCTAAGATAATAAAATTATTTTAATCTTATATTAAACTTATATTAGAACTTATATTAATCTTATATTATTAAAAGAATAAAATACTTTACAGATTTGTACATTTTGATGAAAGGGAATATTTTAAACAATATTTAATATTACTGTTTGAAGAAAGTATATACAAAAAAATTTTTTTTTACACAGAAATATATCGATACCTTGTTATAGCTCTAAATTCTCTATCTCATCGTTTGATTTATTAATCATGTGAGCCTTTGATGTTTGAATATTTAAAGATCAAAGTTCTGAAATTTTAAATAAACAGCAAATTATAAAATAATAATTATTTTCAAAGATTTGATGAATAAATTATGTAATTATGTAATAATGTTTATAACACACACACACACACAATTTCTGTTATAATTAATAAAATCAATATATTTAAATGTATATAAATATATTAATGATTAGGAAATTATTAATTATTAATTTCCTAGCTCGTTTATATGCTATCTCAGCTTTCAAGAGAAGAATACCACACATATACTGATATTCAAATCGTAAAAAAGTTATGTAGTACTATTCAAGAGGGAAAATAATCGTTTGCACTGTAATGTATATAATATCTCTAGAAATATTGTCGAATATATGTTTCTTTGCCCGGCAAAATATTTTTGGATCGAATGTCATCATTTGTGTAGAAGTTATCTGACCCAAGAAGACAGTAATGGCTTCAAGCAAGATTGCACTTGGCTAATAGCCCCTGGCATACTTCCACAGAATTTAAATTATTCGCTAGTTAAGGTATTCTCTATTTCCAATTTCAACTTATTTCAACCATGAAATCAGGTCGTCTAGGGATAATATTACCGGGGAAAGTCAAGATCGATGAATACAGAAATACGAAGAATTCTCGTAAGTCTTATTGTCTCATTATATGTATAACAGTATTACAAGATAAACAATTTTATTCAATGATATTAAAATATTTAATTTAATTTTTATAATAATATTATTTTAATTACTTGTAGAATTTTTATGCATTTATAATAAATTAACATTAATATTAATATATTAGTAATGGTAAGTGTATTACTCGTTTTTACAAGATGCAATATTATATTTATCATATATATTTACAAGAAATTTAAAACATGTTAAAAATGAAATGTATTCAAATTGTGCCAAACGCGAATTAGTAGTACGAAGTGATTAAGGATATTCGAAAATATTAAAAAGTTTTCCAAACATTTCTCGTTCCTAGCATTCAAAATTAGAAAATAATTGATCCTTGCATTTGCTATTCAAAAAGTATGATCGCTAGTGGATTGCAAATGCTGGGTTGAAGAGTAAAGTGTAAGAGGTAAGATATCCATAATGACGAGCGCGAGGGTTGAGAGAACTCGCTCCACCTGTTGCCATGGCTACCGTTGGCGAGCACCGGGATTTGCGTCAGTTTCAAACTGTGGGAAAGCAAACGATGCCCCCGTTTAAATCGATTATCCTATTGATCAAAATTCCGTGCACATATTGAAATAGCATTAGTATTTATCTAATCACTGTTATTGCTCATACGAAAATGATGTTATATTTGCTACATATTTGTAATCTTATCAGAATTGATTAAACTTTAATAAAAAGCAAATGTCACGTTAATCCTCTTTAATTTTCATTATTAAATGTCTTTCTAATCTTTTATTTTTTAATCTATTAAAATCTATTTTATAAAGTATAATAAATAAAAAATATTATCTGTTTGTGCAGATAATACTGCGAATTAATTAATGAGTGTCATTTATTTTTAATCATATTATTTATAATTCTATTATTTATAATTATTTATAATTTAGAAATTGTACATCAGAGTATTTTAATTGAAAAAATGTTGATTTAAAACATGTCTATTATTGAAACAAAGTTTGAATTGATACAAAGTTTCTGAGGTATTCTGTATATTCTGTATTTCTAAAATGTATGTATTAGTAAACTTTATCGATGTAATATACATGGGACAACAGCACAGTGACACAGTTCATGCATCAATAATGCCTGACGATTCTAACAATCGACAGAAACGATTACGTAATATACGACGAGATTAAAATGATGAAATAAAGATTCAAGTGTGGTTACACACACACAGTATGATAAAATAAAGGACTTTATTACAGGGATTATCCCCTTCATTGTTATCAGCAATTTCACCTTTTCCTCGCGGATTCCAGTTTCGTTCAGATGGCTGGTGATTATCTGGCAAACGATTGCCGAAAATTACGAAAAAAAGGACGACTTGTCCAGTTATTTCGCTTTGCGCTTTCCTTTAGCTCTCACAAAATCTCCACGATTCGAATTTCATCAGCGTGTGAATAGGTGTAATCCGCGATTCTGTTTCGATGCAGGATTGCAATCAGAACACGATTGACAGAGGTTGCGTATAGTCATTCTCTTCGTTTTACGAATGATTTTCTGCAGTTTGTTGGAAAATGAAGGAAAACATTATATTGCATTCAAATCGAAGTATAAGAAGAATTGTTGTATTAAATTATATTAAAACATAAAAATTGAGAAATATATAAATAAATTGTAAACACATTTTGTATGTTTGACAATTTTTATATGCTGTATTGCTTGGCTTAGAGTGGGTAGATGTGTATTTTCTTTTCTTTAGTTTTGACAAATATTTCATTGAAATTCTTCTTTTCTTTAACGCGATAATTTATTTTACTCCGCATTCTGATTTTTAAAAAATTTATGCAACTTTAACAAAATTACAAATTAAATTGTGAATTATTAAAATAAGAGTAAATTATTAAAGTAAAACTTTTTTGCATAAATACATTTAAAAAAGAAAAAATAGTGTACATGGTGTACATAAAAAAAGGAATTACCCATTAAGATTGCATGAAAAATTGTGTGAAAATTCTGAAGTCTTTGTAAACTTTGCAAAGTGAGCATAGTATAAGCCAATGTTATTGTTGAACGATTACAACTATTATTGTTGAAAGTTTGTATGAATTTACCAAGTATCAAAAAAAATAAGGAAATGGTTAAGAATAGCAATTGCGTTTTATGAAGAAAATGATTTCACAAGTAATCTAGTTTACTTGATATTCTACTTCAAATTTGGTTTAAAGATAATTTTCTTACTTTAAAGTAGAATTAAGAAAATGGTTATTATCTTCTATTTATGTTTCTTTTTAACTAGCTTCTTTATTGATTTTCATTGTTAGTTCATTCCGTAATAAGCTCACTGTATTTAACGCATTTATTCAAGTTAATAACATGTAACGCCTTTATTCTAGTTAGTTTTAATGATAGTTTTTATTCAATTCTATCTGTTAATTAACTTTAATCAATGCTTATAATAATTTGCAAAGCATAATTATCTATTTCTAAATATATATTCGGTAGCATTTATCTTAAATAATACTATTATTACGATTTGTTGTGTGTTAAAATAATAAAATGTTATAGTCTTTTAAGTTTATTTTTTTTCTACATTTTGTTCTATCTTGAATTCTTAGTGTTAATTCTTTGATTTAAAACCTAAATAGTTAATAATGTTACGGTTACTACATACATATGTATGTGGATTTTACATATTTCATGTTGATCCTAAATTTACATTTTCTGCAATCGCCTGCGGGATTTTACAAATTAATGTTGTTAATGTTGAATATCTGTACATTGTTGAGTTATCTTGTTGAGCTATTTCTAAAAAATTTTTGCGAGAATTGAGATTAATTTTACGAAAAATTAATGTTACACGCGAATAAATAAAAAACTGTAGAATACAATCTTAAAAATAGCAAATTAATGTAAATTGATACACGAGACATTAAGTGATATATTATTCATCATATCAAGTTTGATATCATTAAGACATTAAACTTATTTATACATTTTGATACTCATACTTTCGATAAGTTATTTTTTCTACGTTTGTGATAAAACCATGCTTGTTTTTCTTCTTGTTCTTATTTCATAGTTAAATATCAAATTTTATGATAGCATATTATCATCTACAGCATAATATTATCTACATACAACTGTAAACAAGTTAAGCGCTTGTATTAATTTACTGCGAGTGGATACGCTAAGCTTTATGAGAACATAATATGTATCGCACCCTACAAGGCGTACGGTACAGTGAAGGTGTGAAGGTTATAGCTATGAATAGGTTTAATACTTGTATTACACTTTCAGAACGATAATAACGAGAAACACGTGCACGTACATACACTCAACTGTGCTCGCGACTTTTACTTATGCATTCATCTTGAGTAAGCTCACGTTATTTGTCGTCATTTTGGCGTTGAAATATTATCAAAAAACATTTTAACATCAACTTGCTACTTGGAATGAGCATATATATATATATATATATATATATATATATATATATGAGAATAATTATATATGAGCTATATAATTATTATCTCCGTAATTCAAAGCTATATATATTAGTCATTATAAATATTTGATATCATTCTTATAATAAAACTTGTTAAAAATATATCGTGAAGATTTCGATAAAATTTTGCTAACTTATTGTTTCTGGTATTTTAACTTACTTGTTTCTACTTATTTTTAAACTTATCGAGAAAAAGAAGCATACTCCATTTTGCAATTCATAAGTGTCTCAAATGCAAAACAAGATATGTGCAATCTGAAATAAAAACACATTATATTTTCTGGAAAACTTTTTAGGATATTATTCCTTTATATTGTATATTCTTGAAGACAAATTTTACGAATAGTTTCTTGTGATAACATCTGTTTGTATGTCTTGTTCAGACTCAAGAGAGATAGTTGAGAAGATACGCAAACTCGAAACAAAGATTTCTTTCGACGTGATAACGTCTCGACATGAATTTCTCTTGCATATCGAGCGTGAGAAAATATAGGTATCTTTTTTTCCACTTGGATACACATTTACGTCTTCTGTGTGTCACGGATCTGTAAGGCACATCTAAAATGCATTGCAGGATATTTACATCCGTTGGCAAGATTTACGCGGAAATTTAGGTAAATGCATTCTCTCTTACGGATGGTATCTTTGACCTGAATCGATGGTGGTAACACGCTTTTATGCGCGCCTTTATAGGAAATTCGTGCCATGCGTTCCATATCCGGATGCGCGTAATGCGGTTGCAATTGCATATCAATTTGTAGCAGCGATCTCCTACCTACAACGACGTCTCAGGAATAATATCCATAATAATTGCGGTTGCTAGGCAAAATACGGATAAAATTTTTATTGCTCATGATGAGGATAGAATATATTAGTTTACAAAAACTTAAAGAATGCTATACTTCTATGAATTTTTAATTTTTTCCACAAATATTTTAACAGTGAGATGAAAGTAAATATAGTTAAATATAAAAAAATATTTATTTCATTCAAATGCTTCAAAAAGCGTTATAACAAAAGAAAAAGATTTAAGAAAAAGAAAGATGAACGTTTGTAAAAAAGTTAGAATTAGTCATTGAAAAGCATTGATAACATTGATTTATAATAAATTAAAAATACATATGTATGCATACGAGATATTTATATACACTAGTATCACATTGCACATTTATAGGATACATTTCGTAAGAAGTGACCACTTTCTTTTTACAGCCTTGCCTTATAGCTGTGCTTACGAAAAGGGTCACAGTATTTCCACGAGAAATTTCTTCAGTTTGAGATACTTGTATTTTCTTTTTATATTTTGAAATCTACTTGTACACGAGCATTATCGGTAAGTTCCAATTGATCCGTGCACAAGTGGCGCGTCCGGCTGTTTTAGTCACGAAATAAAATAGGGCAGATAACTAGAAGGAATGGAAAAGATATCAAAGTGGAGCAATAGCTATTTTTCTACAAACGAATGTTCTAAAGTATAAACGGTCTTTTTTTCGTAGGTTAATTGGTGAGAACCATATCTGAAATATATATAAAACATTCTTAAGTTTGAGAATATCTATTCTTATTCCTCGAAAATTGTCCATATTGTTTTTAAGAGATTACAATTTTAATAGTTTGCATAATATTAAATTTAAATTATTGCTCACATAAATCGAGATACACATGTCAATTTAAGATAAATGTTTTTAACGAGAATACATGATACTGTTTTTTTAGTCAATTATTCATAGAAATATTGATATTTTAGAAATATTGGCATTTTATGTCTATACATTTTATAGATTTAACGTCTTAAAACAATAAGATTGAAGGGTATCTTCGTTGAAAACAGATTAGTTTATTCCTCGATGTAAGGGTACAAAGTTTATATCAACTTTGACAGGAAAGGATCAACCAGTAACACAGTCTTTATTTAATTTGGCTTGTGAAAAAGGAACAGGAATAGAGTATTTTCACATTTCTGATCTCTTTATTAAATAATATGAGCAGCAGAATAAAAGAAATTAGCAACCTATTAAAAAATTATAATAATGCAATATATGCATTTGAGAAATAATCGATAATGTAGTATACATATATTATGTGTACAATGTATAATTGTATATTACAATATAGATATTATGCGTTGCAAGTAGTGGTATGAGAAAGTATATTAAATTTCTTTCTCTCTCTCTTTCTCTTTCTCTCTGAATTTATTTATTATTAATTATAAATAATAATTTCTCGCTAGTCCTTTCCCAAATATTAATTTACTACAATAAATATTGATTAGTTATATTCTTTTCATGGAAAGTATTAATTCAAGCCATTGGTAAACTAACTTTCCTTCGACTGTTTGTTCGATCAACGCCACCTTTGACAGAATTAAGAATTTTTATTTTCTTTCTCACCCTCTCAACAAACCTCCACAGATATATGATCAAAACACGCCCATTTTTTTATCTATGATCAGATACTGTGACGTTGACGCTTTTACGCAAATATGTGAATGAAATTATATTACATATATGTACTGAGTAAAATAAAAACTAAGTTTATAAATTATAATCGAATGCTCGTACGCCGTCTCTCTTTCTCTCTCTCTCTCACACACGTCTATTTTTATTATATTTTAGTTAGGATATATTATCTATACATAATATATATGTATTTCTTATTAACTTATACTTACATCATATCTCTTCTCTCGCTTTATAGCTAATGAGATTCTTCCAAAGCAGTTCCAATGAAACTCGACTGTAATCATGTATTCACAGATAATGTTTGCTCTATGCAAATTAAAGAGGGAAAACACAAACCCTTTAGGGAATAAGGCAACTGTAATATACCGAATTGCTCTCTTACGGTATATCTATAAGCATTAATTAAATATCATTTATTGCATATTACCGGTCTCAAAGGATTTATTTTTCTATATTATCTTGTATGATATGTGAACAATTATTTTTTGTAACGTTTATTTATATTGTTTTTTTTTGTTTTCTATAACATATAATTAATGTTCAATGATCTAAATTACACACGATATTTTTTAAAGTATTATATATTTTAACGTATTTTATTAAAATATAATTTGTTTTTTCTTTTGTAATTGAGAAGTATAATAATTCTTGAAACAATTGTTTTTAATAATTATAATTATATATATATATATATATATATATATATATGTATATGAAGCTTTTTTATTTTACTTAAGAAAATAATACACTAAATTTTGTAACATATCATATAATAAACGAGAAATTATCCTTTAGTAATATAATGAAAAAGACTTGTAAATTACTATATGTCTATAAAGAAACTAATTTCAGTAGTACTTATTATCGAACTTTTTTTATCGAAAATGAATGCTGGTAATAAAATGGCACACGGCCAACAGATGATGTATGGATATTATGCAAAAAACGTAATTATCATAGAATCTCAGACTCTTTTATTTTATAAATGGCAATGTAAATCTCTCATGACATGAATAATGTTTAATTAACATTAATCTGACAGACTAAAATATTAACCATTGTCATATATAAGATTTAAATTTATAGATTACTTTTTATCCATACTTGTTAGTGTTAGAAAATATTATAAATGTTAATAAAAAGTTATTTTTATTTATTCAAATCTTTTCAACACATTCATTAAAACAGTATGAAACGTATACAAAAAACTAAGTATTGCAGTCACGTCTTTCACGAAAGGAAAACCTCGATTGTCAATGCATCAACAAGGAATGTCCACTTTGCAAACCGAACCCAACTTTGCAAAGCACACAGCTGGCAACTTTCCAATTGGTTTGACCTATATCCATTTTAAATGACAGCAAACCAAAAGCTTTATGCTTTACGAACTGTGATTTTCTTGCGGTTGACGGTTTCTCTATATATCTAACTAGATATGTATATATGCATATATCTAACTAGATTGCTTTATGATACAAATGTTATATTAAAATGTGCTGGAATAAATTTACGTGGGTGTACATTTGTTGTATTAAATAAAACATTAGTAAATAATATAAAATTAATACGAGAGAGAGAAAAAATACTTTTTAAGAAATAAATTAAAATAGAACGTTAATTATATAGCTGTCTTATATTTATAAAAATATTTTTAAATATTTTATTTATTAATATTTTAATTTTAATATTAAATTTTAAGAAAGTACATGGTTATATTCTTAGAAAATAAATATTTCTTTTACAGAATATGTTTGGAATTTTCTTAAATTTATGTATTTAATTTTATTTATAATGCTTATTTAATCTTTAAATTATTAAATTTAATAATTTATTGTGAATCCAAAATATGCAATATTATACAATAATTATTGATATGTAATTATTTTGCTGTTATGCTATCTTGCTTTATTAATATGGATCACGTGTAGATTTACATAAAATATAAAATTAAATTAATAAAAGATCTCAGAGGTATATACGTATCGACAGTCTTTTATTATCACTATTTTATGTGAAATAATATATAATGTTGAAGATAAGATCTAATTTAATGTGGATTATTGCAGTCCTAATATCTTTGCATTAATTTATGAATTATATCCATGTCTCCCGCATGGATTCATAGAAAGTACTGTTCCATTTTCGTTAGAGGACTTTCTTCCACTGTTGTTTTCCAAACATAGTACTTTCCTCACACTTATTGCATTCATCGTCAGAATTGCATTCCAAATGCACGAGAATGCGTCCTGCAGGACTCGTGGACAATATGAGAACCCACGACTGCCATTGGCTTTAATGTTTGCCAGTATAAATTTGCACATGCACAATTTCATAATAAAGTTTCACAACAATGATGAAATTGTAAAGAAACATTATAATGAAAAATTCCATAATATACATAATGGAGTGTATATTGTTTTAAAATATAGTATCATATTGTTTATAATACTTATGTGCTGCATAGATAAATTTAAAAAAAGTATTAAGAAATATACAGCAAATATTCTGTCTAAAAAGTATACCACAAAAAATTTTGTGTGTGAAAACTTTATACATTTATATCTATGCGTGTTAATATAAGCAGATAGTAATAATATATTGTTAGAATTATCTCAAATGGAAATTTTATTAAAGTGTTTCTAATCATTCTTTTTACCTATTATAATATTTTTATATCAACTCATGCTTTCGATAGCTTTAAAAACAAACATAAAATTATAATATGTATAATATGTATAAACATATACGATTAAAAAGCTATTTTCTACGATAACATAATTCCACTTATTACATAATTTTGTATACGTATGTTTTAAATATGAAAATATATATACAATATTATTTTAACAGATATTTTGGATGACAATTATGATGTAAATGATGATAAAAATCTTTCTACTCCTTGAGTGAGTTTTACAACCTGATTGAATTTTGCAATACTTGCATTTCAACGAAATTGCAATCGGATTTATAATGAAACTGCGCAAAGCGATATCGATTCAGCAGGATGACTACGAAAATTTCAGTGCGAAAGAACGTTCGTGGTCTCCCGGGTACATCAGACCGCATTGCCTTCACAAAAGAATGTAATTCTACGTTATCGTAGTACGTGGTGGAATGAACAAATGGAAAAGAACGAACAATTTCCAGAGATCTATTATCATACTGATTTTTTTCCGAATCTCATTTTACAGTTTCCACTTTTTACATTGATAACGGATTTATCAAAGAAAGATTGATTATTAATCGAAAAATAATGGAATGTGTATGTGTAATATAAAATATAAATTATAATAAAATCGTAGAAAATAAAATTTTTTTTAGTTCTAATTAACCGCATTTTAAGAATTTTTTAGAAATGCTATGCATAAAACTAAAGTTTACATCTTTTCATTATGAGAAAAATGAATAGTAAAAGTTTTATTAAGTTATGTCATAAAAGTTAATTAAAAATAAACCTACCTGTTATCTAGTTTAGTAATGTATTAATATCTACCTTGTAATTTCGATAAACAATATCTTAAGATATCTAAATAAAGCTAAATTAAGGAAATATTGCAAAGATTATCAATCTTTGTCAGAGAGACTGTCATAATTATAATTTTCTTTATCCAGAAGTAGTTTATCTTTTGTCACATATTGAATATACGGTTATCAAATAATTACATTTTAATTAACATATTGTGTTTTGTTAATAATATGCTCAACCATTAACCGATTTAGTACTATACATATGTAGTTAGTAACTCGAATATCTCGAGAACGGATTAATATTTTTTAGTGATTAAAATATCATTTTATGTGAAATCCTGGTTTCAGATGTTTATTTTGATGTATATTATGACTCACTTCTATGATATTTGCAAATTTTACTTATTTTAGTATTGTCTAGTAAAATTCAAAAATTTTTTTTTGTTTGTTGTTGAAAAAAATAAGAATTTCATTGATAATAGCATAAAAGTAATAGAAAGAAAAGAAAAAATTTATTTCTTTCATTATAGAAAAAGAGTCGAAATATCTTTTAATTCTATGTTTTGTTAAATTATTGGTGATGCTGATTTTTTCCTTCTCTAGACACTTTTCTTCTTATATTGAGAAAAAAAATAATAATTACTCTAAAAAATGTATTGTTTGTAGTAGGTACTGGAAAAAAGTAGCAAAAAAAGATTTAGATTTAAATGCAAAGAATAACGGGTTCTATATTGATTGTTTTGTCGGGTTCTATATTGATTGTTTTGAGATTTATTATACAAAAACAAATTTTTAATAATAAGAATATCTTATGTGCACAACCGGGTACCCGGGTATCCACCGCGCCATACTTTTGCGTATAACTTTATGAAAAATTGAAATATCGATTTTTCCGTCTAGGAATGCCTCGTTGAACTCTTTGAGAATATGAAACGACTGAAAAAAAATTTTTTTTCGAATTTTTTTAACCTAAATTACATGGTTTTATGACACATACACGTTGGGCACAACCGGGTACCCGGGTATCCACTAGGTGTAAAATTATGTTTTCGCTCAGAAATTAATTAATAACATTGATTAATATTTTATTTAGGTAATGGTAGTTTATAAATAAACAACAAATATAATTCTGCTATTGCCGTATTATCCCCACTACATCCCCACTACAGCCGGTCGACTAAGGTCGCCCGATCCTCTTCGTACCTGCGCAGCGCTCCGGTACTCAATTGTTATGTTTATTTTTTGGAATGTTGTGGCGGGCTCAGGATCTCCAATATGACTTAAATACTTTCTATTGATGTTTATTTAATGAAATAAATTTATTTCAAACGATTCCGTTTGTTTAAACTGTCAAAAATTAAGATAAACTCGCAGTGGATACCCGGGTACCCCGGTTGTGCAACAACGTGGAAAAAGTTGGTTGTGCACATAAGGGTTAAGTAATTCTTTTTTATTCTAACATAATAGTTGTTAAAACCTATACTATTTCCGTGCAACAAAAAGGAATCATAAGTTATAATTTTTTATAAAGTTTGAAGCTCAAAATATTAATAATTTAAACTAAAGTAACAGTTTAATCTAAAATTGAATAATAGAATAAGATTTAAATAATGTCGTATATCAACAACATGTATATATATATGTGTGTGTGTGTGTGTGTGTGTGTGTGTGTGTGTGTGTGTGTGTATCTTTTGATTGCTAATGGTTATTAATTGGTTCATTAAATACTTAATCAACTCAAAATACTTGCCTTGTTTGCAATAACAGTGATAAGAGATATTGCTTTGTTAAAATTATGACGAATACAACTAAATAATCAATGCATTATTCTCAACTTAACTTAATTAAATATAATCAATTATTAAAAGTACAATAAAAGTATGCATATTTCTTTATTTGTTTTGAATTATAATTGAAATCTAAAAAATGTAACAATATGTTGTGAGATAAAATTCAATTTTGTTGAAAGATATTCCAAAAATAATTGCAATATAAATGACATTTTAATCACCACTTGTGCCTCTTTGAAGCTACAATGGTAGTTCTGTGAGCATTTCTCTTTTTTTACAATAGGTAGGTTGCTAGCCTCACGAATCTTCCCCTTTTTTATTCGGGCTTAGGACCAGCAACGCTATCGATGACTGGCGTAGGCAGAGAGGGTGGCGACCGATAATGAAACAGTCAAATAAAATCCGACAGTTGTCCTCGGTTGGATTTGAACATGGATCTTTGGCTGATCAGAGCAGCACATATTGCAATGCATATTGCCACGGTTGCCACTGTACAGTATAATAATAATAATAATAATAATATAAATTTTTTAATTAGAAAGTTAATGCTTATTTAAATATTAATAATATTATGAATTTAATACAATATATTATTATGATGTTATTAATTACTAATGCATTATTATTGATAACTAATGAGAGAAGTTACAATTTTTCTGTAACTGTGCTGCTTATTGATAATCTTCTTAGTGATAATCTCATTATCGCTTCATGGCCATTATTTTGTGAACTGTGATATCTTGTTGCCTAGTTTTTATAGCTGTAATCAGATATAATCCGGTAATATTGCGTGTGTTTAGAAACTGTTCTACCTGTTGCAACGGCTTTATAAACCTAGAATAAAATAGAAAAGATTCCAGTTCGTTAAAGCCTTTGCCATATATTATTTAAACTACCCGTTTAAATACATAATCCGTGTTTTTTTTCAAATTTGTTTGTGAATCTGGTGATTATTATGTACTTGTCAGTATCAATCAAATCTTAAATCGTCATTCTAATAACAGATTTTTAGATATAATGTTATTGTAAAATATACAATATATATATATATATATATATATATATATATATATATGTATATAACAACGATTGATTAATTTACACTGGATTGTATAGATACCTATGTTTGGAGTTCTTTTTTATATAATAAAACAACTTATTTTATATTTTGAAATATATTTTTTAGTAAATTTAATTTTTAGTTCGTATAACATTTGTCTTTTTCATATTAGTTAATTCAAAACGCATTTAATATTACAATATTTTATTTTTATATATTGTTTATGTAATACATAATTACATTAACAATATATAAAATAACATAGTTACATAAGATTTTGAATTAGTTTATGTCGATAAAGTGTATAGTCAAAAACTCATTCCGACTGATTGTCGTTATTGCTCATTATGTATTATCTTGCTTCATTATAAATAAATTTAAGAATTTGTGAATACATATTATAATTATGTGATAAATTATTATCACGACGTTATGGCGGATTACATGCGGTTTCAAGATTGAAATATATTAGCGGATAGAAACAATACCATAGAATCGTTTATTAACCAACACTGAGGATGACTTCATTTCAAGTCCAAACATCTGTTATTGTATATTTTTTGTATAATTATACATATATCATTGGCATTATCATCTAGCGTGTTCGTTTTTGTTTAGGAAGTGTGTTATTGAAAAACTGCACAATCATTACTTGTAATATTTATTGTATAAATTATTATATTATTATCTTTTTTATCACTAATATTTTACAATTAAATTGGCAATTATTCATAATTATTCATTATTATTTACAAGTTTGTTATTATGTAATAAAATATGATTGTTTAAAATTATTTTCAATTTTTCTTAACAAAAATTGATTTCAGATATAAAAGATTTTATTAAAATTGTTTATAAACCAGAGATAAGATACAATGGTGGATATGTTATATTATAATAATTTCTGTAATGTAAAACTATAATGATTGCAATAGTTGAAGATCTTTGCATTCCATATTTATTGTCCTTCTAGACTTTAATAAATGTAGTAATTTCTTGGAACGTTAAGCGCAGTCCTCAGCTATTATTCATCATCTAGAGTGGTTATTCGGCCAATTACATTTACTGTGAATTTGTGTAATTTCTCGTTTACGCTTTGCTCACTGCACATATGTTCATGTGATGCACTTTCAATGCTTCAATGAAACTTCTAACATACTATAAATACATAGTATACTATATATAAATACATAGTATACTATAAATACATAGTATAAATCAGTGATATTTGTATCAGTATATAGTATCTGTTTCTAATAATAAGCAAGAAAGCACAATTATTTATACTATGCTTTTGCACTTTATATTATTAATATTTTATGCTTATTTTGTTTTATTTTTTGTTTATATGAACAATTATAATAATATACTGCACATTACATAAAAATTAAAATTATGACTATTAACAATTATATATAGATTTAAGTAAATATCTATATTTTAGTATTATTGTTTTATTTAAGGAAAAGAGAAAAAATGTTTAAAATAATTTAAAATAATTAAAAGAAAAATATTACAAACATTATTTAATGTAGCGTTAAGTTAAATTGTATTTGTGTAAGTAACTGTAATTACACGTTCCATATTACAGCCATGTTATAACGGTTAAATTGCTAAAGGGAAAACTGCTCTTATCTTTGTCGCGATTGGATGGAGACGTCTGGCAAGCGTCAAGCGTGACTAGTAGTTAACAGGATGACCGTATTTCCTGCTGGAGAGGAGATCGATCGAGGCGAGAATCGAAATTGCGATGGCCTAGAGAATAATCGAGGGCGAAGACTCGAATGGTAGAACCACGTAATGGCGGTGAGCCGGCCAATATTGAGTTATGCTAGACCAGGATTGGCACCGAATACTAGATCGAACGATATTACGCATTTAGGTATTGCGAATGAACGGCCGCAAGTTGACAGTGCTTGATCCCTGTGTCAAATTCTATAAATGACGAACACGTTTATGAAAAGATTTATGATTTTCCTCACGTACGGGGAACGTCAATTCTCCTGTGTATACAACGTATTTTTATTACAGATGATAGAAAAGCTTTTTTCTTTCATACTAAAAAATTTAATATAACATATTGAATATAACGTGTATATGTAATCAAATTTGACATTTAAAGAGTAATAATTATTTCCGGAAAGGCATTTTGTTTAATATTGATGGAAAATTATAATGAATTGGAATGAATTTGATTTGCTCAGTTCGTCCGCGATCGATTTCTATGTTGAAACCTTTCAATAAAGCCTTTTCATAGGAAGCCACAATGCTGAATGATGTAAACAGACAATCTCAATTATCACGATGAAATGGTATCATCACGAAAGATAATATTATTCATGCACGAATCATACTTTAATAACATTCTTAATTAAATCTATTTATTTTGTAATTATATAACATATACACTACCGTCGGAAAGTTTTGCAACACCCTCCAAAAATGAGTTTTCCGCGAATTTTTGGTATATTAAGTCAAATTAATATGGAAAATAAATGTAATTATAAATTATTACTTAGTTTTCACCTAATCAAAGGGATATATTATTTTCCAGACATGTAATTTGTACTCGTAAAAGGAGCAAACAAAAAAGTAGGCTTAAAAATTTTTAATAAAATGAAATAATCAAGTGGGTCATGAAAAGTTGCCGTTTTCGTATTGCTATAAGCATAAGTGTTGTCTGATAACGAGAATTAGGCGCGTTGGTGGAAGGATGCCTCGATTGTGTGAAGAAGTAATCAAGAAGAGAGGTGGCCATATTGATGAGTCTGCTGTTTAAATTAAAAATATTTTTTGAGCTTTTTGTTAATCATTTTTAGTAGTATATACATAAATAAATACAACTTTTCATAAAAAGCTTATTACATTTCTTTTATTATTGCTATAGGAGCTTAAATTGGTTTTTGGAGGGTGTTGCAAAACTTTCCGACGGTAGTGTATATAGTATATATATGTTATATAATTACAAAATATAGTATATTATATATAGTACATATATAATATACCTAAATTAATTTAATCTATAGTTAACTATTTAAAGAGAAAGGTGATTTATACATATATAGATTTAAAAAATTTATAATTAAAAAAAAGATATCATACATTGTAAAAAAATTATTGCAGTTTAAACACATAAAAACAGGTGATATTTCATATATTTTTTATTGCATACTTTCATTTTCGCTTCAACAAGATCTGCCATGAGAGAAAAGTGCGATAACTATATTTCTATAAAATTAGTCCTGTTTACAACACTGGAAAATTCTGGAAACAACTACGGGAAAGAATATGCTTGCGCGTTATTAGTCTATTTATTTCTATCACAAGAGTTCACATAATATGAACTTCATTAGAATAAGAATATGTATAATATACATAATTATTATTATATGCGTAAATATACACATGTATACATATAATATTATAACCACGTTATTTTCTAGTATTATCATTTTTGCAAGAAAAATATAGTATTATCTTTTATAATTTTGCAAATTTTATAACTAATGCAATATTATTTAATATCACCAGTAAAACAATTCGAAACTTCAATTTCTCTAGAACTATTCTTTTAGCTTCATTATGTTATTATTACTACTGTATCGTGAGCCCTAAATATTATAATTATAATAAAAATTTGCAGTATATGATAATTTGTTTGAAATATTTATACAACCATTTTTTTAATAAAATTAAAATTGTTTTGTGGCAGAAAAAATGCATTGTCATCATTTAGTAAAATCTCTCTTCTTGATTACTAATATCAATTAATTAGAAATATTTATCAGATTAAAATAAAGATTTTTTCTTCGTAAGACTTGATGTCGGGATCAGTGAAATTGATATTTGGAATGTTTACTTTAGAATCTCTGAAAATTGGATTATCTGAAGCTCTTTAATTCAAAAAGGATGTCATCTGATTTGGTTCACGCGATGTTATAGTACACCGTATAATTTGACAATGACCTAATTAGAGTGTAAGCTTGTGCCTCTGTTGTGTAATTTACACATAGTGAAGCGTAAATTAGGACCCTTGCAAATTTCAACCCGTAAGTTACATTATAGTGATGCTCATCTCCACACCTCTAATGCAAATTCCACATATATATTACGCGGTATTTAGATAATGTAATATGCTTTGAACGTTTCATCTATTTAATGATAAAACATTCATTATTACATTAAAATTTAAAATTACTTATCCTATTTTAAATAGCTTATGTAATTATTTTATGTATATTTTAATTGTTTTATTTGTCGTGTTTTCTTATTATACAGGTACAGGTCTTATTATACATGGTTTAGAATATCGGTAAAATATCTCATACATGTTTTATCGAATAAGTAATATGAACATTGAATTATTTTCTAGGAGAGCATATAATGTAGATAAGTTTTCTAGGAGAGCATATAATGTAGATAATATAAAAATTGAATAGTTATCGAGGGCTAAATATATGAATATATTGACTAGCAAGTTCTAAGCTTCTTGTTCTACCAGGAATCTATTTTTGTAACCTTATCCGGGGTCGAAACAATGAGAAGGGTCCATGAAAAGGGGATCGATTTGATAGCAAAGTAATATCTCGGCGACCTCCTGACCGTTAATAGGGACATTGCGATTATAAATAAAACATATAGATTTAAACATATTATACCATAACAGAAAGATCGCAGAATGATCCATTTTGTTGTGTGAAAGTAAAAACCAATGTTTTTACTTTCTGAGAATGATAAATATTTTATAACAATACTAGATTTGTCAAATTTGAAATATGAAAAAACCTTTTCAATAATAATTTTTACAGACAAGAAATGTTATTATGCAGGAGAACGACAAATTTTTGTTTTAGTTCTTTAATTTGTCATGAATTTATCTTTTTTTCATTTTTCTCTCTCTCTCCTCTTTCTCTTTCACGCGCGCTCACGCGCACAAAAGAATGATGTTTCGTGGAAATTTTCTTCTGCTGCAAGATATTACTTTAGCACAATTTTAATAAAACTGCACGAATATCTATTATTTTCTATAAAAGCCAATATATGTTTTCGATAAATCGATACTGGGTTAGAATTCATAGTCTGGCCAGGCCAGTGAACATTATGTAAACCCGTCATGTCAAAATTTCCTCAACCACGAAATTGAAAAAGAAAGATATGCTACCAGCTACCTTTCTCTCTTTTCCCCTCTTCATTTACCGCGTAAAGATATTCCTCGGTCAATCCTACACATCCACGTGTAAACAACGTAAACCGGAGATGCTTAAATTTTCACATAGCGCCGCCCTTTCGTAGTCTCCGCCGGTTGACCTGTGAGAAAATTTATGTACCAAAGGAATATGCTCCATAGTTCTCTTTCATTCTTTCCTTCATGCATTGGCGATGCTTTTACCCACCTTTCATAAACCAGCGTCGTTTTATCATCGCATTTTATCGTACCTTTCTGCTCAAGATACGCGCATTCTCTCTTGAGTGCACAGAAGTGTTTTCAAAATATTCATAATACATGCGTATCCTTTCAAGACATTTCACAGTTTCAATCTTACATAATGACACTATAATATAGTCAACAGATTTAAGTAGGAACTAAAAGAATTTCCTCAAACAATCTGATATGCATTTTTACGTTTTTTTCATTAATTTGATTGTGAAAAACAATAATATAGTATATAACACACACACACACACACACACACACACACACACACAGCAATAACAACAACCATGTACCAAAATAATCAATCAAATTTATTTAACTTCGAATTTAACTTTAAATCAATCATTGTCGGAATAAATACTTTTTCCAGACTGAATTCGGATAACAATCGAATATAAAGTATACATTGATGGACAGCAGAACAATTTAGAAGCTTCGAATGACTTTGCAAAGCTTTGCGTATTTGCAATTCCCCGAAGGAGACTTGTTCAATCTGTTATGTTAGATACGATTGTCAAAGATTATTTGATTGTATCGTACGTGACTAATTAATTAATTAATTAATTGAATTAATATGTATAGATGATATAAATACTTGTACAAATTTTACACACAATTGATTAAAAATATATGTATAGTTATAATATATATATGTACATATATTTTTCCATATTTATTTATTACAACACACACACACACACACACACTCATCTATATATATTTATTAGATAAAGCATTGTGTATATATTATCTTCAAGTATTAATAATGTGTCTTATTTTTTTAAGTAACATTTTTAAGTAACTACATTTATTTTTATCTAATATATAGACAAAGACAAATATAAGTTCTAACCGAAAGCCAAATTTAGGAAAAATGTATGTAAGTTGTACTAAAAAAATATTAGATGTACTAAAAAAATATTTGACAAAAATTAGCTATCTTTGAAAAAAGAAGCTTTTGTTAATTTCAAAATAAATTATGTGATACTACAGACGAACACAAAGAGGGTACTAAAATAAATATTAAGCAAGAATTAACTATTTTGGAGGAGAGCTCTTGTTAATTTTGAAATAAATTGTTCTTGAGCACAAAGATAAGCAAATACAAATACGAGGATAATGAGGGCTGATGCTCCGTGTTTCGCGAAGGGTAAACGAGCTGCTTCTTAAGGGGTAAACTTGATCAGCGTTTGCTAAAGACGGATTTGTGCGGGTGTCACATCGGACTATGTATCCTAACTGCGCTTCGCGTTTCGAGGTGGACTAATTTATGCGCGGTAAGTCGCCCAGCTTTAGTGAAACGCTACGCTACATGGCGTACCTTACATGCACGTGACGTATCTGCGATGTAAATCGTACCACGAATCTATGGTACACGTACGGTATCTTCGTGTTCTTCAGGACAGGTCTGTTGAAAATTATAGGCCCGTCTCTTCCTGTTCTATACTCTCCCACCCCGTAAAAGACGCTACGATCACGGAAGATTTGTTGAAGGTAGCGGGTCGTCTTCCTGACTCGGCCTTCGTGGGGGACAAGTTTGGCCCCGGCTCTTACTCAGGGTCGACTTCGTTCATCGTATATAAGGCTTGAGAGTTTAAAGCTTGATTTATCGTGACGACCAAGAGGGCACGCCGAAATGTGAACAGACAGGCCAATGTGCGGCGCGACAAGAGTACAGAGATGTGATCTATGAATACTAAGTCTATTTCAGATTATCTGACACGGGAACGCATCTCTGTATAATGCGTTGACGTCACGAGAGTGTCAAGACAATATTATGCTACGTTGACATAGTGCGCTTGTCATCCGTAGGCATACAAAGTAATCTTCATACTAGGATGTAGATATTCTTATATTTTTATTTAACATATGTTATTTTGATAAATATGTATATTTATCTGAATATTTTTGAAAAATTATTTTTAAATTTACATTTATATACGCGAAAGATTTAATTGGATAAATTTATTAAGATAATTAAGATAAATAAAAATTTTTACACATGTAGAAATATTAAATAGGATTTTTATTATGAATTAAAGAATATGCGCAAAAAAGATAGTTTAATTATTCTTTTAAAATATTGTTTTATGCGATATATAATTTAGTATCTTTTTTATTACATTTTTATTACATTTTTCATTAACAATATCTATAAAAAATTGTATTTACTTTACAAAGTCTGCATTTGATCTATTTATATTTTTTAATTTCTCCTTTACTTTTCGGCTATCCTCTCTTAGTTATCTCAACGATCATAGCAAAATCGATATCGGAGAAAATTTAAAAAACCAAGACGAAAATTGGAAGAAAAGAAAAATGGCCAATCGAAATGGTCGTGAGGTAAAACTTAGGGGAAGCGAAATAATGTGGAGGGATGGTCGCCCTAAGAGATAAAAGTAAATTTTGGATGACACTCTGGTCTACAACGACACCGTGAAGAGCGGAAGAGCTTCTTTTTAGATCAGAGTTGATGGAATGTTTGCTCACCGGAAGAATGTTTACGTTACGGGGCACATAAAGATAATTGAATATACTCAACAACAAGATACATTTTCAACTATATAACACTACTGTTTTATGAGAATATGTCAATTGTTTTTGATATTTATTCATGATTATTTAGATAACATAAAATCTGTTTTGTTTTGATTCTAGCAATGAATAATTTTAATGTCTCTTTTGTTATTTTAATTAATTTTTTGTTATTATTATAACTGATATTTTAGATATTTTATTTTATTTTTCTAAGGAACTCACATTTTTCACACATTTTTATTATTCTGTTTTATTTTCTCAATTTTCTTGAAAAAATATTCTTGAATATTTAAGCATTTATACATAAGTAAACTTTCCACCTATGATACAGTTTTATATTCTTTTATATTTTATTCTATCTTTACAATTCCAGTATAGACCATTCGGTTAAGTCGAACAAAATATAAAGTGAGAAAGAGAAATCGTGATCAATAAGCCGCGTGATTCTTTTTTTACAAAACAACTAGTTACGTGACAAGAATATGGTAATTTTGGGTCGTCCACGATGTCTTCCTTGACGTTGCTTTACGTCACTGTACTACAATCGCGCGTCTTGAATTAACTCGATATAAACTTCAAAGGTCAGAGTCTACTACAAAGACAGCAAATAAGCATGTACTGTTATTGACAATACCATGGAGAACTACAAATTGCTTATCACATTCTGACACATATAAATGAAACATATAAGTAAAGCAACATAATTTTTTACATTTTATACAGAATAATAACAAAGTTGTAATCAGATTGTGTAATTCAATAAGCGAAGATTATTTTTAAAATTAGATTAAATACAAAAATTAATACAAAATTTATACAAAAATTAATATTGTTTTATTATTTACATAGGATATTATAAAAAAGCTATAATTTGTAGATCTTATAATTTGTAGACAATCTTATTTTAATGAGAAATTATGAAAATAGTTCATAAAATTTTACATTTTAACGTCTCTCTTCCTCCTTAAAATTTTATATTTCTTACGCACATACTTACACACGTGTTATGGGTAAAATTTATATTTCTTGCGCACATACGTACACATGAGCATACTTATATACAAAATTTAATCTTTTCTTACATTGGAAATATGTATACGTATTGGTTTTCTCTTTTCTACTTTTATTACTTTCTTAGCCAAAATCACAGAAAAAAAAAATATATCTATTTTCATATTTTATTGAGTTATGTAGTTCCCTCTCATCGCAGCCGAAGAATAACAAAGGGATAACAAAAGGAGAGGGAAACGTAAAACTTGCGGATGTAAATATCTTAACTTTTTTTATATATTGAAAGATATATAAGCCCATCTTTTCTTTCAACGAACCATCATGCGATGAGTTATATTTTTAGGTAAGAGATGCATGACTTTTCTTTATATATTTCTTTTCTTCGTTGCTTCTTCTCTCTTCGAAAATTTTTAAACTCACGAAACTGCTTGAACTTTATCCTGGGTCGTCGAGCTTATTCTCATTTTGCACTTTTCTTTTTCATTCGCGGTATCACGAAGAGTTATGGCAATACTAAATGCAGTTTCCACCGTCTACTTGATAATAACGCAAAATTGATTACAGTTTTATCAACTTCGAGTCGATTGCAATACCGAACTTCAATAACTTTTATTAACGGTGTGTTGCAAACGTTGCTATCATAAATCATAGCAAAATTTAATTATTTATTTATTTATATGAACAAATATGTTATTGTATTTATTAGAACATTTTATATAGTTATTTTGAAAGACTTTAATAAAATGTAATACATTTTGTATTAAGTGTACACATCTAAATTTTCTTTAGGATAATAATAAGTCTTTAGACAAAAGTTTTCGTTTTAAGATATTTTATTTCGATAAATCTCTGGAAAATTATGGTATTTCATTCACTATTTTCTCTTTATCTACATAGATCCTTTATCCAAGAAAGTTCACATACGCATACGATGTATACATAGCTTGGAACTTCTTCGGTTTCGAAGCAATTTCAAAGAACTTCACCTAAGCGGGACAAGTAGCTTACGAGCGATCTAGTAGCTATTTTATCACCTTCACTTACATTGAGTAGTGTGTTTGTGAACTTGGTAGTAGGGTTGTAACGACTGTAAGTGCACAAGTACATTGACGTAAATTTTCGAAATTAGTGGTCTCGTTAATTGTTGGCACACTGCAGTCAGTCGTTAGATTCTAGTTAAGACAAAGGGGCAATTGTGGTAGAGCCCACATCGAGTTCTATATATTTTCCGATCTCCATCGAGACAATTGGAGTCCACTGTCACGTAAATTTATAGGTAGTCATCATGGAATCAGCATTAAATCCAGAAAAATGAGCTCATTAACTCTTAATTCCTCTTCGATCTGACCTCAATTCACTGCGGTAAGTTAGAAAGTTAGTTATAGTAGTTATCACATCCGAAAGAAATTACAAATTATAATACAAAAGAAAACAAATATACTAGTATTTACATATATTTTTATTATATTTATTTAGATATAATAAAAATATGTTACCGTATTTTATACCATTTTTTCATACGTTTTTACTTTCACTCCAAAAAAATTATTTTATTTTATTTTACATTTTTAAATATTTATTTTTACATTTTTTAATTAATTTAAATCTAGAATTAGTGATAACATTTTGTGCCAAATATGTATAACAAGAATTTTACAAGATAAAGTGGTAGCACATTTTTTACATGAAGAAACTTTTCTTAGAAATAACTGTGCGTTTATATATTCTTTAATAAAATTATTTTCTTAAAAGATTTTGATAATTATCTTATAAAATAAAACTTAGTCTTTGAAGTAAATAATGTATCCTTATTTTACACTGTGAACAGAAATTCATCGCCTTTGAATGAGTATTGACTTTTACAATCAAAATACAATACATTTCCAAATCGCATCTTTTTCATTCTTTTTAATCTCTGTTTTTGGTGCACTCATGTGCGTTATTATTCAGCTGAAATTTCATGCACAAACATGACTAATTGCATGTGTTTTCTTTTTTGCCTGTTTCAGATACTAACACAACCAAACTCACAGCACGCTAACTAACTACGTCTTTCGAGAACAAGCATTATGATCTCGTCCAGAGCCTCATGCCAACGCCCTAAGTCCTGAATGTGAAAAAGGTTTAGTGCATTCTGTGCAATAAAGAGCAGGTCGAAGAAAGCCCGCATCATTCAATGAATAAATTTGTCAAGCTATCATAAATCGTAGGTCATTATAATCTAATCCACGGATATTCTGTTGTGAGAATTGATTTGACTCTCTTAGAATATTTCTAAAGGAAATAGGTGACGTGTATAAAGCGTTGGAAAAGGTGTTAGGGTGAACATTTAGTAAAATTTGCAGAAAAAAATTTTTTTTTAAATTAATAATATAAAACTTGATATAAATTAGGTGTAATATATTTGCACGAATGCACTTGTTGATAATACCTTATTTGATAAGATCGGTCAACAATTATCAAGCAACAACTGTACACTAGACAATTAAGTGATATAATATTAGTAATTGCATGTAGTACGAAATCTTTGTGTTAAATGGAAACAATCCTCTTATAAAGAAAATTATTCCTTAAAATTGTAATATATAAAAGCACAGAAAGCTTCTAAATTGCGATTTTTACGACAATTCGACGTGAATTTTTGAGGCACAGGTGTATCTGGCTGGAAAGTCCGCTTCTGGTAGAAGCAGACGAAACACGGAAAGTGCGGAAAAAGCAAGAAAATTTGCTGACATTGCACGTCCATATGTACAGCTTTTATTGAGAAATCGATTACAGCGAGAGTCATTCGAGCGAATAAGAAATCTGTATAATATATTACTATGTAAAAACTATGCTAATGTGATTAAGCATATTTATATAAAAGAATGTTATAATTTTATATAACTCTATATCATATAAAATTATAACAGAAGTAAAATTATTTGCGAAAAAAAAGAAAAACATTTGATGTATGTAAAAGAGCAAAAGTTGAAAAAAATGATCCGTGAGCTAGGGTGACAACCCTACGAAATGTCTTGCAGAATTCCCTGTGGAAGTCTGCGACAATTCTGGCAACATAAACGAGCGGGGCCTTCGGTAATACGAAGAGGCTCCGCGGGAAGAGGACCGCGTAAACGTACCTCTGGGTCCGTCGTGGTGTTGTCCGCCGGAGGTGGCGGTGGCAGTGGGGGCGGAGGAAGTTGCAGACGTCGTGATTTGGAACGTCGAACGGGTGGCGGTCGGGGTGTTCCCTGCCTTGCCACCATCAGCTCTTCTGTCGCAGGAAGCGCGGGGGGTTGCGGCCCCGTGGTGGGGCTCCCCTCCTACAAAAAGCGTCAAGGTACCACGGCGTTCCGTCATAATTGAAAAATAGAAGTACAAGTAAATGTGAAAAATAATGTGCACGTCAATTATTGCCTTATTTCCTGAGTCAAAAACACAATATTATTTACATAAAACAAAAATATTAATATTTAAATAAAAAATTTTAAACTTCATGATTTTTAATGATTTTAAATATTAATCATTAATTTAATGCTGTAAAAATTTATATTTTGATAAAGCTATAAAGATAGATAAAAGAAAATAGATAAAATTAATTTAGTAGCATTATTAGATATTATTACATAAAATCATAAGTACAGTCTTTTTTGTAATTTATATAATATCTTTTCTCTCAATTAACATTTTTAAATTCCACTTTTTAATTAAGTAAATTTTATTCAAATTAGATTTAAAATCAAGAAAAATTATGCTGGAATAAACATATTACATTAATAATTTAAATAGTTAGTTTAAAGTTAAAGGATCACATTATTAATCATAATATTCGTTTATATGTGTATTACTTAACACACAACGTTATTATTACAATTAATATTTTTTTATTGGATTTATCTTAAGAATTTAGAATGTCTTTTATGTTATAGTTAATTATCTACACGTAAAATATGTCATATATATTCGCGTTATATATTCAAGGCAAACGGCACTCTTGAGGATGTTGTACATTACATTACAATACTATCTCCCGTCTCATCATTATAAAGTTCGTACGATCGTAATTCAGGGATTAGGACAGTTCTAGGTCATAAGTTTATGCCTTTCTTTAAATTATTCATGCTTTCTTTATTTAGAGTGCTCTTTCTATCAAACAAAAGGATATCATAAGCCATGAAATTTGAATTTGTTAAAAGTGTAAATTATTTTGATGGTTGGATAAACAGTGGATATTGCCCATAAAAATGGAATGTTTAGTCGTCTTAATATTGATCGATTTCTTGTTTATATAAAAAGTATCTATGGGCTGCTAAGTCAAAGAACACTGAAATCTGATCATGTCGTAAACTCTCAAAGGCAGTAGCACTGTTTGGGGCCGCGGAAGTCGTGGACGTGGCAGAGGTCGCGGGGGCGGCGCGAACCTCTTCGGTTCCGGCGTCGCCCCCGCGAATTACGCACCAGGACTGCAGGGCGTTGAGCCTGGACTGCGGGAGGTCGTGAACATTCTCGGCAAGAGGAATCAAGCTGGCACCCTATCGGGCGTAGGCCCGCCACCGGGAACGCTGGATAACGATAGCACATGTGAGGAGGAGGGGACTTCTACCAAGAAACCACCAAGGCCTCTCTACAGGAGGTTAATCAACTACGTGAGGCAAGCCTGGACCGGCGTCAAATTCGCCCTAGGTATATTTATTCCAGATTTATCAATGTAGAAGTCACACTATAGCTCACGCAGGAAACGAATTTTTTATTGAATATTTTTACTAATTGAAACTTTGCCCTAGGAAATGTACGAACAAATGAAAAATTGAATTGTATACTTTTAACATACATATCTATATAATACTTAAAATATCTATCACTCTCATCACTTCTTTCTTGGATAAAATTAAAATAATATGTAATCTTTATAATATAATAACTATGACACAAATTAAAACGATAAATTTAATAAGTTAAATCATTTGTTCAATTATGTTTTAATTCTATGTTTATATTTACGTAAATAGTATCACGTAAAAAATTATTATAATATAAACGATATATATCCTGCAGCGATAAATTTGTAAAATAACTCTATATGTGCATATGAAATGCTGAAAATTGAAAAAAGCAACTTTTCTCTTTTCTTATGTATTCAAGGATCGAGAAATCATATGGGAATAACATTTTATAAACCCTGAATGTATTCGATGAACCGAATGTCATTGTACCTTATATACTGTTTTCTATTGGACAACCAGTAAAAGAGTGACTCGCGTATTTGTTCGTGAAACGTAAAAGTCTCCAGGGTTTTTCTGACGTTTCCAACACTGCACGCTACTCATGTGTCTTACTGATCATCTATGTTGCATGATACTTCTGCATTTGTATAGTTTGTTTGCCTTCTCTCATTAAATTATATCTTTCTTCAATCGACCTTATTCGAATGCCAATAAACTAAAACGTTGACAACCTTGTATTTATAAGTTTATCAGCCTTTTACCGATGAAATCGAAAACAATTTTTATATCATTGATACATACACATTTTGAAATATTTTATAAGTTTCAATAATATTACTTATTTTATAAATCTCTCTTATCATCATTCACGTGTAAACGTAAATGTTATGTATGAAAGAATAAGTTTTTCTGAGTAATCTACTGTTAACATATGCATAATAATCGGTGATTTGAAAAATAAAATATAATGGTTTATTAAAACTTTATGCAATACGTTTAAAAATGTTGTGCATAAATGTTTATTAAACGCATAAAATAATGTACATTTGTAATACATAGATAACTAATTGTTGTATGCCGAAATTACTGCATGTAATTTAAACTTTAGGATTACATAATAAGGTGGAAGAAGCTCTTTCAAGCGATATCTTCATAATATGAAATAGTATCCATTTGAACATATCAAAAATGATTGGCTGCTAAGGACAAAATGTATTTTAAATAATATTTCTCAAATGTGAGATAAAAAATATTGTTAATCTTGAAATTTCTCAAAATCATCAAATATTTATATTTGTATTACCATACGTGGCAAGGTTAACTTCACAGTCAACTTATGCTATTGTTTCACGTATTCCGTGGTCGCCAAAGGCGTACTTTCATCACGCAATACTCTGGAGACTGACGGAATATTCACGCACCGTATCCTGGGGATTCGCAAACTTCATGAAAATTCATATAGTCCAGGTGCGGTTTCATCCGCAAATTACATTTTCACAAACAAATTTATGAGGGAAATATCTGGAACCAACATCATCATCCGTGCGACGTATCAATGCGAAGGACGATGAAATACTGTTCGCAAACGCTTGCCTTGCATTTGTTATCTGCTGCTCCCAACCATAACTTTATTGGAATGACGTATTTATCGGATTAATATTGCAAAAACGTACTCAGTACTCAACTACTACACATGTTCATGAATTTTAGCTAATTGATTGAACAAATAACTTTTATTTATTTTTATCATCAGAAAAATCTGTTTATATTACTATAATATAATTATATAATTAGTATACATTAATATAATGTATACTATGTCAATATACATTTAATTAACTTATTTTTTCGCATTCATTTTCAAAATACCTTTAAAAAAATGAAAAAAACTTTGTATTTTAAAGAATAATAGGGATTAAAATGTAAGAAATTTATTCTTTGTATTTATTTTATAAAGATTTTTATAGTTAGATTAATTATGGTTAAACGCAAAAACAATTTATATAGAAAATGTAAGATAAAGATAACATATTCTCACAATATGTAATCAATTTTCTGCATGAATATATACATGTTCTCTTACCATGCCAAATAATTATAAACTATATTCGACTGCTTATACATTAATGTTTTGCACGTAAACAATATTAATAATTATTATATTCATATACATCCATGCATCTATTATTACAACAACGATTAAATAAGTAAATTACTGGTATATTACACAATCTGCAATCTACAATACAAAACTGTATTTTATCAAAAGATGCATTGTCAAAATCATGTCCTATCATCATTTTCTGTCTTATATAATGTTAATATATTAATCTTAGAAAGATAAATAAAAAAAATAATATTCTTTAATTTATTAATATTTTAATTCATATTTACAAGTGCGATGATGTCAAAACTATATTTATATTTTAGATATATAGTAACTATATAGTCAAGTCACGGCATACGATTTAGTGATTGCACTCAACCACATATTGAGTTTTGTTTGATCGCGGTTGCATTTAAATGAGATGGAATAAAATATATTGCAGCGAAAATAGCAAAATAGAACGTTTTGATATAAAATGGTCATAGTCACATACGTTTTTAACTAAGCACTTTTAATAATGCTATGCATTTATCACTTGGAAAAAATTTTAGCATATAAACAAATTTAATCATAAAAAAGTCAATCATTGAAAATTTTACTTGGACGCAAAATTATTCAACGCAATTCGAAATGTATGTATATCAATAGAGAAATAAATTATTTTAATATGAAACATGCATGTCTTGAATGAAAAACGGTAATATCAATAAAATGAGAGAAATAAATTAATCAAAATAAAATTTGTCTTATATATAGTTTATATCATTATTTTATTGAAGTAAAACAAAAGATTTTATTACTTTATTTCTTTTAAAACATGTTTTAATAAAAAAGTTACATATTGTTTCTAAATTAATTATTTTTGAAAATATTTTTATTTGCAAAACATGACGTATACCATTTTTATATATTTTAATTTATTTAATTGCTAATATTTATTAAAATAAAAATTTGTGATTCTTAATATTTATATTTTTCTCTATTTTTGTTATGTTTTATATAAAGATAAAGGTATTTTAATTAGATAAGTATTATTTTTTAAATTATAAATTAAATAGTGTATTACGAAATATAATTTATTGTCTAATAAGAATAATAAGTTATTTAATTTATTGAAATTAAAAACAAGAATGTCATTTGGAATAATAAATTCTTTATTTATAAAATTTTTATTTATAAACATATATTAAGAACAAAAATGTGCATAAAAATTCAATAAAATTTATATTTAATGTAATTACATTTCCTTCTCGATACAACCTGTTTAAAGAAGACCATGCGAAATGTCGCATAAATTAATCTGATTATGCAAAATCCTATTTCATTCAACTCGAAAACCTCGAATAAAATGAATAATCTACAATTATTTATTTTTTTACAAATTTCAGTGTGTAAGAATGAAGCAGGAGGATTAAAAATATTTCTCTAAATCTATCAAGCTGTTTACCAATTTTAAAATATAATTAAACAAAAAGTTACATAATTTACTAATTTGTTATAGCTTATTTGTATTGCACGATTCCTAAATTACTTAGAATTACGATTTATTACGATTACAAAGGAAACGCAAATACGAAAGCCTATCTCGGTCTCTCTGGAACCATTTATATAAACAGCCGAATATTCTCTTTCAATTTGCCAGCGTATAATAGATTCCTGTGGGATCACTGTCGATGAACGCATTGACGGAAACTCCAATAGTCCAGCCTTTCATCAAGAAACAGAGACCGATATGCATCCTGCCTATCCGACGGCAATGGATGCATTCCGCGAGAAATGCCTTTCATCCCTTGCACAGATCCAATATCTCGAAAGTGGAGGAATCGTCGAAGTCCAGAATTCAGTCTTCATCCCTAGACCATCGTCCGGAATGAGACGTAGGGTCGAACGGATGTTGCCTCTCCGTTGACCCTATTTACGCTCGATCAAACCGACCCTCTACTTTAAAGAGTATATGACACGAAAAAATAGAAGAGTGCGGAAACAGTCTCATCTAGATTAAATTTGGAATTGTTTTTTTTTGTGATAGTTGATATATTGTTTTTAGAGAAAATAGTAGAAATAATATCTAAAATTCTATAGTTTTATTGCTAAATAGAAAGAACTGTCCTCTCTCTTATTATATTATAGATTTAAAACTATCTATAGTTATTTTATGCCGTAGTGTCAGATCCTTATCATGATTAATATATAACTATAAAGTGTGATAAGCGTAATGATTCAAACTATAAATTTTCCGATTGATAAAATACTTGTTTTTAGAAACATTCAACAATGATTTAAATAGAAATTTGGAGAATTTTCTACAATGACGCAAACATATTCTTCTTCGTTGATTTCATGTTGTCATAAACTCCCAACGAAATTACTAAAGTTGTAATACAAATACCAGATGTTCTCTTCCCAAGCATTATTATCGTTCTCCTCGCAAGAGAGTTTCGCACCAATTTTCAGCATGTTTCGTTTTTACCTTTTATTTTCTGCGTCACATTTGTCTGTAGATCGAATCTGAGAAATCGACTACTGTCGGAACAAGACGATTCGATTTAAATTCCAACACTGGATTAGTTTTCCACCTTCCAACTTCCGTAACCTTTTCTGTGGAAAACATAACGTAAACTTCCATGTATATGTATGTGGAAGTAGTGCAAAAATATCTCTCTTCTCGTCCTAATCTTCCATGCTGTATGAGAGCAGGGTATCGTATGCATGATACGTTTCGATTTCCACTGTGCACTTCTGCGTGCAGTGTTTCACCATGTGGAAGGGATTTATTGTGAAATCACTTCATTCAGTTCGCTTATATTGGATGAAATAACGAAAATTCGTTTTCCATCTAAAAATACAATGCAAAATATTTTTATCGCACAAGTCTAACAATGTTTTCAACAATATTACAAAACCTAATGTATTCTATCTATGCACATTTTAACAATTAATTATTTATAAAAAATTATTTAAAGTAGAACATTTTTTATCTTTTTTTCCTTTTAACTATTGTTGTTAATTTTTTTAAATTAACATAAAAAGATTAAATTGCTAATTATTCATATATTTGTTAATTTTTAAAGATAAAATTAATTTTAGAAACAATTAGTGTTAATACATTCATCTTGATCGTGAGTTACTTATTATTAGTAAGAAGTGAATTTTAACTCGCTTTTTTTCGGTCGAGCCTGGATCTTTTAGTGGCCAATCAATCTGCGCAATCGCAGTACACAATTAAATACAAGATGCGCGTCGACACTGTCGAACTTTAAACGCAATCACCAACTTCAAATCAAATTCGATTTCAAATGTTGGTGTTAATAAGATTCCCCATCCCCTACAAATAAATAATTTATTGCGAAAAATATTATCTCAGCCAGAATTCGAACCTGGAACTCCCCCATTCTGTGCAGGCGTCATACCAATTCGACCACTGAAGCATGTGATAATATTTATCGCAATAACAAGTACACATTGTAAGAACGTCTCATTTCGGCGACGTATAATAAACAATTAGTATTAATACATTCATCTTGACCGTGAGTTACTTATTAGTAAGAAATGAATTTTAACTCGCCTTTTTTCGGTCGAGCCTGGATCTTTTAGTGGCCAATTAATGATCTGCGCAATCGTAGTACACAATTAAATACAAGGTACGCGTCGACACTGTCGAACTTTAATTTTAGAAATCTTGATGAAATTGATATACTAAATTTTGATTTGTATACCATAAATTATACAATTGCAAAATTTTGTTATTATGTTGAACTTATATTTTTTTTAAATAATTGATTTATTTATACTATATGTGCAATGTTTTTGGGATGCAAAAAATTTCTTGTAAATGTGATTCTAGAATTTAAATAATTTTAAGAAAAATATACATATGTACATATATGTATATGTTATTTCATCCCCCTGCGCCTATACTCACTATTCTTGTCAGGAAATTCATACATATTTTTTCCTCTCTTACATACCTGGATAGATGAATTGTGTCTAATTTTTTTATTTAGACTTTCTTTAAAAATAAACATTTAAACAAACTGTACATTCTATTATCAATTTTTTAGTAACAGCAATATCTGCGAAATACGGTTCACAAATTCGTAATATGCTTGCTTCGATTGTCAGATTGATAAACGATTCGAAAATTCATCTCATCTTTGATCTCACAACGTCGCAACGTTGAATAAAATCTTATAAATATTGCATGAGCCACATGAGATATAGAACGGATGGCTTTCAAACTACAAGGAAGAGCAATTTTTACAAAATCTCGTACTCGCTCGTATCTCGCTCCAGTACCGGTCTCATAAACGCTGTGCTTTATTGCACCGAAGGTCATTCCACATTCAGGTGCCTTAAAAGTTCGACGGCCTTTTCTTTGGATAAAAAGGAGTATCCCATGGGAAATAAGATGTGGTAATATATATTATATATAGATAGATATACAGCACTGCTACACCATGGAACTTCATGAATTGTAATACACACCAGATTTCGTGAGTTACTACATGCTTCATTATTTTCGTAGACATCAATTCATTTCAAACATAAAAATTTGCTCAATTGTCACTTTATCGTAGCCAAAATTCCAATACATAATATTATAAAATTTATAAATTTACCTTTAGATAATGAAACAATTATTTCCAATGTTTCCTCAAACTCAATCATGGAATTAAATATTGTAAACAACATCTTAACTTTAATAGAACTAAAACTTTAATAGAAACACTAAAATCTAATAGACTTTGTCGTATACACAATGTATTAAAAAATTGATTCTGAAATTATGCATTCTTTTAAAAAATATAATTTATAATTTTAAAATTTATTGTACATTAAATATATTTTTTTTAAATTAAGAACAAGTATTAAACAACAATTAAATATTAGAACCTAAAAATCAATCACAGAATTCAAAATTTCTGTGTGACACTGCAAACGATTGCAATATCACACGAGTTTCAATCTTTCAATTCAATCTCAGATTTCTATTCGTGACTGCAATGTGCCGTCGAATCCGGGTTTTATACCCACATCGATTGATGTATCACACATTGAAAAAACAAAATCTGAAATAGTAGCAAGAAAATGGTGTCAAGTTTTATTAGATGCTGATGCAGCAATAATATCTAAAATGTAGTATGTCAATGGTTCAGAGTTATTTCCCAAATTTTATATACTTTCTTAGTTCTTGTATTTGGTAGCAATAAATTACAAAATATAATATCTATCTGTCTGTATATTATAAAACTTTTATATTTAAACGTATTACTTTTCGAATTAATTAAAGAATTAAATTTAAACATTTTTGTGCTTTAATTCCTGCGCTTAGCTCTTTTCATTAGCTCTTCCTTTTAAAATTATTTATATATTTATTTACTGCTTATGTATTTGTAATATTGTTACTAACATTTTTAAAGTCGTTAAATATTTTCCTTCAATGTGATAGTTATATATATAGATTAGTACTATTTATACATAGATTAGTTAATAATAACTAAAAGGGTCAATTTTTTTATAATTTAAAAAATAAAAAAGAAGTATATTATTATTTGGAAAATATATTCATATAATGTGTTTAAAAGAGATGTATATTTCTTGTGTATTTATCATACTAATGTATTTTCTCCATCAACGTATCTTCTTCGTCTATTTTACAAATATCCAATAGTTACGCTATTCGTATCTGTTCCTCGGATCTCGGTAAAACGTAGCATTTCGTCTTAAGCTTTCAACAAAGTTCTTTAATCTTGTTAGAGCTTTCTATCGGTCCGACGGATTCGTGGTACATTAACGAAATTTGCCGATTTCTTTTCTGTGATTAACACAAGTTCTACTTTTATTTTGCAGACTCGGAATACGAGGAAGAGCAAACACCGAGATACAGACCAGACTCCTTAGCTAGCCTTTGTCGAGCAACCAGATTCACAGAGGCTGAACTGAAGAGAATATATCGTGGCTTCAAGGCTGAATGTCCTACGGGAGTCGTCAGGGAGGATACTTTCAAGTGCATTTATTCACAGTTCTTTCCCCAAGGAGGTGAGACCAGATTTTAAATATAAAATTTTTTTTTGCTGTAATAATTATTAAATAATGCAAAAATGATAAGTCGTTTTTAATTAAATCATATAAAATTATAACACTATTAAATGCAATTTTCTATTTTTTAATGAAAAATATTATTATATTACATTTTATCACTTAAAATTTTATTAAAAAAGAAAATAACAATATCATGTTTTTACATGATATGTGAGTATTTTTCCCAGCTGCATAGAATTTTTCTCCTACAAAAAATGCAAATATACTGTATTCGCATTTTACGAAATAGATACTACGTGAGTAAAACAAACTGTAACTAAGTTTTAACACAAAGAATTTCCGACTATAGAATTATAGAAAATCGTATTTCGATACATTAAAATTGTCTTATAAATATACCTATATAACATTTATTACTCTAACACGTTTGTTATAATTATATTAATATAAAAATACCGAGACAGAAACAGAGAAAGGATATATAAATTGAGAATATATAAATATACAATATTTTCAATTATAAAAATAACATTATTATATTTTTTTACATTTTTGTTGTTTGGTATCTGATAAATGGTTCAATTCCGTAATGTAAGAAAATATAATTAACAACAATAGTCCTTAACCATCTTCTTTCATTTTTTCCAAAACATGTGTCTTTAATAAACACAAAGATTTTTCTCTAACGATGCGAAAGAATTTCCCGGAAACCAATGAGATGTTTATTTTGCCAAAAGAACGATGTTGGATATAGCGTCCGGTTTATTTATTCGCCGTGCATTTATTCGCATTTAAATTTTCTCGTTGCGACTGCAGCATCGAGGATGCGTCGAAAAGCATCAACATGAAGAGGGAAAGAGAACAATCCAACAACCAGGATAACTGCTGCCCTTCACTGAACGCGGTAGCCATGGTAACGAACTCCCCAGATCAAAGTGGCACTGCGTTTCAAATGTTCGCTTTTATCCATCCGCGTGAGAGATATGGTTATCCATGACTACGCACGTACCGCGCATTAACGCGATGAAATTCGCATTTTCGGAAATTACATCCGTCGCGTTTTAACTAAAATCAATTAACTTCATCATGAGATGTATGGAGACATCAAATACTATAACTACTAAATATTTGTTACAGATTCTTTCACAATTTATTTAATTAAATCGTTGTTGTTACGATTTGTTGTTACATGCAACTTCATTATTCTGATATTTTTCTCAGTTTCTACCGATAAAAATTAAAATAATTTGAAAAATAATATATAATAATCTAAATATAATATATAAATATAATATAATATAAATATAATATAATATAAATATAATATAAATCTAAAATAAAAAGAGAACAATGAAGCCTTTTCGAAATAGGTATAAAAGCTCACAGTAATGTAAATTAAAGCTTCCTATCTTCGACAAAAAACGGGGTTTTATACTTGCAGGCACAGTGTCGATTGATATCATGATTTGTTTGCTGCCTGATGTAGTAAAAGGAGGGTCGATCGCAAATTTACGAGCAATCAAGCCCAAAATCCTTGAAAAAAGATTCCCACATAGACGACTCAGGCATCTGTCTATATCTTTAATGCCTACTATTTTACAATTTACAACAATTTATATTCTTTTTTACCAGAAATGGTGTACCAATAGGAAAAATAAATAGGATAGATTTGTCCAAAACTTTTCTGGAAGAACACAAAATATTAAAAATTTCTTTGAAAATATGTTGTTAATTACAAGTTCTTTATTTATATAATTTTTCTATCAAAAAAGAAAAAAAACAAAGTATACAAGTATCGAAAAGTGGATTCACTTCTTTTAAATTACAAAACATTTTACCGATTTATTTATTGCGCTTTGTTAATTAAATATAAATTGAGCAATTAGGACAAGCAAGGACAATAAATAGAATGGTCATTAAATTAAAGGTTTCAATTAGACTCTCATTCGTAATGCTGCTTTAGGTAGTTTGCCTATTGAGACTTTTGTAAGCCATGTACTTTTATTTTAAAGAAGAAAAATTGATATAATTCTGCACTATGGATTTCATTATATATAGGTATGTATATACGAGAAATATAATATGAATATTTTACTTAATACTTTTCAAAAAATATTAAAATTTCATAGAAATTCTTTGAAAGAATTATTTGAAGAAATAGTCATAAGAGTTTGCGCAATAAATAGCCGATAGGACCTCTTTCAGTGAGACTATGTCTTTTATCGGTAGGAGACATGTTATATTTATCTAAACCCCTTCCGGCAAGACCCAAGAGGGTAGTCGAAATTCGCGCGTGCAATTCAGCACACGAAATTTATACCTCTGATATCGAATACGAGGCCGACGCAATAAAGGAACATTACGGAGATCTGCCTCGACAGTCAAAAGTCGAATAGGTGAATTATAGCATCGTGATAAATCTTACTCCACCGAGATAACGATTCACGATTCGTATTCGTTAGTTCAAACAGAAGCAGAGCAATTCGTTCGCTTCCTGCGTTTGCTCGATGTATTTTCAAAGTAATACATCTCTTACATCTTCAGATATGCGTAGCTATATATGTGTCCCAAAATGTAGATGAAGACGTTTACGTATGCACGAAGAAATATCTGAAATGTCTGAGAAATGGATTTAATATTATATAAGAAATATTATATGAGAATTTTCTCTCTATCTTTTTTTAAAACACATGACTATATAAGAATTATATAGAACGATCACAATAAAACATAATTTGCGTAAATTAACAGTGATTAAAAATAATACTATATCAATTGCAACAAAATATAATCATGTAAAAATGTTGAAAGTGATATCATCTTGCCATATGATATTATTTTGTATTTTCTTCTTATGAAAAATATCTTCTTGATAATATATTCTTGATAATATTCAGAACATTTGAAATGTATTAAAACGTAATATCTTAAAGATAATGCTTTCGTATGTATGTATGTATATATATGTGTCTGTGTGTGGGTGTGTGTGTGTGTGTGTGTGTGTGTGTGTCTGCTGTGTGTGTGTGTGTGTGTATCTGTGTGTGTGTGCCTGGCTCTGGTGTGTGTGTGTGTATGTGTGTGTGTGTGTGTGTGTGGTGTGTGTGTGTGTGTGTGTGTGTGTGTGTGTGTGTGTGTGTGTGTGTGTGTGTGTGTGTGTGTGTGTGTATGTGTATACACGATTGAAGATAGCTTTATACATTGTGCAGAATTTATATATATGACTCAAAGTGTGAAATACGTGACCCTTCACCCGGAGATTGCAACTTCGCAATTCTCCAAGGACGTTCCGATAATGGTTGTGTGCGAACTGTACAACTATAACTTATCTTCCTTAAAAGTGTGACATGCAATGGAAAATCTTACTATATTCTGTATCATAAAGAAATATATGCAAAATTATTTTAATTATATATATAAAAAATAGATATTTTTGCATTATAAATAGATGATTTTATAGAACATGTTTTTATAGAAATAAAATAAATATTTTTATGTAACTTAAATTAATTTTGTAATGTATTAAATATCTTTTGTATACATTTAAAATATATGACCTTATTTTTAATTCAAAGTTATGAATTGTAAGCTTTCAAAAGAATAAAATTGATTTTCCAATTTTGCATTGCTCCATGAGTATGTTTTCCATGAACACGTAGTTCGCAAACGTTACCGAACTTGGACGATTTAATACACTTTACGTCTCGGTCTTTCGTAATAAGCTCCCGATGACGTAGTTCAGTATGTCTAAAGTGTAATGGGAATTGCTACAAATTTTCAAGTGAATCCTTTTGATAAAACCAGATCTAAAGTTCTTACTTAAATTAGAATTTGACATTTACCACTGCCGCGCTGTTCTGAAATATACCTCTTATTGTAATACAATTTTTAATAATTATTTAGATAATAATACTACTAATATTAGTTTAAATTCTTTAATTGTGATAATATTACGATTCTAATATTACGAATATTATTCTTGAGAGAGAGAGAGAGAGAGAGAGAGAGAGAAAGAGGAAAATATGAAGAAATAAAAAATAGTTGTAGTATGTTTTTTCTTTGATTGAAGAGCTATTATAATAAAAGAAATTTCCTTCTAGTAATAGAACATTAATTAAATAATTTTTACTGTTATAACAGAAATTTTGATATATTTTAAGTTTTGATAATATTTGTGTAATGCGGCTTGTGTTATTTAAGAATAATGAAACACAAATTTTTGATGGTGCAACCTATATATGTATAATATAGATTTTTTTAAAATCTGTAATCAAGGATTTTTTTTTAAACTGCTGTATATATATATTATACTTACAATTAGTACAATGATAACAAAACAGCGATACAAAGTCTTATCTAAATAATGAATTTTATTGAGAATAGTAAAAAGAGTGCAATAGGCACGAATATATATAGTGTAATAATTTCTGTGTGATCTATATAAATCTGAATTTTAGAATTTGAAGTACTCGCGTTATTTTGACTGGAAATTATTAACACACACCGATGAATATTTAGGTTACGAGTCATCTATAGATTTGATGGTAGATTTTCTCTGTAGATATATATATATATATATATATATATATATATATATATATATATATATGTATGTATGTATGTATGTATATTGGCAGAAATGTTTTTATATTAATGGTTACTCCTGTTCAATGAAATCAATATCGACAAATATTCTGATTTCAGAACTTAAAATTAAACCACGGGAAAAATTCAAGCATTGCTTGTTTACATCTCTGAGTTCCTTTCCGTTAAATACACATCCTTTATCTCAGACCAAATTATATTTAAATTGTTTTAATTTTTAATCTAAAATCCAAGAGTATCTTGTATACACCATAATTTCTAAATAAGCTCATAAAAAAGCTTACTTATTTATAACAATAATTGTATACACGTAAATATTTTATATAAAACCGACACTTGATGTGTTAAATAATATGGGTATAATTAATATAAAGTTTTTTACTAATTCGTATTTATATATAAACTTATTATTATTAGATTGTAATGTTTCACTATAATACAGGGTGTCTGAGACCGTACATCCCTTTTATCTCGGAAACAAGCATTTTAGAGAAAAATGTTTCAAACAAAAGTTGTATGGTTTCGAAGGATACATAGGACGATTTTATTGGTTTGACCTTGAATTTTCGTTTCAAGAAAAAGTATGTAATTGTTAGTTACAAATTACATATTTTTTGTTAAAAACAACTATGTGTTTTCTTTATACCAATTGATTCCTCTCATTATTCTGTGCATAAAAGTATTGAGTAAGGTCATCGAAAGGTGAATATTTTACGAGATATTTTATAGTTTATGTAAAATTAAGAAATTATTTCAACCCTTATAACTCGGAAAATACTTAATAAAAAAATACTTTATTATAGTGTTTTGGAAAGCTCTCGAGATAAGCTACAAGAATATGTAACAAAAAATAGGGTGTTCCATTTAAAAAAATCGACGTGACCTTCACATTGAAACGAAAATTCAAGGTCAAACCAATAACACCGTCCTATGTATCCTTCGAAACCATACAACTTTTGTTTGAAATATTTTTTTCTTTGTTTCCGAGATAAAAGGGATGTACGGGTGGTCTCAGACACCCTGTATAATAACTATTTTGAAAATAAAAGAACGGATATAAAATTATAATAAAATATGTAAAAATATAACTTAAATATTTGTTTCTTTTGTAGCGAATACAAGCCAGTACGCCCATTACGTTTTTAATACCTTGGACCAGGATCACAGCGGGCTTCTCAGTTTCGAGGTAAATTTATACATATATAAAATTTAATTATTTTCTAATAAAATTCAATAAGACGATTGCATATCATGGTGTTACACATAATAATCATATATTTCATAGTTTTTTTGCAATGTAAAGTAATAGTTGATTTCTGCATGCCTTTTTTGTCCTTTGAAACTGTTTTGCATATTACTTTGAAAGTTAGCATGCATAAAATCACTATTAATCTCGCATTCTATATTTAACTCAGGTTAATATAATGCAGATTAATATTATATAGTTCTCGAAGCGAGACATGTATCGTGATATACTTCTCGCAAAATGCATGCTATGAAAACTGTAGAATATTAATTACAATTCTTACATTTATGATTTTTGTTTCAAAATTTACATAAAATAATTAAAAATGTGTATTACACAAAACATTTCTGTTTCTTTTTTTATCCGGAAATAAAGATATGTGTGTGTACTATTCTTTAAAAATACATTTCTTAAAAAATACTTTTTATTAATATTTACAAATTTTCTGACATCTAACAAGTATAAGGTGTAGAGATACAAAAAAAGAACATCTTGTTTAGTAACTTGCAGTCGGAAATGTATTATTTATTACATTTACAGAAAGTGACTAAATTACATAGTACTTAACTACATTTCTTGCATATGCGATTTAGTGATAATTAGCGGTAATTAGCATAAACTAAATATGTAAATAAAGCAGCTAGAAATTAATAATGTAATTAACACTTGATTGTACCATTGAATATTTAATCAAGTTTAAATTACTAAATAGAAAAAAGTATGTAATATGCTAGTTAATATTCTAATTTTAAAGAGAATTTGCATAAAATATACATATATAAATTGACAATAAAATTTATTTTATTGCATTATTTAATTTCTTAATTTTACACTTTCTTCTCTTAATTTAACAATGACTCTTGATGAAATTTCATTATTATTGCTGCTATTATAATTACCTATATTTACATATATAAAGAATAACGTACGTCATATTCTAAGTAAATATTAAATCAATTAGACCTGACACATCAACATTCAACATTGTATTTAACTAAGTTTATCAAATAATAGTTTAATCATTCGACACTCATTTTAAATACTATTTGCGGATGGATATATGAATGCAGATTTGCTAAATACATCAAAGTTTTGAAAAATAATAAGATTAGAGCAAAAGTTATAAAAAGAGGTCATCATAAAATAATTTTTTAACTTTTGTCTTCCGGACTACTAAAGTAGAATTGTTTTATACAACTAAAATTATGCCTTCATTTCCGTGGAAAATTCATTAAATTCAATGTAAATCTTTCATCTTCTTTTATTACACGTGATGAAGTTCTCACGTTAACCTCTGATATTCAACCGTGCTTAATTAAGTTATCTCACCGGAATCTCTGCTGGTGGACGTGTTCCCTATTGAGTAGTATACGACAAACTTTCAGTATAGTTCTCAGTGTTATACAGTAGGGGACTATAACGATGAAAAGTTAACGCGAATATATTTAAGGATTATATGCAAGTTGTTATCATATATGCTTTGATCTCAGATTAATTTTCACGTTTACAGCAGGATTATGATAAAATAAAACACTATTTTCTCAAGCTATCAAAGATTTATAACAAGAAATTCTATATGCTGATAATTTTTCTAACAAACAACTTCAAAAATCAAGAAATATTTTTTTAATTCAACATCTTTTTTTTCTCAGTGTACGACTTAAATCGCATTATATGTTCGCACTCTAAGATCTGCACACAAGCGCGCAAGAAAGAAAGATTACCATTCCTCTTTTCTCGAGATAATACTTTACTGGAGTGCACTCGCTCTCGACGTGTGGGCAACAGAACCTCCTCCATCTTCAAGGTTTCTTCGACTCTTCCTTATTCTTCCTCTCCGTCCACTTATCACTTCCTTTGAGTGTCGACGAAAAATCCGGTGACCATAAGATTTAATCATTGCGGTCAAGAAATCCATAACATGTTTATAGGTTAAACTGTTGTTATAAAACATGTAAACATTTCTCAAAATTTGCTAATCTTAATAAAACAGTCGTTTGATAAGTAGTAATTAAATATTTTTTCTAGAATTGTTAATGTAATATTTCTAAAAGTATAATATTATTATTAAATACAAAAGTATATATTAATGAAATTTAATGTGCGCAATAATAAAAAATTAAGTAACAATTATGAATCAAAGTGAAAAATATATATCCGCTTTTGCGAATATAAATATTTTATTTCAGTAATACAAAAACAATTGTTAGTCATGACATTTTTTGCTTTTTTAAGCAACTACGAAACTGGAAATTTTTTAGGTTTTGTTTTTGTCAGTATATACATGTTTCAATCGTTTGTGCAGCTATTACGGCAAAAGTGAAGTCGAAATCATAAACTGCAGCAACAACGAAAATTGTCTAACTGTAACGTACCACACAGTAAAAAAGAAATGTTGTGAGCATCTGTGTCATGAAAAAAAAATTCGTGCACTGTGAGTAAATCTGCTTCAAGGGGAGCAAATAACAGAACGAGCGTCACCGGAACTTTTAATTAACTATGATATTTCTCACAAAGCTCTCTCTTTTTTTAATATGACTTATTCTGCGGCTTACTTCTCTCATCCTCCTTATTTTCTAACGTTGCAACGTTCCCTGCAGATATAACCACGATTTAATCAAGAACCTTCATAGATATTTAAAAGCTAATTGCAATTCAGTTTTGCGAATTTATTTACGTATTTTACAAAATACGCAATATTGTACGATCAATTATGAGACATATAAAAGTGATGTGTTTTATTCATTATCTTATATGTTAATAATGTGGTGCATAATAAATAATATCAACGATGCAATTATAATTTTTAAAAATAAAAAAGACTTTTTTGGTACATACTATAAAAGTTAAGAGATAAGTTTTAAGAAATTTAAAGAATTTACACAAATTAAAAATTTTTATTTGTCCTATTACTTATCTACAATTGTATGTAAATTCATTCTATTTATAATTCATATTACATGTTTTTATACATAAAACTGCGTGCATAACTTGATTTTAAAAAAATAAATATCAAGTTCTTTTATTTTGATTAATTAACTGAAAAAAACAAATTAAATTAAAAATAAAAATTCTTTTAATGATATGTTTTCCGATAGTGATTAAAAATTGTGACACTTGTAGTAAAAATCATTTGCATGTTCTTTGATTACATGTGGATCTATACCAAGCAGTTAAAAAGCATTTTCGTGTAATGTTAGAAAATCTATCAACACATCCATTTAAATTCATTAATATAAAAATTAAAAGATGAGAATAGAAAAGAATTTATTGATTGTCTTTAGAATTTATTACTTAAAAGCATTGGTTTTACTACAGTGAGTAAGATAATAGATTTAAAAAATCTTTATTCGAGAAACTATGTCACATAAAAAAACATGCGAAATATAATAGAACTCTCATGCGTGTTATCAAATTATATGAAAAACTGTATTTTTAATAGGTATATAAAAATGAAAAGATAGTCTACCAATAATTTAGTAAATCTGTTTATTTATGCAATACAAAAAATATGAATTATTCATATTTCGCATTAAATATAAAACATCTGATATAGTAAAATATTGCCAAGTTTTTAAAACATGCGCTTTTATTTTTTAAGCGCGCAAAACTAAAGAAATTAATTTATTTTAAATTTTTAACAAGTTTCATTATTGTAGAAATATCTATAGTTTTTCTATAGTTTCTATAATATTTGTACTTTTTATTGATCTTATTATTGCCGATAATTGTATTAGAGGTAAAGTTTATAAATATGAAAGCAAATCTTTATTCTTTTCATTAAGGGAGAGAGAGAGTATACAATTAAGATCATTCAATTAAAAGTTTATTCCTGCAACATAAAATTTAACGATTTTAAACTTGTATAGATTGTGATAACGATCTATTATGTTTTTAAGGTAAAACTACTTTACTAACTAAAGGGGTCTTAATATAAGAATTATAAAAATTAAATAAAAATTAAATTTTAATATAAGAATATATTATAAAACTTAATGTGATACTTAACTGTTTTGATTATAATGTATACATACATTTATTTTAATTATATCACAAATTTTTAATACGTAACGAGATTTACTATACATTTGCAATACATTATACATTTGCAATAACAATAAATATGAATATAATGTAAGAGTTAGCTATAAATTTTTACAACTATTTTCTTGTTTAACACTAAAATATCATAATATTTTAGAATATTATCTATATAATGCTATTTCAAATATTTTATTAATCTTAAATACTGTAATGCTATAATAAAAGCTTAAAATCTAAAGTTAAAATATAAAATATAACAGAATATTAATATAATATAGAACAGAATATAATACGGATTAAAGTGTAACATTATCTGTTTGAAGTAAAATGTCTTATTATAATTAAAATGTCTTATTATAATTTTCTATTAACGAATTATCTTATTAAACATATTAACAGGCTTAATAAAATTTATCAAATTTATTTTATAAAAAATGATTGTTATTTTATTATTATTTTAAGAATAGTATGCTGTACTTTTGAAAATTTTTAAGATACAAACTTTAGAAACAAATATTTATATTTTAAAAATTAAATAAAAATATATTTAAAGAACAGTTGCTACGATCCTTAAATACGTAATGAGTTCCTTTATTGTTTGTAATTTTCGATTAATTGAGTAGAGTTCTATTGCCGTTTCCGACTCTTGATATAATCACAGCGACCTGGATCAACAATCGATATTTATTCGGACGTTTCATTGTTTAGATGCCCAGGAGTAAGTCAGTCATATATAAACATGTACGTATAATTGCAAATTTCCTACTGCTGTAATGTTTGCATACCATATATCAAACGCATTATCTTCACGTTTCCGCACGAATTGGTATGTTTGGTCTGATTATAATGACTTATAATATCATAAAAGTAATTCCACAATTATGAAAACTATTATATATATATACATACAACTAGTATATATATATATATATATATATATATATATATATATATATGTATATATATATATGTATATATATATATATGTATATATATATATATATATATATATATACATATGTATATAAGCAAATTAATATTATAGAATATAATAATGTACAACATAGGCTATTAAAAAGTTTTTTTTTTTCAAGAAAATTTCTTTATAAGTGAAAAGTTTGAAATCACAATGCATGGAAACATGTAAAACGGGGCGAGAAATTCGTGGATTTTGACTGTAAGTAAGATTAAGTGATGTCAGGTATGATGTATGTCAGGATTTAGACCTTCTAAGAGAATTTATACAACATTTGGCGATTTTCTACTCTCCTTATACTACGATTATTCTTTCGCCTTATCCTACGACAATAGATTATATTTCAAAATTCAGTTTCAAGTTATTGAATTTATATACTAAAAAAATAGGGAGTTACATGCTTATTAGAGATACCAATTTGTTAAATTACTATATACTAATGATAAAAGTTCTTGTAAAAAACATATTATATTATATTTATATTTCAGTAACATATATTTCACACATTGCAATTTTCTTTTCAAGAAAAAATTACACATATTCACACATGTGAAATTATTTAATTTGAAATATCTTCCATCTTAAAGTGCATATTATTAATTCTATCATAATGTTTAAAATTTTTCAAATCTTTAAAAATGGATTATTAATTAATATAAATTATTATTAATATACTATAATACAATTATAATATATTATAATACACTATAATATAATTATTAATAGGATTTGTCATTTAATTTATAACCAAAAATGAAATCCTTTTAATTTAATAGTTTATTATAAAAGTTAATTATAAAAATTATTTTATGAAACAATATAATAAAATTAAGATTTTTTAAATGTTGTATTAAGTTTGTGTATATTTCTGATTTAATAATGTTACATTATGTCATTAATGATACACTAAATATATCAACATAGTTGTTATTATATAATAAGTTACAGAAATAGTGTTGTTGATGTTTTAATGATTATATAAATTTTTTTTTATTTTTTTTATTTTTTTTATATTTTGTTCCAAATCTTCAAACTTTATTAACATTAATCATTCAACATTTATTTTTATTTTGTCTTTTTTCACCTTTCTAACTTTATTCTTTGTGACCATTTAACACAATTTGCTGGGCTAACAGCTTCATAAAATACGCTTTTTGATCTCCAAGATACTATTAACCGATAAAGTCAAAGCTAATACATGTCATTTTACTTACCACAATCTAAAGATGACATTCATTATTTTAATAATTAATATACTTTTTATTCTCTCGATATTTTTCATTTTTTTATGACTGAAGTTTATTTATTGCCGTAATTATGTCATTGCTTATTATATGTTTAAGATTAACTTGTAATGTAGATAAGCATTAAATTTTCTAACTCCAGTATTTTTTTATTTGCTTAAATGTATAACTACCGATCGACATTTTTATTTTATTAGAATCAAAGCCAAATGTATGTAGTTAGCAAAGTGACTTCTGCCATAAATTGTTCGTTCGAACCCTGAGAGATTATCGCGAATAAAATCTGCGATATCGTTTCACATAATTGCACAAATTTTATTACAAGACTAATTAAAATTTTATATTCAAGAGAAGAGATACTTAAATGTGGTGAGACAAAGGGGAGCAGATATTCTATTCAATTCAATTTCTATTTCGCTTCTATTTAATTTCGCCGCTGCTATTATTTTTTCCCTCGCTCTGCTTTTAGCAGGTAATTAAAATCATCATGTGAGTTTTAATTAATTGTGGAGTCTATTACAGAAGAAAGCGTATTAGGCTCGCTATTATATCTTACCGAATTATTTCCAAAATGTATACAAATGTGACAATACACTGATTTCTCATTCCATGACAAACTTGAGTTAATACAAGTAGTATAATAGAACTCAGGCCGTAATTCTGTTCTATCTTATAGTTGCTACATTCGAAATTCTAGACGAATTTCCATAGTAATTGTTCCAGAAATGGACGTAGCGCGCCAGTTCTATTACTTATGGCTGTACTTACGCGTCTGATATGTGTCTATATCTTGCGCAACATTCGTGAACTTCTCGCAATTTCACGCTTATACGCATACATATTAATACGAAGCGGGATTTCTGCGTCGTAACTTAGCTGACTGATAACGTAGTTTATTCCCAGGCAACACGTTACACACTGTCGCCATTATTTGCTCAATTACCGCACGATTAAATTTAACATCTTTCTGTGTCTAAATTGCTTTTGTACAAGCGACCTATTTCTCTGAAACAGCAGTTGTCCATCTTTTTTATTGCTCTTTTTGCATGAACAAAATTTGCATGAACGCGTAACATTAATGCAAGAATGCATTCAAGAATCAAGATTGTGCTTTTATCTAATCCTATATTACATGATATAGAAAAAATATGTACTATTATTATTACAGTTATTATTATACATAATAATAACTTTGTTTAAAACTATACTAAAGAACAAAGAAAGAGTGATGAAAACATATAAATTTATTCGTCTGATTTCTAAAACTTCTGCATGGTTTAATAAACTCCTTTCCATACTTTTTTTATTGATATTTATTTAAATGTCATCAGATACTTTAGTTTAAAAACAAAAAGCATGAAGTACATAGATTAGCAAAAATAATAAATAAATATAATACATAGAATAATTGCATTTTTCGATCTCCACTTATTGTTAGTAAATATTGCATAACCGACTATTAAATCTCATGCGGTATGCTCGCATCTTTATGTTTTATTCTAAGTTCGGTACTGCATCGTTATCCAGAACTAAAGTTTGTCACTTCACTTTCTATTAGCGTTATTTATCCGATTATTACACAATGCAGTTCTAATCGTCCTTACGTGAAAATATGATCGTTTATATGCAATTCTGAATGAATATCATAGAATAAGAGAAAAAAACTAAAAATAAGTGAAACACATGTTATGTGTGAGAGATGGTACATTATTATAAATTTTTATGGCTTTGGAATAAAACGAGATAAAAGTAAATGAGTTTAAATATTTAGACTATGCTTTACGAAGAAGCAATGGTAAACATATATATAAAGAAGACTTATGAAATATAATAGATCCGAGAAATAAGACAAAGTAAATTTGCAACTAACTTCAAGAGGGACATGTTTAATCACTTATTAAAGATTATCTTAATGTAAAGGACAGAAACATGGGGGAGTGTAAAGTATATGAGACAGTAAAAAGGTGATAATAAATATACAAAATAATCACTAGCAGGGCTAGGATACAATAATTTAGAAAAAAACAAAAGTATAGGTTATGAGAATATAAGTCAGAAAAATAATACTGAAATTCGAAGAAAAGATTAAGGAAGATACAACTAATAAAATATTTAAGGAATGCTTAATTGAAATAGAGAAAGATAAACAAAATAAAATCAAGTGGAAAGCAGAGAAAAATGTATTTTCATAGGAATGTTCAAGATATATGTTCAAGGTAGAGAGAAATGAAAAGAATAAGAGAGAGAAGAGGTGATATTGTAAGTTAATCGAAAAAGAATATAGAAATTCAGAAAGAGCAGATACAATTTAATAGAATACAAAACTCTAAGTATAAAAAAGATATAAGAAACTTTGTTTAATAGGGGTCCCAGAATATTTAAGAAAACAAGTAAAAAAGACTATTAAAAACTATCGCAAGATTTAGATGTGAGAGTGAAGAGAGTGAAGAACTTAGAAAATTTTAACGAAGTCAGGAGAGAAATTTTTTTAGGATATGTCAGAGTGAAACTGAGAACATCTTGCAACGAGTTGTATTGCAGAAATAAGAAACAACACGGTAACAGTGCAATTACTGACGGAAAAGGGAGAAGGAATCAGTTGGACGAAGAAAATCATCAAAATGAGAAAAGAAAATAAGGAGAACCAAAGAAAGCTAAAGGATCTTTTAAGAATAGAAATAATAACAACAGGGTAACATTAAGAAACAAATATATAGTAATAGAAATATAAGAAATTAGACTAGTTAAAACGTGTGCGTTTGGAAATAATATTATTATTTCTTTTGTGTAAAACTTATGACACACGTTATCGGTAAACAATGTTATGTCGTATTATTGTAATTTGTCTTTTAAAACCTAAAGACAAACTGATCATTTATCTATTTACAATATTCTAAACAAATATTATAAAGTAAGAGAAGAAAAATAAAAATAAGCGAAACACATGTCATGTATGAGAGATGGATACATTATTATGTAATGTAATGTAATTATTATGTTGTATTATGACAACTTGTGTGTATCTTACAAAATATAAGCATATATCATCAAATGTCTCGTGACATTATCCTACTGCTACAGACAATGTTGTTTTTTATGTTTCAGGATTTTGTTACGGGCTTAAGCATACTATCTCGTGGCTCGATAGACGAAAAACTTCGTTGGACGTTCTCTCTTTACGATATCAACGGCGACGGCTGTATCACGAGGGAGGAGATGACGGACATTGTGACTGCCGTGTATGAGCTGCTGGGAAAATTTGCTGACCCCAACTTGGATCATGAGGGTGTACGCGAGAAAGTGGATCGTATGTTTCAGGTAGAAAAATGAAAACAGATCTTCGAACACCTATATTTAGAAAAACCTTCAAAATTTTCGACATTTAATATATTATAAGTAGATATTATGAGCAGAGAAAAAAATTTAAAAACTAACAGCATCATAATTTTTCCAAACCTTTCGGTTTAGAAACAAAATTTAATAAACCTATAATTAATTTATAATTTGTTAAAAAGACATGATTCAGTTAAAAATATCAGTCGATTGGAGCTTTGGGTAAGCGTAACATTTAAATTAATGAATCTCGTATCTCTTTCAAACGTGCAATGACTGTCGATAATCTGTTCACTTCGACGAAAGAAAACGAGCGTCTGCGAAGAGTGTATTCGTGAGACAGGAACGAGCCTTTCTTTTTAGAAGCTGTCACATTGTTAGCTGGATGACAATGCCCGCAGTGCACTCGGTCTCTGCACCTATCTCCGCCGCTACAGGCAAAAAAAGAAGCAATCTGTTTTACAGAGACAATTTGCGCGGATGACGTGTCTTCTATCTGCCCAATACAAGCTATACGCTTCGTCAATCCTACGACAAATGAAGTTCAAAGAGTTAACGTTTTTAAATCATACTAACAATCGAATTGCACAAAATAGACACACACGCCTTCGTAAAACAATTGTATTGTAAAAAATATGGTAAATCCCACCCAATATAAAAAGATCAAAGAACATCATAGAATCATAGAACTTCCCATTTTACTGCAAAAAAATTATATTGTATCTAAAAAAATTATATAGTATCAATATATCTAAAAATGTGTTAAACATAGAAATAAAGTTCTAAGAAGTAATAAGTATCGTAATAAGTATATTGCTAATCTCATTTTGCTCGGATATTATGATCGCATAGATATACAATAGTCAATAAATACTCTTTTGCACATAAACAGTATTCTATTATATAATATTATTGGAAGATACGAAATTTCTGATCGAAAGCTTGTTTTGCGTATTATGGCTGGTAAGCTGTTATGATCCTAGATCTTTATCTTTAATTCTCTAAGATTGGACTCATTGATATGCTTCCTATGTTCTCGTTGACGTTGAGAGGAAACGCAAATTCGACAGTAAAAGCGACGCGGCCAGAAAGGGTAAACGCGTTGTTTAGCGCTGCTGCTTTTAAGACATGCACACGATACACACACTCATGGTCGCGTATGTGGCAGTCGTGACAACATAAGAGAGATAGGATTAGTACTATAACATGAAGCTCTAACTCGAAACCGCAGTATATACGCGCACCTTGCGTTTACATACATATATACGCGAATAGTTTAAATTCTAATTGCCTGTGGTCTCAGTTTCTCAAAGGCCCTAAGGGCTTTTCTCAAGGAACCACGCTACCTTCTCAATCTAACTTGCTCCCGCGCTCTGACACACATTATACAATAAACATGACACTCGGGGGTTTTAATCACTTTCATGACAAACTTCTAAAATTAATTTCTTGTAAAATTAATCTTTCTTTGAGAATGCACTATTAATGCACCAACAGATTAAATGAAGACATTTGAAAAAAAAAGTTTTATATGATATTTATATAATTTATGTAATGGTATAATAATGAAGAACACACAAAATTCTTATTCACACATCTGTATATTTTAATGTAAAGGAAGATCTGTTTGTACTTTTGTCTTATACATACTTTTATTTAATTGTGATATGTTCCAAAAATTAAAAAATAGATCTTTGCGTCTCACGTTATATCTCTATTAAATATTGACATATCAATTTGGTGAACTACAAGAAACAATTCGATAATAGTGACAGAAATTATTGGGCGCCATTCACTATCCAATTAAATGTTATTTCTGGATACCTACCGATATTCTGTAGTTAGACCCTTTGATTCGCATGATGTAATTTATTAGTCAGTTTGCAATCAATTCTGCAATTCACCGTAAACCGAAACGTCACCGTGAAACTGGAAACTACCTAAATTTCTGTGAACAGATGTTACTTGCGGTTAAACTTTATTGTCATAATATCAATACCATCTGCTACATGGACCAATGCCATATTGCCACATTATACTGTAACGCATGCAGAGAATATCGACAATAAAATTGTATTCTCGCGCGTGATAATCGATTATAAATTTCATTAATATATACGGATTGAATAAATTTCTTGAAGATATAACAATATACAATAACTATGCTACTATTTTTTCAAATATGTAGTCTTGTAGTAAGCAACTTGTAACAATGTTTCATTTTGTAGCAAAAAAAACGGAATGTCGTGCAACTTAGGTGTACGTTGTAAACGTTTTGGGTTTCCTTTTCCGGATATTAGCGTTTAGATACGTAGATAAATCGATCCAAAACTTTTGCTGACTCCCCCATATATGAAGTTTCGCAATCTCTACAATGAATTTTATAGCCAATACTGTTAAGCTCCTCTCTACTATTTTTATCCTTATGAACTCTACTGAACTTGTTTAGACGTTTAAGCATCTGATGCTAATCTTTCAGGATGATCTAATATTAGATTTTTTTCTGATTAGAGAATTTATTAGAGAATTTCTATATTCATAATTTTCTTGATATGCGATAAGATATTCATGTTCAATCATATATAGGACAGACGAAAAGACAATTAAGCACAAGGTTAAAAAAACATAACATAAGCTAATGTAAAGCTTGATCCTTCAAAATTTTTAGTTATTTCTGAACACATTTTTAATCTTAACCACTCTTTCGATTGAGAAAACATCAAAATTTTAGACATTGAATGCAATAATCAAAAAAGAATGATATCAGAAATGATATACATTAAGGAACAAAAACATGGAATTAATTCCCACACAGATTAAGAGCTGCTGAATGGGGTTTATATAGAGATTTTGACGAAACTTGCTAACTCATATTAAACTCGTTATTATTTATCCTTTCTTGTTTATACTCATATTATTTATTTCTCTTACTTTGTTATCGGCCTTTCACAGAGGATATTGTATGTTCGTAAATGTTCAACCGAGTCATTACGTATTGAGCGTTGTTAGGGTGAGGACGTGTATTGGGTTTTCAAGCTTTTTCGAGGAGCAACGAAAAATTTGATTCTACGTGCTTTTAACTCACGTCTGTGAAGTTGGTCCCACATTTTCAAAATTTGAAAAAAATACAGTTCTCTATCTAAATTAAAAAGAGTTCCGGCAATTAAAGCGGTCAAAATACAAATGAAAGTACGGAGGGCCAACTTCACGTTTGTGTAATTTCAAAGTGTCATAACTTTTTTATCTTAAACTTTAGCGCTTTTATTCATAAGGATAATCGATAGAACTCTTTGGGGGGCTATCAGAACTCTAAACGAAACGCCAAAATTCCAAAAAATATTTTTCACCTTATAGGATTTCGAAAATTTTCAATTCTGCAACTTTAACTGGCTACTTTTTTATTTTGCATCGTAGCGCTTCGAATGTTAATAATTATCAATAGAACTCTTCGGGGGGCTACTAGAACTCTCAACAGAACGCCAAAAAATTTTTGCCTTATAGGATGATTTAAAAATATTTTTTAAAGAATTTTAGCGTTCCTTTAACATTTCTGTGCAACTTGCGAATTTTAACAATTATTCTTATGATTTTAACCAAACTTCGATTGGAATAACGACGATTAACTTTCAGTGTTACCAATAGCATTTCTGTTAAACGATCTCTCACGTTTTATCACATAAGGCCACTTTGATCAACCTCCGGTTAATTTAATCGTTGATTAACTCAAACAACAGAGTTGCCAACGTGACATATTTTGACACATTAGACAGAGAGAGAGGGAGAGGGAGAGGAGAGGGAGAGGTGGGAGAGAGAGGGAGAGGAGAGGGAGAGGGAGAGGAGAGAGAGAGAGACACCGGAGAGAGAGAGAGAGAGATCGTTTAACAGAAATGCTATTGGTAATACTGAAAGTTAATCGTCATTATTCTAATCGAAGTTTGGTTAAAGTCATAAGAATAACTGTAAAATTCGCGAGTTGCACAGAAATGTTAAAGGAACGCTAAAATTCTTTAAAAAATATTTTTAAATCATCCTATAAGGCGAAAATTTTTTGGCATTCTGTTGAGAGTTCTAGTAGCCCCCCGAAGAGTTCTATCGATAATTATTAACACTCGAAGCGCTACGATGCGAAATAAAAAGTTGTAGCCAGTTAAAGTTGCAGAACTGAAAATTTTCGAAGTCTTATAAGGTAAAAAATTTTTTTTGGAATTTTGGCGTTCCGTTTAGAGTTCTGATAGCCCCCCAAAGAGTTCTATCGATTATTCTTATGAATAAAAGCGCTAAAGTTTAAGATAAAAAAGTTATGACACTTTGAAATTACACAAACGTTGGCCCCCCCGTACTTTCATTTGTATTTTGACCGCTTTAATCGCCGGAACTCTTTTTAATATAGATAGAGAATTGTAGAACTCTTTGGGGGGCAATTACAACTGTGTCCATGTTTTTCAAATTTTGAAAATGTGGGCCAACTTCACAGACGTTTTTAACCCATCACCGACAGTGATGTAGTATTATGAATTACACATTATAATCATCTGCGCTTTGTATCTATATCTACATCATGTATATTTTTTCTCCCAGTTTATGCATGTTATACGCATTATATCTATATCCACATCATTTTTTTTTCTTTCAGTTTAGTCGTGTGTTTACTGATGAACGCTTTGTAAGCCGAAACATTTAAACGTATTTATTCTACTGAATTTGTTTACATTTTATTTTGTTTGTATTAATATGTTTACTCGGTTTTGGCCTATTTGATTTATCTATTTTGAATGTTTAACGAGCTTTTATACTTTCTTTTTGAATTTTACACTGGTTCATATATTTTTTGTTTTATTGATTTTAAATTTCGATTACAATTATTGATATGATGCAATCTTATATTGTAGATATATCGTTTATGGATAATTCATTTACTTTATTAAACATTATCATATTTTTTATTTACTTTCTCTCTCTCTCATTATTTTAATTAAACATTTCCTTTTTATATTGTGATACAAATACTTATTTAGCTTATTTGAATGCATTCTATTTTTGCTTCAAACGTATGTCGGTAATTATTTAGAATAACGGACCACCCTCCGATGACCTTGACCTTGACATATGTTGTCAAGGTCATCCTCCTGAGTGACCTTCGGAAGGTTTTAGCTCTCGGTCACTACTTGTTAAAAAGTTATAAACAAAAAAAGTTTGAAAAATGTGGCAGTTATTTTGAATACAGCTTTACACATCCACCGCCAATGACCAATGAACAAAAGAAGTTTCACGACACTGTGTGTATATATGCCATTCCTACTGTTGTTGATATTTCTTATGACTTTGAAACGGTATCCGAAAATAAATCAGTATACGATACATTTCAATTATTCCGAATTATTCTGCGATATGGCTGTAGAGAATATCATTTTAATCATTACATAGCAAAATTTATGTTTAAAAAAGCATTTGACTTTGACGAACGATTAGACGCTTTTTTCGAAATAATGTCTATTATGTATTCCATAAATATAAATATCAATGAATAAAATATACATTAATATTAATAAAATAATTTTTTGTTAATTCACTGCTTTAATTAGGCTCATTACTCGAAGTCTAAACAATTCTAAGCGCATAATTTGAAATATGGTGTAAGAGTGAAAACGTATAAAACATAGATTCGCGTCAAAAATTGCAAACCCATGTGGAACCTCTCTTCGCATTGAAAAGTGTACGCGTGGAGGCAGTGTGTTCCGCCTCTTCCCCCTATGGGGGAGGACTCCACTACCGAGAAACTACACACATAAGTGTGGGTGGAACTCGCTTCGTGTGGAAAGTTGTAAACCGAGTAAAGCGAGTTCCAATTTTGACGCGAAGCTAGGTTTTACGCGTTTTCACTCTTACACCATATTTCAAATTTCGCATTTTTTGAGAAAAGATTGATTACAGAGCATGCGCATGTGGCGACGTTTTTCAAACTTTTTTTGTTTATAACTTTTTAACGAGTAATGACCGAGGACTAAAACCTTCCGAAGGTCACTCAGGAGGATGACCTTGACAACATATGTCAAGGTCAAGGTCATCGGAGGGTGGTCCGTTATTCTAAATAATTACCCTTATGTCTTTTTTTCTTTCGATTTTGTGTTTACTATATAACTATCTGTCACTCTGACTACCGCTTCAAACAGATCGCTAGTATAGAAAAATAAATGGAATAAATGTACAAACATTAATCAAATAATAACATTATTGAATATAAATTTTCTTAATTACGTTTAGTGACATTAGAAATTTTCTTTAATTATACTGATAACAAGAGTTGCGTGTATATGAACCACTTTTGTCATATAATGACAATGTATAAATATGTGTTTCATATCATTATGTAATATTGATAAAATTATATATATATATACATATATATATATATATATATATATATCACAATTATAAATATCACACAATTATATATATCACAATTATAACAATTGAGTTATTATTGTAAATTAACCTTTATTATTTTTTACATTCAGAATTTGGAGACTATTTTGAAATATTGGGAAATGCATTACATAGATCCACAATTATGTGAACAATAATGTAGAAATTTTTGCCACACAAATATTTCTTTATACGAGTGAATTTTAATGAAGTTCTTCCAATTTCCTGATTTTAATGAAGTGTTTCTCAAAACCAAATAATTAATAAACTTTCTTTGTAAGTCAAACATACCGTATGTCTAAGTTTTTATTCTTTCATCTTTACGAGATTCTTTCAAAATAAAGCACTATTAAAGCTAACCCCAGTCATGAATACAAGCCACGAATGAAAAATGGACCGGTGGACACTTTATAAACTTCTAACCGCGGCACAATGGCTTTAAACGGTTACGAAGATTTTCAATGTGCTCGTAGAAAAGTGGTGAAAGAATCGTTTCTGTCCTTCGCGTTTTTGTGTAAGATTCCATCAATATTCTTCTTAGATAACTTCCTTAAATACTCTTTATCGATAAATACCAAAAAATTTTAGTTGTTATCAAATCCTTCTAAATTCCAGGATATAAATCTATTTATTAATTCCTATTTATATAATTCTTTGTATAATTTTAATTTTAACTCATTATATTCATATGTGGTCATATGTATTCTTACGTCTTCCCTTTTTTACGTCTTCTCCATAACAAAAGAGCAATTTATTCTTAATTTTTCGAAAACGTTTGTTTCGATTAAACTGATACTAATTAATCACGAGGAAAGCAGAGGTAACGAACATCACAGAAATCTGCGTTGCTCGTAGTACTAATTAAAAACGAGCTTTATTCGAACCGTTCGCTCCAGATAACGATTAAATTCGTCCTATTGTTTCTGGAAACTGCGCAACCAGCTCTTCAGCGCTTCTCATCACAGAAAAATGGGCTACCTTGCTAATTTTTGGTTTTACGATTAAATCGTTTCCATGTTACATTATTCAAACAAGAGAGCAGAGAACATGGAAGAGAAAATGTAAAATATGAAAATTATAAGCTTAATTAAATATATTTAATGGTAAAATCTAATAAAAATCTTGATTGGTTTGTTAAAAATCGTCCGAAGAGCTATTTTAAATATTATTCAGTGGATTTGCTAGTAACTCATATATGACATGAAACAAGTGTTTTTTTTTTTTTTTTAATGAAGGATTTGAGGATTTAAGCTTATCTTTTTATTCATATAAAATTGAATAATAAGATTTAATAATAATAATAATAAGATCCTATTACAGTCGGTTCTCCTACATTTCTGTACAATTTTCCCATATTTCTGGTTATTACTTATAATTATAATATGATTGTAAGGCTACGATTAAGTCATGTTTATACGATTAAGACTTGTAGTAAGTCATAATCAATTAATACAATGGTATACGACAATAGGTACCACCCCACACATACAAACTTTCTATTTCGCAATGCGAGAGCAATAATAATTTTATCAATTGCACAATAACCGTTTTATAGCTTGCAATCTAAATGATCATACATGAACGTAACACAACTTGAACCCAACTTTGACTTTCGGTGATATTTGTTCCATAAATTAACTCGATTTAATAGATTGCCATAAATTGCAGCTAACGCCCAACAATTAACGCTTTAACGCCTTCGCTTCTAGTTAAATAAGCTTACGAAAAGAGCACTGTTAATTAAAAACTAAGTATATTTATTCATAACTATCAATAATTTATTGCATTGGAAACAATAAGCCAATTTTCTTCCTTAAATGTTGTATTTTTAATAATTGTTTCGATGGCAAGAATATAATCAAATTAATATTAAATAACATTAAAATAATAAATTATTTGTACGTTACACAAAAATAATGATATTATTTTTTAATATTGAAAAATATAGTTGAAACATACGACGCAGAAACAGACTTCTAGCGCAACCATGGTCGATCAGTTTTACATCAGTTCTACTTTAAGTGACGCATACATTTACATCGGCATTCCATCGTAGAAACGCGGAAGTGTGAGAGGACGTCTACGTGCTTTTTCGTCGTCGTATATCGTCTTAGGATATACGTCAGTGGTGGTTTTCCAATCTAGGTCAACGTGGTGCTTTTTTCTGAGTTTAGTAATTCCATTCATTCATAGTTCAGTCAATCAAGTTAGAATCGCGAGATATGAGGTACGAGATATGAGGATATCCGTGACCAAAACAAAGAAAGATTCATAAAGCGGATTTTCGTACCCTTCTATAGAATATCTACATAATACCATTATAACATTTTACATAATACTAACTTTTTGACACAATGTTTCATCACAGTTACGTTGTTCATTAAGTATTAAACTGATTTGTAACTGACAGTACAGTGCAGATTATAATGTTATAATTTTTATGGATACATTAAAAATGTTAATAAATTTTTTATTTAGTTATTAAGTTACTTTATGTAAACAACAGAAGGTATTTTACTATATGTATAACAAATTATACAATGTTTCGTTAATTTAAATACACATATATATAAGCCTATTTCTAATATCTTAATAGAATCTTTAATTTTATTAATTAATTTTGTTTCAGAAAATGGATGGCAACAGAGACGGTGTAGTGACGCTATCCGAGTTTTTGGAGGCTTGTCGAGCAGATCCGGATATCTCAACCAACATGGCTGCTCTAGACACTGCCTTCTGACACTCACCGCGTCCGCGATACATACCATGGACTTGAAGGGATCACTCGATTAGGAAATAAATCGCTCAATATTGTACCTTAACTCCTTGGACCAGAGAGGAAAGGAATTCCTCAAAATGTGTCCCGTCGTCCTTGAGCGACTGATATGCGATTTTTCAGAATTGATTGTTTCGAGAGACGATATTACGTCACTTTGCGCGTGTTAGCTCAACAAAAAATCTACTCAGCGGAATTTCTAGATATGCAAGAAAAGGATATTACAAGAAGAATAAATAACGGAGTGTTCCAGTCCGAGATTTGCAACTTAGATGTACCAAAAAATTACAAAAGTGGTTGTTTTGTGATAGGAACAAAAACTAAGCGAATATTTGAATTGATGTGCTGCCTCCCTCTTCCTTGAGATAGGATGTTTCTAGGATTAGATATCAGAATCTGCAAATGAGAAAATATATGGAACAGCAGATTGTGGAAGCAAGTAACGAGTATGTTAGGACGATAAAATAATTGGTATTTTTGCTTGAAACTTGCCTAGAAAATGATGATATCGTATGCAAATAACATGATATCTGCTACGAAAAGAATATATGTAAAGAACTCCCCAATAATTGTCGCATGTCGGCAAATTGATTTCATAAAGCTTTAGCATGAGTAAGTGGTTAGCAAATAAATGAGAATTAGCAGCGGATCTTTATATCGAAGGAACATTGCATCGTAAATTGTAAATGAAAGATTAAGAATGTATTTTTAAAACTTATGCACGACGTTACTCGCACTGTTTTATTTTTATTTTAATTTAATTTTTATTTTATTTTATTTTTAATTACAAACATTTTTTAATTAAAATTTACGAACAATAAGTCACATTAGTTAGTCTTTATATATTGTACATTTTTACAAACGTCTATATGAAAATATTAGATAGCATATAATATTAAATATCAATAGTTTACTTAATATTATTTTAAATATATTTTAAAAAATTCTTGCATAAAAAATGTTAATATTGCTTTTGTTTATATTCGTTGAATGCGTCTTCTAGATAAAAAAACACAATGATTATTTTATGTTTGAGTTACATCTGTGTACTGAGGTAATAGAAACACAACATGTATTCATTAACAGTTGCATTTTCAAACAACCGTATGGTACATTCACGTGAATACTCTCGTAGTCCTCGTTTTTAATAACAGTGTGTGAGTTCCGCGTGCATATAGAACTGTAACACAAAGAAACAAAGTTAAATGCGAGGATGAGCGTCAACTCACGAATATGAGACATACAAAGTTTATCGTGAATCCCGTCATACAGCTGGATATGTCAAGCGGGATTTGTTGTTTCTAGTGTGTAAGCATGTAGATGGTAAGCGATATCAAAATATTTATTTTTGTGACAAGTAAGCGTATTATCGTAAGATTTTAGGTAAAGACTGTGTGCTGCTAAAGAGAGAGAAGTGAATTGGATTAATTGAGGACAAAAGTGGAAGACATATTCGAAAACAGAGAAAAAACCTCTCTCTATCGATCTGGCATTAGAACGATCCATTGCCGAATATACACGAAATACATTTTATTATAATTAACCAACACGAGTCGTGGAGACCGGACCAAAGCTTCCGCGATGGGTGAAGAAGATTTACTTGAGCAAAGTATATTTAATCATTTTCCATCACTGCCTACTTCTGGATAACTATAAATAAATAAGAAAGATGAGCGAGATAAATGAAACGGAGTCTCCGATGCAAGAGACCAGCAAGTCTGATCGAAATCATCGACATTAGATTGGGAAACGACAAATAAGGCTTATATTTATTTAGATTTATACGAATTTAAAATATCTTTTCATTATGAGCGTTTCTTGTAAAATATTCGAGATAGCGAATCGCGAACTGCTATTTGGATATTTCTTCGATTTAGAGAATAATGCGACGACTAACTTCTTTAGCTAAACTGACATAACTCCAATTTACGCAGTGTTTCAATATGTCAAACGTGGAGAGATAGTAAAAGAAATACGAATAATAGTCAGTAAAGAAATGACAGAAACGACAAAAAAGACAGACAAGAATTACAGGTGTAAGGATTTCTTCGATTTTTAGCAGCGCCTATCTATATAGAGCATAAGACTTATATATAAATTGAGATAAACATCGAATGTTGTCTCATATCACTCGATCACTACCGCATGTCTTTGAAGTTACGTAAATAAGTGTATAAAAGACAGAAATGGGGTAATTGTGTCGTTTAGATTTCGAATTCGATCGGATATTAGTTTTAGGTGAGAGAAAGGAAATACTTTTACCCCACGATGATTAATCGGAAGTAAGCTAAATCTAAATATGTTATGAGCTTTTTTATGCGATGCCATTAGTTTTAGAATAATGTTATTGTTTTTTAAGAGTTAGCGAGACTAGACTGACGATACCTGGAATATTATAGTTTGCAAGATATAGAAAAAGTGCACACAAAATAGTAATTTTTTAATAAGAAGACGGAGTTATAGCACTTATTCGAGATGTGAGTTCTCATTATGTAACGTATCTTCCTATATCCTTAATCTATATTATCTGAACTATATAACCATGCATATATTTTCCTTTTACTTATGCTTATATATTTCCTCTAAAAACATACACTTCTCTATAGCTTTGATACTTCTTGTCGCTATCATTCAATCTCTATTGTATGCTGTCAAATTGCATGTTACCTTCTTTCGCAAACATCGAGTTATCTACAGGAAATGTCATAAAGTTTTAGTAACATAAGTTCGATCACGGTTTTATCAACGTAATATGAGAAAGTACGGCTTTAATTTAATTTATCACAAGTTATTTTGAACAGTGAAAAAACGAGATTGATAATGATTAATGTGTAAAATGTATTTTTTATATTAAATCGATCAACGATTGCCAATTTTTGGTTATATTTTATGTTATACAAACAGAAGAAAGTAATATAGTGCTAAATAATTTCTCAACAGTATTAACTTCACTTACTAACAATTTTACTAAACTATAAGCTATAATTGTACTGTGCTTTATTTAGTGTGATATCAATAGTTTTATATTATTAGACAATAAAAAATTTTATTACAACGCGATCAGAAACAAAAGAGTACAGTAATAATATCGTTTGTATTGAAGACATGTAATATTAGGATTATACTTCCTCATTTTTCTCAAATGTGCTTGAAATGGCTGCCTGGACGTAATCCAAGTATTATATTTTAAACATATGTATAATTGACAACTATGTGCTTAAAAGTAAATATGAGAATTGTTTATGCTTATTAAAACATAAAATTATTATTGGTTTTTAACACAATTCTGATGTAGGAATCATGTGGACCTTTCTATTCTGTACTGATACTCGAGGTTCTAGATTGCTATTGTGCTATCTCATACACATATGTGGTTTATATAAATCATACATATATACACTATTCTTCTTTATTTAATTAAGATAAAAGTGTGTACATAAATGCTTCCAATTTTTTAAATAAAAAACAATGTTATTTTTATTATATCCATAAGGTTTCTTATAATATATAGCACACATATTAATAACAACTTTCATAAACGACGAATTGCAAATTGCGTCCAATTAAACTTGAAAAAATCTTAGCACAGTTTCTGATCGCTGAAAAAATTATTTATAAGCACTTCTTCATGTATTTTTGCTGCATGTTTTTAATATTTCATGTAAAAAAAAATTGAAAAAGATAAATAAATGAGATTCAATATGTGTACGCAAATTAACATTTGCATAAAATCAAGCTATTTCTCGCAACAATCTATCATAAGTCTGCATAACATGATTATTATGTATGTAATTGGCAGACTTTTGGTTGCATTGCTCTTAAAATTTATGTCATGTGAGCAACGAGTAAAACATTGGAAAAAATAAAAGAATAGGGCATCTTTTTGATTAACTCTATCACGTGGATACTATCTATGTAGCTAGATCAGCCGCAAGGCTATAAAGCAAGTACTACTATCTTGACTCTTTTAACGTAGAAATACTATACTCGAATAGAATTCAAGGATCTATCTATCAAAATCTATCTCTTCTCTATAGATAGTTGAATCTTCACCGAGAGTACGTTTGGTGGTATCTATTTTAGATGATAACGTATAACTGCTGGACAGAGAAAATACAACATAAAATTGATCTGTGAAAGTGCTGTAAAACGCAAACGATGGAAGCAAGAAGGTAGCATCTGTTGTTTGCGAAGTCGAGAATTATATTTAAGAAGAATTATTAGATATAAAAAATGAAAGAGATAATGGTCGGGTTGTACACGTACTAGCTGACAGATGGTCCAATCATAGATTATATATTCATAACGGGGAAAATAAACGAGAACTTAAAAAAATAGCGCCTAACTGTGTTACGCGAGGTATGGGAAACAGCGCGCGTACAGAGAGTTATGACTGTATATAAAATATAAAAAACGCCAAAGATACATTTACATAGTCGGAAAAAGTCGAATTTCTACTTAAATTAATATTTGAATACTGATCTTTTGTGTTGCTTGAAACAAAAATTAAAATAAAAATTTTTCTCAAGATAATTACAGTGACACAAAGAAGAAGATTATGTATCATATTGGATTTATCATCTATTGAACTCCTGAAATAATCCATTAAATATTATTAATCTATTAAATAAATAAATTAGAATAATAAATGGAATTATTTTTTATTGGTAGTATATTATAGAGTTGTCATGTCGATTATCTAAATGTATCCTTGTTTATTCGAAGTTATTGCGCAATAAGTGTTTATTTTGTGACAAATATGTGTGTTATAGTAATACGCTGTAAGCTGTATCACGCGGTTTCTCAAGCATCGTAAATTGAACACAACAAAGTTAAAGAGAAATTATTATATGATGTTAAAATATGAAGGATTTTAAACAGATTATAAAAAGCAACAGGCAAGAGATATTCATATATTTTCAGTGTAAATCAAGTATGTGTATATACTGGTGGTAAGACTACGTATCTCATAGCTTTAACGGCTCGCCGATGCCTAGGTGGAAGCAATCTTCTTTGGTAGCAATATCGAAATTGCGAGTCAACGACGCCGTACTACGTCTCGTTGTAAAAAAAACTACATGGCCAATTTAATGTGTTCTGTTAACAAAGATGGTATGTTTCCACTCGAGGAAGAGCATAAAGGAGTAATTGTTTGGATGTTGATTGTTAAATGTTAGGATAGATTGATACGTCGTTATAGCCTTTCAACCCGAATTACACATTAAGTACTTGAATTTTGTCTCTTATTTTCGGCTACATTGCGTTGTTATTTCGTCGAATTTCAATTGTTGCTACATGTCACCACTTATTACATAAAATGTTAAGCATCGCCTTAACGTAGCTCTTCTTTATATTCAGATTTCGAGGAAAAAAACCAAATGTTTGAATTTGCACCTCTGCTTTTCTGAAGTCAAAACCAATTCTTGCTTCAAACATTTTTTTTCAGTATTGTCCCAAAAAGATGATTATTCGCGACACCGTAAACTATTTGTATTATCGTATAAGACTTATTTAAAGAGATCTATGGAACGTTTTGTCTTTTAGAAATTTTACGTTCGTGTTATGTTTAGTCATGTTTTGAAACTTAAACATTGTCTCGCAATTATTACAGATCATTTATTGTACTAATCTCGGAAGTATGTATTTTATAAATAAATAGATAACCAACGTATACGTGTTGTCATTTGTTTTACTATTATTATCATTATCATATCACGGAAGGAAGTCACAGAAGGAAAGCTATTGAATAGAATAATGTATAACGATGATGATGATGATGATAGTAGATGTATAGAAAATAGTAGATATATAATAGAAAAAAAATTGTATGTCGAAATACTTTTCATATGCTTTTATCAAAAAGCAGATCTTAACAAAAAAAGAGAAGAGTACTTGTACTTGTAAATTCTGTGTCTCTCTTCAATAGCTACAAATTTCAGATAATTATCTCTATTGTGTGTGTGTGTGTGTGTGTGTGTGTAATAGAGAACACACACACACACACATGTAATATAATATAAATACAAATTTTACTGTTACACGTATCACGCAATATATTCGCAAGCTTTTATTACTCCAATTATTTGTTACGATTATTCATATAAACCGCGTTTAGTAGAGCAAACCGTTGAGTTGTCTTAAAATCCTCAAATTTAATTGAAGGTAAGACTCAATCACGACGAGCACTACAGGGCGTAGTCTCGGTGCGAAATTCGTAAAATTTGAACGAAGACACATTCTGTCTCTCTTGAATAATAAGTAAATTATTCTTTACTTGTTTTCGTAAATCTTCTTAAAAGAAAGCTCGGAATGCGATGAATGATTGCACCTTGCTAAAAATTATGTTATGAAAAGCGTTTGATTCTCATCGCAAATTCAAATTATTTAGCTTTCAAATTCAAGCCTCGATACCAGACGCGCTCTATCGGCCGTTACGTTAGTTCCAGTGCACCGTTGTACGTACGAACACGAAGCGCGATCGCGATTCGAAGTTAATCGCGCATTTCGTCCGTCGAAAGCACAGTGAGTGAATTTTCGTCGAGAGTGCCGATTAAAACGACGGGCGATCATCGTAGCGTATCGGTTATCGCGGGTTGTCACGATCAGCGCCGCTTCATCGAGCGTGATCGACGCTTGCACCGATTCGAAACCGTTGCAGTGACAGTGAGTACAGATTTCGATGACGTAGTTACGCGAAAGTGGTCCTTGTGCTCCTCCAAAGAAATCAAAGCGCGAGACTCGGTGAGAAATGATTCGTCAATGTCGAATCAACGTCGAAACTACCAAATTGATGTCAATTCGACGTCGCTCAATTCGAAATCGTTTCGACGTCGATTGACCCATCATTTCTCACTGGGGAATGTCTGGCGTACTTTTCGTTAGATGTGGCATGTTCAATATCCGTATCCTCGATGATTTTCATCGTACTCCACCGCGCTTGATAGAAAAATCCGCTACATAATCCTCATATGCCGAATATACACGTAATGCAAACTTGCGACAATTCCGTCAAGTGAACTCCGTGCGACCGTAGCGTCACTGTCGTGTTGGTAACGTGCAAGTTTTGTTACCGACGATACATTACATTCTTATATATAATATGATAGTTTCGTCAAGTTGACTCCGTGTGACCGTAGCACGATTTTAATTGTTCATGAATTAATCGAAGCATATTGTATTTATATGTAACAATTGCCAGTGATTGCGATTATTTTCTGTATTAGCCGCAATCGCCGCTTGTACGTTGTATCTTAACAGATTAAAAGCACGAAATTGCTGTAGAATAATTAATTATGATTGCTACATTTATGTGCATGAGTTAATCAAAAGCCTTTTTTATTTTAGTTATGGTACATTAAAATATGAAGTAACTAGCAGTAATAGCGATAATTCCCTGATTAGCCGTGATTATTGCTTGCATGCGTTGTTTTCTATAGATTAGAAACGTGAAATCGTAATAATTAATATTCTGATTATATCCTTATGTGCATTAATTGAAAACTTTTTTTATATCTTTTAACATATTATCTTAGATTAAAATGTAAAATAATAATCGGCAGTGATCGCGATTACATTTCACACTAGCCGTGATCACTGCTCGCATGTGTAGATATTTTATACATTAAAAGCATAAATTAATTTAACTTTTACATGCTTTTTATTTTTTGATGTATTGTTTTACTGTTTTTGCATTTTATTTTACACTAAAATATAAGAGTAATTAGTAGTGATTGCGATTATTTTCCATATTGGCCGCGATCACTGCTTATAGTTGCTTATAGATTAATTGTTATATGTAAATTAATAAAGCTGATGTTGTGATAGGTATTTGTAAGCATTCTACACTTAGAAACATTGTAACTAATGCTATGGTCACTATAAAAAATTATTTATTTTATCATATTTTAGATTATAATATTTACTGAATATAATAATTATTGAAACAAATATACCTCAGAAAACTAAGCAAGAAAGCATATGATGCCGAAAGAACATCAATCGTTATATCATTTTATTATATAGATGCAGTCAGTGAGAGATTTTGACATTTTGAAATTTCTGAGCACAATTTAATTTGGAATAAAAATACTAAAGCCCATCTAATGAAAAATCCGCTATCCAAATATGATTGGTTATAATTACGTGCGTCGACGCATTGTGCAATAAAGTGTATTCTCGTGTTCATATAGTGCATGGTAAATTTGTGACATAATATATTTGTGGAATTTGACTCTTGAAAATAAAGTAAATCTGGCAGTAAAGTGAATTTAAAAGCACATGATATTAATGTGTTGATGTGTTGAGTAGTGCATAATATGTGTGTGTGTGTGTGTAATATTCATCATTCGTTGGATAAATTTGGATATAGCTGATAAAGCATTTCTGAAGTTTGCAACAGACTGGCATGGAGTAGGCTGTAATACTTCGGCCGGTGAGTGAACCTATATATTATACCTATATATTATAGTATATTATACAATAATAATATTAATATAAGAGCGCACATTTATCTATATAGAATAAGTTTCAGTTTCTTGCTTTTTACTTGTTCTAATAAAAGTGATATAGTATATACAAAAAAAGTACTGTTCAAACTTTACAAACTATGCAAAATTTCACAAAAATGATAAACTTTATTACTATTTCAATAATGCTATTAAACTAATTCCAACTTAAATTACCCGAATTTATCATGGAAATGAAAAAGCGGTTTTAAAAATCCAGAAATCTAGAAATCCGAAGATATATCATTATGTGTATAAAAATCATGGAAAAACACAGTAATAATAAAGATTATTTTATTTAAATTAACAATATTAGCATGATAGATTTTATATAGTTTAATAGTCCTATATATTTTGCTTGGTATAATTCCGGAATTTAACAAATTTTATTATATAAGTTATACATTTTTAAATTATAAATGCTATAATTTCTTTTGTTTTACATAAAGAAATTGTACAAATTGAGGAATTTTGCAATATACGTACGTGTAGGCAAAAGAGGCCAAAATACATCAACCATGTAGATTGATGTGTAAAACATTATCTAAAATTGTATAATTCATACTATAAGGTTGTTGTAGTTGTTAATCTGAAGAGTTTGCTTTCAATTTTATCGCTAGCTGGTTAGCTATATAATCCCAATATCGCCATCTTATTGTATCATATTTTTTCGATAAATCCTTGCACAGCTAAAGAATAAGTACATGTACATATGTATATCAGGAATGACAAATGATACAGCATTATAAAACGTATAATATTACAAAAACAAACTTACCTCGTATGCAAAATTAATATGAAACAAAGAGGACAGGGTTTCATCAGATGGATATCTTTCTTGGCAAATATCAATCATACATGCCAATAAATGATTAGTGCGGCATCCTTCCTTATACATTTCTTCACACTTTTCTCTTACTTTTTCATTATAACCTAAGCCTTTGCTACGTAACAATATTCTAAAAATATAATTTATAAATAATAATCAAATTAAAATATCATTTTTTTTCTAATTAAATTTCTGATATATCAGAAATAAATACCCTCTTAAATAGTTCCAAGCACTTTCATTTCCTTTTTCTAATTCAATCTTCTCCAATGTAAATTCAACTTCCTTATCTATCACTTCCTGCTCAAACTTTGTTGTATTACTTATTACAAAGTAGCGCTGGTTCCAAGCAGAATTATTACGGACATCATCATTTAACAATTGTTCCACATATTCCAATTCCTTGTCATATAAACTGCAATCATAATTGTATATGGTTGATACTCGTATTCTCTTTCATAAAAATATATTATACGTATTTTCTACATATGTGTATAAAGATATACTTGCTTAAATGTTTGTATGCACCACTGACGATGTTGCCAAGCATGATAATTCTTTGCGTCTTTACATAAAACAGTTTCTATGAACGATAATTCTTCACTAGGATCTTGCAGCCATTCAACAATAATCTTTCTATGATGCCAAACTTGATAATTTTTAGAATTGTATTTTATCATTCGATCTGTATATTTTAGTTCTTCATGTAAGTTTTTTGCCAGAGCTCTAAGTATCTCTCTTCGATATTGCCATACAGTATAATTGGCTGGATTAAGCCATATACAGGCTTCTGTTAAAGCTAATGCACGTTCTGACTTTTCACCTGACTTTAGAATGGCACGGAAATAATCATAGGCATCCTGAACTAAAAATTAATAGCAGAATATAAGACACATGAAAATAATTTATCGAAGCAAAACCTCTTTACGGAATGAGTTTATATGATGATGCGAAAAATATGTGAATATTTTATATGTTCCATAAAATATAATTCAAATTTATGTATAATTTTTAGAATTACATATACTCACACTTTTCGGAATATGCAATTGATACAACAGGATGAGGCCCATCATCCTGAGGTAAAGGAGTCACGTCACTCCACTCATCGCGATCTTTATACAAAATCCATGATGTTTTCTCGTGATCATCGCCACAATTTAATTCATCGTCAGAGCTATCTGACATGTTTTTCTACTTTAATACAATTTATCGTAGAGTGGAAACAGGGGACTGCGAAAGTTTTCTTTAACGAATTCTAACCTAATTCACTTTCACACTCCGTTCAGCTCCAAAACACGTTCTAGCAACGTTAAAAACCTACTTGTTATTCACTGCGTTTATCACAATGGTATAGTCGGCGTTACGTATCTTCATATTTGAAGACAGACATTTTCGAATCGTGCATCTTGTCTAGACATTCATACATCGTGATTGTTGACTAAAAAGAACTATACTTACGTTTAATCAAATATATAATCTTTTATATATTCTTTTATATAATATTTGATAATATTTAATCCCCTTTTGTAATATTTAATCTTTCATATACATAAAATACAATTATCGCACCGAGAGATGTCAAATTTATACGCAGCGCTGCATTACCCTTTCAAAAGTGAAATAGACATCTTAGTTAAGTGTTGGATGGAAAAAGAGAAAAAATGAAAAGTACAAGAAGTGCAGCTGTAGAGAACAGATTTATTATAAATGATACAATACATAAATATATCTATACGATGAGAAAAGTACATATCAAGAAATAAGTGAATGTCTCTCTTCTATTAATCCTAAAATTTACTTTGGCAAGATGCTGTCTAGGGAAATTACAGGAATGTAAAATGCATTAGAACAGGGAAATAATTAACTATTTGCTTGAAACATCAATAAAAAATTAAAATCCATTGTTAAAATTCAGAAGATTTATTAAACAACAGGACGAAACCATAAAATTTAATGCTCTTGTTTAAGATACTTAAATAAAAAAGAAATTAAAGAATTCGATTACATTACAAAATAACAATATTTTCTACGGTAATCTATGTATTGTAATTGTTTACAGTAATTTGTTTTGCACAGGAACGCTCATCTCATTCTCTTAATTCTATCCGTTCTCATTTCATACTTATTCACTGTACGTGCTACAAAGCATTCTACAATAGCACAAGTTCGTTAACAAATTATTTCCATATTATTTTTGGTACAAGTCATTTAGTAATAACGGTGAATGTCTCGATATTTTGCACATGTTCGTAAACTGCACAAAAATGATCATTTTGCATTAGTTACATTATACAAGTGATCAACTATGTACACAATTTGTTATTTCATGTGAAACTGGCCAAACCTTTTAAAATATTGGCCATTACTACTACATATGTGAAATATACACAATCCTTTTTAGTAAACTTGAAACTTAAGATAACTGTTGTTTTTCGAAACTCACAGAAACAAAAGATAATTTTGACATAGAAGATGCAAGAATACTTATAATATATAATATATATTTATATTTATAATTAAATAAATAAAAAATTATCAGAACCAATATGACAAGAAAAAATTGCTCTTTTCCTTTCTTTCTGTACGTAAATAATGCTTTATTTCTAGATTATTATCGCGCAAAATATCAAAATTTAGTTTATATTTGCCTTTCTTCAATAGAAATAAATGGTTTCTTTGAGCTTACAGAACAGCAACAGATGCTTATACAAGTGCATATGAATGGAATCTGTTTTTCTTTTGTATAGAATGCAAATTATCTAATTAAAAATTAATTTTTCTCCTCCTTCTTCTCGCTTCTTCCCTCTCCCCCTTCAGGTTCCTGCTGTGATTGATTTTGACTTTCTCTTTCTGCCGCCATCTGTAAAATTAGTTTAAATAATAGTTTCGTTAAAAACAAAAACGTTAAAAAATAGTTCTTGAGCTATGTAAAACATTTTATGTTTATTAATTTTCACATGAATTAAGCACCTTTTTGTATGCCATTTCAAACAGTTTCAAACTTGCTTGTTGGAGTTCGCTTGTTTGCTTCTTTATTTCTTCAGGATCCACATCATCTTTTTTAGCCAAGATTTCTCGCAGTTTTGCAACTAATTCTTTAAGTTTGTCACACTATAAAAGAAAAACAATAAATATCAAAATGATTCATAAAAACATTAAAAGCAATAATATTATACCTCTTCCTGTGGTAACTGCGCTTTGAATTCTTCTAGCTTTGATTCTGTATCGTGTATAATTCCCTCTGCTTGATTAATAGCTTCAACTCTTTCCTTTTTAATTCTATCTGCCTTAGCGTATTGTTCAGCATTCTTAACCATGTTTTCAATTTCATCTTTACTAAGGCCACCACTAGATTGAATAACAACTGTAAAAAGAGCCATAGATTTAAGATACGCTCATAAAAAATATAATTCATCGTTAATTGTAACAACGATTCAGTTAAATGTAGTCTACAATTTCTTTGTTGATTTCAAAGTTTCAGAGACGAAAAATATAGGCATCATTGTAGCATTATTTATGTTTTTTAACATATGTGAAATGATAGGAAATATACATACTTTGTTGTTCTTTGCCAGTTCCCTTATCTCTAGCCGATACATGCACTATACCGTTTGCATCAATATCAAATGTTACTTCTATTTGTGGTACACCTCTTGGTGCAGGTGGAATACCAACAAGACTAAATTGTCCTAAGAGTTTGTTATCACCAGCCATTTCTCGTTCGCCTTGATGAACTTTAATCTCAACTTGTGTCTGACCATCCGCTGCCGTAGAAAATACTTGACTCTTTTTTGTAGGTATAGTTGTATTACGAGAGATTAATCTCGTAAACACACCACCAAGTGTTTCAATACCTAAAAAAATTTTTTTAATTTTATTTTCTTCTTGCTGATCACAGTATAACTTCATTTGTAATTTTAAACGGAAGATCAGTAAACATATGTCTTCATCTATTATCAGAGAGAAGATTAGTCTAATACATCATAAGTTTTGTTGTATAATAAAATAATAGAGAAAACAATCTGAATATGGTAATTTTACCTAATGACAAAGGTGTAACGTCAAGAAGCAAAACATCTGTTACATCTCCTGCAAGCACACCTCCTTGAACTGCAGCACCAACAGCTACAGCTTCGTCCGGATTTACGGCTTTCGATGGTTGTCTACCAAATATTTCTTGTACCGTTTGTTGAACTTTAGGAACCCTAGTCATACCACCGACTAATAAAACTTCCCCAATATCAGATTTTGTTACTTCGGCATCAGAAAGCGCCTTCTGACATGGTTGAACAGTACGTTTAATCAGATCATTTACAAGACTTTCGAATTTACTTCTGGATAATTTAAGATTTAAATGTTTTGGCCCACTAGAATCCATGGTAAGGTAGGGAAGGTTTATATCCGTTTGGAGGGAGCTTGATAACTCTATTTTAGCCTTTTCTGCTGCTTCTTTCAATCTTTGCATTGCCATTGCATCTTTAGTCACGTCTAAACCTTGCTACATTATTTCATCAAATCAATTATTACATAAATTTACTTTAACGAATAAATATAATAATTATATTTAGTTGTACAAGAAAATTCATACCTCTTTTCTGAATTCAGATACAAGGTAATTAACCAATGCATTGTCGAAATCTTCTCCTCCCAGAAATGTATCTCCATTTGTGGATTTTACTTCAAAAACACCCTTTTGAATTTCTAAAATTGAAATATCAAAGGTACCTCCACCTAAGTCATAAACAGCAATACTGAAAAAAAAAAAAATAATAAAATTAATCATGTTTTTTCTTTCTGCAAAATGTAAGAAATGTAATACAATTTTCAGTAAAGTATTTCAGCATAAGATACATATATCTTTAGAGACGAAAAATCGACATCATTATTTTTAAAGGAGTATTTTTCTTATTATATATAAATATGATATATCCTCCAATACATTTTATCTTCCTGTTTGTCCATGCCGTAAGCAAGCGCAGCTGCGGTTGGCTCATTAATTACACGAAGTACATTCAATCCAGCAATCTGACCAGCATCCTTTGTCGCTTGTCGTTGTGAATCATTAAAATATGCTGGTACAGTAATAACAGCATTCTTTACTGGAGTGTTTAAATAAGACGCAGCAGTTTCTTTCATTTTCATAAGTACAAATGCTCCAATTTGACTGGGAGAATACATTTTTCCATCAGCACCTTGAACCCACGCATCTCCATTAGATGCTTTTACAATTTTGTATGTTACACTCTTCCTATAAGAACACATTATATATTAAAATGGATATAATCATATCACGATAAATCACATGAATATATCAACATGATACTTACATATCTTTTTTCACTTCAGGATCTTCAAATCTCCGACCAATTAATCGTTTTGTTGCATAAAATGTATTAGCAGAATTGGTGACTGCCTGACGTTTCGCAGGCATACCAACTAAACGTTCGTTATCTAATTAAAAAAAAAAATTTATTGCAAAGATAACAAAATAAGAAAAATATTCCAAAATTTAACTTATATATCTTTTTATCACTCATTTTATGAATAACCATAATCTATAACCACGTTACCGAAAGATTTAAATATTATTATTATGAAATAATTTAAACAATAACCTTTCGAAAAAGCAACATAAGATGGAGTGGTCCTAGATCCTTCAGCATTTTCTATAACTTTAGCTTGCTTGCCCTCCATCACTGCTACACAAGAAAAAGTGGTTCCAAGATCTATACCGATAACTGCACCCTTTACACCTTCAGATCTTAAAAAAAAAAATGGATTCAAAAATTGTTCTCAACTAGAGTTGCATTCCAAAACGTCTTATTTGAGGAAAATTTTACTCAGTTCTGTAGTATATGTGAGCTATAAAGTATTGAGTAAAATTTTCTTCAAATAAGACGTTTTGGAATGCAACCTAAGAAACATATATTTAATATTTATTTTGTATTAATTACTTACTTATACCGACACTGTTGCATATCGGTAAAACGGTGTGGTACAGTGACCGTTGGAGCTGCAACCTAAAATATTTAACAATTGTCAAGAAAATATTTTATTGCAAAGATTACATACTTATATAACATTTACAAAAAACTTTAGAATAAATTATGAAAAACATGAAATTAATAAAAATACTAATAATTCCTACTAATATAAATTATGTGTTTAAAATGAGATAAGAGAAAAGTTTTTTAATGAAACGTACATTTATTTCTTTACGGAAATACATATTTTTAGTACAACAAAATATTTAGTTGCAGGAAAAAATCTATGATGAACTTTTCTAAACTAACCTCTATACAATTAATTCTAGCTTTAGCAGTTTTAACAGTTTTAGCAATAATAACATGCAAAGCACAGAGAAGTTTGAGAATGTTGTCGACTACAAGGTCTAAAAGCATTTACTACATGTGAGATGAGGTGAACTCCACTCACGTGCCGGTTCTAAAATCGGCATCGTGGCGAAATTAGTATGTGGCAAAAATTTCTCTTGACGCATGATAGTGAAGTAATTTAGAGTCATTCGTATAGAATGGCGATTGCTGCCAATTGAGATTCATCTTTCATCAGACGACATGCAAATAGTGAGGACTGCAAGTCTAGGAAAAGCCACGAGATAGTGATATCATTTATCATACGCACATTTTTCAAAATTGTGCTGAATTGTTGTTTCCTGGCGAGGTCGCAGGCAACGCCGGTGCAGCTGCGATTCAATAATCTTGCGGCGGTCAACATCTTGGTCTTCTACCGACGAAACTTTAACAAGGAATCAGCAAAAAAACGTGGCGTGTCCAACCTCACGTGTAGTGATGCAACTTCTGTGAATCTCGTAGAAGTCCGTGATACGCATACCACGCGCACATCTCACAGCGCATCCACTCCAGCGACCGGAAAATGGATACGCATGTATTCACGAATCGTTTGCATTTTACTTTGGCTCCAATGGAATAGACCAATAGTAAACATACACAGTCACCCTACCACTCCCAAATAGTGAAACATCCCGAATGTTCCACCGAAAGGAGTGGAATGTTCTACGTCGAACGCATTATCAAAAATGTTAAAAACAAATGTTAAAAACAATTAAAAGTTGGATAGTTCCTTCTAGCAAAATGACGCAATTATTATGCGACAGTTTGGTTTTGTTGCTTGCACACAAGCTAATTCGAGAAGCTAGAAGTAAATAACCGGAACTCTTTACCAGTTTACATATGGATTTCCGGATTTTAAAACGATATATTGAGTTCAACATTACACAAACGAATGATAAAATTTTCACAAATGAGAAAACGGGCAATACCCTAGGGTAAAATGGAATAAATATCTCTTTAATAATATTTATTTATGTTTATTAATATAAACAACGATATTAATTAATAAATCATGAATATAAGATAAAATTAATAACGTTACATTTCCCTATTCCGTAGTAAAAGATATAATGACTAACATTCCTTTTTCAATGCGGAAATTACATCATTAATATCCTTTTTGTATAAATAATACACATATTATACTGTTAAATTATTTTATTTCGAGTAGCAATAACACACATGTGTATCAAAGCAATACACATCAAAGTTAAAATAAGTTAAAATCCTGACTAAACTCAAATTTGAAACTTATTCACAATAAATTTTATATATTTTTCGGTATATTACTCCATCGTCATCATTATTGCTAACTAAATATAACATTTTATACATGCACGTCTTAATACGTAACGTGTTCGAATTACAAATTTTTCAAGTTACAAATTCTTCAGAAATTTTTTTATGTTGAACATTCATAATCGGAATATATTCAAAAGTATTCGTAATCTTAAAGTTTAGACAACTCGGAACTGCAGTAACAATATTTGCAATAAAATTATAACGAGTAGTATAACAAAATGTGTATTAACAAATGTGCGTTAGAAATGAGATGGAGATCATTATAAACAGTTCTTCTTTTGTTACATGAGGTATTAAAACTCGACGCACGTTATCATCTCCATTAAATTTCTTTCAACAAAATCGATAAGACTACGAATTTCTTTTCTACTTTTAATTGTTACTAATATTCACTTCATAAATTTTTTTCCTGATGAAATCTTTTTGGAATTTCTTAGTAGAATTTGATCTCAATTTGATTGCATTCTTAATTTGATTTGAAAAAAAATTAAATGAATCATGTCAAATTAAAAATACCTATAATCAACTATTTTTTAGTGATAATAAGAATTTCAAATTAATAACAATTAGAGTATTGCTAATTTCAACATATAATCTCTAATATAATCAGGAACAATATTGTTTAATATGAGCAATATTAAAATTTGACGATCGAACATTAAATTTAAATTATATTTTGTCTGTCCTTTCTTTCCAAGCTGCAAGGTCCATAGCTCCTTTTGTATGAATTGTACAATTTGTCATATCATTTCTGAAAAATGTTAAATTAAAATTTCAATATTTTAATGTTTAAAGTCGTGTTATTAGGCAATAATATTACTGTAATAATCAGTTTACAAATCTAATAAATTTAATTAATAGACATTTATATTATTTAAATATTGATATAATTACAGGAATGGATCTTTTAGAATAAAAGCTCTCGGTTGCATCCATTGTAGCCTATCTCCATTGCGACATAAAATTTGTGCCATTGTACTTTTTCGTATTTCCTCCAACTGCCTTATCGTAAATGAACCAGGGGTATTTCCATTTTCGTACCAATATCTGTCACCTGCATTAAAAAATTGTCAAATGTGAAAATTCTAAAAAATACCTTTTTAACTAATTATTCAAACTATTTTATATAGAAATTATTTTATATAGAATGTGTAAGAATACAAAGAATATAAAGTTATAACTACCTAAACGAATATTTCGAAATGTCCGTCCTAATAAGCAAAGGAACGTTGGTCCAAGAACAGAATCAGATATTGGCGCTTCTGAAAGTGCTCCAGTTACTAGATCTATGTCCTCTACATTTCTATAAATTAAATAGAAATTAGAAAATTAAGAAGAAAACAACTTTAAGATAATAAAATGTTTAGAATATTTTAAAGATCTCTTGAATTGAAAATAACATCAAACAATTATCATAAAATCCTATAACAGGATAATTTATTTTAAATCGCAAAAGAGAAAGAAAAGAATGGAAGAAGAAAAAAATGGAAAGGGAAAAAGAAAGAAAGATGTTGATTTTAATATGACATAAAGAAACGCGAATTCAAACGTGGTGATCTTTGTTATTATATCTCACCCTATATTTCATCTTACTTGTAGACTGCTCGAAGTCTCTCGATAGTATCTTTGGTCACTGTGCCTCTAAGATCCTGAAAGTCAGTGAGATCCGGTAAATCGCAGAAACTTCGCCATCTGACATAAGGCGGCAAGCCGTGATCTCTTCCCTGTTGTATAATTTGTGCAGCGTAATCCACGGCTACGTCATTGGTCTTCCCGTCGTGGAAGTATCGGTCCAGGAGTATTTCGTTTAAGCCCGGAGGCAGAGGCTTCCTAGAATGTCCCGCTGTCGCGGAAATTAGATCTTGCATCCTAGATCGTCATTAAAATCAAGTTCTCATAGGACAACGTGTCAAAATAAATCGTGACAATAGATGTCAGAATATTTAATAGTAATGGAAAAATTTTGAAGTTTTGAAAAACAAGTTTTAAAAACATAAAGAAACAGGATTAATTAAACCTATCTCTCTATTTATATAAATTTGCTCAGAGTCAAACATTGCTCAAATCACATTTTCATTCGCGTTATAAATTATAAAACTTATCCGTAATATTTTTGCCATGTTTTTAAGAAAATTATGTATTGGTACATTTGGAAAAATTTCAAGTAATAGAAGTAGGATCATTCTATGAAATAACATATGAAATTTAAACGAATAACTAAATAAAATAATAGAATAATAATAAACTAAACTTTTTTTCTCTTTTCCTTTTACTTTAAATTACTCCTATATGATAGTTGACACAAATGAAGCAAATATATTTCATTGGAACTCGACTTTTGCATTATTTTCTTGTATTTTGTATAAAATATCTAAAAAAAAATGTAATATTAGTTTTTTACATTGCGTTTTTTAAATTACATAAACTTGTAAAATTTCGCAGAAACATCGTTGTGACTGTAACATACCTTTCACTGACGTTACATTCTTTTCTGCTATGTAATTAAAAAATTCACGCGCTATTGTTCACACGAAGATGGAGGTATATATATACATATATCGTGAGCTTTTGTAAGATTATGTTGAAGTTCGCACAATTTTTTTCTCTTGGATAGTTCATCTTTATATATGATAAAGGTAGATTATAATTTAATTATTGATGTATGTGTGCAATAAGAACTCTTTTAGTAGTCTAATTCTATGATATGCATTTAATTTCAAAGAAGCAATATAGGACAATTTTCCTTGTATTGTATCTCTTTCGTAATATTTTTATTAAAACGTAACATATTGTGTTTGAAGAAAAAGTGAAAGGTAAGAATATTTTATAAAAAGTCAAGTCAATTTTATGAAAATTGAAGAAGCGTGCATGCACGCGATGTACGACAATAGTAATCACAGTTGAGCAATTTATTCGAGACAACGGCATTCTCTTATCGTTATAAACTGTAGTGCAAGTGTATCTCCGCTTGACTATATAGAATATATTTCAATACCATAGAAGATCGTGTTCGCATTAAGCGGGTGCATTTCCCTTCACTTAAGATGACTTCCCTTATCTTTTTAATGTTTCTAGGAACGTGACAGGTTCTGCATTGATTTCCATCTTAGGGAGAAGAGAATAACTGACTTGATTGCCAGTATTGTATAATCTCTTTGAAGCACAATTTGAGTGACATTCATTCACTTGACACTTACGATGTTGTAAAAGCAAAAGAATTCACATAAAAGTATAAATTTAAAGTAGAAATTAAGTGCTATAATTAGAAGGATAAAAGACATAATTCTAATTTATGGATCATAACACAAAGGAAGAAATAAAATCTTAAGTATTGAATAATTGCACATTATGACAGTATGGGGATAATAGATGTAGTTTGAGAAATGCTGTATAAATTTTTCCATTACAGAGTTATCGCATTCTAGCATTTAAAAGCAAAATTATTGTGTCCAGATTTTTAAAAAATTAATAAGATTATATATTAGATCAACTCAATCACTTTTTAAAACATTGTTATGAAATTGTCCTCTCTAAAACATTATTTGCAAATTTTTTAAATATGTAAGCGTTTTTTCCGTTTACTACATATTTATTTATACATCACGCAACAAATTCTCCTCATCTTACAAAAATACAGAATTGTGTAATGTTTTGAGTATGTCAAGTAATTCCAACTGACCTGTAGCTCCAACGATCAGCCGATCAATCGCGCCAGCTTCGTAAAATTCCTGCGGCGCATAGAAGGCTGACAATAAGGTCCTTTCGCCAGACTTGAGCGCCGATCGTGAGTCTATCAAGTCCAGGGTTTTCGGAGTCAACGCGGCAACGAAGAAGAGCCCAGCCGATGCCGCCGAATTCGAGAGAGTTGCATCCGCACGAATATTGTAACCGCGGAAGTAGCCCCGCTGTGTCAAGCGCAAGCCGTATCTTCACATACGTAACAAAGAGATAACGCACGCAGTACCGTGTATGGCTGTGAGTCGTGTCTTGGAAAGTACGGGGGCGGATGATGTAATTTCGTTACATCACTTGTACATCTCTTGTACGACGCATTGTATAATTCGGCGTCATTTAAAGAATACCCGAATAAAACTCAGAGAGGTACGCAACTTGTCAATAAAGCGCTTAATATAATAAAATTGGCCAGAAGGGTCGAAGAAAATTGAAATCTGGTTTATTATTATTCACTGGCGAAGAAAAGTTTTGAAAGCGCTTAATCTTAAGCGCTTAAACTAAGATTTACAAGCGCGGTCATTGCAGAAATCGATTTGAAAAGAGTTCTGAGTGAATATTAAAATAATTATCATCGATGGTTCATCGCGCATCATGAAAAATTAAAAAAAAAAAGAAAAAAATTACAATAGAAAAAGAAAATCTGTTGTAAGATTCCGACATGCTATTATGTAAAATATGATTTAATACACGCGCTTAGTTGGATATGAAGTCACGCTTTTCGTATAATCATCTGATTATCTACCATCGCATACATCAGCTGTTGCGATTGGTTCTTGTAATCCGTCGTACAAGAAGCTGTGTTAGACACTAAATGGAGCCATCAGAATGTCCGTTTAATTTATGAAATAGCAATTTATGTATTAGCGATTAGAAACGATAAGATCCTTTACGAAATTATTGCATCAAACTGTTGCGAGTATCGGAGAATATGATGTTGGTACAAATCTAAGATGTACGATAGTGAAATGCGCGTACCGATTAATATAAAATATCTTCTTTTTCTTCAGCTCTTTTAAACGTTGAAATACCATGTATTGATCTCGCTGATCATAAAACGTTGATAATAAATTTTTCAACTATTTATGTTCACACTTCTTATAAATTCAGTATAAAACAGAAAACATTACATACTTGTCGAGAGCATGTTCTCCAAGAATAACAGGCAGGAACTCGTTATAAGTTATATGTTGCAGTTCGGCAATAACGATCCTTCTTGCTTGTTGATATAATTCCTCGTTGTCCCAATGAGGATTCAAACGTTTCAATTCTGCAGCCACTCGATTGTGCTCCCGTAAGAATAATACGTGCATCAAAGTAAGACCTGGATTCTCATTTACTCTGGAATCGCCAGAAAAGAAACACGGAAATGCCTTATTTGTACTTCTACAACTTTCATATTCTGGCGAAGCCATTGGCAAGTTCTTTCTTTGTGTATTTAGTAAACCGTCTTCGTCCGATCGTAAAGCTCTAGCTGTCTCCTCGGAACTACCGTAAAGCGGCGATAGATCCAAATAGGAGGTTGCCTGGTTGATCTGTTGTCGCGAGCCCAATTTGCAACCCTATATTAAATGGTATCTAATATATCTAATACGATATCTAATATACAGAGTTAGAGTCACTACACACAGAATGGTGAATACTTTATTGATATTATAAGTAGACCGCATAAATAAAAATGTAACTATGTAATTATCAGCTGAAAAAATATAAGACGGAACATAAAATTTAGGGAATGGATAAAAACAAAATTACCTTTAAGTGCAATTTCAATAAGCATGGAAATGTAGTGATTTTTTATCCATTTTGTATATGTGAATTTTGCTATGATTTTATCACCAAAACTCTTTGAAATGCATTAAAAACTTTAAAACTTTGGAAGGAAAATGTTATTAATTACATCAAAAAATGATTATTTTCACGAGATTAATATTTTTTTTAGAATTTCTACTTCAAAAGAATAAATGCATCTTCTATTTAACATTTAAAATATTTTGAAATATCAATTTACAACAATAATATTTTTATTTTCTTATTGCCTTTATGATGAAAATTATTTATACATTCAAGTTTCATGAATAACTAGGTTTTTTATTCTTAGTATTATACGCAAAGTACTATTAACTTTCAAATTTATTCTAATGACAATATAATCTTCGTGTATATCTCAAAGCATTACCTAGATCAAAGTTCTTGCACAATATGAAGAAATCATAGATGTATTTCTAAGAGATTTCTCAAACATTATATAAGATTTTATTCACAATTACCTGTAACGAATTTCCTGGATGCGGTGCTGATCTTGAATATTCCATACATCTAATCGGTTGCTCCGCACGGATCGGGAAACACTCCGGATGAAAATTTTCATAATCCACATCACAACACTTGAGTCTGACGCCATCCGGTAATTCCATCCTGGGTGTATGCGCCAAATCGTGAGCAAGAAACTGACTGAAGAGTGCGGTAAGCGCCATCAAATAAGGATGTTTAAGATCCAATCCGCCAGCATGTACTCTTGAGGAGACTTCTCTTGCGCTCGGCAATTTCGTGCGAGGCAAGGAGACACCGTCTTCGTACTCAGGCGGCAAAAATCTCACGTAAGCCTCCAATGCTGCACCCCAAGTTGGATGCAACGGATTATTGCATCGACCTGTATGTGTCCTGTAACGAACATCTGTCTTCTTGCATTCGGATATTATTTGTAGAAAGCTAGGCGAGTCCGGACAGAGGACGGCGGCTACCGTCGGCAATAGTAAAGATGCTTGTTTCGATGACATATTGAGTGCTTCTACAAGCATCACAGCCATCGTTTCGATGCGCAGAGCTTTTCTTGAAAGATTTTGTGCGCCCTCGGTCATCTCGTGGGACGCACCGAGGAACCAAGACGGCGAATCTCGATTGAGATGTGTGTGAGAGTTCAAGATCTCTCGTTCCGCCTGGCTGTATCTTTCCATAGAGAGATTCGTGCGCCTATCCAGATCGTGTAGCATCCTGGGTGGCAAGGTCGTGGCTCCAATGAGTGTCATTAGAGCGAGGAATCTGCGGATCGTAATCTAAAGATAGAAAACACCCACTTATCCATGCATAGGCTTAGTGCCGCCGAGTGCTATCGTGGCAAACAGTTACGCCTACGAATAGAGATGAGTTCTTGTGTGAATGCACTTATGTTCTACACGGTACAGCACCGTTATTACCCAATAATCGTTATGCAAATTCGATGGTTGTATTATTACTTAACTTAGCAATGATGAGATACAATCAATCATTGAAAGTGCAATTATGGGATTGAACATTGCGGACATGTATTTGCACATCCGTATTGCAAATAAACTGAGACGTATCGATAGAAGCATATTTGTTATATTATCTATTAAATTCATGCAAATTTGAAACCCCTATTACATTGATCATTATCGACCCAGATTATAGATTGGATTATTGGTTTATCCCACTAGCAGAATGTCATTTTGCTATTATCACACTGTTGCATTTTGATTACGTTTAATTAGAGAGACAGATTTTGATAAGATTTTGTTAAAGTTAAATACATACATGAAGTTACCTACATACGTGATCTATGTTAATATATAGTAAGATTTAAGAGTAAACGAGATTCCGCATAAAATACTCTATGAGATGGTAAAACTGATACATATTACAAAGATTAAAACACACGTTTCGTAATTTATCGCATAATTTATCGCAATGAACTCAGAGACCTTGTCGACGCAATGGCATTTCACTCCGTTACATAGTTACAGAAGCATTATTCAGTGCGCACGTTTACCGTAACAAATTCATTCATCAACTCGGACATCTATCTCGGGCTAGTTTCTCGACTGAGACTGCGTCATTTTTTACAGCATAGCATATGGTTAGAACAGGTCTCACAAAAGGAGGTCAAATGGAATTGACATTTAAGATCCTTCCTGGATCCTTTTACGACCATTTTGCGTAATCTTCTTTATTCCCATGATTAGCGTTCGCGTGAATCGATGGAAACAATCACTTCAACACGCAGATCGATCACTCTCGACCAATTATGCTTACCGTTAATCTCCTTATTGACCCGGAACTTCGATATTGTTGGAACACGAGCATGCACTTTACGAGAGCGAGGAAGATCTACACCGACTTGAAGAACCGATAGAATCAACGGAGTAAATTATATACAATTACATTGCATTAAAGCATTAATAGCGTGATGCATCCTTTCTACAGTAATCAACCATATAAAGATATTGTAATTAAGTACATCACTTTTGAACAGAATATCGTAGTTTTCAATTTTTTAACAAAGCTTAGAAGTTCATATGGAGTAGATAATCTTTGCACGATAATCTTTGGATATTATACGCATATATATATATAAATGTATATATTTATATATATATATACATATATACAGGGTGTCCTTCCATAGATGTCCGAGCAAATATCTCGCAACTAGTTGAAGTTACATGAAAGTGTAATAAGAGAAATTTGCACGGCTCTGAGTCAGCTACAAAATGCAAGTATAAATTTTTTTTTTACTCGTGACCTTTTCGAGTTATGTAGCTCAACATGGTTTTTTTAAATGGATACCTATAATTTTTTTGCATATTTATATAGTAGGAGTCATTTGCAATCAAAATCATATGTAAAAATTGCTACTAAAAAATTGCTACTATGCATTGTTTACGAGATAATCGACATCTTAAGTATTAAAGTAGTAAATTGGTAGTAACATTTATTAACACATAAATTGCTCGAAAGTATTACCATCATGTTCGATGCAGCATTCAACGCGTTTTATAACGTTTTCCATTGTTGACTGCAACATTTCTGCTGTAATGCCTTCAACAGCTCTAGTGATCTTATATCGTAAATCTTCTTCATTTTCAGGAATAGTTGTATAGACAGTGTCCTTAATATATCCCCAAAGAAAAAAATCGCAAGATGTCAAGTCCGGAGACCTCGGTGGCCATCGCATAGAACCGTTAGTACCTATCCAACGATTAGGGAATCTATCATTTAAAAAGTTGACTACAGCACGTGTATTGTGTGCTGGAGCACCATCTTGTTGAAAAATAATGTCTCGAAAGATTGATAATGAAAGATCACGTAAATATTCTGAGAAAGTAGTTTGCAAAAATTCCAAATATCTGTTCCCATTAAGATGACCATGGAAAAAGAATGTTGCAGTCAACAATGGAAAACGTTATAAAATGCGTTGAATGCTGCATCGAACATGATGGTAATACTTTCGAGCAATTTATGTGTTAATAAATGTTTCGTGAAAAAGTAATGTTTGTTTACTTTCTTAATCTCTTTGACATTCCAAACCAGGTTCAAAAATACAATCCAATTTACTATTTTAATACTTAAGATGCCGATTATCTCGTAAACGATGCATAGCAATTTTTTACTACATATGATTTTGATTGCAAATGACTCCTACTATATAAATATGCAAAAAAAATTATAGGTATCCATTTAAAAAAACCATGTTGAGCTACATAACTCGAAAAGGTCACGAGTAAAAAAAAAATTTATACTTGCATTTTGTAGCTGACTCAGAGCCGTGCAAATTTCTCTTATTACACTTTCATGTAACTTCAACCAGTTGCGAGATATTTGCTCGGACATCTATGGAAGGACACCCTGTATATATATATACCTTATATAAAATTACCTTATATCAAATAAAATATTATATATCATATTTACTAGGAATAGAAAAATGATTGATATTCATAATTTTTAGTCACACAAATAATTATTATAAAACATTATCAAATAATGAGAGATTGTAAGCAAGGAGATGTTCTGTATCACGTATACAATAAATGTGATGCAAAGCTCTGTTGACACAATATGAGATACTGTTTTATGTATGCAATGAATTATAATAATTATAAAACATTTAATTTCATGTCGCCCACACGATGAAGATGATTTGTACAGATCTAAATGAGCCCGCACGATATAAACGTTAACCTTTGATGAAGTAACAAGCTAAGAGAAACGTACCGACTTCGAGTACAAATCGTTATGCCAAGACTTCAACACATTCGCATTCACAAAGTTTCATAATGCTGCCGTTTCACTGTTTACGACCGTTGGGTCAGAACGTATGAGCTAATTATCCGATATGTAACAACCTACGCTTAATCAACACCCCGGTTTTGAAATAGAGAATACTCTTACAGAATCTATACTGAGAAAATTTTCAGTTACATAAGTATTGTTCCTGTGCGTTTACATGCGCTCTCATATGATAGAAAAGTTTGCTCTTCTTTTTTTTTCTCCTTTTCTTTAACAATGATAAATTGTAGATTACGAAATAAACAGTAATTTATAAACAAACACTTATGACAGTTATGCGCGACTGAATTTTATATTTATCACATATAAATTTGAATCATTCCTTATATTAATTCTTAATTGCTTGCATATCGACAATGAGAAAAACTAATAAAATTAATCAAACTTTTAAAATAACTTTTTTGTTTGCAAAAATTATCGGTTTTTATTAATCACATACTTATCATTTAAGATCTAATATTTAATAATGCAAAAATAAAATAAAAGATGAAAACATTAAATAAATATATTCTGTTTAAGTTATAAATATTTATAATTACATTTCACCAACACACATATTTCGATATACTCGCTTGCAAAGAATGATATTTTTTGCAAACATTAAAAAATATTATTATTCAATAATAATAATAATAATAATAATAATAATAATAATTTATATATATATATACTATTATTTATAATATATACTATTTTATGCAAAATTAATAAAAATTTAAACAAATAGCACAAAATTCTTAAAACTTATCGTATTCACTTGGGTATATGTATAATATAAAGCAAATAAACTTACCGCGATATGAAGATGAGCGAGTCACTAGTGGTGCTTTTGATAGAGATCAACATCTTTTTGAAAATAATGTGCGCGATATCCTTGTAACGTAGAGATCACTCCAGGAAGGATACTTAATACGTGGTGGCATTCATCTGCCTCGAATGATTTCACAAGAGCCGCACGCGAGAACAGTGCGCGAGAACGCGCAGCGGTAAACCTGAACTGAGAATGATGCTTCGAACGAAAGTAAAACTCTAGTCTATCCCGTTCGGTCTATCCCGGAGTGGGGTTTAACCAGGATCGCAGCAACACACGTGCATCAATGGTACACGATGCATCGAAGTATAACACATATACGGCTGGTAAAAGTCGCTGCAGCAATAGCGGGTTAGTATTACGAACGGGACCAAGGTTCACCTTTCCTCGGCTACGTTATTGGGAATCGCGGTTGAAGGTGCTATTTCAAGGTCGAATATTCTGTTCGCACCTTCATGCACGCTACTCGGTAACATTATGCATGAACCTCGCATGTTCTTTTGCATAATGTTATAACAGTATCGCAGCGCCATTGTACGTGCTATGCTAATTGACACAGCTGATGGGCTTGACTGCGATGTCGTTCACGGATTAAAATTCTTTGAGATGACACCATTTGTAATTCGTTCAGATAAATAATAAAGAGTTGTACGTATTTCTTCTATTTATTGTGTTCTTTAACGTAAATCAATGAAGTAAATTTTGGTAGTAAAGTATAATAGTAGGGTCATACGTGACTATTGTTTTTGTTTAATAGAAATTCTATAACGTTTAATTCAAAATAAATTAAAAAATAATAATACAATAGTATAATATATAATTTGATAATAAGATACTATATTACAATATTAAAATGTCGATATAGGATTGTACTGAACTACTGTAATAATAAGTAGATTTTGAGAAACAATGATCACTTTTATTTATGTCCACTTTGTTATGATTACATTTTTTTACTTTTTATTTCAATAATTTTATTAAGTTGTACAGAAGTTATTTATTTGTTGTATCAGCAACCATAGTTATGTATTTAATTAATTTACAAGATTGTATTTTAAGATTGTATTTTAAGAATGTACTTCATCTGTATTATCGAGAACTGCGCCACTGTAGGCTAAATCCCAATAATGTTCTACTTGATGTTTCTTAAAATGTTCCCGAGCCATCTTTTCAATTGGGCACACTTTAAACTTAATTTCTCCGAAGTGCCGCTGTTTACTTGTCCCCTCCCAAACAAGTATACATCTGTTCGGTACATCATTCCCGTCATTATCTTTCACTATGTCTTCTTCCCATTTAATGCGATGCATCATCAGTCGTTTGTACTTAGCTTGTTGTTTTGCTCCACCTTCCACTACAACAACATTACAATCCCGGAACAGCATTACACAGCCAGTAAGATAAAGCTGTTTTGCGTTAGTCTCCACTTTGAATTTCTTTGAAGCATTATTAACAAGATCACGTATTCTGTAAAGATATTAACAAATTAAATACATAAATATATGATACAACAAAATTGTATATATGTATAATATATTTACCTATAAACAGCAACATGTACGCCAAGACTAGTATCTTCTTTAAGCTTTCTCGCCTTTTTTTCGCGACGTTGATCAGCGGTGAGTCTCCGTGCTGCATTCGCATCCTCGTGAGCTTTAAGCCTTTTAGCCATTTGTTGTCGAACATGAGCTTCAATTTTAGTAGGATCTTGTACAGCTTCAGTCCCTAAAACTCGCATGAGATTCGAGATTCGTAACTTTGGTTCAGGCGGTGGTTCTAGACCTAATCGAATTTTTTCTTGTTCTTCCTTCCAAGTCTCTCGTCTATTTTGTCTTCTTAATTTCTTACGTTCCTTCTTTGTCAAAAATACAGGCATGTATATTGGTTTCAATGGATCCGCTGTATAGAAAATAATCACAGAAACAGTATGAATTACATATATTTAATTATATTATATATTATATTTTATAATATATAATTAGTATTAACTATACCGTACGATCATTTTCTTTGCCAGTAGAAATTAATTAGTATAATTAGTATTAATTATATATTTATGAAATAAAAAAATATACATAATACATACTTGGAGGCCGCATTTGTGTTGGATGCTCTACTAAATTTGTGATAGTCAAACTTTTGATTGTCGTCAATTCATTTTCATTAGGATATCCACTAGATAATATAACAGAATCCCACCATTCTATATTAGGCACATCTTCACTAAGAGCTTCAGTTTTAGGTGCGATAAGAGCTAATTTGGTTGCTGAACTGATACCAGTTTTTCTAGCAATTTGACTAATTTCATTTTGCAATTTCTCTAATTGTGTTTTCATGCGCATTCTTTCTGCCAATTGTTGGAATTTTCCTGGCTCATGAAACTTTAACGCACGTTTACCACGCATTGCTGGTTTTACGCCTATTCTGTTATCAAAAAAATGAGTATCTTGTATCTCTTCTGGGCCTTTCGATTCTTGTAGCTGAGCTTTGAATTCTTCTCTTTTCTTTGCACGTATATTAGCTTTTAACGTAGGTACTACTTGAGTAAGTTGCACTTCTTTGCCCGTTATATCTACTGTTCTACCAGATTCATCCAAGATTAAAGGAGTTGGTTTATCTGGTACATTAACATTGCCAAGTAATCCTGAATTTAATTTGTTTCTAATCTGTGCTTGTAGTGCAGCTATTTTCCGTGCTTTGTCTGAATCAGTTTTACTCAATAGGCCTTGATTATACATGCTTCCTACTGTTGGTAAAGTATCACGTCCTTTAAACAAGGGCTTTGCAGAAACATCTTCCTGTTTTATTGCTTTTAAAGCTCTTTTTCTTTCTTCTATTTCTCTTTGTGCATTAGCCATCATTTGCCTTATCTAAAGATATACAAATAAGCTTATAATATTGGAATCATCTTTTTAAAGTATTAAAATAATATACATAAAATTCTAATACCTTATCCGCAGAAAGTTGAGTCTCTAAGGATTTTTCATTTTTCGTTTCATCATCTTTGAATCTCGATTTCTTTGCATCTTTGTCTTTATCTTTATCTTCAGGATGTGATCGTTTCTTATTCTTTTGAGATGTTTTGGTATCATCATATATCGTAAATATTTTTTCCGTCAACTTAGAAGCTTTCTTATCTTCTAATAAAGCTGATAATTTATCTACAAAAAATATTTTTACACATTATATAGAATTGCATACATTTTTAAGTATATATATATATATAGAATATTGTAATATATATAGAATATTTATAGATATGGTCTGCTTTAAATGCTAATAAAAATTATCATAGAAAATAATCATAGAAAATAAGTTAATACATATTTTCTATTACTAACCTGCTGTTTTACGTTTGTCATAGCCAGAAGTGATACAGTTGACAGCGGTAGTAACAATTGCTGGTTCACTGAAGCCAAGAAATTTATGAACCGCTTTTTCGATCTGCGGCTTCATTTCGTCTATTTCTTTTCTTGTTAAATAAGACATGTTTCCACCTTTATTTCCCTCGCTGACTATTCAAGTAATAATCCACTAATAAAATGTTCACAATTTAAGCATCGTACAAGTATTAAGGTTAAACATCACCAAATTGCATCAAATGCTCCTTACCGTGCATATGATTTAACATTGGTTATATTCAACAAAGAATCTCACAATTGTGCATTAAGCAGTAGCGAAGCATGATTGGTTCATGCTCTTAGACCCTTAGTTTTGAGTACTACGATACTCAACGGTTTGCATTGCTAAAAACGTGTCCATTAAATTCTATATAGCACTGACGCTTTTTACTGTGTACATAAAAAGTGTTATTTTTATTTTGTTAACGCATAAGATCTCGGTAGAGTTTAATCAACAAATTAAATGCCAATGTTTGGTAACGATCGATCAACAGTTATTTCTTTCCTCGCAGTTGGATGCCAATTCCTTAGATACAAATTCCCTAGCTTACTATACTTCTTTATATGTGCAACTTTACATATACAGGATGTTCAAAATCGCTCACTAATTACATAGAACTATTTTGTACAAAAAATTGAGTCCTGAACTATTTTTTTCTATAATGCTTAATAAAAAGGTTATTGAATAATGTAAATCCAATCAGCGCTATCCTTTAGCATACGTTAGTGAGTTGCGCGTAGAGTGTGCGCGAGCAGCACGTTGTAGCAGCGGGATGCTTACGCACACTGCCGGACATGCAGTTCACATATGTTCAGCTAAAGAACGACGACGCTGATTGGATTGACTTTATTCAATAATTACTGCTTTATTAAATATTATAGAAAAAAATGGTTCAGGACTTTTTGTCTCAATTTTTGATAAAAAATAGCTACGTAATCAGATAGTTTTTAAGAAATATCCTGTATATGTACACATATAAATGTTAAATATACAGATGTGATTTAGAATACAGTTTAACTCTATTTGACTTTGGATAGTTTAAATAAGTAATTATACTGAAATGGATTTATTTTTCTTTGGATTTCATTATTTTATTTACATTAATACATTAATTTCTATTGAGATTTTTAATTTATATTGAGATAAAAAATTAGCTTGACTAGATGAATATAATTTTTTATAAAATGTAAATTGAAGTACAAAATTTATGATGAATATTGGTATACATTAGATTACAGACATATATAATTTATATGCTCAAATGTTTCTCATAATATATTTTTTTAAATACATTCTTCTGGATATTAATAATTTATTTTTACCGAATTACTTTTTGATACGTTTCTGCCTATTTTGCTAATGACGTACTTACAATCTATCTTTGGAATGAGAAGAGTCCTTGAGGGAGATTTAGATAGCTTCTCGTAATTGGCACACATTGACTCTTGACTAGATTTTCAAGTTTGAGAGACTATGCACACAATAGGTGTTGTGCACTTTATTACTTAATTCTGCACGTGTGCATCACGTTAATGAAAGGGATACTTACATATTTCATTACAACCTTTCACTCCTTTCACATTGTAATCATTAATGTAGTATAAATTTAAAATAGTAGATTTTTGCATATTTAATATTTTAAATATTTTTTTAAATTTCATATAAATTTCATATAACATAAAGAGATAAAATTTTATCTTTAAGATTCATACTATTTTTTTAAGACATTCATATTACTCATTTTTTATTTAATCGTGTACTAAAGAAATTGAAAGAATTGTTGTTATTATTATATATATTTAGAAACAATGTTTCCTCTTGCCAAGTTTATAGAAGTCATAGTAGAATTAGAAAGATGTGGAAGAGAAAAAATAAGCTAGCATTTTTAAACAATTTTTTTATTCGATAATATATATTTACATTAGTATTTAAAAAGGAAAAAACTTATGTATATATAATATCAATTGATAGATATTTGCTGATAATAAATTAATTAATGAATTAAAATTCAGAATGTTGACATAAACATCCAAAATTCTTTTATTACGTAATTCATTTATTGTATTCTTTTATTACATAATTTTATTACATACATTGTTTATTGTAGTAAGATCTAATCGGTACATTGCGTGAGGATCGAATTACTGGATTCCAACGCTCGTTCCGACCACTTTCAATAGTTTCGACGTACATCGAAGCACCGAACAATCAATCACTATGCATCTTACGGCCGTTCGGAGGAGACTTACAACGTAACGTGATGTTGCTGGAACGAAATATACGAAGGTGTAAAGGACGAAAGCGGTTGCGAGGATGGTGGAATAGCAGTGGACCGACAACCGCAAATGAGAATGGCAGAGGGAACTACGCTGTTCCACGCTTCTCTGGTGACCGATGAGGCCAATTCTGCGAACCACATTTGCTTCATTCCGAGGCTGTTGCTCTAAACTTTTCTGTTGATTGAAATGAAGGAATTGGAATTCCTCACCGCATTTCCTTTGTTCGGGTTAGGCATCAATTAGACTTAATTGGCACATGATGCTATGGAATATTACTTGTTTATTTCTATTGTCGGCAAAATATAATAACAATGATGTCCGAGATCATTATTGTTAGAAGTTAAACGTGACGATTAACATCGTGCAATAGTTAAATAATTATTCTGAAAATAAATCTTTTATTTTCATTCATTGATAAAACATTATAAATGTGTTATTCACTCATTTCGTACCGTTATCGCGCTGTTTACACATTTTGTATAAAGCAGTTAATAATTTTGCGTAAGTTGAAAAATATATTCTAAAAACTCATTTCAAAACTGATTATCAGTAAAATGTGCACAATATGTGCTTAAATTAATAAGCTTTAAATTCAGATAGCTATGTAATATAAAAAAATAGAAACAAAAAATTATATATATATATATATATATACTTTGTTTTTATGTAAAACCGTTAACATATTTAAAAACACATAAACTTTTTTTTGCACAAATTTATACATGAAAATTCTTAAGAAAAAAGAAATATTAATAAAAAAAGATAAAATCTATTTTTGATAAAATATTATTGTATATCATGCAAAACTACTTGCTCTCTAAATTTTTAAATTAGTATAAATGCGAAAAATATAGATATTATTAACTATTTCAACACAATAATTAATTATTGTTATTAAGTTTTGGATTTTGAATAAAAAAGATTGAATAAAAAAGTAAGTTAAAATTCACTAGATCGAAAGTGTAATAACAGATTATAAGTTAAGACCAATTTGGAAAAATCTATGATAAACTTCGGAAATATCATAAATAGAAGATATGTTGTCGCAAACCAATATATCTAGTCATCCAAGCTTAAATTTTCAACTATGGATACTCATGCAGGTCGCTTGATTTGTATTCGCTAGTAAAAGTTACGCCATAGCTATCTGTTAGGCAAATTACTTCAAAGTAACTGAAACTGACTGTTGATATGGAACAGGTTATTTAGCGTAAACGTACCACACAATTCCTGAATCTAGTTTGTAAAAGTGAACTTCATTCTAGCTATGCAATTTAGTCCAAAGTAAAATTAATATTAAACTTTTTCGGATATTATTTTGTGTAAAAAGATATGTGATTTGAACCATGATGATTGGGCTACAATTTTTCACACACGCTGATCTTTGCATGTACCTATAAAAAATTTTACACAAGAAAATTTGCAGAATTCTATGAATTATCGCATTGCGTGCAAAGTAATAATCTATTATAATAAAAAAAAAAAAGAAAAAGATTTTCTTGCTTTACTAATATGATGTTTCTTGCTTTACTAATATAATGATATGTCTGCATTAATTTGCTCTTTTTTTATTAAATGTATAAGTTATGATTCATAAAAACTTTATTTTATTCATGCAATTTTATTTTATAAAAACTTTAAAGTTTAAGGTACGTAAAAAAGTACATATAAATACAATTACATAATCGTGCAATTGATGTACTGTTTAAACCGGCTTCATATCAATAATAGTCTGACGCACAAGATTAATTGTAATTTTTCAGTAATCTGCTTTACGCAAATCTTATTAGAAAAAAGACTTACACTCCAATAATCTTTCATCCTCTTGAACAGACTCTGCAAAAAAATGATACATTTTGTCAGAATAAACTGACACCATTCCTTGTTTTATGTTCGTGTTCTGCCTCACTTGACTGTATGAGTCCATATCTATTTCTGCAAAACCATAAAATTATAGTGTTCCCATTCCTTTATCTTGACTGTACAGATAAGTGGCAGAATTCACAGAACCCTTATCCACAAGATGCACTGTCAACGTCTCGATCACGAGAATCACATTAACCAACCACATTCGTGAGATCCTGTTTATCATTGTAATTGATGTAACGAGCTTTCGCAACTTAGAAGCAGCAAATAATCATGAAATTGCGATGCAAGTAAGAATAGTCTTATGTAACTATCAATTTTTAATAAAGCATAGTTTACTAACTTATTTTACATAAATTAACATATAGTTTGTGCACTGATCACTGCTTTTTTTAAATCTCAGGGCAAATTAAGTAATCAACAGATCTGACAATATAAAAATCCTGCAATAATAATAATGATACAATCCGTATAATCGCGCGTAGACATACTACGAGTGACATACTAAACGAGTTATATTCAGTCATTATATATCGGGTCAGTCGTGTTTCTTCGTAAATTTAACGATTTTGCCAGTAGACGTGGGCACGTCCTGAAATGATGTACGGTTCGCTCGTATGAGTCGGTAGCTAATGCTCTAATATGCGCAAAGGGTGCCATGCCCGTGTCACGCGGATTACCACTAATTGTAGTTTATGCTTTATACTACGCTATTCTCTTGTACGGCCGTTGGGTATTCGATGTATTAACGGAGATCTGCGCGCGTGTGTATCCATACACAGAGAGAGACGAACGCCTATCTATAAAGGTACGTACAGATAGATATGTGATAGACCGTATACATATGTATACGTGTATTGGTGAATATGTATCCATATAATAGAGGTTCCCAAATTTTTGTAATCATTAATCAACTCTAAATTTGGCAATTTCGGCAAAGAAATACATTACTATTTCTTACTATTCACTATAGTATTTATTTTTTTTATTGATAACTAAAACATGTTTTTAAATTTAAGATGTATTTGTGTACGGATTATATACATTCATGCATCTTTTCAATTTATTGCGTATTAAAGACCTTAAAGTATACAATTACATATTTATTAAGAATTAGGTTGTATATTGCAACTGTGAATGTGATATTAATTTGCAGCTTTTCTTAAATAATCTTTAAGAAAAACTTGTATGATCTTATTTAACGGCACTTTTTTAAATCAATGATTGAATTTTTATGAATGATTGAGAATTAGACACCAATATTTATATAGTATACAAAAATTTGAAAAAATAATTATCATTTCGATATATATTATATTATCAAGCATGAAATTATATAAAGCATGAGAGACCTTGGAATTGACTAAATTATATTTGAATTTATTTTTACTTCATAAATAAAAATATATTGTAATATATATTGTTATTGTTGAGCTGAAAGAAGAAAGTAATTGTCTGCATAGTCCTTTAATATTTCGTCACATGCATAACTACTGTCAGTTTTCTAAAACAAATTTGAAATTATTCCATATAATGTAAATATAAAGTGCGAAGAAAAAGACTTTTTGTAAAAAAGGAAATATTTTCCGGCCCGGCAAAATTAACAACTGCCAAGAAAATGATTAGTACAATACGACATGTGAGTGGTTGAGCATTACTGTGATGCTGCTGCTGCTGCTGCACACGCGGCGTGAACAGGGAGCTCGGACTTCCTCGGCTGTCATGTCCGTGCGTCTGTCAGTCTGGCTAAAATAACCGGGCATCGCACCCCTGCCTCGCAATTAAGCGCGGCTGTATCTACCGACTATACGCAACACACGATCCCCCGTCTACGCAGAAACGTGTACACAGGTGCGCACGAATGTACGGGACTGTGCGTCGTAAAAGGTGCATCACATCCAGTTACATTCGCGATTCCCGGCACAAACTTTGTTGGAAATTGTCAGCTCAATTGTTTATTTTCAATTTCAGGTATCGTTGCTCACGTTATTTGGTTATTATTATGGGGAGATTGGAGTGCATTTAATTATTGAAACACATTTGAACAATATCATGCGTTGCAAATTTTCAGTGTTCTTGCATCTGTCAGAAATACCTCAACAATATAGAAAACGTTAAATAATAATGTAATACATGATGTTCAAATTGGCTAAATCACTTACAACGTCCTTCATTCTCTTTAACTATTATCGATGTTTCTGTCTTTTAGAAATTTTTCAATAGCTTTTTTCCTGTCAATTTAGGCAATATTTGCTGATTAAAAGAGCTTTTATATATCGTGAAAATTATTTTAGATATTATAAGATAAATATAAATAGTTTTAGAATTAAATATTGCGATTGTTAAAGATTGAAACCATAATTCCATTTTTTTTCTCGGTTAATGTTTCGTATGGTGCGCATATTTCCTTCTCTTCGTTTTCGTGTTCACCACGTTTGTATAATTACCTGCGTTGTGGTGCCCAACCCTTATTTTTTTAACGAGCAGAACAAGCGCATACAGCCGTTATATCTCGCGGCTACTATCGATGCGAGCGATGTTTACGTTTAATTACTGCTGAATGCAAACGTTTAATTGTTACGCGCTGTTTGTACTTAGAGTTAAATGCTCTTTGTTTTCATCATATAAACAGATGGGAGAGATTATTGCTACGAAATTATTCTAGCCGCACAAAAATTACGGACGAAAAAAGTAGTAAAATTATTAGCAAATTTAAAATTTTTGCAAATGCATAAATATAAAAAGAAATATATAATATATGTGTAAATATATATTATATTTATTTATATATAAATTTATATATATTATATATAAATAAATATATAAATATATATAAATGTATAAATATGTATTGTATATAAATAAACATATTATGTATAGGTGTATATATTACCAAATCAATAAAAAATAATATCAAGGCTCGAGAATTGAGAATTATAGGCAAACAATTATATTGTATTCTAAGGATTAATGCAGGATTCATTGGAAGTTAAATAACACAATATATACATTTTCTATAATATATTTTACATTATAAACCAACCATACATCATCATAATAATATTTTGTATTCTTAAGCCTATGCGTGTTTTATCCTATATTTTCGTTTATATACTTCCTTCATATTTATACTTTGTTTACTTTTTCCATAATATTTATATATATTTTTTATTTATATTCATCATTATTTATAATGTACTTTTATATGCTATGTTATGTATATATAATATCATACACGTTTCTTTTTTCTTACGCACGTTCCAGGGCGTCTCGCAATACTGTTGCGTGTATATTGTGTGAAAATTGTTTCGGCAAGCGTACACATCCCGCCGTGTACACATGTCTGTCTCTACTGCCCGCGCGCGTAGTACACGGCTCCAGCTCCTCCCGTTCTCTCTATATGTGTGTGCGTGTGATGTATTGTTGTCTTGTGCGTGCGCCGTCACGCATCGTTGCAAATTACATATACATTATACGGTTTTTGCTCGACGTGACGCTTTCGAACCGTTCTCAACTCCTTAACTTAAATATGCAACGAGGCTGCCGTGGGACCCCGCGGGCCATACGTTTAATCGCGGAAGTATACTCAAGTCGCGAGCACTTGATCGCTCCCGTCGCTTTCGTTAGTATGACGCTTGTTGCCGTTTTCGTCGTGCCGACATTTTAGTGGCTGTTTTCGTAATATGAGCACAGTGCCGAACGATGCACGATGGATGGATGTTGTATCGGCCCCTTCCCTCGAGCTCCGTTGTGCCATTTTATGCGCGATATACAATATGTGTATGTTTTACTGATGTATATTTTTCTCCCGATTGTTCTCGCTATTTTTCAGTTTCTCGTTGTCCTTCTCTTTATCGAATCATACACATAAAGAAGTGGATAAAGGCACCTAACTTCTTAGCGTACGGTCGTAAGTGATATGCCGCGTATCGCATCGGGATAGGGAAAAGGGCCATATCTACGGGGCCCCGCAACGCATACTTCGTCAAATCGTACGAAAAGCTACAAAAAAAATGAAGGAACGTCGTAATCTCTGTATGAATCGGACGCGATCATAATTATCATACTCTCTTTTTGGAATTTTACCTCTTAATGCTTTTTCTGAAGCATACTACACTTCGTTCTCTCTCTCTCTCCCTCCTTTTCTTCCCTCTCTCCCCATTTCTATCTCATTCTCACGTTTTCTCACTCGCTTTTTTCTTTGTATCCATTCAACACATTCGTGTATTCTTTCATTTCTTCCTTACATATTCATCCTATTAATTTCTTTTCATACACATACACGCACTCATGCTCTCTCTTTCACACGTTCTCTCTCTTTCCCGCTATCACTCCATACAATTACATGTATCTATATTTGGGGGCACAGGGGGTCCGGCAGGCTAGCCACATCTATCTTCTTTTACGAGTTACATCTAAAAAAAAAGTGTTTTCTTATTTCTTACAACTAAAGGTATTTAACACAGTATGTCACGGAGCGCGCATTTACATATGCCGCGCATCCGCATTCGTTCGCTCCCTCTCTTCGTTAAGCTTATACTCGTTATAGCTTCTATCTGTTGGCTAATATTATCAACTTACACATATATATATGCATATATGTATATATAATATACATATTTGTATTATATATAGATGTCTTGTTTGTAGTCTTTCTTGTATAATATATATGATTATATACATACATTACTTTATGTTTTATGCTCGGTATCTACGCTTACGGCTCCTACTTTTGTTTTCTTTCACTGTGCTTTTTTTTCTTAAACATTCTTGTTCTAACACTAAGCTGTTTCCACGGTGCTTTACATCGGTAAGTATCTCAATTTGGCTCGACTGCTGCCCTTGTCCTGCTAAAAATTATGTTAGATTCTCGAGGGGCATCTAAATATAAATAGTTAAGTTAAATGCACCTCGGTTAGAAAGAAAATATACACGTTTAGTTGCAATTAACGATTTAAAATTTAGTTAAAAAACAACAGTACTTCTTAGAATATAAAATCAACTTTGTTTTTCTACAACAATCAACGAAATTATTCTAGTAAAAAATTATACATCTGATATGCCTATATGTTGTATGTTAATTAATGCTAAAAATTCCAATAACTTACTATCTTGTACCTACCAATTTGTCGTTCATAGATACTCGAAAGTCACAGAAAGTTTCACGAAAGTGTGAAGATCAGTAATCATGAATGGAAACTAAAAAGCGACATCTTAATTTAAGTACACAGCCCATGAATACTATTCTTGATATCACGTTCAGATTACATCGAAGTAAATTATAACGATTGTCATTGCTACGCACGCAATTTGTATGATCAAAACAAATGTAGTATGCACAAATTTTACGGGATTGGCTAAGTTTTATTCCTAAGCGTCACCACTCTAGAGTCACGAAAAGAGAGGAAAAAAAACTGTATTTCCGTGAGCACAACTGCAGTTTGAGTAACTTGAAGCATTAGTCGCTTAATTGCATTCCACATCCCTCATTGCAGTTCCTAATTGGGAGTGGTAGAATCGGTTGATTGGCTCGATGATATGTTTCGTGTGTGCATCGCGATACCTACGTGTTGATCGATATCAAAATCACGTTTTGTGGTACACTTGCGAGAGGCAAAAGCATTACGAACACGATAGGATAGCATCGTAGGCAATTAATACTCCTTGCTCTCTTACTTTCCCTAAGACCGATGCCACTTCCTCTGTCCATTGCCTGCACAAGACTTGTGCAAACACGTCGGTGACGATAATTAATACCTAGCCCTCGGTGAAAAGAACACGTACAAGTTTCTAAATGTATGTTTCTTCATTGATTGTCGACTATCGTTTGGTAAGTCTCCGCGAGATAAGTCTGTTCAGGCGGAGGAATATATGCGATGGCATCAGGACAATCGTGGAAACAAGTAAGAGAGCATCAAGGGAGGAGACGCACGGATGAAGAAGACACAGTGCCCGTTACGAGATACTGAGAAGAGAGGAAACACGCGACTACGTGACAGAAATCGAGAAGTGAAAAAGAAAAAGGCACGCATTGAATTTTGTTGTAACTTGAGGCTGTAGTAATTCGGTGAGGATTGGATAACCAGGAGCAGTCGCTTTGGTAAAGCTTGAACAATGTAATAATAAAAAAATCTCGAAATGGTGTGAATCACGTTATTTAATACGCCAATTGTCAGACTGTAGAATCTGAGAACTGTAAGTTGAGGACGCGGGCAAAGGATGGAGGCAGCAGCCGCAGCACGCGTTTTGTGTGTATGTGTGTATATATACATGTATATATGTTTATACATGTTAATATCTGTTTTTCAGTGTATGCATATACACGTGTCCTGCCATTTGTGCCGTATAAGAATGCTGAGTATAACTTGCGGATATTAGTTATTGCACTATCCCTCATGAACGCTTTTATTTCGTTAACCTAATGATCGACAAGCTAGATTAGACTAGACTACGTCTAGAGCTTTTGTTAAGTTTCTCGCCGCTATATTCTACACGTATGCTGTGTGCATTTTGTGTATTTGGTGTTGTGTGTATTTACATACGCGTATATGTTTTACACCTCGTGTATGCGCGCGCGTGTCCCTTTTCACGAATGGGTCAATGACTTAGGTACCATAAGCGGATCTTTTTTGTCAGTTTTGCTCTATGGTGTGGCTTTCGTCAAGTTTGCCCGCTCTTTTTACAATTTATTTCGCCCCGTTTCACACTTCCCCGTCATCCGTCGTTTCCGTCCGCGACTCCATTGCCCCTTTTGTTTTTTTGCCTACTTCAGGTCAGATTACATTAATAATTATCTATCTATCACTTTATGCTACATTTTGGTTTCCTGTTTAACGCGACGATTCGCTCAATCGGCTAGCTCCATTCGGTATAAGTCCTAGACAACATACAGGACTACATCAAGTTATACACACGCCTTCATGTTTCAGGCGCCTTTTTTTAAATACTTTTTACAAGATCGGATATCCACGCTGATTCTTTGAAAGAATGCGGAATCTCTTACTTTTTCTCTGTCGAAGGTGGAATCGAGTCGTAGTGCAAAGTGAGCAATTCGAGGGGGGGGTGATTGGGCGGAACATAAGGAACGTAAAAGTAGAGTCAAATCCAATTAATATCCTTTTATCAATTAAACGCTTCCCGGTTACTGTACAGAAGTTGATTGACAGATGCAAACGCACGCGATAACAGGCTCTTATTGCATAATTCGTATTACAATCTGCCATTGGGTCCCTCTTGCCACACGATCTTTCTCTGTTCCCCCTCTCTCCCCTCGCTCGTTCCACCTTTCACAAAAATAACCTATATTTTTATTTCTTTTGCCTAACTAATAATGTACACGATATTTTCTTTTTACTTATATATGTTCTTTTTCATGTCGTTTCTTAAAAGCTAACTCTTTCTCTCTTGTTCACGCACAGTGCTTTGTTTTACGCACGACGATTGAAAATAACAGCCCTCGCCGCCGCTGCGCGCAAGTATATATATTTATATATATAATATATATATGCATTTTTATATTTATATGTATGTATATATATTTATTTATAATTTTGTTGCTTTCTCTTTGCATACTCGTGCCGTGTCCTCGAGGCTAGTCACCCAATTTCTATTAGAAAACGAGATTCGGTTATATATAGCATGACGATTTCGTTTTAAGCTAAAATTTTAAATAATATGAAAGTTTTGCAAAAATCGCGATTGTAACCTGCATTTTATTGTAAATATATTTACATTCTGATATTTTTAATTTTCTTCTTAATAGTTTGTCGATAACATTATTACATTATAAAGATAAACAATGAAAGAAAGATAATATTTAATTATAATGATGTAGACAAATTTTTTTTTAAGGTGCAGGTTACGATAGAACTGAAAGATGATTATAAAATCGATGTTCATCAACATGCAAAAACTTCAAGAAATAATTGTGGTCGCGTTTACATCACGTGCGATCGTGCATGATAATTCATATATTGTACTAAACTAAAGACATAATAAAATTTAGAATAAGCTAAATGCATTCAGTAAGAAAATTATGTGCAGATAATTAAATGTATGTATGAATAAGTATGTTTCTAGTAACATATATACCAACAACACAAATTAGAAATAAATCTGATAATATATCTTTCGGTGATCCTCGCTCAAACGTACAAAATGTAACTCAGATATAATGATTCTCTTTTACATTTCTTCGTGAAGCTGCAAATCAAGTAAGAGCAAGGCGACAAAAATGCAGCCAGAATAGCGATAACACTATTATTCTTAATTTTGGTTATAAATTACTATATCAGAATCATTCATCGCGATTAAAAACGCTGAAATGTGACGATTTTTATTGTCGAGCTTTCCTCTCCTAGGAAAATCACTCTTTTATCTGGTTGACATACACAATCGACGGATCGTTGGTAGACATACACACGCGCGCGCGCGCGCGCTACCACACACACACACACACACACACACACACACACGCACACACTCGCACACGCCTTACACACACGCACACACGCCCGGTCGCGCGCACGCACGCACGCACGCACGCACGCACGCACGCACACGCACGCATACGCACGCATACGCGATATAGACACGCATATCACGCGCGCACGCGCACGCACGCACGCACGCGCACGCGCGCGCACGCACTCTCTCTCTCTCTCTCTCTCTCTATCTTTCTATTTCATTCCCATCCTTTCTTTTTCTATTTTCGTCACAAAACATCTAAACTCTATGCAATGTTGGGCAGATTTGATTGTGCCGTTCTTTATTTCCTTCGCTACGTTTCGAACATTCGTGTGTGCTGTACTTTGATCATTGATCTTTTTGATTGAGAAACGTCGAACACGCTTTTGATTTGCTTAAAGCACGATCCGTCTATCTTTTGATTAATACCAAAGTCGTCTATCGCTCATCCTATCTCGTTTTGTTTCAGTCATCATCGATGTGCTCTCTTCGGCTCTTAATCTAACCGAACCTGTCTCTCTCTCTTTTTCCCCTTTTTTTTTCTTGTCGTTTTTATCTGCGAGCAAAATTATAGATTATGTATCCACGAATATGTCACGAGAGAGAGATATTCATCACGAAAGAGACATCAGATGAATCATCACACCTTATAAAGCGCGATGTTTTTGAAAGATGTCTTTTTCAATATACAGCCTTGGCCAAAAGTATTAGGCACTCTTATTTTTATGACGTATTTTTTAAATATTCTTGGAAATGATTCAATTGTTAATTCTTATTGTATTGGAATGTTTAAAGAATATTTTTAACAATAGACGACTAACCTAATGCGTAATAAAACATCTGAAGTTGTCTAATTGTGTCTAAATTATTATAGGGTGCCTAATACTTTTGGCCAAGGCTGTAGAACAATAATGATATTGCAGATTCATGTCGAATATCGGATTTCAAATTTATTCTATGTAAGATAGATAATTTTTTTAGGATTTTATACTTATAATTTTTAAAGCCTCACTGCAAAAGATTAAATATAAGAATTTTATGCAATACAGTGGAGTCTCGATAATCCGAGTTGGATGGGACCGCCTCGGATTAGCAAAAAACTCGGATTATCGGAATGACGTTAGAAAATGAATGAAATTTTGAAATAAAATCACGCTAAAATATATACATTAAAATTTTATGTATTAAATTAATTAAATGTTTGACAATATTTTTAGACAAAATCTTTAGATATATAAAAAAAAGCTCGGATTATTGGAAACTCGAATTACCGAGACTCCATTGTATACTCCACTGCAATATATAACAAAAAAGTTGATATATTTTAGAACTCAAAAAACAGAAATATCGAATCGAAATTATTTTTTGTGATTCTTTGACGATTAAGGGGATTTGAAGTTTTAATTGCACTAGTTTCTATATAAGTTCGCTCCGGTTCTACTCATTGCTTCGATAGAACGCTTTTCGAAGGAAAAGCGAGGACAAGATATTATCGATACGACGAGTATGAGTTGTGGTACTTAAAACCGAAGGGGTAAGAAGAGATACTAGGAGCAAGAAACAGAACGATGGAGATACAAACGATCGAGCACGGTGATAACGGAAACGGGTTGCGATAAGTTTCAGCCCATCTTTTCAAGTATTGAAACTACTCGTACTATCACCTCGTCGATTCGTTTCTCGTCCCACCTTTTCTGATCGATCCGGATAGTTTTAATGAGCACGTCGATGATGAGATTATATACGATCAAATTCCTAAACGGCTGCCGCGCGGACAGGGCACGCGTGAACAAAAAACTTAATCATCTAATCTAACTTTCGTGCTGTTTGTGCAATATATCTATCTACGAATTATTTAACTCCTTTTTCCTCGACCTTGTGCTGTGCAATTTATTCGTCGCTCGGTTTTTTTCTCATACTCCCTTTCTCTCCCTCACATTCTCTCTTTTCTCTTTTTGCTTTCATACTTTCTTTTCCTCCCTCTCTAGCGCTCTCCCATATGTACGATTGCACTCATGCAATTGCTTACGTGTTCACGATTTATACGAGTTTCGGTCTCGTCTTTCTTTTGTATCAATTTGGTCAAGTCGAAATTCGGGACAACAAGGATATTGTGATCGTTTTATTGCTCGTCGAGCAATTTAAAATATACGCGTGCACGCACCGTCTCTTCTACCTGTCTTGTCCATTCTATTAGTATTACTTTTTTCGTTGTTAAGAATTCGTGTATTTTCTCGTTTACACTGCGAGATTGATTTATAAAGAGACGGAGGGATTGATGGCTGCCTTTTTTCTTCCTAAACTTAACGTTTTATTGCTTAAACGTCAAAATCTCGATTTCCTTTGGTTCTACATCTTATAAAAATCTAACGTTTACTTAAAAACCACGTGGTCTGATCGGTATTTCGTCACTTTCTCAGTTTGGAATGTGCTAATTCGTCGATGTCTCTCACGGCGTGTCTGTTTTATAAAAGTATCCAACAGGTTAAACGTCGCACTCGAAAGAGAGATTCGAATGATAATGATAAAAACGGTTGCTAAATTGCCTGCGAAGATTTCAGTGTGTGAATTATCGTTTAGTCACAAATTCGATAAATAAATATTATTTGATCGAGATACGAAGTCTTGTCGCAGTGGCAAATGGGATAAGATACGTGGATCCAGTAGTAATTCCCGTGACTTTTGAGACGGGCGAGTTGTACAAAGGGCCGAGATTATTTCATCCCTGTAAAAATGCTGCGCTATTAAATATACACAAGATCCACTTCCTCCTTGCCGCCGAATGTCGAATCGACCTCGAATAACTTTTAATATAACATGCCTATCTAACTAGCTAATTGTTAAATTTTGTTTATAATAACTTTATTCTTTTATGTATATATTTTTTCATTTTATATATATATATATATATTTATATATTTATATATCTTCACGAGAGTATGCTTCGATTAATCTTTGTATTTTTCATTTATACACCGTAGCTACTCGCGACCATCACATTTGGCCGCGAGCATTTCCTTCGATATTATGTCTTTGAGTTAATATTTTCGCTGTTAAGCCAAAACTACAAAAATAATGAATCCGTGTAACGAGTCTGTATCCGGCGATCTGTCGGTACTCTTCTTTTTTTCATAGAAAGGATCAAGGAATTTATGCACTTTGTTAAACTGCTGATAAACCACGATCTCGTGTGCGGACTTGTATTTCTGATGTACTTATTATCGCTAGACAATACATAGTATACGTAATTGGCCAGTTTCACTAAAAAAACACTGTCAGACCATTACGAATGATTTATTCACATGCCGGATTTGTATTGTATTGAAGCTTCGGATACTACTGTAACGGCAAACGGTATCTATTTCTTCAAGCCGAGCAAGATGCTAGATTACAGTTATTCCTACAGACTGGACGAGAGGTATTTCCGCTTAGTAATCGGTTTGCGGTTTTTTTTCTCTTACACTGGACGTGAAAACTTACGGGGGAAATAGGGATACTGGATGCACCTTGCGCAAGATCTAGGATTATAATCCTTAATTACTATTTTTTTATTTCTCACTTTGTTTTTTCATTTTTACTAAGCAAGTGTTATCTGCTTTTTGTGGTTACTGCCTTTCGACTCGCGCATTGCTAACCCGGAAGTGGCATAAGTTCTACTGCTTTTGCTGTCGCGGTCGATTGTGCATCGATGATGACGGAAATGTTGTTATTGTTGTTGTTGGAGGTGGTAGTAGTGGAGGAGGAAATGATGGTGGTGATGGTGGTGGTAACTGTTGTTGCTGTAGAAGCTGTTCCTGTTGGGGTGTACTTGCTTACCATCACACTAGAAGGCTAGGCGTCAGCCAGTCCTCATCCGCTAGCTGGACCGCAACCAAGAACACACTTTACCATTTGAACACACAAACGCTGGTTAAATCTTGGTCCGAATTTCAAGAAAGTAATAGAAATATGCTCGACAATAGTTCTCTCTCTCTCTCTCTTTTTCCCTCTCTCTCCCTCTCTTTCATTCGTCTTCGCGTTCGACTATGTGCTCTCTATTTTTTCTTGCTCTCTTTCATTCATCTCTCTTTCTCTCTCACTTCTGCTTCATTCTTCACTTTTGTTTTTCCGTTATAGTTTCATTCTCTTACTACATGGATTCTAATCGAGCTGAATCTACCTTCACCATGACTCAACCTCTGTGTAACACAGTGGTAAGGACGTATAAAGACCGAATAATAATTATATAATTATACAAGTAGTAAACAAGTAAACTACTTGTATTATAATTCAGAGCGTATCGGTGACGGCAAAGTAACCACAAGAGTAGGTTAATGAGTTTTCTAATCACCTAATCATGGCAAATTTCTCAGTTGTCAGATAAACAAGTTTAGATTACTATGAACTCTACGATCGAATATCACAAATTATTATGCTAATAAAATAGATATGAACATCACTTTTTTATTTTACTTTTGTTTGTTACATGTTTTATTCTATTCCTTTTTGTTCCGAAGAAAATATTATCCTTTTACATAAAAATAAACTGCCACGAGTAATTTCGAGGTTGAATACGAGGTTGAGCCAAGTTGTAGATGCAGTTATCCTGATGCTAATTGATATTCGAAAGAAAGAATAAGCCAGGCCGTGCGATGATAGTGGTAGCGATCACTGTGCCTGCGAACCGAAATATGTAAATAAAGATAGTCTTTTTAAAAACCTCGAGTATCCCTTCTTGGATAATGAACAACAAGAGCATCGAATACAACGCCATCATACATTCATTTTATTTGATTTTAAGTAACACTTATAATAATAAATTAAATATTATATATAATTAAAATTAATATTAAAATTAATGCATAAATTAAAATTAATGTATAAATTATAATTAAACTTATTCCAATAACGCAACAGTCATAAAATATTTACTGAAGTTGTCACGTTTTATTTCGAAATAATTACAATTTGTTGGGATTATTATAAAAAAATTATAATGTATAAAAACATAATATAATCTGATATAATCTATATTACTTTATAAAAGTAAGAAAAAAAAAGAAAGGCATTCCAAAGGGATACTCGAGCTGAATTAGAGAATAAAGTGCAAGAAGCATAATGCATGCAATATCTACTTTTCGCATTCCATATTCATGCAAGTTTAAATCTATGTAGAGAATAGTTTATTATAGCTTTTTATATTCATATTATATTTATGACATCTATCTAATATTATCTTAATTAATTTTCTTTCTTTGTTAAATTTCTATTGGTTAATATATATTCTATCAGCTGTGTAATGTAACATTAAAGTTTAATACAGGATGGACAAATTTACACAGGGATATTTGCATGTTCATAACTTTGCAGCCTTTAACTCATGATTGTAAATTGCGAATATCCGTGAATAAATTTGTTCTCTTAGATCCTATGATCAAACGTAAAACTTTGTAACTCTATCTCGTAACAAATAAAAGTATTAGTAAAATAAACGGGAAGCCAATTGCAATTTATCCTGGTGACAATATATTTTTCATGTTTTATCTCTTTTTCATTGTTCATATCAGTAGTGTTACTAAGAACTCATGTTCTCTCTCAATTGAGGGTGGTGGCTAGTTTTCAAGCAACTTTCAAAGTGGTATCTCGCTTGACATGCAGTGATATAATGCGAACTCAGTTTTTCGGAAAGAGATATTTGTGCGAAAGCGAGCTAACTTTCCCCACCGAAATATCTTCTTCGATAGACGAGCAATGGTACGTGACTTTTACCCCGCTTTATGTACAAAAGACTAAAACAACTATAGTTACGTGCGTGTACGTACGTACGTACGTACGTACGTATGTATGTATGTATGTATATAGATGACAGGTCGTTTTACTACCATTGTAAAAAACTGCAGATTAATAATTGAAAGCCGAAATCGACACAGCGTTTAACAATATGTTACGATATCTCAAATTATTCATATTTTTTCTGATAACAATTATCTAAAAACTTTTTTTATATGTTATTATTAAATATGTAATTTATTTAAAATATGTAATTCATTTTAAAATTAGTCGGGAAATGTTGTGTATGTGTGGAAAAATGCTTATATATTTTGGCATAGTTGCTCTTTTAAAATACAAAAAATAAATACATGATTAACTTAAAAACCGGAAACATTATTGGTTTCTGAAAACATTATTGAATTCTTATTGGTTTTTTAAAAATCCATTTAGAGAGATTTTTGTGGATCGTTAAATTAAACAGGGGATGAAAGGAATTATTGACCAAATCGAATTTACAATAAAACACTCGCTGATTAATTTAATTCAGTTTTTTCAATTTTACTGTATTTCAACATTTCTACTAGTCCTGTTGATCAAGAAACTTATTTTTTTTTACTTTCAATAACTGTATTTTCTTTAAAGTAGGATGTTCTTAACCCTGAGTTAATTTACTTTTCAATTCCTGTTTTCTATTATTATTTTATATCATAACATACAATAAGTCAAAATTATTAAAGAATTTTATACTCTTTTTACTTCATACAAAAACTTTGTATTGTTTAATTCAATCTCATCTAAGTTTAATAATTAATTAAAATTTATATTATTAGTTTAAAAAATCAGATTTGGATAATAAATAACAATGAAATATAGGTAATATCAGCATATTAATATAATTTAATATATATTAATAATAATATAACATTTAATTTTGTAATAATATTGTTTTTAATAAATATTAAAACTGTAAATATTAAAAAAATTTTTTAATAATAAATAACATGAAATATAGGTAATATCAGCATATTAATTGTAATATATATTAAATAATAAATATAATATGTAATTTTGTAATAATATTGTTTTTAATAAGCATTAAAATAAATATTAAAAAATTTTTTCTATTTACTTAATAAATGGAAAAAATAAAGAAATATAAAAAAATATTAAAAATAGCAGAGTTAATTTGAAAATTTTAGAATAGAGTTTTTAGCGAGCTTTTAAATTAAGATAGTCGTTCTCAATTCTGAGACTTCAAGTTGTCAAGTTCAGAAATTGTTCTTTAAGCAAAAAGAACGCGGGGCATTAAAAGCGGTGCTGAGTTGAAATGCATTCGCTGCGCTTGCCCGAAGCCATCCCTGATCTCTTTTCAAATATTCCAGATTTTTTGTAGTATTGTCGTTTTTAGCGATGGCGTGTGTGCCTGTGTGCAGTGCGCACTTTCTTACGTGTGCATTCTGTGCAGAAAGCAAGATGGTCGAGGTGTACTTTTCTGGACAACTACGATAAGTATCATATTTCACTTCACTACCATGAACCACAATTTTTTGCAATATAACTAAATCTTGACAATCTCCTATAACCACATGTCGAGCGGGAAAGCGAGTTTAGCTTGCTCTATCAATGTTTGGTGTACAAAAAACAAAAATTATTTTGCTTGTAAAAGATGCAATCGTGTTAAACGGATTAAAAATTACGTGAGAAAGATAATTATGTAAAGAGGCACATAACATAATTCGTTATATAAGCGTAATATAATGTCTTATTAATCTCACAAATACTGTTGTAACACCAAACATCGTTTTGATAAAAAAAAGTAACTTTTGTTTCCTCAGTCTCTATCAATACCTCTCGAAATTCGGTACAAGATAATGGAAATAATGCTATATAATATAAAGTTTTTGTTATTTCTTGCTGTTATTTATGTGGATCTATTAGACATGCACACTACAAACATTCTCCACACAATTATCATAATACAATCACGGCTGCTGTAAAGCATTTTCGTCAGTGATAAAAACTGCTATTAAAAACATCTATTCACATTAGAGATGGGTAACATGTTATGTCATTGTTTAACGAATACTAACAAATAACGAATACTATTTTATTGAACTTATTATAACATTCAATTATGTGTGCAAAATATTATATAAATATTATCTTTTCTCTGCCTTTTACCCAACTCTGTTTATTAAAAAAAAAACATTGTGACGCACAAGCATATATGATTCTGATATTTTCATTCATACACAACGCTATTTCTCATTAATCACTAAGCAAACTTATTCTGACTTATTTAAAGCAAATGAATAATTTTGTGAACTAAATTAGTAATAAAGAAATTAAACATTAATAATGTAACGCATATCTGTGACACACTGCCAGTTTATGATTTTAATAATCTTACAGAAAAAAATAATCTTGAGTTTGTAACATTTTAAGAAAATACAAGTTTTCATTTGCATACGTTATACAATTATCGTAAATAATAAATAATGCTAATATAAACTGATGAAATTAGCATATCGCGGTTGCTCCCGTAACCTCGCAATATCGTTAACTCAAGCCAAAATATTATACCGAATATATGTGTGTAGCTAATTACATCATACGTGTTATTATAGTTATGTTTAATGTTCCACCGGTGCAAAATTCTTCCTGATGAAGCGTACCATGAGTTCTATCGCTCGGTCTCTCGAATTATATATATCAAGTATCAAGTTTATACACGAGTTTCCTAAGATCACCGACAATGTATATATGTATATACGCTCTTCTGCCGACACATGCCTCGATATCCTTTTGATGTCGAATCGAGTTTCCACGTGTAACATTTACAAGCCAATACTGGCACCGACGAAATTGCTTTTGGACGTAACAGGGGCAAGATGCAAAAGTATGTAAAAAGCGGGACACTCCAGTGTTAGCCAACAAACATCACACAACAACTACGGCGCACACTTGCACGCGTGTACAGATGGGATAGATAAAGTAATGGTTACCTGGAACTGTTGCATCGGATAGGCCATCATTTGTGCCGGTGGTGGTGGTGGCGGGGGTGCGGCTTGCACCCCTGGGGGTGCCGTGACTGTCGTGGCGTGGTGTGGTGGTAACTGTGGTCCCCCAGGTAATCCCTGACCCCATCCTGCCGCTGTGCCAGCAGCATGAACAGCACCCATTCCCATTCTGTGTTTGTAAAAAATATACAAATCGTAATAATTGTCAAATCGTATATTTTACGAAGCAGTGCAATTCTAGCAACATAAATAGCAGTAGGGTAAAGATGCCTATTATGAGATATCTTTTTTGGAAGCTTATAACTTTTTAAATTGTTACTTTTAACTTAAGAGCTTTATGTGTTTCTATAGGTAAAACATTCAAGTTTCACCAGTAAAGTGCGCTAACGGCTGACATATGTATTTTATTTTCTATAATTATTTTTGTAACTTTGCAGAATTTGTCTGTTTTAAAAAAAGGTATCCTAATATGAGACAGTGGGGTCTCCTAATATGAGATGGTACCTCATATTAGGAACTTAATAGGAAATAAGTAGGAAAATACATATTTACAATTAGAAACATATATTGAATATAATAAAATCATAGTACAAAACAAATCACAGTAGTTTTCTTATTTCAGTAGTTAAAAATAGTACAATAAAAAATTTTGGACAAAAAATGCAAAAAACTTACTAGTACAGCTAATTTTATTTTAAACTTTTAAAAATAAAATTGAAAGTAAATTAAAAAAAAAACAGAAAATAAAACTTTTAGGCTGAATGGGTGTTTAAGATTATTCTTAATTGCTAACTGGAAAGCCAAAAAAACGAATGTCTCTCAGTCATAAACCATAATATCTTTTGTCTAATTCTATGCAGTATTTAACTAATTCTTCTTCTACAGTTTCGGGAAGTATTGGTTTCCTCCCTAAACGAAGTTGTGTAAGTGAAGACAAATCTTGTTCACTCTTGACGTAACGTTCGAGCGTGTGTTTAGAAATACCAAACTGTTTAGAGGCTTTTAAATATCCCATTTCTTTATTACGTACTGCTTGAACTGCAGCATTCAACGAAGATTAAATTCTTGTCGCTTCTTCGAATTTATCTGAAAGAGTAGCAATTTGAACTCACACCTTTATTTGTAGAAGATAGATCGTCTAATATGAGGTATCTCATATTAGGAACTTTCTAGCATCCCATATTAAGAACTACATAAATCATAAAAATATTAAAGTTATGCGTGTAAAATATCTAAGCTAATGAAAAAACATCAAGATAAAATGATTGTACTTAATGTCAGTAACATGTTAAACACGAATATAAAACATTGCTATTAAATTTATTGTTTACAAACCTTTAAGATAGCATATTGAAAAATTTCGACAAGCGACAGAAAAAAACTCTTCGTGTAAACAATTGTTTGCCTACGCTACGTAGCTGCCACTAACATATTATTTAACGATCGCCCGCTACCGACGTGAGGTAGTAACGTTTATAGAAAACAGAAGTCGCGTTTATAACATATTATGGGGTCTCATATTAGGCACCCGTCTCATAATAGGCACCTTTACCCTATAATAAAGCTAGGTAGAAGTACTTAATATAATATTAACGTTTCCCATTTCGCAAGCAATTATTATATACAATACTATATACAATATAATTATTATACAATATATAATATAAAAATATTTTTAATTTATTTTTTGTTGTAATTAATTAATAAATTTTTAATTGTATAAAAATTAAGTATTATATTTTATCGGCTATAATTTTATTAATAACAATATACATAATGATAATAATAAATTTTTAAAATCAATATAAACTTGTAATAAATTATATACAATATAATTATTACTACTATATACAATATAATTATTATACAATATATAATATAAAAATATTTTTAATTTATTTTTTGTTGTAATTAATTAATAAATTTTTAATTGTATAAAAATTAAGTATTATATTTTATCGGCTATAAGATAATTTTATTAATAACAATATACATAATGATAATAATAAATTTTTAAAATCAATATAAACTTGTAATAAAATTTATCAATATAAATCTACACACATACACACACACACACACACATTCTTGTATAAATAATTATATGTTTTAATGTAAAGTTAACGTGTTTGAAGTTATTTCGATTTTAAAATTTCTGAATTGTTTTACGACCTATTGGTGTCGCAAAAGATAGTAAAATGATACATTCATGTTATTCATTTAAATCTCCGGTTACTTAAAACTTCGTCATTGAAAACTTGGTTTTCGGAAAAGAGGAATTTAAGTCGCGTCAAAAGCTTACCCCATATATTGCGCCTGTTGATATCCAGCAAACTGTCCGTAGGTGTATCCTTGCATGCCTTGAAGAAAGCCACCAGCTTGCATTTGTGTCGCTGTCGTAGGATAAGATTGGGGCGGATACCAGTATCCTAGTTGTCCAGCACCGCCGACGCCACCGACGCCTCCGACACCCGCGACGCCCGCCGCCGCCGCGGCGGCAGCTGCCGCCGCCGCGTAGTATGGGTACGTCGCCGACGATAACGCCTGAAAGAGCACAAAGATCAATGAAATAGAAAAGAGCAAGAACATTGTCTGGATTTTATACTTAACGATGTCGATAGGGTCAGGAATGGTAATTTCGTTCTATCGAAGATTTGTGTGGCCGTTCACTTGAAATGGACGACGCGAGAATTTCAACGCGATCATTTCATTGCCGTCACGTAAATTATTTTTTATTATTTCGCTGTTCCTCGCGTGAACTCATTCATTCTTTTATGATACAATGTGAAGTCAGATCAAATTATTCTACCAAATTATTATAAAATAATATAATATATACTTTGTAAAATATACAGTTTGTTTTTTATGCATGTGCAGTTACATACTTTTCCTAGAATAAAAGAAAATTTTTTTTTTCTGTTATTGTTTTAATAATTTACATTTGTCGAACATCTAATAATATCTAAATAATTTAAATAAAATTTTTTCTTCCAAAGTTCGTGATATCAAATAAAGAAACAATATATCAAGGATATGATATCACCATTTACGAATGGGATATTATATCCTTAAACTATAGTGATTTTTTGGTAGTTTTATCTCTAGAAGTTTATAGAAATAATGTGCAGCTATTATGCTCTTCATTAAAGCAATACGATGAACCAGGATATCACGCAAACTAGTTCGATTCCGTTGAATACGAGAACAGGGTATGGCAGGATACGTACTAACGTGATATCTCAGTTCTCCTGGGAGAAGCGCGTTATGGGAATAGAGATCAATTAGAGCGATGTCACGGGCCGAGTAGCAGTGGATGGATGCACGGAAGTACTATCGGGGAGTGCGAGAGGGTTTGGGAAGTACTTCGGGTACCATTCCCAGATCGGGCGTACCTACCCATCCTAACGGAGCTAATTGCTAAGAGACCCGGCCCGACACACTTCGAAGAGAGGCACCTGAATAGACCGGAATCTTGCCCGATTCTCTGTCCTCTCTCTGTTTCCGCCTTTACTCTTTCGCCGGACTTTCATGCTATACACCGATATACCGACAGAGACACTTTAGCCGCGTGAAATCGGAAAGAACCGGTGATCTGATAACTACTTCCTTCTTTGAATGCTCTTTCTTCTTTGAGACGAGAGTATTCATTATTCAGTTTCAATGATACGTAACAATGGCAAGCTTGAGTTTTATATTTATATTGCAGGAATCTCTGTCACTCTGTATTCATCGCTTTGACACATGCAAACATTGAAGATTAGATTTGATATTAATGTCAACATATACTAGTCTCTTTCAAGCAATTCTGGCTCTCTGTAATATAGTCGCTCTTGTGATTCATATTCACTGATGCACATAAAACCACTGTTTTTATTTTTCATACATCGCAATCTAAAAACATATCGGCAACAATGTTTATTCATGAAATAAAGTAGAAAAATTTTCTGGTTTGATACGAGCAACGATGTAAATGTTGTGAAGAACACGGGAGGTGGAAACGGAGGGTTTCACATTGAAATTGTCCTTCTGGTAAAGCGGATAAAAGGAAAAGATAGAGAGGGTTTACCTGTCCAGTTTGTTGAGCATTATTAGGATCTCCACTCTCCTTGCCCCAACTGCACTTTACCGTTTGGCCGTTGATGTCTGTGTTGTGTACCGCTACGATGGCGTGCGTGGCCGACTCCTTGGTAGAAAACCTGAAATCGAAAGAGAAGGGAATTCAAGTCTTTTGTTAAGACGTGTCCTTCGACATCAATGTGTTTGTGTTGGTGCGACGCGATGGTGTGTGCAAAAAGAAAAATCCCGCAGCAATACTCTTGCCACAAGTAAACCGGACCTTATACAGTAGCTTAACGAAATGGTCTATGATAATTTATGCGAGTTTATTGCGTACACGAATGAGCACGGTAATTGTGAATCTTGAGAAATTTAGATTACTCTAAATTAGGACATTCAATATTAAATTCTACACATTGGTTATGCCATTGGTTTAATTTTTAATTTACCAGAACAGCGTTATTTGGAATGGATATATTATTGTTATCACAATGATACAGAAAGTTTATGCTTCAATGTCATGTTTTTCTAGCAATATTTCAAAAATTAGAAACGTGAAAAAGAGAAGAAAATGTTCCAAATATGTTTCTCCTTGCTTCAAGACATATACATATATATCTGCCATTTCTGTTACATAAAAAACTTAGTTATAAGAATACTAATTCTAACGTACTCTTCATTTATTCGAAATATCCATTACTTTTCGATAAATTTGATTTCAACTTTGTTCTGGAGGACGAGAATTAGAGTTTTCGAGAATCTGATCAGAGCACGATGAATTCAGCGGCAGGGTGGTAGGGAATTATTGAATTTATCGTGGATTAGGTCACTTTTAATGTTCGCGTTCGAGATTGCACAATGGCGACTTCGTCCATAAGTTCATCCCTTCCCATCTATCGAGCTTCCATCCACGATCGTTGAGTAGGACGAACGATGGTCATCGTCAGCACCCCCTCCCTCTCTCTCTCTCTCTCTCTCTCTCTCTCTCTAAGACCGTACCTCAAGCGATAACCAGCGGCAGATAAGATTCTTTCTTTCACCCGAGAAGAAAAGACCTTCCCTTATCCCACCCTCCCGTCTTGCTTTCTCGCTGTACCTTGCAGTAAGTCCATACGTCATCCCGAGATATTCGTTTCCGGGTTCCACAGTATGGGAGAACAGAGGGAGGAAGAGCAATTAGACGGAAGATATCTGAACGACGGACATTGTCCAGGGGTGGCGGGACTGTGGCAGACATACGAAACGGTAAAGGCCATCATATCGGATAAGAATGAACAAGGATATCGAACAGCGGACACGAGGGAAAATAAAGCGTAGAAAGGGAAAGATACGTAAGAGAAGGTTTTTGTGTCCTTCTTTCATCCCTGTTCCTCTCTAATGCTTCTCTCTCTCTCTCTCCTATCACTAGTTCTAGCTAGAGTAATCCTATTCTCTCGGCAGTCTTTTTTGAGGTAGGTCACGGATTTCTCATCGTCGTTAAGATAGAGCGCTGAATTCGTTTTCGACAGATATAAATGTTTAGTTGATTTTTTGTTACATTCTTTTTTTTATAGCTAGAAAATATTGAGACAGACACGATCATCTGTGTAGCAAAATGTTTAATTTTTAATATTGTGGTAATTAATCTCTTTCTGTACGTAAAATTATTTACAAAACATGACTTTCATTAAAGAATTTAACATTTCTTTATCCATGTTTTTGAAATATAAATAAAGTCGATTTTGTCGGGGGGAAGTTGAACTGAAATATATGATCTGTGCCAATGTAATGGGTAAATTAATGAAATGGTCACGATTCGAGCTTGATGAGTCCGACATGCTGCCATTGACTCGACATGTTCTCGCGTTTCGTGCCATAAATCACAAGCGATGGTGGGTATTGATGCATCATTCGTGTGATTTCCTAATATTTCGTAAAATATCATTTAATGACATTATACCAATCATCGTCCATGATTTTAAGTAAAATTTTCTCAAGTTTTGTTGTAACTATATTGTATTGTACTTAAAATCCAAAATCCAATCACTTTATGCAAATGCATTTTTTGGTGTACACACGATTATTTTACTTGGTTGGCCTTAATATTGTTCAATTTTGTGGTAAATTTATTCGAACAGTCTATGTAACTAGTGTCATATCATCAGTCATGCATATATATGACAATCTAATGCGATGGCTTGAATTAGATAAATAATAGATTTCAATAAGAACGATAAAAACTTTATGGAACAATCGACATCTTTACTTTATTTAATACACAAATCATATGCTCTATTATTAAAGTATACCCTCATTTCTAGAAATTGAAATAAAAATTATTATTTATTTTTGTATGTTTAATATTCTGGAAAATTTTTATTACACGGATGAATTGAATATTTGAGCAAGGAACAAAAATAATAAAAGCAAAAATCTATAAAAGTTGTTATAACATACCAAAAAATATACATAAATTAAAGTTTGATTTAATTTACAGTAACATATGGTAATAGTATATTAAGTTTTTGTCCTAGATTCCACTTTTTTAAGACAGTAAAAAGCTTCAGTAATTAACGAACTTTGATTATATAATCAGTGAAATGGTTTCAAGGGTTTCATACTAAAGTTCCGTTTAATTCCGTTTAATTCTTCACGAGAATTGGCCTTAAGTGTTCTTTGTGGAGTCTGGTGATCGATAAATCATTTTGTAATTTAAACGACGATAGAGTAAAACGACTTTTAATTACGACAATTCATTAAGATATAGAGAAATAATCCATGAACTTTACATTCATTTGTTAAAAGAAAAAATTATAGATAAGTAAAATTTGCATATTTTTAATGTAAAAACAGATAAATATTTGAAGTTATTTTAAACATTTTTTCCACAAACAGACTATTTAAAACAATGTAAATGTGTTAAGTAAATCACCAGAGAATCTATGCATATTTTTATTTTAAATTAGAACAGTAATATAATCTCTAAAAAAGTAATCTCTAAAAAAGATTAATTTTGAGTAGAAAAGAATAAATGCTGTCAGTCGATTTAACTAAACTATTTTCGTAAATGTAGAATTATGTAGACCGTGCAAAAGGTTAATGAATTAACCAATGCAATTTGCGAATATTGTGCTGACTTAATAATGAAAAAAAAAAAAAAAACTAGAACAGTTATTATTTTTCATGCCACTGTTATAAAAGCTACAATGTAGCAAAATAATTAGTATTATGTGATATTATAATCAATTTTATTTAAAATTAAAAATAAAATATTGGTTATTTGGTTGTTACAATAAATCACAATAAGAATTAATAATATATGTATAATTATACGTACATATATACATAAACTGATTTATAAAAATAAGTTATATAAATATATAAATTTAAATTTAATAATAAAAGTGAACTTTATTCGACAAATGTTTTCTGAAATTCTTTTCTTTTAAAAGTGATTTCCTAAGTACCGATTTTTATTAAGCACTGATAGACGATTTTGAAAATATTTATACGTTACGAATATATTTTAATGTAATTATTATAAAATGCATTTACCTGATAAAAGCATAGCCTTTGTCCTTAAATACTCGAATTTCTTGGATGGATCCGAAGGGCGAGAAAGTTTTCTGCATAAGTTCTTCTGTTAAACCATTGGTTAAACCGCCACAATATACCGTGCAGTTGGTTGGACTACTTTGATTGTAAACTTCATCGAACGTCAACGGCTTTGCATTCGCTGTGAAACAAAAAGATGATACACTTTAATCTTTATTTACTTGTATAACCTGTTGAGAGGTCTAAGAAAACTGGTTAAAGCGGTAATAATTGTAACTACTTCTGAATATCAAGTTACATGTCTTTCTTGACTCAGAACATAAACTCATAACGAAATATAGTGATAAATATTTAGAAATTTTGTACGGAATTCTTACATATTGCAATATAATATGGAAGAACATGAAATAGTTTAAAAACAGTTTATTACGAGAGTTCAATCATAGCTTGAGCTAACGAGTTTTGTGCTGTGAATTTTTAGATTATATTTGCTACAAGTTGTTGATGTTGATTTTGTTTTTACACCAGGAGATTAATTACTCTTAGCAAATATAAAATTCAAAATTGTGTAGAGAAGTTTAATAAGTTTACTTTAGATACATAACGCCCACTATATTACAAGCTGTTTTAATCGACGTCAACGTACCAATTTTCCTCAATTGCGCTTAATTTAAAACTCTATCAATTATATCAAAATTCTGAAAATGGGATGCTGCTTTCATAGATGTTATTACGCGTCAAATATTATAGTAACGACGTTGTAAATTACAACAAAATTATCCTCGATCAGGAAAACGTTTCGGGAAATATTAGCTGCTGTGCCCCCATTGCAGCGTTTTGTTATCAATCAATGCAGCACAGTCATGTTGTTGATGACATAGAACGCATCGTTGTTGAACGCTTCACGTTTGTAGTCGTGATTGGCATACGAAGAATGAGCAGTGTTGAAGCGGAGAGTTACGCGAGCATTCATCAAAAAACGATCAGCGTAGTGTAATGATTATTCCGTTTGCGACATCCAATGGCGATCGGATACGATCCCGATAGCAATATAAGAAACAATACGCACGTGGGGGCCTTGGGAAAACCATTATTGAAAGTATCTACTTCTCCCAACGCGATAGATTTCTCATGTATTCTTTACCTCTTCTTTTGTCCCTCTCGCTTCCTTTCTCCCGCGGCATTACTTTTACTGATATTACGAAAGAGGTCAACCGGGTTTCACAGTGTGGTCGGAGCGGGACGCGAGAGTTGCTCGAGATATCGAACGCCAATGCCAAAGAGGTTGAATCCCATCAGCTAAGTTTACGATCGTATGGGGGCTTAGTCTATACGGTAGAAGCAGGCTACGGGTGTAAACGCGACCGGTAAACCACGGCCTGTAATTGCCTCGTTCGGAGATGGAAGGTTCTCAGAACGGCAGAACGTCCCGTTAAGAACTTACCGAGGGACGTTCTCTTCTTTTCTCAAAGCTCGGCATTATCTCTTTATTGCCTGGTGAACGTTATTCTCAGTATTCCCGGAATGTCGGCGTAGCTTGCCCGCCTCCGTCACCGCTACCGTCTATGGTGGGCTTTAAAAAATTTTGTTTGTTCTAGAATGCTTATTTCGCAAAAAGAGAGATTGAAATATCTGCACTTCTGGCGCTCACGAAGTCATGAACTTTTTATGATTCTACTTTCCTTGATCGCCGTCGTTTCGCAAGTTAATAGCTGAGAATTATTACATGGCAAAATGTAACGAATCAATGTATTATTACGTGATACAGTATCATTCTACGAGTCATATAATTCTTTCAAAATTTAGTCGTTTATTATTCACAAAGAAGATATTTTCAAGGTAAATTGAAAACAAATTTCTCTAAATATTATTAATATAATTCATAATGTAATTGTCAAACATAATCAATCCTCTGATATTTCTTCAAAAAGAAACCAGACTACAGAAATTTGTACAAAAATCATAACTTGTGTCATTTCATAATTAGCACAATATAATAATACAATAAATGTGTATACATTATCATACTTAAACGTATATGTTGTGTGCACATAGATTATATACCATTTTTGTACCTTCATTATTAATATTCATAATAGCTGAGTTAAGAATTATACATATTATACAATGAGTGTGTATGTCTGTATGATTATTTTACAAAATCTTTAAATTAGCAAGCATAAGTCACGATGCAGATAAATCATATCATCATACAAAAAAGATATGTCTATCTGTATGTCTAATTGCTGCAGTTTTACAATCCTACTCGTAACATGCAAAGTTTTTCGTTATATGTCATGATCAAATAAACTTGCCAATTACGAAAAATTCAATTCCTTAAAAAGTTCATTAATTCATTATAATGTTTTATTTATCTTTATTGTCATTGTCATATTCTTGAAATATAATTTTGACTCGGATAAGATAAGTAAACTGAAATATGCGAATAATTCTGACAAAACCTCAGAACAAAAGCTATTTTTGAACTTATATAATAATCGTTTTATAAACAATTTATTTTGGGCGCTTATAACGAATATATGCCACCGTATCTTAAGATGATGTTGGATCTATATCTCATATCCTCCTTTTAGAACTGTAATAAATTGCTTTCAGCGGAATATTAATTTTATATTGGATTTTAAGCGACACGAGAAGCTGTCACTGCTTTTCTGTCAATACTTGTCCGCGCTGTAGACGCAGTTTTTGAGAGATTTAAGAGAGAGAGCGAGAGGAGAAATCGAGATTCAAGATATCGGGGATCGATTGGAAGAATTGCTCCCGACGTTTTGAAGCGGTTATATCGAGAATATCTGGTTGAAAAATTGAAGAGCTATTGTAGATCTATGGCGATGGTTTTCGTATGGAGTGGATTCCATGAAAGAGAAAAAAAAGATTTCAAAGAAAGATTGCGAAGATGAAGTCGATTCGGACGTGGAATGATACTGGGTGAAAGAATAACTATACGATCGTATTTTTCTCGAAATTTATCACATTGAGCTTTTGATTGATTCTGATATAACATGTAACATATTGTAATATATTCAAATAAGAATCGGAATGAACATTTATAATACATAAAATCAGTATACATAGATTTGTATTTCGTTTATATTATACGTTTGTATTATACATCGTTAGGCATAAGAAGCTGTAAAAGTGTCTGATGTAAGTTTCTATGTCATTTAATTAGTTTTAAATTATAGGAAAAAAATGTAAATTTTTAAATAAATTTCTCATATTCATATGTATTAATAACAGCTTTCGTTAATTAGTTAAAATATAAAATTAAATTAAGAGAATGTAAAATATAAGTAACAAGGTATTGATTTAAAAAAAAGTATTTGGCTTACAAAATTTTTTTACAAAAAACAGTTAATAAAATTTGATGTTTTATTCTATTTTTTACAATAAATAATAAAATTGTGTTATAAATGCGGTTAAATTTCAATGCAGAAATGTAACAAGAACTTTTAAAAAATTATAATTCTCAGATATAGTCAATAGTTTTTCGAATGCTGACTTTATTTTCCCTCTGCGAATTCTTGATACTTTAATCGGAATATTTTCCTCCTTCTCTTCCTCTCTCTCTTCCTCTTTCTCTCTCTCTCTTTCTCTTTCTCTTTTCGAGATTGAGCTGTACCGATTCAAACTGATTTGATTCCACTGAGTGTGTGATATTCCAATTTAACCCCTCAAGCATGACTTTCTCGACGTTTCCATTTTAAGTGGTCGACTCGTGCGTCGTATATACCAAGGTCTTAATACGTACCCAACCCTAACGTGATTGCACGACTGGCACGATCCTGAAAACGCTATTTACCGACGTATTATAGTCGCAGTCACACACCCTCGATATGTTTAAAGTTCGACGTTTTCTTGCGCTTGTAGAAATTACGTGTCAGTTTACGCGCGGTAATAAAAGTAAGTAACTACTTTCGAGTATTGAACAGGCAAGCGTAGTAGCGATATTACAGACATTACTAAAAATTCTGCAGGAATTTCCATGAAACTTTCACCGACTAATAATATTGCGGATCAAACAAGAATTTAGCTGACAAGAAAGTATCCAAATTCGATGGTTCTGTCAAGTCACTTTCGCTCTTCGTAAATGGTCCGTGATTTATGATCCCTCGGACGTGCCTGGCCGAAGATCTGCCATTACGGAAACAGCCTGTAGTTCTAGATTCGGCTCATTAGGCAGCTGATTACGTGGACGTGCCTAAATCGAAGTTCTATACGTCAGGTCAATGGCGGCTCCGGCGTATTCCCGTGAAACTTTATTCTTATCTAGCGGGAACCACTTGGCGATCGAATAACTAGATTTATCGCTCGAATCTAGTAACTTTTTACTTCACTGAATTTCCGATAACTCGCCGCTCCCGAGAGTCGGGAGATGAAAGATCAACAAGAAATTCGGGGGTAAACTCGAAATTTTCTACCGACCGCGTTGGAGTCCGGACGCGCTAGTTCCGACCTTAACTAAAAAAAAGGTGCAGAACACTGAAGTGAGAAGGGGCAAAAAAGGAAGGACGATGGCTTTAGACCTCCGCAATATCTCCTTGCTCTTTCCTTCTCCCGAAAGGGAAGTTTCCACTTTTCTCCGTTTTATGGCGGATGGAATCTCCAGTGGTCGACTCGAGAATGTACGTATCTCGTGCCCCCTTAAATAACGCGGGTACTTGAAGTTTCGTTGGCACTGGAGACCCTAGCAGCGCGCCAATATTCGTCCCGACTAAATTCATGGTAGCGGGTACTAAGTGGACACTGGCTGTGTCCCCGTGGCCATTCTCCTTTTTCTTATTCTCGGACATCCGTGGATATTTGAATAATCAATGCTCGAACTGACGCTGCATTTGTAACTTTCTAGTGGTTATGTAAATCAGGACGAACTGAGCGGAATAGATGGTTTCTTGGTTCGCACAAATGCTTTGTTTGTTTTCTATTTAGATTATTGTTGCATTCTCCACAACTTCACGAAAGTGAACTTGTATTTAAGCCATTATTCGTGTTAAGTTCGTGCTTGGACATATGTCTAGTGATATTAGATTCTTAAAAAAAATAATGCAAGCAAAAATTGTAAGAGTAAAGTACATAATTTCACAAGATATATGTAAATTTAATTTCACATTAATTTCTTACGTATTTATTACTTTTTTATATCTGCCTGAGTTGTATTGTTGTTAAATCATGTTTGCGTGTTTATTTAATTACTTTTATATATATATATATATATATATATATAAATTTTAAATTAATAAATAGATATTGTTATACCTTCTCCCAATAAGTAGTAACATTAGCGGAGAACATGATGGGGAAAATATTGAATGAGAAACTGTGCACGTATATAGAAGTGCACATAAATTAAGAAAAATTGCATGTAGTACAAGAAAGTAATGAAATACGAAATATGCGAAGTACGAATGGGGTATTATGGACAAAATTTGATGGAGAAACGTTGTGCATACAATCACCGATTCCATTTCTTTTATAAGAAATCTGATTCACTCGGATGATAATAACTAAATTACATAAAAATATCGATAAGAGTGAAAAATTAAATAATGAGAAAGTATGAAAAATAGAGCGAAAAGAGTGAAGGAAGATTCGATTTTCTTTTACCTTGCTTACTGTACAATTCCCCTCTCATTCTTTTCTTGCCGTACCTCTTTCTTTGTCGTATTCCTTTAACATCCTTCTCATTCAATTTAGAATATTTTAAGTCCGGTAAGACTTTCCAAATAAGGGGAAGTATACGAGCATGCATATTAAAGCCAATGTATACAAATTGTATTATAAAACGTTACGACATAAAAAAAATTACTTTTAGAATACAATATTAGAATGATGTTACTGCATACGCATATACGTGCATATGTTCCGAGATGCGCACTCTCTCGGTATACATGTATGTACGTACATAAAAGACCATCATACAAGTCTACCAATTTAGTTGAATACCACTAGTTATACTATAAACAGCAGTTCACTCGCTCGTAATTTTCAAACAGATAATTGAAAACATTTTTGACAATGAAACACAAATAGAAATACTTATTTACGAATAAAAATTATGAAATTTATTTGGATGTATACACGTGATATTTATAATGCTACGATTTATTATTGTTTCATTCTAAGCACTTATTAATGTGACGATGTGTTAAAAAAATGTGGACGAAAGAGAGAACGGCTGTGTATATACGAAGAAAAATTGGAGCGATAAAATATTACTTTAAATCAACGCGTAATTAGTGTCGAAGTGACAGCTGCTTTATATTCTCCCGGTTGATCTATCGTAATATTTTACAGCTGTAGTGATATATAGCAGTGCTGATATTTTTCTCCACGCAACAATGTATACAAGTATGAAGAGTGAAAGTGGAAAGAGAATGATTAATAATTATAATAGTAATAAATACAACATAGATAAGTAATATAATAATAATGTTAAAGGTATTTGAGAAAGGTTGCAAAGTATAATTATTTAAAAAGAGGTAAGTAAGAAGTAAGAAAAAAGTATGAAACATATTTTTAATAAAGGGTAAATTAGATAACGTTCGTAGCTAACTTGCTTGGATTGTAGTACACTTACACACTCGTCTATGTTCACACCACCTCTCTCTTTCTCTTTCTCTCTTTTCTTTGCTACTGGCCTTAACTCCTGACGTATCATCCTCCTGCAAAATATCCGTGTTAAAACGACACGTGCAAAAAAAATAATGCGACGACGATTCGTATGGAATATATTCCTATAGAAATGATTATGGGTGTCGGGACAATTATCTGTGATATTTGCAGTAAATAGTTCTGCAATAATTTTAAATTAAGTATTCATCGATAGTGTTCCAATAATCGATTGACTTTGTTTCTATGTAATGAATATTATGTTAAAAGAGTTTCTAAGCTCTCGATGTTGTTTAATCTTTCAAATGTTTTGTTGCAATGGGACTATTAGAAAAAATATTGAGAGATTTAGTGGATTTTGTTCAATGATAAATGAGCCAAATCGAGTTGACGTTAGATTTGTACGCCGAAGAACTCGATACAGGTATTAGTCAAGCGTAAATTCGTGATACAATAAGGTATACACGAAAAATGGCGGAGCAAATGCTTTCGATCATGAGGGCTTTGTACAAATGTGCTACATTAAATGAAGTTTACGTTTGAATGGATTTTCCCCTTTCTTTTTATCCCACTCGCTTACCATTGTGAGGATAGTTTGTACATCCTTATGCCACTACGGCACTAACGACAATTTAATGGATCTCCTCATAATGACAAAAACTGGGTATTTCCTGACCAGTTTCTCCTATCTCTCAAGATTACGCTATAAACTGTGCGATGCGTCTTTTTATGGATAGTATAACCGTATATATCGACGCACGATGAGATTGCGTGTAAGTTATAACTTTTACTATCTACTTAAATATATAGCGTTATAATGATATTACTTTCAATTAAGTTTTAATTAAGTTAAGCTCTAATCAAAGCTAATTAAATTAATTTCGAGTTTATGTGCTCGTACGTTACAAAATTTTGTACTGTAATGTTGTCACTCATTTTAAATCACATTATTTTACACACACATTTATAATGTTAATATTAATTTATGATCAGAATTGGCAAATCAATTAAAAATTTTAAATAATCACATTTAAATTATATGAAATATTTAGAGATACAATTGTATAATTAAGTATTATTATTATTTTTACTTCAAACTACTTACATATTATGAGTTATCGCATTACATAAAAAATATACAAGGAGAAAATCAAGAGTAAAACAAAAAGAGATCATGCAATCAAAGCTAATATCAAGTTCTCTATATTTAAAAATACAAATATTGTATAGATTCGCATAAATCAGCAGGTAATGCAAATACATTTGCAAGTACATACATATACCACGTTAAAGTGGTATATCTTCAAGTACACTCTAACAGTAAACACAGACGCGTGTTCTTCGCAGGGACATTATCGGGACTAATAAACCTGCGAGCTAAACCACGGCTGCCATACTTTGCCAAGAAAGCTGAGTAACCGTGGCCGTTAAAGTTTCCGTATAATCTTGGGATAGGTTTCGTTCTGAGGAAAAGCTTTACTTCGAACCCTATGCTCACACTGAAGTTTGAGCAGCATCCAAATCTATGCGAAAGGGTTATTTACTTATTATATATGACTCTTGTTTTGTGCTATATCCTAATTATTATACAGTCGTGTTAGTTCTGGTTTATACAAATATTAATTTATATTATTATGCAACTTAATGTAATGTAATTAATAAGAATTATTCGAGTTTCATTTTTTTTGTATTTTACTTCTGTATTCAGTCTTGTTAAATTTGTGTTGTAATTTGTGATGATTTAATATAGCTTGTTTCGAAAACGGAGAAGCATTATTGAACAGATGTTATTCGAGATCTTATTTTCATTTTTTATATTTTTTGCTTCAAGAATCGTACTCAAATAATTCTGCATACATTTTTATAATATAATTTCTGACAAATATATAAAATATACAATATAAAAGTAATTATAATCATATTGTTCGTATGCAATTTACTATTAACTACTATTAAATGGAAATTTTCATTAAAATAATTTCAAGTAAAAAAATCGGAATGTCTTTAACGACGAAATACGGATTTCTAATCGAGATGTTTTCGTCGTATTCAATCACTGTAATATTCGGTGCTCGAGTTAGTTTCTAGAATTGAGTCTAGCTGGTGCTTCTCTCCTCTGGTTCGTTCTCTCTGAGTCGGGCCAAGCCAAGATTTGTAGTCGCCGCATAAATTCGAGCTTTCTCCTTTCTCAGACTTGTCCTAATAGATTGGCGGCCCCGATAAAGACATCCAGTACGTACATGTATATTTAGACACTCTTGGTTTTCTGGATTAATAACGCTTGATTCGGAGCAATTCGTATCAATGGTCATTTTATTGCTAAACATTTATAGAAGTCTGTTGATACGCGTGTAAATCGCGGTTTATGATATCGCTCATCCGGAATCATGCAATTAGAAGTGTGGAATGTACATAGCCTTAATACATAGGTAGACCGCCGTTATACACAGATGTGTGGTATTGAAGATGAAAGCGGTTTTGCGTCTTTCAACCGAGATAACGCTTATAATTAATATGCGGCAATCTGACGGGGCCAACAATTTCATTTCAAATTTTCTTTAACATACTACGTATTTATACACAAATAATGCACAGAATTTGATATCTTTCCATTGTACGTTTTTTGTAAATTACTTTCCTGCTTGATCAATCAGTCGCGAATCATCCTATTACCGTGAACCGTCTCGATAATCTGCCACGTGAGTTTTTTGCGAGGATCGAGGATTGAATGCATAAACAGTGTAAGGAATACAATCGAAGATAAGCAGACGCAAAGGTGAGCTGTTTTAGATTAAGCCGAATGTAAAAAAGAAAAAGAGAAAGAAAAAGAGAGAAAGAGCGAGAGAAAATGATACGGAGAGGAAACGAGGATAGAGAGACAGAACGATCTGAGAGAGAAACTGATCCGAACGTTTAAAGAGCCACGGGGGTGTTCAACAGCGTTCCGCACTCGACGACGAAATGGTCTCCCACCTCGCCGAAACGGGAAAACCAATCCTCTCTCTGCACCTTCGTTCGCCTTTCGCCTATGTGCCTATATTACCTTCGATCCGCATCTCTGCAAGCCCTCGCCACCCTCCGCAGGCGGCACCCGCCGCCGCTGCCAGCCAACTCCCTGCCGCACACCTCCATTCGTCCTCGACTCTCTAAACTCGACGTGTTCGGCACCTCCTCCGTTCCCGAACCTGATCCCGCCAAACTGTGCAGTATGTTCGCAGCAGGCGGCAGCCCTCAGGAATTTCATTTCGTGTGCGAGGCTAATTATACGCCGGGCTTTTACATACGAGGCTGTCGCTATTTTACTATGGGTCAGCATGGTGCATATGACTTTCCAGTTACGCGTTGTTCATACAGCCACTCGCTTCGTAAAAATCATTATTAATGTCCCGATCAATGTTCCAATTGCATTGTACATATATTAGAAGAAACAATAAAAACGATTAGCGATGTGTGAGCGAAAGCGTAACGAATTTATACGTAATGATTGCTCTATCGAATGTCGTAACGACATCAAGCATAAAAATTTGTAATAATATATCGCGATTACTTTTCTTCATCATATGAAATAAAACAGAAAGAATATGTAATAAGAGGTGAATTTCATTTATTACGATCTATTTCAACATTATTTTATCGTCTTACCAAAGCGAGACTGAAGAAGGAGAATATTGTATTTGAATATAGTATTCATAGATTAATACAAGTGAGATATGTATGCATTCGTAGGATTACGAGCAAGGATTTCGGTTAGCTTGTGACGCTCATTCTATCGTGAACGTATGTTCATGTATTGTGCAATTGTCATATTCATCACGAGCTCGGGAGACCGTGTCATCGAGTTGCACGTAAAAACACGTCAACCAGCCGACTGTATTACTGTTAGATTGGTCTTGGTTCTGAGGTGCTGATAGTAGTGATTGCTTGGTCGAGGAAATCGGGGTTGGGTTAGTGGTTGCAGCGGTGACTCGCTCGGCAACTACTCACGAGTTACTACTACAAACATTGGGTCTCTTTCTCACTCTTTTTCCTGTGTGCTCGGTCTTCGACGATCTATCTTCCCATGCGGGTTCTAGCACCTACGTCGCTCATCCCTTTCTAAAATCACCGCCTTATCCGCCCTCGCGCTTGTCTACCATCATTTACTTTCGACCACTTTCACGATTAAATGGCCGCGAAATTGCGACTATTTTACGTGAGCTGGATAGTCTAGTCCGCGGTAGCTTTACTATGGCGGATTTCGAGAGAAAAATGTTGAAATGACTTTGAATTCCAGCAAATTTCTTATTTCTATCTGATTAATTATTTTACATTATTACTCATAACTTATATATAATGAGGAAAAATATATAAAGAAGAGTATATTAGATTTCCCTTTTCTTTATGCAAGGCAATAATCTTATCTAATGTGTCTGCTACATACTATATATACACTGGAAAAGCTAAGATTGTTTTCTTGTATTAAATATATAAAGGCAATAAATTATTATGTACATATCACAAATGTTGAGGTAAACCAACATATTTTTAACTTCGGTTTTCACATCAGTATATATAATTTTTTAATCTGAAATGAGGTTGTCTCCTCTTTTGTTTGAACTTCCAATTTCTGCTTTGTCATGGTGCTATATTTCAGATGTGTTTGCCGTAATAATTTTCCCTGGTCGATTCATATGTAAAAACGTACATGCTCGCTTCATGCATTTGTGCCCTTTGAAAGTGATGTATGATCTTGATTGGCCGAATCGTTCTGAAGTAGACGTCGTCGAGAGGACAAACGAGCACCGATTTACATCGGAAATCCGGAGGCGAAATTGCGCGAGGACGAAGTAGGTTTATCGGCACGATTTGTATAATCGTCAAAGTTTTTGGGATTGAAGCAGGGCATACGCGTACACCGTCTCTTGAGTAAACTCGATCGATCTTGAGCTACGGAAATCTAATTTTAGAAAGATACTCTTGTTTGCTGACTGTCAGTGTAAATGCGTTTAAAAAATTATTTTTTTAAATAAAAATATATCTTTCATTTAATCATTTATTTGTTTGAATATCCCTATGATAAAAAAAAAAATGTTTTAAATTGAGAATATTACCGTACATTTTGATCGAATTCTCAGTAAAAAAATAATCGAATCTACCAGCGGTTATGTTTTATCATTAAATATATAATTTAAAAAGCACAATTAACTATTCAGATGAGTCTCTACATATAATATATACATTGTAACGTACTTCACAATATAATGTTATTTAAATGATAGTATTGAAATATATCTTTAATATTCTAGCAAAATAAATCGAGAATTCATGGAAAAGCAAGCAATATATCTTTTATCGTGCATTGTAATTACGCGCAACATTTATAATTGATTGCTATGTTGTATTGTTTTATAAGTTCAATAAAATAATTTACATTATTTTAAGTAACATTATATGGAATTATATACAATTTTAATAATAATAAAGTTTTTTATTTATTACATATTTCAATAGTAATAAAATTTTTTTATTTATTACATATGCCTTTTATTTCTTTAAAAGTGTCTTATAATTTACCTTTATTTTTTTTAAATATTTAACATGCCAGTATAATTAACCAAGTGCAATATTTAAACAGAGGAGTTTGTACTGAAAACTAACACAGCCATTATTATTCCCGAGACAATCATCAATATTAATTTCCGTATGTATTCCGGCTTACTGTGCTAAACGGCTCAATCTGTGATGTTGTTTGATTGAAAAATTGTATTTTAATGTGCATTATTTGCACTAATATTTATTTCAATTTAAAAATCCATATTTTCCTGAGTTACATTTTTATTATTTGGACGAATTTCGGAACGTATGGATAATCAATACGACAGATTGTTCCCAATAGCTCTGAATTGCGGACATGCAATAGGAAAGACCAAGTGTTTTAACGACCAAATGGATCTTGCAACGATTGACTGCTGTTAGTACACACAGCCAAGAGAAGATGCACGACTAGGATACGTTGCTTCTTGTGCAAAATACATCTCAAGTGTGGGTACTCCTCAGAACAATACCTACGGGATTCAGTGTAACATCCATAGTCTGACTTGGAACATTACCTCTTTCGAAACGAGTTACTGAGAACAAACTTGGAGCAATTATAGTGACATGAAAAATATAAGTCGTTTTTTATCGACTTTTTTAATGTTCTGTGATCAATAACTGTTCAAAATATAATCTTATTACATAGATTGAAAATAAAGAAAACGTACATAGCATTAATTACATTTGCATAATTATATAAATACATTAAATCGATCTCTCTTGTAGCGAAATAATGTATTATTTATTAATACAGAGGAAAAAGGTCTTTAATATCATAAATTGAAAAGAAATTGACAGTAATTTAAATTTAAATTTTGTACGAAGGTTTCAAATGTTATTGAAAAAGTTATCGATTCTAATAACAGATATATTAAGTTGTAGTCAGAAAAAAAAATCATCAGTTTTATTATTGTAGACAATATATCTTTACTTGTTCGTGATTTTTACATCTTTCAAGTCTCAAGTGATTGATAACAAAAAAAAAACGAAAAAAAATAATTGGGAAAAGGGAAGTCTCAAATATTCATAACAAAAAAAGAATTGGTAAAAGAAAAGGAACGAAAAGCGTGTCAGAGCTTTAAACCAACGCTAAGGGTCCTTCGCCATAGACTATAAATGACAGAGCTTCCAATTTCTCTCAATTTGTGTACAAAGTACATGGTACAAGTGATTTGTCTGTTTCTTAAACTTTCATGGGATATATCACATTTTTCTATATTGACTTTATGTCGTATCGCGAACGGCTGGGTTCTTAATTCATATCACGCGCAGATTTCGTATTCTGTCCGAAAGTTTTACATCTCGTCGCATTATCGAGTCAGGAAGTCAGAGTGACCCGGAGATACTGGGGCAGAAGAAATTGCGACTCATCTGTTCGAGAGGCTCAAGCATTGTATAAGCATCCTTCGATTAGTTAAATCGTGCGAGTAATATAAAAAAATATAAAAAAACCGATTTAGCACATGTGATAATCTTGCCAAGGAGAAATAGGACAAGAAATAGTACTCGTGTAATACAAAATTAATTAATTTTACATTTTGTTTATGATTTCGACCATTAGCAATTTGAAAGGATCACAAACTGTTATCATGCATATACATAAGCATGTTTATTAAACTGGAGAATAGCTACTATTACTCATAATCTTTAATCGAAATGACGATGTTAATATCGTAATGTTATGATAATACGTTATGTCACGATAATTAGTATACGCCATATCTGTACGGATAAACAAGATATTTAGGATGTACATCTATGCAGCTCATATGATAATGGTGCATATGCATGATGAATATGCTCTGGTTAGTTGGATAATTTATAGTCATTGCTTAAAATGTAACAATTTACGAATCGATTATGGAAGATCATGTTTATTAATCTAAATTAATATAGAGTTTAGAGCAATAATGTAGCTAAACTTTCGAGTTAATCAAACTTGATATGTAATTATTAATTTATATTAATATTAATCTATTCAGTCATGATAGGACAGCTATTCGATTACGATATAGTGTGGCTGCTCTGAACTAAAAATTATTAACAAGCTCTGTTAAATATTTTAAAGATATTATATTTAATATTATATAAAAATTAAAATGAGCTTAAAAATTGTATACAGAACGTATAAACCCATTTTGACCGATGGCTCTCCGTAATTTGTTGCCTATAATATCTACTTTACGAGATACAGCATGTTACTGTATTCAATCCTTCAAATCAATTATGATGGCAATCGAGCATGATCAAATTTGCCAGTCTATGTTTAGTTATTATCAGCATTGCCCGGTGTCATATCCATGAAATACGATGATAAGATCCATTTCCATCATGTTATGGTTGTGTCAAGGTCTTTAGACTCTGCAAATTGCGTTATGTGAAGTTTGATGGATAATCCCGGACGACATGATACTAATCACGTTACCGGTTTGATATCAAAGTCAATTGACTCTCTGCGTCCGTGCAGGAAGGATGTATCCGCGTCGCGGTCGATCGCAAAGAATGCGATAATGCTTTGAAACGGGATACACGCGTCCTATGGCTCGTTTCCTAAGGGATATAAACTTCCCGTTCCATAGCAATTCCAACCAATTTACTATTCATGCTGCTTCGATGTACGCCCAGCCGCGGGCTGTTGTGATACGGGCAGCCAATCAAAAACTCTCGTCGGAACAACCGGTCGGCTAGCCGTCGATGCAACAAGCAGAAACCTCTACTCACAGCCTAAAGCGAGGATGGACGGTCGGAAAATACAGGAGGAACCGATATACAGGAAGGAAAGGGTGGGATGAGTGGGAGGACGTACGGAACGTACTGGGTTGGTTGTTGGTTGGTAGTTTCGTTTGTTGACGTTTCATCCAGCTTCTGTAGTGTTGCGCATACATGCGTTTATACAACGATGTACACTTAACATGGCGTACTACCCAGGGGAGGATAGAGAAGAGTACTTGACTCGCCCCTTGAGCTATAAAAGTAATTATCGGTGGTTAACGATTTTTAACATACACGGCTACATCAGCGCTCGTGGTTCTCGTTGGATGTAGTGTTTAAATCATGTGGGATGGATCGCGTGCAGATAGGTCGCGGAGAAAATCACAAACATTGGACACCTTTAATTGAATTGGCCTTTGATTTTCGCGTGGCTTCATCAAACCGTGACACTTTGAAACAGCTAACCAATAAAATATCAGTCGTGGCATATGATGCCAGGACGTTTCTCTCATTCTTCGATAATTGATAAAAAGATTCACTACTGGAACATCGCTTTGTATTGTATTTGCTAACTAAAGGAAATTATCCAACTTTTATCATGTTTCACATGTTACTCTACCGCACTAAATAAAGTTATGTTGATTTAAAATAACCTTCTTGAATAGATTTTTTTGTCAAGGGTAGGAGAAATCTAAGACAGAATTTCTCCTTGTCTGAAACCAAAAGCCACACGTACTCACCGACGGCTTGTCTCCGAGCCGAGTGAGTTTAAGATCGTGTAATTTAATACAGAGCATAGTCGAGTACCCCATGAGGAGTCTCGTCGCGTTGTTAAAGATTTTCGTCTGAACTCGGCTTTCCTCGATTATGAGAAAAGCGTCGACAACAGCCTGGTAATAGAAGCTCGATGAGTGGCAACGTGTTAAGGTCCGCGGCGCGATAAGAGGCATCCCTTCTCCTATTTAAGGTCGTAAGGCAAGCGATAAATGAAGGGTGAATTTAAAGGGGTCGGCCGACCTCGCGTCTTGGCCGCTTTAACGGGACAACCACCTGCAAATAGACCGGTGGCACGCATATGATGTACACTGTTCCACCGTGATGCCGGAGAATGTAGCGTAAGCTCCCTATCTAGCACGAGCATACTTGCGCACTTTAGTGCCGGGAGTGTGCCGTATGTATTTCCAACAAGACTTGACGCTCAACCCACGCAAACGTGGACAGCATGTCGACCACTCGTCATCCCTGATAGACTAGCCTTCCGATGCGTTAAGATTGTGTTAGATACGACGTATCGCTCACAATTCCCGCTTGCGGTACACTGATGATTCCGCGCTATTGCTCTAACAACGTTCGAAATGATGAGGTATTACGGATATTTAAGGTATAACGGAATGAGGTATAACGGGACATTATGGATATTTACGCGGCATAATATGATATCGATACGCATGGTAATTATGCGGATCTCTATTTCACTTGGTTATATGCTGTGAAATATCCGTTTTAAACGAGAACGCTCACACATTTCTACTCGTTTTATATGTATAGACGAAAATTCCGAGCGTTAATGGAGAATATTTGTAAAATCTGATCGTTGTGGTAAAATCGAGAATAACCGACTACACTTGGTACTACACTATTAGGATTCCATCTCGTTTCGTACCTTCATTCGCATTCTCTATTATATGAATGTATTCAAATAGTGGTGTAAAATCTAATGCGTCCACAAATGTGCATAAGTACAAATGAGATTATAAATGATCGTGTCAGAAACTATAATGGTATTATATTTTGAGTTAGCTGTTATATATATTATTGGAAATTGTATTTGTAATATATAAGCAGTTTGTGTTGTGTCACATTCATGATTATCTTCTATTAACTTACTCTTCTATTAAATTTTAATTGATAGTATCCCTTCCATATTTAGCGAATATAAAATATTTTACTTATAATGAAAAAATATTCTTTTGTATCTCTTTTATAATTATGATATACTTAGCCAAAGTTTAGCCAGTACATTTCATTTTGTCTGTTTCTCCTTTGTTACATATATTCTGTTACAGCACGTAATGTAACCTTTAAATATTATTGAGATATATATAAGCCGTTCGTTTAGCACACAGAAATTTTATATGCGGTACATGTATTTTTGCGTTATTTAATAACGAGGACAGATAGTAATCATACAAAATGGCTACGCATGATAATATATTTCACGTTCAGTTTAGCTGTACTAAGATTTAATAATTAAATGTACTGTAATACGATGCAACCATTTTTATGAAATGTGAGAATTTTGCATTGGTTTATGACATTTCAATACATTTCTCTTTGTTTTATAATTATCTATATTTTTCGCTAGAACATATCATGATGTAACGAATATCCTTATAAAATAAATATTTCAACAATAAATGTTGGTTTTTTAAATAATAGAAATAAATTTTAAATGTATTTTGTAACAAAATAAAATTTATTACAATTTTTTTTAATGAAAATTTTATAAAATAAAAAAGTTAAAAAAAATATGAAATTCTAAATTAAATACCGCATTTATTATGATGTACCATGTCATCGGGATAATGTGTGTACGTCATCACCGTTTGGTGCTTTCGCAAGTTCTGGTTCGACTATGTCCGATGTCGATGGCGATACAAACTTTCGACATTAACCCGCACCCAAGTTTGTCCTTTCACACGCCAACAATCATATTTTTGCCTGACCGCAAAATTATCTAATTGCCATAGCTATAAAATATTGGCCTAGTTGTTGGATAACTTTGGGACTCAAATTAAATGTTGGCACGATCTAACTATTCCCTAACTTCTTTTTCGTTTCTTTTACGTTTTTAAATAATATTATAACTAAGAATTATATATAATATATATAATTATATATATATATATATATATATATATATATATATATATATATATATAAGAATTTAGACACATGCAATATACATGCAATATATCGCTTGATCCTCTCGTTAAGATTGCATTTTTATTTATAAAAATTGTTTAAATACAATTGAAATTATCCGGCCAGAAATCATTCATCGATTGTCGTCGAAACCACCAAATCGACACTGCTCGACATCGTTTCATCATCGACGAGTCATTTCTCACTGGGTAAAACATTTTTCCTTGTAGCATATTCTATTCATATTCGCGCGCGACATAAACAAATTATCTCAATTCCGTTTGTTTATTTGTGTGATGGCTGCCTTGTCGATATTTGTTGAAGTACAACTCAAGTTCTGACACAGTCACTATACATCTTCTCGTTCCGTTGAGATATGCAGATCAACCCTAGCAATCGTTATGGTACACCACGTTTTGGATTTGCAGATGAGAGTTGGCGTAATCGTCCGAAACGTTGTTGGAAAGATACCGAAGTGAAGAGCACAGAAAAGTCCAAAGTATCATATAAACTCCACCACGCGCGTGTAATTTAGCCGAGTAAACTTGCACTCAAGACTTCTTCTGTTTTCTTGGAATGCATTTCGTGGGCGCGCCTGCGTTGTAGTCGACTCTGTTCTTCTCAATATTTTCTACGGCGTATTGTTTTTCTTTTACCATCCCGCTTGAGAGTTTATTTAGTCTAAGCTTTTAATATCATATTTTATCGCAGGTTTGCGAATTCATTGCGTGCTCCGTATTTTGATATTGCGGTAAATAGTATCGATACACATCATTTGCGCCATAAAACATAATGTATGAAAAAAAGATCAGGAAAAATCTTTTAATTAAATATTGTTTCATCTCGTTATTAAAGGATTAATTTCTTTCTCAACGAATTGTTATAGGGATTTTTGATATATAAAGAAAAACATAGTTATGAAAAAAAAAGAATTCTTGTTGTTTAGGAGAAAAGAGTAACAATGTTAATATTATATAATATAATTATATAATATATTATACATGATCTTAAAAACGTAATAAAAGTATTTCTTTAACTTAATTATGTTACATACTTTTAAGTATGTAATTTTGGATTTATCTAACATCAGTTAAGATTATTAAATTCTAAAATATTATAAAATTGAATATGTGCTACAAGAATTATGGCATTTTGTGTTGCTCTTTTAAAAGCAATTGAAAGAAGTTACTGTTGCTATTAACGCTACGAAGCAAGAACGTGATATTATTCGAAGTGGTGATTTTGAAGCGTGCAATGTCGTACATGTGCTTCTTAGTTGTATAAGTACAATTGCCATCGGCACAATGTAAGAATTTGCTTGAAGCGTGCCAAGTCATCCACTCAAGTTTGAGAGTTTTGTTAAAATTTCGTAAGATTGCCAATAAGATTTTGTATTGTCATTCGATGTAAATAACGTACTTGAAAACAATATTTAAGTATAAAATGAACTATTATTCACATTTTTAATTGGTTAACTATTGATTCAAAAGATTAAAATTTTTTAGTTAAAAATGTTTTAATGTATTTGCACCATTTCGAATACATAAATAAGTAAAAGGTTATAAATAATAGTTAAATAACATTTTATTCTTTGAACAAAATATCTGTTGAAAACTTCTTAAATATTTTATAAGCAAAAACCAGAATAGAAAATAATGTAATATGTTTCGAGAAGATTCAGAGACTTTTCTGTTAATTAAATTGGTAATTCACTCGATATTGTAATTACTTTAATTACTTGTAATTTTTTAATTACTTTAAATAATAACTTATTCATGATAGATTATATCATTGATTATATATTTTTGATTAGATATTTTTTATATTTACCTGCAATTTTCTTATATATGTTTCATTCTTATATATGTCTCATAAAAATAAGTGCATTTTTTTTTAAGATACTGTTTATTACTTCAAAGAATCGGAAGTAGAATTTAAATTATCCGTAATAAGATAATCGATATTCTTTGATATTCTGTAATAATTTAATTAGAAGAAACAAAAAATGCGAGTTTTTTATCTTAATATTATAAAAGATTTTTAAAATTAAAATAAAAATGAATTTTTAAATCGGTGGCTGCTTATAGAAAATAAAACACTAAAAACAACAAACAAAATGTTAAAACCAAACAGGATGCGATCTATATGTAAGTTTTACCGAGAATACTACTTTATATTTACATTTGGCAAATATTATCCTTACACACACACACACACACACACACACACACATACGCGCGCCGCACACACACATTAACACAACAACATCCAAAAATACAAACGAAGTTAGTATATACATATATTATGCGATACATACAGTAAGCGTACGTGCGTGCGTATATGCATACATGCGTGCGATACGTGCGTACGTACGTACATGCCAAGACATACTATGCAATTATGCTATTATTGCCATTACGTGCAATATTACATATTATGGCATACATACATGCATACATGCACATGCAACACACATACATACATATGCATACATACATACATGCAATACATACATACATGCATACATACATACATACATACATACATGCAATACATACATACATACATACATACATGCCATACATACATACATGCAATACATACATACATACATACATATATATATATGTATATATGTATAATAATAACATATATAGATCTGGTTAGAAGTAAGTAAATTACTTTTTTACTTCTAACAATAAAGTTAAAAGTAAAAGTCATAAATCAATGCAATCCACATAGTTGCGTTTTTAATCGCGAAAACGTTTATTCGCACTTGAGAACTGTCATGAAAATTGAATGTTTACAGCACAAGAGAAAGCGAGCAAGGTAAGCTTCTTTACGAAACTATTATTTTCTCTTATGAGAAATTTAAGATACGTTCGTCGAATATTAACCACGTAAAGGTGGCCAGCAAGAAAGTACTTTCTACGAATTTGGCCTATGCAAATACGGGTGAACAATCCGGGTAGGTCGAGTTTGCAAGCCCTCGCCTAGTGAAAAAGTTTGGACGCCCCGCGACGAATACTAATTAAAGACTCGCGGAATGAAATTAGTTAGCCGAGGGGTCGGGGTGACTCTCGAGGATGGACGATGGAGTCCTCGACTCGGCGACGAAGAGCCGCTTATGATAATATAATAATACTTACTTGGGGCCTCAGAGTGCTACCTTCAAGCTCATTATGCGTTTAGTTCATAACTTCAATTGGATTCTTACTATCCCTACCGAGTCAGGGCTTTCATCCAACCGTTGTCTCAAACCATCCTAATTATACAAGTAATTACTATCGCAAAAGAGAACGTTTCAACTCATTCATAGCCGCGATGATGCTGCATAAGCAAAGATAGTTTATCCTTTTTGCAATTCAAATATTTTGTTCTAGATATTTGATTAAAATTTATTGTATTTATTATAATTTTCTTACACAGTAGAAATATAGTATCATACATTTTCAGAATTTAAACGCTTCTATCATCATACTGCATATATCTTTATTCAACATTTCTGATGGCTATAATTTCCTTTCATTAGAATTGTATTTGACATATTTTAATTCGATGCATTTTGAAATACGATTTACGACTTACTGTCAGTAAACATATTTTAGAGGAGAGAAAAAAGAGAAGAAAGAAAATATTTGTGACCCCCATTGCTACGGGAGATTTTCACAAGGTCCATACTGTCGCTCGCTAGGCTTTGAAATCAATCTCAGTACTCTGGGAACATGATACGACGCGAGTAAAACTTCTTCCTTCCTCCACCTCGGTCCATTGAAAAAAGGCTCTTGAGTCCATCTCAAGGTATCGATTAACAAACACTCGAACAGCTAGTGCTGCCTTTGTAGAGTCCGCTTTGCAGAGTAACCGTTCGTGGTAAAGCCGTTTCGAGCTTTCCTGAATGGCACAGTGAAAGCTTTCTGTGCGAACGACTCACCGAGTGTTGCACAAGAGGCGGACCTTTCGAACTCCACAGAATAACGCGACCGTGCGCATCCATTTGTGCGCGGTAGAATTTCGCCGACCTAATCGAATTCCGGTTGCGTCGGCGAAATTTCCGCATTCGCGACCGACGAGCGCGATATTTAATTTAGCAGCGCCGATTTGGTATTCATGACGAGGCATGCTGTGGACGTAAATATAACGCTTTGATGGAAAGCACTTGGAAATATGTATCGACTCTTTGATTTTCTTTTCCAAAATTGAACCGATATTCTATTCGTTGGGTTGACTTGTCAAAATTACTTTTAGCTTTTGCCATCGAAGACTTGTACTTAATATGCTTTCTTTTGTTGAGATAAGTATGTGAAATTCTCATAATCTATAATTGCATTTTCTTATTTTTATATTCCGATCATTAGTATCCGCTTTTGTACTGTGTATTGCATATTTATATACAGTATTTTGCGAAATGTTAGAAAATAATGCGATAAAATAAGAAATTTGACAAAAAACTCACTCTGTTTAGAGAGATTATGTAACACATAATACACACTGAATTATATCTGCATTCGTTTGCAGTGACAATTAAATACTTTTATCTGCTATGTCGAGAAAATCATTTATTACGATAGTAATCATGCTCTATGCTACACTCTCGTATGCAACAAACTCTTGGTCGTGAAAGTACTTACCTTCAGATTTAGGTGCGGGAGGTTTACGAGTTGCCCAATTTGTCCGAATACTTCTGCCACCGAGCCATTGGCCATTCATGTTGCCGATGGCACTCTCTGCTTCCTGTGAAAAGATAATAAAAAGAGGTTATTATTTATTATCTTTTTATGCAAATTTTAATAGCAAAATTGATTTATTAAAAAATAGAAGAGACAATTTTGTTAATTACTAAATGTAGGAGTTTTGATAGTAATTTTGTTAAATTTTGCAATATTTATCTAATATTTACTTTTTTATTCTACACAAAATATTTCTAACATTCGATATTATTATAACAAAACAATTTTCATTCTTTTATCTTCTACAACGTTATTTTTCGATTTTATAATGGAATACTTTTTTTGGAATTACTTTTTTTATATCTTAGTAGTGCAATTTTATTCGATTTTTAAGCTATTGCATCATCTATTAATTCACTTTTTATGATTAAAACAATCATTGTTTTTGCAAAAAACATTCGGATGGAAATGCAAAATATGTTTGTATATACAGCAAAAACGATCATTTTATTTTATAATGCACTTTAACGAATGCACATGAATGAATACAATTACAGTAAAATAAAATTAAATTTATAAAATTCTTGCGTTACAATGCTATACTCTTAAAATGTTAAAATATATAAATAAATATATGACACAACGCATGAACAAACAAGATAGCCAATACTTTTCTAAAATTGGTTATGTAATTAACACGAATTTCATAGAAAATTATAAATAACATTTTTAAAATTATAGAAAAGACAGGACTGTGTATTTACGTATTACAGAATGCTTCTAAGGGATTTTACCAAGAGGCGAATGAAAATACGCGTCGTCGTGCAATGCTTGTGCGAAAGCTCCTTTATTGTCTCTCGCAACGTCTATAACAACAATTGCGGGACGTCGTAAGAACCGCAATAGCATTCGCGCGAGACGCGGGAGGTTGCCGTCGCATTCACACGCAAAACCGCGGATAAAACCAACAGGTATGTTGACGTCAATATTATCCGCGACTTATTGTTGATTCAGCCGCGGTATCCCGCCGGCGTAGCCCTCGATCCAGGTCAACTTAATATACGTTTTGAAATTTTATTCGATCGACTGCACTCTTGATTCCTCGGATTTTCGTGAACCGCTTCGGGCGATCCGGGACATTTTCCATTGCGACATTGGATTCTCAAGGAAGGGGAATACCTTTGGCAAAGAGGCGAAAGCACCGTCGACGTATACATATTTCTGTGCGATGTGAGCTAGTTGCACAATCCATGGACATTCGACTGAAATGATTTTTACGACAGTATCCAATCCGTCTCTACATGTTCATTATGCAATTCGTATGAAAAACGAAATCTTTATATGAATTTGCGGAAAAAGTGAAAAAATCGCAGATGCGTACTAAGAAATAGATATGGTATGACACACATCATGGTTTACATCGTGCACACACACAAAGATATTCGACTCGGGCAATGGTGGTATTCGGACGGTAGACTCGCAGGATGGTTGAAAGGATGGAGACCTAAAAATATTCCCGACACGAGGAATTCCCCGAAAAAGTTTACTGTTCAAAAAGCTCTTTTGGTATGAGAGACGAAGGGAAAAGATCTCCCCCCCTCTCTCTCTCTTTCTCGTCTCCTACAGTCTTTCTCTTTTTCCAGTTTCTACGGCAGCAGTCTACCTTCTGTCGCTCTCTACTTTCAGCCATTTGCGCCATTCGGGGCGTCCTCGGCTTTGCCTTTGCCTCATCTCCAACCGTTACTTTCTTCCACGGCGTAGGTTATGCTTGAACCAGTGGTTCTCTGCGCTTTTCTGCATGTTCCCTATTCCCCTTTGCACACCCCTCTAGATAAAGTATTTCCGATTCGAATCTGCATTCCTGATATGATGCCGCACATTCGCGTGGTTAGCCTAGATAGAGCTCAGGCGACCGAATGCCCCGTTCTAAGCTGATTCTAAACTTCGGTCGATATCCCGACGCCTCTTCGACCCGCAACCCCTGAAAACCACCGCCGCTTGCCTCCTTCCGTCCGGCGTGACCAGGGCGTTTACGTGGTACCAGAAGTACCACCACCAGAAGCCAACCACCTCCCGTCTTTCCCCACATTTTCCACCAGCCGACAGTTTGAGCTGTCCAAGCACCCATCAAATCGAATTTCTTCCGCGGTCAGCGATGCTATAGACAAACGGGAGCGCCGCTTACCGACACCCAACTGTTTTACACGCATTATTAAGTCATGCGCTAGCAGAGAGAAACGCGCTGTCGGATTACGTGGCCTTAACGAAACTTCTGCACCAAATAAACTGTACGAAGCTCGATTGTAATCGACTTTACATCTTTAAGCTTGTCTTTTTAAAATTTTACATTATTTATGTTGAATTTTTCTTGTTTTTCAAATTTTCTCATTCAAACCCTAATATTTATGTTCTTAGGTATTTAACAAATTATAATAAATTATACGAATCAAGCTAGTTAGTGTTCTTAACTAATAACGCTCTTAAAGAATGCTAAATGTTTCACATGTCGTGTTAACAATTACGTTATAACTTCAGCAATAATAACTTAGCAATTATAATAATTAAATAAAAAAAATATTAGATTAAATGATAATGATTTGTAAATAATTTTTGTTAAAACTTTAATATAGTATAAATGATATAAGTTTGTATAAGCCACACACGTAATATGTTTAAACTCATTAGGATAATTAGGGCAAACTCTCTAAGCAGTATTTCTTCGAAACATCTCAAATTATTTATTTAATTTATTTGTCAGTCCTGGAAACTTAAGTAACGTTTCAATTTTTAATAAAAACTGTATGACTCCATGACTAAATAAAAATATGACCTGTTATTTTAAAAATTTTGTGACTCGCTACATACGATATTCCTATTGCGTCAGAAAATAAAGACTATTTATTTACATGGCTGTGCGTGTATGCTTCAATGCCACATGTCAACGTGGCCGTTATGCATCCGATATTTTGACTACAGCCGTAAATAAAATAACATTAACACATACAAAAGTACCATTTTCCAAAGCGCCGTAAATGACGTTCTAATTGCTTTCGTTTACCCACCTGGGAGAATACAAATCTATGCGAATGGAAGCACGCTTTGGTGTATTTAAGGTCGTGAGTCATAATATCGCACGATTTATCGATCAAATGGTAAAGTAATAAAAGTTGACAGTAACTAGAGCGACCCGAGCACTATGTATTATAGTATGTGTAAGTATACACTGGCTATCAACTGATAACAGGGGCAGAGCTTGAACTACATGACGATCCATCTACGCATTGAATAAACATCGACATTGTATTACATTCGCTCCTGGAAATGTTTTACTAATATATATTATATTTCTTTTTGGAATAACAAATCTCGATTTACTATTACTACTACTATTTCGTTGAAAGAACATTCAAATCATAAATCAATTTTCAGCGCGTACGTGTAAAAAGGGAGAACTGCTGCCAGTACTAACGTATCGTCGCACGAATGCCGTGTAGATATAGGAGCACACAGCGGGATATCATGAATCTCAGTATTCATTAAATGCAGTACTTGAGAGTTCGAATCCGTCCTAAAAAAAAACTAGAAATTCCGGGAATTCGTATTTCGTCGTACATCTTAAAAGAACCAAGATGTTACCAAATGATCAGTGCTCGCGATTTAGATATGTGTATCCGACGATCGAAGGATATAGTGGGACTGGTCGGTGAATAGGGATAGTGGCGAGAAAGGAAAGGGAGAAATTTTCGCGTGTTCCTCGAGGTTAACGGAGACACTCGGGAAATTTATACTTCAGCAATAGTAATACCGCGGGTGTGAGGCAGGTGCCGGCGGTGGTCCAGATCGATAGGACATTAAAACAGAGGGGAAACGGAGAGAGGGTCTACCTTCGGGGCAGGCGCCTCGACGAATAACTCCGCCATAAACGGAGGAAAGCCTTCTTTTACTCAGCCGTACATCTAACTTCGTCGTGATTTACGCCGCGGATTTTGGCGGGTCACACTAGAAACTCCGGCCACTCTCCATTTAGCCCCGAAAAATGATGTTGTAAACCGTGACGGTCGGACCCTCCTCCTTATTTGATCAGCGAAAGCCGGGAGGAAGGCGTTAAGTTTGACATACTGCAAAATTGATGGATGTGATTTCGCAGTTGTTATCGTTGAGGAATACTCTTGTTCTTTCCGACTTTGGAGACAATCGGAATTAAATGCGATGATTAAAATACTTGAAAGCGAATTATCTGCTTTGCCGATATGTTATCGTAATTCTAATTTACATAAAATGCATCGAGTTTTTTTATTTTCTTTCGAATTTCTTCTTTATTCACACAAGTGTCTAGATAATTTGTTATTTCACTTTTATTATAATCTCTTAGGAATGGAATTACAAACGTTGTTGTTTTAATTGACGTGCTTTGCATACTCTAGCTTTCTTTAGAACGACTGTTTTTTGGACTTTCTTGAAAGTGGTCACATTCTGGTAAAAGAGAACGTTACAAGAAAACGTGATGTATAAAGTTTTCTTGTAAGGTTTGCAAGATCCTGAAGTTAATTCGGAATAAGTACATTTTTGGTAGTAAGATATATCGATTGATACATACTTGGACTTATCTTATTAAACTTTTTGAACAGAAAGAAATTCCTACTAAAAGAAAATATTTTTCATGCTGTGAAAACAGAACATAAATGAATAACAAAGTTGTAAAATTTTATTTATTTATATGTACATCTCTATAAATCAGAGCTTTATATTTCTTAAAAATAAAAATAATTTGTTAACTTATAAAAGATTATATATTATGTATTAACTACTATATATTATGTATTATATATATCTACTTTTAACATATAAATGTGCATAATTAAATGCATCTTGTGCAAAATTTAAATATCGTAGCTAAGGCTCAAGTGATGAAATCAGTTTATTATCTCAGCTACGATATAATGTTAAATTTTCTACTTTTCAAATAAAAAAAAAATCGAATTAACAGTATCATTTCACTTACCGCCTTTTTGACGAACGAAACAAATCCATATCCTTTGGATTTTAAAGTTTGAGGATCTCTGACGACTCTGCAATCTCTGTAACATAAATATTATATTCGGTAAGATAATCTGCAGATATAAATGGAGTGTGTAAGAATGAAATTCAATTAATCAAGAAATCTTATAAATAGATGAAAGATAGTTAAATCCAGCACATTTGTTTTTCCACATCCACATTCCTTTTTTATCAAGAATTTATCAATTAAGAGTTCTTCCATTTTAATTTGTATCTGACATTTTTGTGCATCAAGATTCAATAACTTGAATAATTACTAAATTTTAAATAATAATTTTATATATCTTAATCATGTTTTCTTTTCGTTATAAATATCGAAATAATGCACATACGAATCTAATGATATACTATTTTCTTCAGAATTCATTCCTGTTCATGTCTTTATTATTGCAATATTACGACACTCATAGTAAAAGATTTCAATTTATTTTATGCGCAATTGAATTTTGAAACGCTCATATCCTCTGGAAAAGTATTAGCGACATTGTCGGGTGAATTGGGACCAGGTTGCCGGACCACCCTCGACAAATTCTTCCTCATAATTAAGATTCCAGTAGCGCCCGGAGGACAAAATTAGGAATACTGGAACGCCCAACGTAGCTCTGGAGGCTGCAATCGTTTCGGCGAGAGCTTAAGGCGAGGAAATATCCTTTCGACCGATAGAGCGGCATGCGCCGCGAATAAAATTCCGCACCGCATACATACATATACATACATATATGTGTACACACACACACACACACACACGCGCGCGCACGCACGCATGCACGCACGCACACTGATCCCTTTTTTTACTTCCGTTATCCGGCGGTTACCTGGACTTTTTTCGATCGCAATTGGAAATTTTCAAAAGATCGTCGAGCAGTACCCATTATCAACTATGTACGGTGATTGATGTAGACGGAACGGCGGAACTTTGATATATGATACTTTTCGCGTACTATGGAATTAATTGCCCGTAGAAAAAAATTGCCGGCGTGAAGATGACAGTACTGATCCTTTTCTTTTATCTTTTTGTTTGTGATGGATTAAGTGCAGAACTGAGCAGTAAGTAATTAGAAAATACATTGATACGTTAAATGATACCTACACAGTTAGAAAATTTGTGTTTTCTTATTTAAAAAACATGCTTGTTAAAATTTTTATGTTAAATGTTTAACACATTTATGTGTTAATTTAATACTGTTGTGTCAATTCGAACTCAAGTGTTAAATTATTAAAACAATTGAAAAAAAGTGTAAAGATAACACAATACATCTATTTTTTATTTTACACAATACATATTTCGTGTTATCAGTGACAGGATTTATCTATTAAAATTTACAGGAAAAAAAATATGAATTTTATTTTATAAGTGAGATTGCAGACCGTGATTTTTTACTAATAACTTTTTTTCAGTTAATTTTAACATTAAAAATTGTTCTACATTACATTAACATTAAAAGTTGTTCTACACATATGTTCTACACAAAATCTATTTCAACTTTGAGGTTTGCATTTTATTATAAAATATTAACATAGTATTGTCACTATTTAGCATATTATGTTAAATTTACACAAACTTTGTATGATTTGTTTAGGACATGTGATATCTATTAAAATTGAGCCAAATTTTTCAACTGTGTACAAACATGCTAGGTGCATTTTAGCGAAACATGATTATTTCTCGTTAACAAAAAGTCGATAACTTAAACAAAACTTAATAATATTGAATTAATGTACTTCTAATCTATTTTTCCATAAACATTGTATCTTTTGCTCACTCTGTTTACCCATCAAACTGAAAACATGCTTAGCTTTACGAAGATAAGTCATTAAATGCATAATGTGTGGAACCACGATTTAATGTGTTTGAAAAGTCTTGCAAAAACGATGTTCGCTGTGATACACGCGGATGGAAAGCGAAGAATAGGCGGTGAAAAAAAGCAAAAGGACGATTTCGTTTGAGAAGAGACGGCTTCAAAGAAGGTTTGTCAAAAGGAAAGAACGTAAAAGGGAATAAAAGAGAAAGCAGGCGGAATTACGCGCGTTTCAGGCCGGACGGTACTTCCATTCTATGCATCAATTTGAATGCACACCTGCCGTGGTTTCGCCCGTAATTAAAACGATTAATCGATCAAAGGACGTATCTGGGCGGAAGCGAAAAGAGTGAGAAAAAAATTTGTACTATGTGTACACCTTCCCTAATGAGTAACAATATGGAATAAATTAATCTCTATAATGACTAAAGCGAAACATTACTAGTAGCGCGCGCATTAATTAAACAATTTCAAACCAGAGAGATATTTCTTTGCTGCAAGAAGGAAAAAAAATCACCAAATGACTTAAAGATTGAAGGTGAATTCCGAACGACGAATTATCAGCCGAGCGATTAATCTTTATTCAAAATAAATTGTAATAAAAGCCGACGAAGCGACGTACGTTTCAAGAGTAATCTTTTACCGAGATCAAATGCTGCAAGTAACGAATATTGGCGCATAAGTTTAATTGACGAATGTTCCCCTCGTGGTGGACGTGACGTGACATCAAAGGCCTTTCGAAACCGCAATATACTGTTTCCGATTGTTTTTGCATCGAACGGTCGACGAACGTCGTAGTTTACAAGCTCGGAATGTTGAGTGGTCAATATAAGTTAGATGTAGAATATGCCGCTAGTCGCTCGCATACGCTGTTACCCACACTTCACATCGCTCACGCCGCATATATATCCCGCGCTAGTTCGATATAGATTTGAGCTGTTGTGTGTTTCTGTATAGTGTGCTTACTCTCTTCCCCTTTGCCGTTCCTCTTTATGTCCGTTTCTCTGGTTGCGCCACCACATGTAGAGCGAAACAATCGGCGCGACGGCATGCCCGTGGATTTACGTTCTTCACCGCAAAAAATCATAAATTAATGCACGGTTATTGACGCGATAAATCTCAGAATTTAATTCAGGTTCCGTCGAGTCTTGTCGTACGTCGCGCCGTTCCTCTCGTCCGTTTTGGCTGGTGATATAGCCGCGACAATACTAGGGCTCGCACCCTGGCGAGCAAAGCCTTGATAGGATAAAGAGTAAGTCTGGATTTATTGCCATCGAGCCAGTCGAACACGATGGACGTGTGGATAGAAAAGGTTTTGCGTGGACGGATTGGAGAGCAGGAGACGATGATTCAAATTGTATGCTGGACATGTATCCAATATGACGAATCCCGTATAAGTTATCTTTCAGTTTATCAATTTTGAAATTGTAATATTATGTCGTTTATTTCTCCACATCAATAATAGTTAGGAACATCATAAATAATGAACAAATTGATTGTAAGATATAATTTACATTCTTATAGAGAGAGATATATATATATATATAACAGATAACATAGCGCGAGAAAGGAAATGACGATACTGTGTTACGAAATTTCTATAGCTGTAGGGAAATTTGCATCCAAGGATATACCGTAAGTTCAGATTTATTGCCGTCGACTAGGTCGGGCGTGATAGACGCGAGAATGGAAGGATGGGGTGTGTCGATGTTTCAAATTGCGCGCTAGACGTAATCCGCAGAAAGATTGCTGGCTTGTTCGTTCTATCAATTTCAAAAACTTGATTCTATGTTGTTTATATAGGTGATATCTGTTACTATTACACTGGCGGGGATAAGCGCTTATTTTCTTAAATTATTGGATTTTCAAGACATTCCGATCAACTATATTAATAGGATTATATTAGTAATAAGTAAAATTAGACCGACATAAATCTTACAATTAAATAAAGGAGATACTATCTTCTTCGACCGGAATCTTGGTAGTGATATTTCTGTACGAATTTTTTTTATATACTTTATTATTTTATATACTTTTTCCAACTCAGTAAACCGATTACTTGTTGATGACTCTTGAAACACAAATTTTCAAAAGTTATAATTTTCAAAATTAATTATCAATTTAAATATGTGGATACACTGTTTCAACAAAAAACTGTATCAAGACTGACAAATTATCAGTTTGTGCTAAATTAGAAAAAATATGTAAATTTCACGCAAAAATATTATTATTAGGTTATTAAAATCCAGCTCGATCGAAGATGGCCCCTTTTCTATTAAATTGTAAGATTTCATTATGTTTTTACTACTTAAAACTATTTTAAAAGTTATTTCACACACATTTTCTCGATCTGAATCAGTCACAATTCATAAAATTCATTATAATCATGATGACATTCACATAATAATAATAATAAAAGACTTTTTAAATTTTATCGCATTGATTATGGTTTCATTTCCATTTCTTCAAAATAATTTTCTTAATGTGATTTAATTCTTTTTAAATAAATAGTTCAATCGTTTAACAAGTTTCTGGATTTTGTTCTCTTTAATCTTAAAACAAGTATGGCGGAGCTTGTAAAATTCAGTGGTAATTTCTTTTATTTCACAAAGTAAATTCCCGGGATTGATAAAAGTTACTGGTCGGCAGTCCAATTTTGATAATTAACATGCGATTCACTCGTACAGTATTTACTTAACAATTGCCGGTTTGCAATGCCTGCTGGACGTATTCTGTTCGTAAACACCGTACTTTTGCCAGAATGCTCGGTGCATTTCAACAAGTCTAGACTAGTCTCCTTGCTTTTCACATTTTGTTCGTATCTTTTTTTTGCGTTTCTCTCTTGTCTATCTCCTTTTCATCTACCTTCTTTCTTATCTAATGCGCCATTTCCCTTCGACATTCATGCTATTCCCTTTCCATACATACTATTCTACTATTTTGGAAACATTTAAATGTATTTGATAATATCATAATTGAATCTCCGCAAAAAGTTTTTCCTAGTTTACTTAGCCTGAAAATCAGACATTAATGAAGTTTTTCATTCACGAGATTTGCTTTTCTCTGCGTTTAAGAGAGTCACAACTTTTTTTTAAATAATGGCAAAATCACATTTAAATTTTAAACAAATGTATTAAACATTTTGTTGTAAATTTCTATGTATAACATTTTTAAGTTTTATATAAGATAATCAAGAGACACGGTAGTGTCTCGCGCCAAGTATACGTATTGTATAATGACGTTAATTCATAATCCTATATATTAGTACAATAAATCTTAACTTGATCAAATCTTTTTAGCTAATAATATTATAACAAATATATTATAACAAATATTTTAATCATTATATCAATATTATACATTTTGTTTTAGATTTATATAATTTTTACAGAATGAATATGATACCTATATCGAACTATTATATTCTGTAGTTTTAGGTCTCTCACGTAGCCTTCATTTCACATTTTCAAACATGCGTGTCGTAAAGAATAGGCAATCTTTATTTCCATCAGTCGAAGCTTACATTTCTATCAATGATCGTTCAAGCGTTCCATCCCGTTCTTATTTCGTACAAGATATTTTCGATAAGGCGGGAGGAGTAGAGAAAGGAGGATCGTGAATTGACGAAATCGTGTCACGACCTCATCAGTTTCATATCCTTAAGCCGCGAAACTTTCGCGTATTAACCTCTATTCCTTGATGCCGCTTTTTCATCTTTCATACTGTGCCGGTTCCTTTGACTACATGCTGCGCAGGCAGTCTTTCCATTAGCCGCCGGAAAAATTCAAACTCATTAATTAGGCGCTAGGAATGGCGCGTCAGCATGAAAATCTTTGTACCGTAGGATCTGGGTCCTTATCGCCCGGGCAACGAAGATTGAAGCACATTTTCGAGCGAGTGGGGAAGGAATCAGGGGGTATGAGCGTTCGCGGGAACAGATTCATCAATTCATCACAAATAATCGCTGCAGAGTGCTATCGTTCATCAGTTTGATCGCTGTTATTCTCGGACGTCGATTTCGTATCAAGGGAATAAATACCATTCACATAAGGATAGAAATACCAAGTAGAGTAAGAACATTTATAAAGCACGCGACATTTACGACAAATTGATGTTGTGTCATTGAAAGATTCCAATGAGGAAATCAGGTCGGACGTCGATTTAATTATTAGCGGAATGTACAATTATATCAATAATAAAGTTTTATATATGTATAATCGTATATATTGATTTTATAGTTAATTATATATATATTATTTCACCATGTATGAAATTTATGTACAAAGATACCAATTTTCGCATATACACAATTATGTATAGATTTTCCTTTGCAATGTAGTTAAGTATCACATACGTTCAGAGCACAAATTTCATTCTCTTTGCTTTTTACACTAATTATACTGTTCTAATTATATATTTTGGAGTAAAGCTACAAGGGAAAACCGAAAATATTTAGAGTCTCTGCTAAGCGCGGTAAGTAGTGCAGTTTTCATTATGCTAGCGAGAGTTGTTATCTTCCTGCTCAGGCATGAATCCGTGGGATGTGTAAGTTATGCCTATAACCTCTCCTCACGGCTTGAGGTTGAAATATTTTCTTTGATAAGAAGTTACCTCTCGATTATGAATAAGAGAAGAGCTAACCTCAGCAGAGACCGACATCTCATTATATCGATTATTAGGCCCAGGCCTCTCTTTAGGTGAAAGATTTCATTAGGGAAATCTGTTAAATATTACATTTCTCTAACATTTAACATCGATCATTATCTTTACTTTATTATCTATATTTGAACAAATACTTGTATTTTTATGAGAGGCAGAATGTGCATTTTGCATGAACTCAACCAAACTACAGTTAAAGTTTACACTATCAACAGGGTTAAGAGAGTGTTTATAAAGTACATTAAAGACCAAAGTATATTTTGGAAGGTAATTTGCCAGTCAATCATGTGGCATGATTGTTACACAAACTTGTTGCTGACTTCAAGTAATGTAGTAAGAGAACTTTATTCTCTAGAAACAAACTCTCTTATATTTCATAGAGAATATTTTCTCTCCACAGCTTTAATGGCAGACACGCGAACTTTACTTCTCGGGATTGATTTCGTAAAGGGTGATGGGTAGCTCAATAAGCATTCATCGATATAGCAAAATCATAATTGACAAAAAGTGCACATTTACTGCGTTTTAATGCTTTCGTGTTTTGCCATTTAGAACTCGCTGAAAATATAAGATAAATAAGATCTCCATAAAATCACTGCACATTAACACGAAACGCCAAGGTATAACCATGTAATTTACTTAATTTACTAAGTAATCACGCCTCGAGCTAGCTAATTGTCGATGGATAGGTCGATGGCGTAGGTGAGGGCGCGACAGAGTCTCCCAGACAAAGTCGTGTTAGTTCGATGCCATTTAACGGCCCTCGAGGGCCCTAATGAGTAAAGTTTTCTCTTCCTTCGATTGAGATCGCGTCGAACGAAACCATGCTCGTTGTGGAAATGTTCACCCACAACTCCCCTCCACGGCATGCCATTCCTACTTTTGTCGTTGTAAAACCGCTTATTAATGTCTCCGATATGTACCACGCGGCATCAGCACTGGCCATACATTGAGCCCCTTTTCACTCCTGCTCCCGATTTACCTTCCGCCCCTATCATTCTCATCCCTCGCGATAGCCCCTATAACCAAAAAGTGGGTTAACCGGCCCTGCTGTAAGCGCAGAGATTATTACCGAGCAATCGAAAATTAACTGCAAATGCGCCGTTTTACCCACATGTGCGAAGTTATGGCAGGTAATTTTAACATATTACGTTGCCTGACTGTTCCTCTTCTTTCTCTCAATGCCATACAAAAGGCAACATTGAGCGTTTAGAGAGCAGGATAACGTCGCTGATTACGCCAGCGTCATTTTGCAAAGTTCGCCGGAGCCATCACCTGTTCATCGCCAGGCATCGGTAATTTATGTCTTTCCCTGCAAACGATGCGTGATATGCATAATGTAGCAATTTTCAATCTGAATTGATCCACGTATAACTGGCGCCTACAGTGGCCAATTTGCTGAAAAAGTGTTATCAGTATTATTGTAATAGTGACAATGTTAGTATTTTCAGACCAATATACCGCAATTGACAAATTAATATGATAAAGTATTTCACTAAAAGATCGTTTAACTTCATGATAATATTACGTGAAATTTAGATACACTTGGACTGGAATTATAATATCATGCATAATATTTTATAGTTATCCATGGAAAGTTTTAAAAATTATCTAAAGCAGGGAAAAGGGAGTTTTATTAACAATTCATATACAATCTTCGTATATTTGTGTTTATATACTTAAGAGGGGTTAATGAAATTATTAAAAAGAAACAAAACAAATAATAAGAAAAAGAAGGAAAAATTTATAGAAATGAGTAGACATAAGATATTATAGGATCAACTGAGAAATATGGAGCAAAACATATGGTAATAAACTGTGGCAAGCAATGGCAGCTCGTACCCTTCTTCACGGGTCGAGTAAAGAAACTTCCGGTTGAATGGTAAATGCCTGGAGTATTTTCCAACGATGTTGTATGGCACAGTCATCGATCACGACACAAGTTTATATCAAGCCTCCGGCTTCTCTCGGGAAGATTACAAGAGAACACCACTTATAATTATATTCTCGCATTTGTGCAAGATTATATCATCTAATTATTTATAATTTTGTATTTTTATTTCAAAATCTTTTCTGCGTACAGATTAAAACATAGAGTATCATTCGACTTTCAAAGTGACTTTAATCAATGCAATCATAAGAATGCCAGATCTAAAAATTCTAACGTTGATTTGATTCGTGCATATTTTATCTATTCAGCACGGAAATACATACTGAAACATACCGGCGATGAATTTAGAGACGCATTTTACCTTTGGATGCTCTCATGGCTTGAACGCGTCACTATCATCAGTAGTATGTGCGTGTTGTAACACGGTAACACTGCACACTGTCGAATGGCTGGCACTAAATGTGGTTATGAATCCACCTGGTATTTCCATTGATTTTGGAGATATGGTAGAATCTCCTCTCCATTTTTCGCCGTTGTTTTTGATTTACATTTCTTTTCTTTCATGATTATTTATTAAATCCCGCAGCTGGTTGACGTATTTTCATTTTATATACATTAGATGAACGAAGTGTTTGCAATCGTTATAAATTATAAAAACGTTTCAGAATCGAAATATAAAACAGAGTAGATTTTTAAGCATTTGCAGAAATCAATCTTATAAGTTTACTTTTATTTCATGGCATATACATATATTTTATGTATTTTGAATGTTTCAATATGTATTACACTAGGCGCAATAAAAGTTATGTAAGCTAAATAAAGTATTTTCAATAAATCTAGTTTAAATTGTTAGTGACCTCCTCCTTATTTTCTAAATCCCTCCTAATTAATGTCGCAACAACTGTGCAGTAAGGACAGAAAATTTTAGATGTTTTGTTATCATTTGTTATATTTCTTTTTATTTCTCTCTTTCTGGGAATCACATTAATTATGATATTCCTAAATATAGTAACCGGGTAAGGGTGTTTTTGTTTTTGGTTGTAAGTTCTGTTATAGCTAGTGGTTACAACTGCTGCACAATAAGATTTTGCAAAATTAAATTTTTATGTTGTTTCCCAATGGGCCATACAGAATTTCACAAACAGAATCATTGCCGTGAATAGAGACTAACTGAATAGTGTTCGATGAGTCGCAAACGTGTTCAACATGACCGCGATTTTCCATAATTTAGATAAACGTAATTTTTAAATTTAAACATAGTACCCAGCATCATGAGAATACCAGTAGCAATGACAAATCTTGTGATAATTTATCTTACTTTATAGATTTATAAAAATAATAATTCTAGAGTCTTGAGTCACTTTGCGCTAATTAAATCATAAAAGGGGCAATAGATAGGGCAAATGGTAGTGATTAAAGTGGTGGTTAGCCACTTTTCTAATTAGCTAAATACTATGATGAGAGTTAACAAACAAATTGGCTGCGCTTGAGAGATATCTTACTTAGTTCGATATGAGCAGGATTGCGGCATCGCAGAACTTAGAACCCTCCTCCTTCGATAATCTTTGAGGCAGCTTCAAAATAACGAAGCGCTGCTAAGATAGCACAAGGGGATGCAATGTTCCTTGCCCCTTCTCCTTCCTGATATGGCTCAAGAAGATTAGGCGGTTTTGAAGTTGCGTCAACTGAAATTGTGTGCTAGATCGAGCAAGAAGTCAGTTGCATTTAGAATTTTTCTGACACTGATATGATGATAAAAATGTACCACAATGAATTTTATGTTCCATAATGTACCTATTTTTAAAAGTATCTCGACCAACAGCCATTCTTTCATTGTCCTGATAAGATATAATACTTGCCGAAATTGGTGCAGCATTATGTAAAAATATTGATAGTGATGTAGCCAGTTATACTATGGATACATGCAAAAATGTACAAACCTTTTGTAAAAATAATTAACAAAAAGTGGCAGCCGGCGAAATTGGAAATGGTTATCGTTTTCAGAAAAGGTCATTATTTTTGCGTTAAAGAAAATTCTTATTTCTTATATTAAAGAAGCAGAACCTAGAAATCAAATATACGATATCACTTTAAAAGTTCTATGTCTATGTCCTTGCAGTTCTTCTTATTAAACTCTGATAGCAGTTTTCCCAGCTATCACTATTTGCTTTCTTAGATAGGTGTAAGAGCAGAAACTGCACCAAACTTAATGAAGTTCTTCTCGAAATTGGCGAACGAAGAAGACTATCGACATTATTTCCGTCTTAACTCGCTGATTAAAACATGGCAGTTAATCTAGATATTGCAGTTGACTTAATTTTACGCACTTAGGATATAATAGAGATATACTTTCTTTGTGCACTTATAAAGTGGCATCAATGATTGATTGAATGTGCAATGAATAAAAACTTTAATATATATTTAATTTAATATGTGGTTTGAAAAATGCTGTCTTTTTAAATATAAAATATTATCATATTATATTTGTTTGTTTACAAGAATAAAAATAATCATGGTAGAGATAAACTTGATGTACACATATATATGTGCATCTCCTCATATAATTTAATATATAGCTTTTTAACCTTGATATAATAATAGTTACATATGTGAAAATAACATTCACAATTTCCTTTTGAGAAGTACAGTGTGTGCGTGCACGACATCGATTTCAGAACAGATATAACAGCAAAACAAGAACTGTGGGAAACTGAATTCCATGCAAGCGTGCTCGTGTTTGAAATGCATTTATCCGAATCTTTGGATACAGAATTTATTTCATCCATTCATGCACGCATTTCGACTTGAAGTGAATTCACACTTGAACAGTATAACGATGCCTGACTGAATCTTATGAACAACTTGTTATTCCTCACACGAGAGTTCATCACAAATAGAAATTTAACAACTAAATATGTTAATTTTTCTACGTGCTATTAGAATTTATAACATAAAAGTATTCTGTAATCCGTTGGTTATTACTTTTTATAATTAGAGTGATATTTAATATAAGAAACGATTTATAAATGACTTTAAATCTTACTTTCAACTTTATTCTAAACTTCTTTGTCAATTTAAGTAAAAAGAGAGGAAAAGTATCTAAGCCTATTAAGATAAATCTATTTTGTTTCAATTTTCTTGATGAAGGTATACAAAGGTAATCGTTGTCATTAAAGTATATCATTTTCTGCTTGAACGATAAAGCCTCCTCGAACTTGATTTTGGGTATAAGACAACGATAAAATAAAATTTAAGTAATAATCAAAAGTTTCTTATTTTAAAGTAAAATAACCGTTCAGAAGTTACAAGGTTCAAGAAGAATTTAAAAATTAGATTTGAAATGTTAAATGACAATGATTGATTGATATTGCTAAATAAACAAAATTATTGTTTGAACCAAGGTAGTGTTAGAGTTTCTAATTTTATGATGTAGAAAATAAGAAAAAGAAAAGAGAGAAACAAAAGAACAGAGGAAGAAAATCTATAAATGTTAATGTCATAAATAAAAAGATTGTATATTCAATTTGTTTCCTATTTTAAAATTTCTAGAAGATTTCCATTTTTAAATTTTCTATCGTTCGATATGTGAATGTAAGGAATTTTGTTGATGTTGACTAGTAATAGAAGCGTTGATTAGCATGATATATATTTCAATCAGTATAGATTTAGCGTTCTGAGTTAATAACATTGGTCAATAGTATGCTAATTCCCTTCTCTATTGAATAGAAATTTTAAATAATTTCTGTTTAAAAATTATAACGTATTTGTATGCGAATAAAAAGGTTTATAATGTTTATAATAACAGGCAACTATATATGAGTACTTCAATAATATTGAAACACATGTGTATAGAATGTCGCGTGTTTACCTATGCAGCAATGTAAATTTTCTCCGTTCATCAGTGATCCAATAAAACGTTGGCTATCAAGAGGACAAATAGAAGAATAAATTGAATTGCATATTAAAACAATTTATTACAGTTATTTTTGTTACTTTTGTATTTTTATATTTTTGTTATTCAAGTAAAATAAGGCTATTAGTTTTAATCTATATTCGATAATATTATTTACGCCCATAACATGTACATAATGCGTATAATATACGTATAATATATCTCTAATCCGCATAT